>JAOPSE010000039.1:14043626-14756074 GCA_029449295.1 Zea luxurians
GCCACAACCATACTCCTTCTAGGAAGTCTCACTCTGGCCCTAACTATGCTTTTATGTATAAGGGTGAGACATCTAGCTCTAGGCAACCAACCCGTGCCAAGTTGCCTAGAAAGAAAACTCCTAATGCATCAAATGATCATGACATCTCATTTAAGACTTTTGATGCATCTTATGTGCTTACTAACAAATCCGGCAAGATAGTTGCCAAGTTTGTTGGGAGCAAACACAAGGGCTCCAAGACTTGTGTTTGGGTACCCAAAGTTCTTGTTTCTAATGCCAAAGGACCCAAAACCGTTTGGATACCTAAAGTCAAGAACTAAAATTGTTTTGTAGGTTTATGCATCCGGGGGCTCAAGTTGGATACTCGATAGCGGGTGCACAAACCACATGACCGGGGAGAAGAAGATGTTCTCCTCATATGAGAAAAACCAAGATCCCCAACGAGCTATCACATTCGGGGATGGAAATCAAGGTTTGGTCAAATGATTGGGTAAAATTGCTATATCACCTGACCATACTATTTCCAATGTTTTTCTTGTAGATTCTTTAGATTACAATTTGCTTTCCGTTTCGCAACTATGTCAAATGGGCTACAACTGTCTATTTACTGATGTAGGTGTCACTGTCTTTAGAAGAAGTGATGATTCAATAGCATTTAAGGGAGTGTTAGAGGGTCAGCTATACTTGGTAGATTTTGATAGAGCTGAACTCGACACTTGCTTAATTGCTAAGACTAACTTGGGTTGGCTCTGGCACCGCCGACTAGCCCATGTTGGAATGAAGAATCTTCGTAAGCTTCTAAAGGGAGAGCACATTTTAGGACTAACAAATGTTCATTTTGAGAAAGACAGGATTTGTAGCGCATGCCAAGCCGGGAAGCAAGTTGGCACTCATCATCCACACAAGAACATCATGACAAGTGACAGGCCACTGGAGCTCCTACACATGGATTTATTTGGCCCGATCGCTTACATAAGCATCAGCGGGAGTAAGTACTGTCTAGTTATTGTGGATGATTATTCTCGCTTCACTTGGGTGTTCTTTTTGCAGGAAAAATCTCATACCCAAGAGACCTTAAAGGGATTCTTGAGATGGGCTCAAAATGAGTTCGGCTTAAGGATCAAGAAAATTAGAAGCGACAACGGGACGGAGTTCAAGAACTCTCAAATTGAAGGCTTCCTTGAGGAGGAGGGGATCAAGCATGAGTTCTCTTCTCCCTACACCCCACAACAAAATGGTGTAGTGGAGAGGAAGAATCGAACTCTATTGGATATGGCAAGAACCATGCTTGTTGAGTACAAGACACCGGATCGGTTTTGGGCCGAGGCGGTCAACACCGCTTGCTACGCCATCAACCGGTTATATCTTCACCGAATCCTCAAGAAGACATCCTATGAACTCCTAACCGGTAAAAAGCCAAATATTTCATATTTTAGAGTTTTTGGTAGCAAATGTTTTATTCTTGTCAAAAGAGGTAGAAAATCTAAATTTGCTCCTAAAACTGTAGAAGGCTTTTTACTAGGATATGATTCAAACACAAGGGCATATAGAGTCTTTAACAAGTCCTCAGGACTAGTTGAAGTTTCTTGTGACGTTGTGTTTGATGAGACTAACGGCTCTCAAGTAGAGCAAGTTGATCTTGATGAGATAGGTGAAGAACAGGCTCCATGCATCGCGCTAAGGAACATGTTCATTGGGGATGTGTGTCCTAAGGAATCCGAAGAGCCTCCACATGCACAAGATCAACCATCTTCCTCCACGCAAGCATCTCCACCAACTCAAAATGAGGACGAGGCTCAAGTTGATGAAGGAGAAGATCAAAGAGATGAGCCACCTCAAGATGACGGCAATGATCAAGGGGGAGATACAAATGGTCAAGACAAGGAGGATGAACAACCAAGGCCGTCACACACAAGAGTCCACCAAGCAATCCAACAAGATCACCCCGTCGACACCATCCTAGGCGACATTCATAAGGGGGTAACCACTCGATCTCGTGTTGCACATTTTTGTGAGCATTACTCTTTTGTTTCCTCTATTTAGCCACACAGGGTAGAGGAAGCACTACAAGATTCGGATTGGATGATGGCGATGCAAGAGGAGCTCAACAACTTCACGAGGAATGAGGTATGACATTTAGTTCCACGTCCTAACCAAAATGTTGTAGGAACCAAGTGGGTCTTCCGCAACAAGCAAGACGAGCATGGTGTGGTGACAAGGAACAAAGCTCGACTCGTGGCCAAGGGGTATTCACAAGTCGAAGGTTTGGATTTTGGTGAAACCTATGCACCCGTAGCTAGGCTTGAGTCAATTCGTATATTATTAGCCTATGCTACTTACCATGGCTTCAAGCTTTACCAAATGGACGTGAAGAGTGCCTTCCTCAATGGACCAATCAAGGAAGAGGTCTATGTTGAGCAACCTCCCGGCTTTGAAGATAGTGAGTACCCTAACCATGTCTATAGGCTCTCTAAGGCGCTTTATGGGCTCAAGCAAGCCCCAAGAGCATGGTATGAATGCCTTAGAGATTTCCTTATTGCAAATGGCTTCAAAGTCGGCAAGGCCGATCCTACTTTATTCACTAAAACTCTTGACAATGATTTGTTTGTATGCCAAATTTATGTTGATGATATCTGTAAGTGCAATCAACCCCAAGTGAGGGTTTTGGTGATTTAATGACAAAACAAATAAGGGTACTAACAGTTTTTGTTCTCAGTGTTTGATTAAAAGGAAACAGGAACTTAAGGAAGCACCAAGGACTTCATGCAACGGACGTATAAAATTTATGTAAAATCTTGTATTGCATGATGTAATTCTTCCTTGTTCTTTTTCGCACAGGTACAGGTGTTTGCTATAGCTCAAGTCCCCAAATTCAAAAGCTATTTTTGAAAACCAAAAATCCTTTAAAATTATTTGGTTGACCATGGTTAGGGTTGAGAAACCTAGAGTGTTCTTGCTGAAAAGCAGCTGAACTTCTTCAACTGCAGCTGAGCTTTCCAGCTGAACTTAACTTCAGCTGTGATGAGCTTCTTCAGCTGCAGCTGAGCTTTTCAGCTGAGCTGGACTTCAGCTGAGTTGAACTTTTTCAACTCCAGCTGAACTTCAACTTCAGCTGTGGACCTCTTTGACCATACCCAGCTGAACTTGCCCCCGGGCAGCTGAGCTGGGGTTTTCTCTCCAAAACTCTCTGGTCTAGACCAGCTGAACTGGTCCTGGGGGGCAGCTCAACTGGTCTCCGGGGGCGGTTCAACCGCCCTGTGGGGGCGGTTCAACCGGTCCTGGTCTGTCTCAGGTCAGTCTGCCAGTCAGTCTGGCAGTCAGACTGGCAGACAGTCTGCTGAGCTGTCAGGGGGCGGTTCAACCGCCCTAGGGGGCGGTTCAACCGGTTCTCAACGGGTTTTTTAGTCAAACGGCTAGTTTTTGAGCCGTGACTATAAATAGACCCCTCCCTCTCTCTTCTTTAAGAAGGCTGAACACTCACTCATTTATTGCTCACCTAACTTGAGACAAAGCACTCATCTCTCCATCTCTCTCACACTTAATTCTTCCTCAAGATTCAACCTTGTTGGAGGAGCTCTTGGGTGTGAGGTTTGTGCTTGTGCTCACGATTTGGTTTTCCTCTCCCATCTCTCTTTCAAAGACTTGAGCTTGTGCAAACCCCTCTTGTGCTTTCTTGGTGTTCTTGAAACCCTAGGTTTCAAGATCTTTGAGGTTGCTTAGGAGTCTCCAAATTTGTGGACGACCCTAAGAAGTTTGTATCACCCGCTCTTTGAGCTAAGATAAGGAGAGATTGCCTTGACCTTTGTGGTCGGCTTTTGGAGGATTAGGGTTGAAAAAGACCCGGCCCTTTGTGGGCTCCTCAACGGGGAGTAGGACACCTTTGTGGTGTGGCCGAACCTCGGATTAAATCTTGTGTCTTGTGTTCTTGCTTGTTTCACCTTGAGATATTTTTACTTGCAAGATTGACGTTAAGATTTTTCCGTAGAGTTTATCTAGAAGTAAAATAGCCTTTACATATTCATCTTTTCATCCTCACTTAGCTATATCTTACTTCTCTCAAGAACTTGCGAAATACTTTTTCGAGTAGATTTTAGTCTAAAGTTTATAAAACAGTTGGATTGGTTCAGAGTGGTTCAACTTGCGCACGTAGCTGTTGAACCGGCCTGCACCAATCGAACTGTGTATCTAACAATCTTTCGAAGTTTGTTGTGAAAATTTTCAGATTAGCCTATTCACCCCCCCTCTAGGCTACTTTCAATTGGTATCGGAGGCTCGTACCTCGTTTTACGCTTAACCGCGTGAGGAAACGATCATGTCTACTCAACGGGACCATGTGGATCCTATCCTCGAGGATATTCCCGTCACATCCTCCGGTGAGGAAGTGGACCCCAAAGTCCTCGACCTCGCCATGAAGATTGCCGAGAGGATGTTCCTCAAGATGAAAGAGGAAGATGCTAAGAAAAAGGCCGAAGAAGAAGAATCAAGAAGAAAGGCCGAAGAAGATAAAGGTAAGGGAACATTTGATTATAATGACGATCTAGTGGATCTTTTGGTGTCTAAGGTATTGAGCAAGGTAAGTCTCAACACCGAAGGATCATCTACCAAAAGCAAAGGTAATGACTTTAGCAAAGTTCAATTCGATTACTCTAGAAATTATATTCCCAACTTCTCTTCCGCCCCACTTGGAAAGTTACCAACTCTTAGTGAGTTGAACTATGATGAGTGGGCCGACAAGATGAAGTCGCATTTAATCGGTGTGCATCCTAGTCTTTGGGAGATTGTTAATGTAGGTATGTATAAGCCCGCCCAAGGAGAAGATATGACTCCGGAAATGATGCAAGAGGTTCATCGAAATGCTCAAGCAGTGAGCATAATCAAAGGAAGTCTTTGTCCGGAAGAATACCGGAAAGTTCAAGGAAGAGAAGATGCCCGTGACATTTGGAATATTCTTAAAATGTCACATGAAGGAGATCCCAAAGCTAAAAGACATAGAGTTGAGGCTTTGGAAAGTGAGCTTGCAAGATATGATTGGACAAAGGGTGAGTCGCTTCAATCACTCTTTGATCGGTTGATGGTGTTGGTCAACAAAATAAGAGTTCTTGGGAGTGAAGATTGGAGTGACTCCAAGGTCACAAGATTATTCATGAGAGCATATAAAGAAAATGATAAGAGTCTTGCAAGGATGATTAGGGATCGTGATGACTATGAGGATATGACGCCTCATCAATTATTTGCAAAGATTCAACAACATGAGTCCGAAGAAGCCCCTATCAAGTCAAGGGACTCTCATGCCTTGATCACTAATGAACAAGACAACCCCAAGAAGAACAAAGACCACAAAGCAAAGAAGGTGGTCGAGACCTCAAGTGATGAAGATAGCTCAAGTGATGAAGACACTGCTATGTTCATCAAAACATTCAAGAAATTTGTAAGGAAAAATGACAAGTTCCAAAGGAAAGGAAAGAAGAGGGCATGCTATGAATGTGGCCAAACCGGTCATTTCATAGCGGATTGTCCTAACAAGAAGGAACAAGAAGCTAAGAAGGAATACAAGAAGGACAAGTTCAAAAAGGGGGGCAAGACCAAGGGATACTTCAAGAAGAAGAAATATGGTCAAGCCCATATTGGTAAAGAATGGAACTCCGATGAAGAGAGTTCTAGCTCCGAGGAAGAGGAAGTGGTGGCAAACGTGGCCATCCAATCTACATCAAGCTCGCAACTCTTCACCAACCTACAAGACGAATTCTACACTCCAACTTGCCTCATGGCAAAAGGAGATAAGGTAACCTTATTTAGTAATGATTTTTCAAATGATGATGATGATGAACAAATTGCCATGAAAAATAAAATGATTAAAGAATTTGGCTTGAATGGATACAATGTTATCACCAAATTAATGGAGAAGCTAGATAAAAGAAAAGCAACTCTTGATGCTCAAGAAGACTTGCTTATCCTTGAAAAGGAAAGAAACCTAGAGCTTCAAGAATTGCTTCACAATAAAGATGAAATGCTAGATGTCTTGACTAAGGAAGTATCTTTAGTCAAGATAACTATAGAGAATAAAGAAAAAGAAGTAATTAACATGAAAACCTCTATAGCTAATCTTGCAAACGAAAAGAATGCACTTGAAGCAAGCATGTTAAGCTTGAATGTTCAAAATCAAGAACTTCAAGTGCAACTTGAAAATTGCAAGAACATCAATGCCTCATCTTTAGTGCTTGAATCTAAGTCTAGCTTAAATGATAATTCTTGCAAACATTGTGCCAAATATCATGCTTCTTGTTGTCTAACTAACCATGCAAGGAAGAATAGCCCACAGGTGAAGGTCAAAGAAATTTTGAAAAGATGCTCTAGCAATGATGGGTTAAAGAAAGTTGAACCCAAGTACAAGTCCCTTAAGCCCAACAATGGAAGAAGGGGGCTTGGGTTCAACTCATCCAAGGAAAACCCTAGCACAGTGCATAAGGGGTGGAGATCCCCCAAGTTCATAGAGGGAACCACCCTATATGATGCCTTGGGGAGGATTCACTCCTCAAATGACAAGTCACCTCAGGTAAAGGTTAACTTGAGTTCCACAAAGAGTAAGATGAAGGAAGAGGGATCCTCAAGTGGACAAAAATCTAATGCTCCCATTTCCCACTCATATCTTTGTGATTATATGTTGACTTGGGATTTAGGAAAATTGGTTGTGAAATATGTGGGTGCCTACACTAAACGAAAAGTCATGAAAAGAAGTGTGTGGGTACCCAAGGCTATAACTAACACTGTAGGACCCAATTCAATTTGGGTACCTAAAAGCATAGCCTAAACTTGTCTTGCAGGTCTACTCCTCTGGTGGGTCAAGTTGGGTGCTTGACAGTGGATGTACAAATCACATGACCGGGGAGAAAGACATGTTTCATACATTGCAACTAACTCAAGAAGCACAAGAAATTGTGTTTGGAGATAGTGGCAAAAGTAAGGTGATTGGTATTGGTAAAATTCCTATCTCAGATCAACAATCACTTTCAAATGTTTTATTAGTAGATTCTTTAAGCTATAACTTGCTGTCCGTTTCACAACTTTGTGGAATGGGTTATAATTGCCTATTTTCGGATGTGGATGTGAAGATCCTTAGAAGGGAGGACTCCTCAGTTGCCTTTACCGGTCGCTTGAAGGGCAAGCTTTATCTTGTTGATTTCACAACAAGTAAAGTGACGCCTGAGACTTGTTTAGTGGCAAAGTCCGACAAGGGTTGGATTTGGCATCGCCGGCTAGCCCATGTCGGTATGAGGAATTTGGCCAAACTTCAAAAGGATAATCACATCATTGGACTAACAAATGTTGTATTTGAGAAAGATAGGGTTTGTGGCGCATGCCAAGCAGGAAAGCAACATGGAGTCCCACATCAATCAAAGAATGTGGTCACAACAAAGAGGCCATTGGAGCTTCTTCACATGGACCTCTTCGGACCTGTGGCCTACATTAGCATTGGTGGTAGTAAGTATGGTTTAGTTATTGTTGATGATTTTTCTCGATTTACCTGGGTTTTCTTTTTAAGTGATAAAGGTGAAACTCAAGAAATTTTAAAGAAATTCATGAGGCGAGCTCAAAATGAATTTGAGCTCAAAATCAAGAAAGTGAGAAGTGATAATGGGACGGAATTCAAGAACACAGGTGTCGAAGAATTCTTAGGAGAAGAGGGAATCAAGCATGAGTTCTCGGTGCCTTACACCCCACAACAAAATGGTGTTGTGGAAAGAAAGAACCAAACTCTAATTGAAGCTGCAAGAACCATGTTGGATGAGTACAAGACACCTGACAACTTTTGGGCAGAGGCGGTCAACACCGCCTGTCATGCAATCAACCGTCTCTATCTTCATAAGATCTACAAAAAGACTGCTTATGAGCTTCTCACTGGTAACAAACCAAAAGTTGATTATTTTAGAGTATTTGGTTGTAAGTGTTTTATTCTTAACAAGAAAGTCAAGAGCTCAAAGTTTGCTCCTAGAGTGGACGAGGGCTTCTTGCTTGGGTATGCATCAAATGCGCATGGATATCGTGTTTTCAACAATACCACCGGTCTTGTTGAAATAGCGATAGACGTGACATTTGATGAGTCTAATGGCTCGCAAGGGCATATTTCTAATGACACTGCAGGAAATGAAGAACCACCTTGTGAGGCCATAAAGAAAACTGCAATAGGTGAGGTGAGACCTCAAGAAAGGGATGATGAAGAAGGAACCTTATGGATGACCAATGAGATAGTTGATGTGGGTGCAAGGGTGGTGAGTGACAAAGTCTCCACCCAAGCAAATCCATCAACCTCAAGTCATCCAAGCCATGAAGAAAATCATCAAAGGATGCCAACAGTGGTAGAAGATGAACAAGAAAGTATTGATGGTAAAGTGCCTCTTGATCAAGTAATTGATGAGGAGGAGCAAATACAAAGACATCCATCAGTGCCTCATCCTAGAGTCCATCAAACAATACAAAGGGATCATCCAGTGGACAACATCCTGGGTAGCATCAGGAGAGGGGTAACAACTCGATCTCGTTTAGCTAATTTTTGTGAATTTTACTCGTTTGTTTCCTCTCTTGAGCCACTTAAGGTTGAAGAAGCATTGGGTGATCCGGATTGGATAATTGCCATGCAAGAGGAGTTAAACAACTTCACCCGGAATGAAGTCTGGTCCTTAGTCCAAAGACCCAAACAAAATGTGATTGGGACTAAATGGGTCTTTAGGAACAAGCAAGATGAACATGGCGTGGTTACAAGAAACAAGGCACGGTTGGTTGCCCAAGGCTATACTCAAGTGGAAGGACTCGATTTTGGCGAAACATATGCGCCGGTAGCAAGGTTAGAATCAATTAGAATATTAATTGCATATGCTACTAACCATGATTTCAAGCTATATCAAATGGATGTCAAGAGCGCATTTCTAAATGGACCACTGCAAGAGAGAGTATATGTGGAGCAACCACCGGGTTTTGAAGATCCAAAGAAGCCAAATCATGTTTATCTTCTTCACAAGGCACTCTACGGGCTTAAACAAGCCCCTAGAGCTTGGTATGACTGTCTTAAAGAATTTTTAATTAAGAATGGGTTTACAATAGGAAAAGCTGACTCTACCTTATTTACTAGAAAAGTTGACAATGAATTATTTGTGTGCCAAGTATATGTTGATGACATTATATTTGGTAGTACTAATGAAAAATTTTGTGAAGAGTTTAGCAAAGTGATGACGAACAGGTTTGAGATGTCTATGATGGGCGAGCTTAAATATTTCCTGGGATTTCAAGTCAAACAGCTCAAGGAAGGTACTTTTCTATGCCAAACCAAATATACACAAGATATGCTCAAGAAATTTGGCATGGAAAAGGCAAAACACGCCAAGACTCCAATGTCATCAAATGGACATCTCGACCTAAATGAGGAAGGTAAACCTGTAGATCAAAAATTATATAGATCAATGATAGGATCACTGCTTTATTTATGTGCATCTAGACCTGATATTATGTTGAGTGTTTGCATGTGTGCACGTTTTCAAGCAAATCCTAAAGATTGCCATCTTGTGGCGGTTAAGAGAATTCTAAGATACTTAGTTCACACCCAAAACCTAGGATTATGGTATCCTAAAGGCTCCCTTTTCGATTTACTTGGCTATTCTGACTCAGATTATGCCGGTTGCAAAGTAGATCGAAAAAGTACTACTGGGACTTGCCAATTCCTTGGGCGGTCCTTAGTATCATGGAGTTCCAAGAAACAAAATTGTGTTGCACTTTCCACTGCAGAAGCTGAGTACATAGCAGCTGGGGCATGTTGTGCACAGTTGTTATGGATGAAGCAAACCCTTAGAGACTTTGGTTGTGAGTTTAACAAAATTCCACTTTTGTGTGACAATGAGAGTGCCATAAAACTTGCAAACAACCCTGTGCAACACTCTAGAACTAAACATATTGACATCCGACACCATTTCTTGAGAGACCATGAAGCCAAAGGAGATATCGAATTGTTTCATGTGAGCACCGAAAATCAACTAGCCGATATCTTCACAAAACCCCTCGATGAGACTAGGTTTTGCTTTCTTAGGAGTGAATTAAATATCTTGGATTCTCGTAACTTATCTTGAAAACGGTCACAAAAATTGTTTGATTCACTGTTTTTGATTGATAGTTTTAAAGCTATGTGATGATCTTTCAAAAACTTGGTGAAAATGTTAAAATTTGAATGCATTTTAGTGCTAAGATTTCTTTTGGGTTCAACTGGCTTGACCAGCTGAACTTTCTAGTTCAGCTGGAGGAGGCCAGCTGAACTTAGCAGCTGAACTTCAGCTCAGCTGTTTTTAACCAGTTTTTACCAGGACCATCCTGGTTAAAACCGGTTGAGCTGCCTTGGTGGACCGGTTGAACCGGTGTCTGACCGGCCTGTCCGCGCAGGTCTGTCACCTGCAATTTTTCTGTGTCGCGCAGCACCTTTTTGACCAGTCGCAGGTCTGTCACCTGTTTTTTTTTGTCAGCGCTGCACCTTTCTTTATGACCGGTCATTTCGCGCCTTTTTCCCCTGTGCAGTCATTGTCCGGTCACAGGGCTCTTTTTTTTGCATGCAGACGCGCTCATTGTCCGGTCACTTCCCCCCTGCCGCGCGCGCAGAAATTTTTTTTTTTGCTGTGCATGCTGAAGCGCGCCTACTTTGCCCATGTCTGGTCTCTTCACGCGCGCGCAAATTTTTTTTTTTTTGCTGTGCATGCAGAGGCTTTTTCACTTTTTCCCTGTCTGGTCCTTCACGCGAGTGGAGAATCGTTTTCTGGTGTGCATGCAGAATCTTTTTTGCATGCAGCGTCTGGTCATTTCTCCCCCTGCCGCGTGCGCAGATTTTTTGTCTTTTTGGCTTTGCATGACGACATGCGGGTGGAAAATCTTTTATTTGGTCAACAGCAGGGGTGCGCATGCAGGAATTTTTTTTTTCTTGTTCTTGTCTGGTCACTTCAGCTCTGCTGCGCGCGCAGACTTTCTTTATTTATTTTCTCTGTCCAGTCACTTCTCCTCGCGCCATGCATATTTTCTTTCTTTCTTGCCTCGCTCAAGTGCAGGGAGCGCAGACATTTTTTTTGAGCAGTTTTTTTTTGGTCGCTGCGCAGCAAAACCAGCTGAACTGGGCCATGGGGGCAGTTGAACTGGTCCTGAGGACCAGCTCAACTGCCTATATATATTTGACACTCTCTCCTCTTTTCCCACTTCATTCACTCTCGCCTTGGTCGCTTCACAACCTTTAGAGCCTTTCCTTCACACACTTCAACCGCTTCACAGTTTCACCACCGTTTTCAATCATGGTGCATCGCCGCAACCCCTCTGTGGTTGAGTTTAGCAGCGACTCCGACGAGATTCAGGAGGAATCTCCCGTCCCCTCTCCTCCGCCTCGTCGCTCCCTCTCCAAGAGAGGACGTGGCTCTGGTCGGATGCCTGGCGAGGGGTCTTCCTTGCCCTCGCAGCCGACTCGCGGGAGACGCCAAAAGGTTGGCGCCTCTCGTCCTCGTCGTAGCACGTCTTCCTCAGGGTATGCTCCCTGCCAAGAGGAGGATGGGGCTTTCGACGACTTCGTCGACCTTCCGGCGCCTGATGCTCTCTACGTCACCGGACTGCACATGCATCCGGCGAACGTCAGCCGCGGTCCGCATGAATCTCCCATCGACTTCACTCAGAAGGGAATAGAAACCCTTTAGCGTCTGAGGTTTTCCAACCCTACTCTCACTCCTCGTCATCCTGGTGTCCAGGACCCTCGGTTCTGGAATCTTTTCCAGGCTGACTTCTACAATTCTGTCATTCTTACCAAGAAACACCCAGTCGTCCGACATAGATTTATTGACTGGGAGGGTTGTGAGAATATGGGAGATGCTGACATGACGTCAGCTCTCGAAAACCTTGAGAGAAAGGGGTTACGTAACATCATGACCATGGAATACCCCTGGAACGATGAGGTGGTAGCTCAGTTCTATGCCACCCTCTGGATAAAGAAAGTAGATGAGGAAGCCGATGGGTATGAGTACCCAGTCATGTATTTCTTTATCCAGGGTAACTGGCACAAAGTCAGTTATCGTCGTTTTGCCCATATTCTGGGCTTCTCTGATACAGACATTCAGGGCAGCAACATGCGAGTGCATGGCATTCGGCTGCCCATGCGGGAAGAGACGGAATTCATTCATGTCTCTACTGAGCGGGAGTTCTGGACAACCGCTAACATGCATAGGTACTATAGGTATCTTAATTCCTTGTCCCGGATGACCGTTCTCCCAAAGGGCGGTAATCAAATGAACGTCCTTGGGGAGAGTTGAGTCCTCCTCCTCCTCCTTGCTCCAAACAGTCTCGCCCGCATCAATGTGTTTGACATGATCTGGGAGGAGATCGTCCGTGCTTCCTGGTCTCCTCACAGAGGGTGTCTTCATGCACCCTTTATCATGAAGATGATCGAAGTGGTCACCCAGACCCACTTCGAAAAACCCGTCAAACACTCCCGCTACGTACCCTACTGGGTTGATTCCTCCAACCCAGCTGCTCGTACAAAGCGGGTTCCCTCACGGTCTGGAGGCCCTGCCTCCTCCTCTGAGCCACCTCGCCAGCCTCCTCACCATCCTTCCTCCTCTCCCCCCGCTGCTGCCTCGCGTCCCTCTCCTGGCCGCGGATCTCCCATGCCACGTGCTCGTGGTCGTGGTCGAGGTCGTGGCCGCGGGATGGGTGCTCGCTTGCTCCATGGGCTTGCGGCATTTTTCTCCGCGTGCCGCAACATTTCTGCTGATGTCCATGAGGTGGCACGGCGTCAGCGGGAAACTGACGACAATCTTCGTCGTCAAGCTTCCTCCATGGGCATGCCTTTTGTCCCTCGTTCGCCTGATGTGCCTCTCCATCCTCCTCTCCCGGAGATCAATGAGTGGCACCAGCAGGCCTACGGGGTGCCTTTTATGTCTGCAAACGATGAAGATGAAGAAGTCTATGTTGATGATCGCGAGGAGTTTGCCCCGCCTCCCTACCATGGGGATCCGGGTCAATCATCCTCCCACCCTCCGCCTCCTTACCCGGGTTCGGGACCCATTCCTGGTGACCCTAGGCCATCCGGCTCTGGTTACCACCACCCTCCACCTCCTCCTGATCATCGTACATCTTCGGCATCTGTTTTTTCTGCGGCTGATGAGCCACCTCGGGACTCCACTTTTGAGGAGGACGCGATGAGGACCTTCTTCCCGGATTACACTTCCTATCCTCCATCGTATCCTCCATCATATCCTCCTCCTGGAGGATACTGATTCTTGTATCCTTGTCTCTCTCTTCGTTTTTTGGTACTTGTTGCCAAAAAGGGGGAGAAAATCCAATTTCTAGTTTGTGGAGTTTGTGGTTCTTTCGTTTTTTTCTTTTGGATTATTTTTGTTTTTTGGCCACTGTTGTGGCTTGTACTTTTCTTTACCATTGTATGAAATAAAACTGTTGGATTGTTATTCAAAGGAATATGATGGTCTTCTGGCCATCATCTTTTGTTCTATCAGTTTGTAATGACTACTCTGCTATGAAGTAAAAATAATGTGTTTTTAGAGATAGTCATGTGCATCACAACTCCTGTTATGACACTCTTGCACCCCTCGGATGATTGTATTTAGTATGGTTTTTGTCACTACCTCTAAATGTGTTGCTCACATGACATATTATGTCAAAACGTTGGATTCACAATCATGCACACATTTAGGGGGAGCCATCTACATACAATCATTCAAAAGAAACTTTCTATTGCAAATATATATCTTTTGACCTTAATTGTTTTGGCATCAATCACCAAAAAGGGGGAGATTGTAAGTGCAATCAACCCCAAGTGAGGGTTTTGGTGATTTAATGACAAAACAAATAAGGGTACTAACAGTTTTTGTTCTCAGTGTTTGATTAAAAGGAAACAGGAACTTAAGGAAGCACCAAGGACTTCATGCAACGGACGTATAAAATTTATGTAAAATCTTGTATTGCATGATGTAATTCTTCCTTGTTCTTTTTCGCACAGGTACAGGTGTTTGCTATAGCTCAAGTCCCCAAATTCAAAAGCTATTTTTGAAAACCAAAAATCCTTTAACATTATTTGGTTGACCATGGTTAGGGTTGAGAAACCTAGAGTGTTCTTGCTGAAAAGCAGCTGAACTTCTTCAACTGCAGCTGAGCTTTCCAGCTGAACTTAACTTCAGCTGTGATGAGCTTCTTCAGCTGCAGCTGAGCTTTTCAGCTGAGCTGGACTTCAGCTGAGTTGAACTTTTTCAACTCCAGCTGAACTTCAACTTCAGCTGTGGACCTCTTTGACCATACCCAGCTGAACTTGCCCCCGGGCAGCTGAGCTGGGGTTTTCTCTCCAAAACTCTCTGGTCTAGACCAGCTGAACTGGTCCTGGGGGGCAGCTCAACTGGTCTCCGGGGGCGGTTCAACCGCCCTGTGGGGGCGGTTCAACCGGTCCTGGTCTGTCTCAGGTCAGTCTGCCAGTCAGTCTGGCAGTCAGACTGGCAGACAGTCTGCTGAGCTGTCAGGGGGCGGTTCAACCGCCCTAGGGGGCGGTTCAACCGGTTCTCAACGGGTTTTTTAGTCAAACGGCTAGTTTTTGAGCCGTGACTATAAATAGACCCCTCCCTCTCTCTTCTTTAAGAAGGCTGAACACTCACTCATTTATTGCTCACCTAACTTGAGACAAAGCACTCATCTCTCCATCTCTCTCACACTTAATTCTTCCTCAAGATTCAACCTTGTTGGAGGAGCTCTTGGGTGTGAGGTTTGTGCTTGTGCTCACGATTTGGTTTTCCTCTCCCATCTCTCTTTCAAAGACTTGAGCTTGTGCAAACCCCTCATGTGCTTTCTTGGTGTTCTTGAAACCCTAGGTTTCAAGATCTTTGAGGTTGCTTAGGAGTCTCCAAATTTGTGGACGACCCTAAGAAGTTTGTATCACCCGCTCTTTGAGCTAAGATAAGGAGAGATTGCCTTGACCTTTGTGGTCGGCTTTTGGAGGATTAGGGTTGAAAAAGACCCGGCCCTTTGTGGGCTCCTCAACGGGGAGTAGGACACCTTTGTGGTGTGGCCGAACCTCGGATTAAATCTTGTGTCTTGTGTTCTTGCTTGTTTCACCTTGAGATATTTTTACTTGCAAGATTGACGTTAAGATTTTTCCGTAGAGTTTATCTAGAAGTAAAATAGCCTTTACATATTCATCTTTTCATCCTCACTTAGCTATATCTTACTTCTCTCAAGAACTTGCGAAATACTTTTTCGAGTAGATTTTAGTCTAAAGTTTATAAAACAGTTGGATTGGTTCAGAGTGGTTCAACTTGCGCACGTAGCTGTTGAACCGGCCTGCACCAATCGAACTGTGTATCTAACAATCTTTCGAAGTTTGTTGTGAAAATTTTCAGATTAGCCTATTCACCCCCCCTCTAGGCTACTTTCAATATCATATTTGGGTCTACTAACGAATCTACTTGTGAAGAATTTAGTAGGATCATGACACAGAAATTCGAGATGTCTATGATGGGGGAGTTGAAGTATTTTCTAGGATTCCAAGTCAAGCAACTCCAAGAAGGCACCTTCATTTGCCAAACGAAGTACACTCAAGACATTCTAACCAAGTTTGGAATGAAGGATGCCATGCCCATCAAGACACCCATGGGAACAAATGGGCATCTCGACCTCGACACGGGGGGTAAGTCCGTGGATCAAAAGGTATACCGGTCGATGATTGGTTCATTGCTTTATTTATGTGCATCTCGACCAGACATTATGCTTTCCGTTTGCATGTGTGCAAGATTCCAAGCCGACCCTAAGGAATCACACCTTACGACCGTAAAATGAATCTTGAGATATTTGGCTTATACTCCTAAGTTTGGGCTTTGGTACCCTCGGGGATCCACATTTGATTTGATTGGTTATTCGGATGCCGATTGGGCGGGGTGCAAAATCAATAGAAAGAGCACATCGGGGACTTGCCAGTTCTTGGGAAGATCCTTGGTGTCTTGGGCTTTAAAGAAGCAAAATTCAGTCGCTCTTTCTACCGCCGAAGCCGAGTACATTGCCGCAGGCCACTGTTGCGCGCAATTGCTTTGGATGAGGCAAACCCTGCGGGACTATGGTTACAAATTAACCAAAGTTCCCCTTCTATGTGATAATGAGAGTGCAATCCGCATGGCGGATAATCCCGTTGAGCATAGCCGCACTAAACACATAGCCATTCGGTATCATTTTCTTAGGGATCACCAACAAAAGGGGGATATCGAGATTTCATACATTAACACTAAAGATCAATTAGCCGATATCTTTACCAAGCCTCTTGATGAACAAACCTTTACCAAACTTAGGCATGAGCTCAATATTCTTGATTCTAGGAATTTCTTTTGCTAAACTTGCACACATAGCTCATAAGTATACCTTTGATCATGTCTCTTTATATATACTATGACTAATGTGTTTTTCAAGTATATTTCAAACCAAGTCATAGGTATATTGAAAGTGAATTGGAGTCTTCGGCGAAGACAAAGGCTTCCACTCCACTCTACTACTCATCCTTCGCCGTCGCTCCGCATCACTCTCCATCTTTGGTATAATCTTCACTCATATGTTTTATTTGCCAAAGGGGAGAAAATAGTTAGGAAAGGGCTTATATCTCACTCAAAGTATCCGTTTTTGGCGATTCATGCCAAAGGGGGAGAAAGTATGAGCCCAAAGCAAAAGGACCGCACCACCACCCTAATTTTTAAAATTAATGATTTTCAATTGGTAAATTTCAAATTGGTATATCTTTGTGTTCAAAAGGGGGAGCAAGTAGTATTTTCAAAACTTGATATCTTAAAACCCTCTTGAACACTAAGAGGAGAATTTATTGAGGGGGAGTTTTGTTTAGTCAAAGGAAAAGCATTTGAAAAAGGGGAGAAAATTTCAAAACTTGAAAATGCTTCTCAAAATCTTATTCATTTACCTTTGACTATCTTGCAAAAGGACTTTGAAAAGAATTTACAAAAGGATTTGCAAAAACAAAACATGTGGTGCAAATGTGGTCCAATATGTTAAAAATAAAGAAACAATCCATGCATATCTTGTAAGTATTTATATTGGCTCAATTCCAAGAAACCTTTGCACTTACATTATGCAAACTAGTTCAATTATGCACTTCTATATTTGCTTTGGTTTGTGTTGGCATCAATCACCAAAAAGGGGGAGATTGAAAGGGAATTAGGCTTACACCTAGTCCCTAATTAATTTTGGTGGTTGAATTGCCCAACACAAATAATTGGACTAACTAGTTTGCTCTAGTGTATAAGTTATACAGGTGCCAAAGGTTCACACTTAGCCAATAAAAGACCAAGTATTGGGTTCGACAAAAGAGCAAAGGGACAACCGAAGGCACCTCTGGTCTGGCGCACCGGACTGTCCGGTGTGCCACCGGACATGTCCGGTGCACCAGAGGACTCCAGACTTAAACTCGTTACCTTCGGGAAATTCCAGAGGCGACTCCGCTATAATTCACCGGACTGTCCGGTGTACACCGGACAGTGTCCGGTGCTCCAAGGAAGAGCGGCCTCCGGAACTCGCCAGCCTCAGGAATTCACTTCGGCTGCTCCGCTATAATTCACCGGACATGTCCGGTGTAACAGCGGGGCTACGGCTATTTCGGCGCCAACGGCTACCTGCAGCGCATTTATTGCGCGCCAGCACGCGCAGAGGTCAGGCACGCCCATGCTGGCGCACCGGACACTCTACAGTACATGTCCGGTGCGCCACCGGACATCCAGGCGGGCCCAGAAGACAGAGCTCCAACGGTCGAATCCCAACGGCCTTGGTGACGTGGCTGTCGCACCGGACTGTCCGGTGCACCATCGAACAGACAGCCTCACCAAACGGCTAGTTTGGTGGTTGGGGCTATAAATACCCCCAACCACCCACCATTCATTGTATCCAAGTTTTCACACTTCGAACCACTTACAAGAGCTAGGCATTCAATTCTAGACACACTCAAGAGATCAAATCCTCTCCCAAATTCCACACAAAAGCTTTAGTGACTAGTGAGAGAGATTTGTTTGTGTTCTTTCGAGCTCTTGCGCTTGGATTGCTTTCTTCTTTCTTGATTCTTCATTGCGATCAAACTCACTTGTAATTGAGGCAAGAGACACCAATCTTGTGGTGGTCCTTGTGGGAACTTTGTGTTCCAAGTGATTGAGAAGAGAAAGCTCACTCGGTCCGAGGGACCGTTTGAGAGAGGGTAAGGGTTGAAAGAGACCCGGCCTTTGTGGCCTCCTCAACGGGGAGTAGGTTTGCAAGAACTGAACCTCGGTAAAACAAATCTGCATGTCACACTCCTTATTCGCTTGCGATTTGTTTTGCGCCCTCTCTCGCGGACTCGATTATATTTCTAACGCTAACCCGGCTTGTAGTTGTGTTTATATTTGTAAATTTCAGTTTCGCCCTATTCACCCCCCCTCTAGGCGACTTTCAACCATCGCCTAAAAGAAGTTCTACAGTTACCTCTTGTGACGACATCGTCATCTCCAGACGGCTAAGCCCACACTGGAGAGGCCTAGCTCTGATACCAATTGAAAGTTCCCTTGACCCGGGAACAGGATCTGGATATCGCCTAGAGGGGGGGGGGTGAATAGGCGAATAAAACTTATTTCTTTCTAAACTTAAATTCTTACTCTACTCGAAGACTTAGTACGCAGTGGAGTGAGAAGACCCTTCGAGTAGGTTGCAGCGGAATGGAAGATCCTGTCTCAAAATGTCCTGCACTTCAAATAAAACTTACACCACAGATAAGTGTTGAAGTGCAGATATAAAAGCGAGTAAAACAGAGAGTCAGGATACAATACAGAACAGAGCACACAGACGCAAGGATTTATCCCGAGGTTCGGCCAAGCCTGAAATGCTTGCCTAGTCCTCGTTGGAGTTAGCCACACCTGGGCTTGGAGTCTATTTCAACTCCTTCCTCCGTTTGCTCAGATCTGTCAGTATGACAGATAGAGCCTTTCACTATTGAGTTGGGTTACAACAAAACCGTGGCTGCTTACAAACTTCTTGACAGCACCTCGGTAGAGTAACGATACGCTCAAGACCTTGCTCTAGCTCTTAGCAGCACTTCTCCTCTCTCTAAAGGCGTATAGCTGTGCCTTCTACACAAACTATAGAGTTACACACAAGAGGGAGAGTGAGAATTGATTCGAGTGATGTCTACACTTGTTGGCTGCTCTTGTACATTGCTTGAGGCGCCTAGGGGTCCCTTTTATAGGCACAAGGGGCCTAGGAGCCGTTGGAAGCAATCCAGGAAGGCAAATCTTGCCTTCTGTCGGGTGGCGCACCGGACAGTCCGGTGCACCACCGGACACTGTCCGGTGCCTGATTTCCTTCCATAAATGGAGCAGTCGACCGTTGCAGTCCTAGAGCCGTGGCGCACCGGACACTGTCCGGTGCACACCGGACAGTCCGATGCCCCTATTTGACCGTTGGCTCGGCCACGCGTCACGCGCAGATCGCGCGGCCGACCGTTGCCCAAGCCGACCGTTGGCTCACCGGATAGTCCGGTGCACCACCGGACAGTCCGGTGAATTATAGCCGTACGTCGCCAGACTTCTCCCGAGAGCGACCTGATCACCGGAGTTCAACCTGCACCACCGGACACTGTCTGGTGCACCACCGGACAGTCCGGTGTGCTAGACTGAGCTGAGTCTTGGCTATACACAGCCAAGCCTTTTGCACCTCTTTCCTTTTCTTCTTCTTTCTGTTTCTAACACTTAGACAAGTATATTAGTACACAAAACCAAAAAACTAAGTCTAGAAACATACCTTCTCTTAATTATTACATCTTTAGCATTTGACATGCTTGAGCTTTGATGTTGGACTCATAAATCCTCAAGTCAGCTTGACTTGATCCAGATTGTCATTTCTTAGCTCCAACATCCTGCAAAGGTCACATAGAACATCTCCAAACATAGGAACAACCCAAACTAAAAGTCAAGGTGCACTTAGCTCTTTTGGGCTGCTTCTAATTCTGGTTTTGACACTTGTTCTCCTTCTAGTGACCTTGATCTCCTTCTTAGAGCTTGATCTTGAGACTTATGACTTACACCACATAACTGTAGCTGTTGCCTCATTGGTTGTAAGTCACGTCCTTATGTAGTGATCCTTGATGTGCCGTAGCTGTTCTCAACTCGATCACCCTTGACTTTGCAAGCCTTCTTCTTCACCCTTGGCTTTGGGTTCCTCAGCCTTCTTGACTTTCTCCCATGCACTTGGTACCTCGAAGCTCTTCTTGCCTTCGTCCTTGGCTTGATTAGTTGTCTCCGAGCTATGCACCCGAGTATCACTTTTGCAACGTCCATCTTACTTGTGATGTCCATCATGTATCCATAATCCAGTTCTTGGACCATCACATTTGTTCACTTGTGTTGAACCCTGTTAGATTTACCTTAAGCACCTGTTCAACACTTAGTACACTTGTTAGTCCTTTAATTGAGTTGTCATCTAAACACCAAAATTCACAAGAGAGCTTTCACATAGTCCTCCTGTCAAGGAAATAAATGTTCCGACACTTGGTACAAGGGCACCTAACATCGGTTCCAGTCTCTGACCGAGCAAAAGCACGGTCGAGAAACGCGTCAGTCTTGGCAACCCACTCACTTGATAGAGCACCGCTTTTCTTCCAACCTTCATACATCCATCGACGATCCTCCTCCATACTAGATACGACATGTTAACTTGATTAGTTAAGTTAATCACGCCTCTAATCTAATAAACCACACTAATACAAGGAAAATAATTTAACAGGACACTAAATCATATAAAATAACCTTATTTCCGAGGACATAATAATTACCCTCGGAAATTAATAATTTAAATTATATAGACACACTACATAACATTATCACGGGTGACAAATCATATAAAATGACCTTATTTCCGAGGGCATAATAATTACCCTCGGAAATTAAAAATTTAAATTATCTAAGCACCACTAAGTAAACGAAAACAAACTAAATTAATTACATAATCTAATTTCGCCATATAATCAAATTTAGGCCATCAGATATAATAAGATAAACATTATTTAACATACTAATTATTTAATAACAACATTAGAAACTATAAAACAATATTAATATATACAAAATAAAACTAAAAATACTTACTTTGATAATAGGGCGGGCGGAGATGTAGCCGGCAGCGACGGGGCAGCACCGGCGGTGTGAGCGACGGGGCGAGCGGGGCCGCGGCCGGCGTCCGGCGGCGACGGCGACAGCGGGCGGGCGGGGCGGCGTGTGGGGCTGCGTCGACGGCGCCGGGGCAGTGGGAGGCGGGGCGGCGGCGCGGCGGCGCAGTGGGCGACGGCGCCGGGGCAGTGGGCGGCGACGGGGAGACAGAGGAGAGAGAAAGGGCGAGCGCGCGTGAAAATGAACCGCGCGCCGGTTTCTGTGGTGTTAAAAAATCTTACCTCCGACGGCTACGCTGCCAGCCGTCGGACATAACCTTATCTCCGACGGCTGTGTACGAGACCGTCGGAGATGAGCAGTATTTCCGAGCACCCGTCGTGGCCGTCGGAGATAAGACGGCCGTCGGATGATTGTTAGTTTACTGTAGTGCCTGCTTCGTAGTACTAGCTGTTGCCCTTGCCCGGCCGCCTCCGACGACTCCACCCAGCAGCCAGTGCGACCCGGCGGCCATCAGTTGCTTGCTTCCATCGTTTCGTTGCGTCCCCATGCATGCATGCGTGGGATCGAGTCGTGTTGCGTTCCTCCTCCGTATATTGGTTTGCGCATCACATCATCCCCTGGTCAATCTGGAGCTTAGTAAACCGACAAAAAGTCCGTCGTCGAACCTGAAACTTCCTTCAGTTAGGCCGGACGCACGAGCTGTGCCAACATCGTGGATAAGATAATCACGCCCTGCTGCTGCTGCTGCTGCAGTAAAAAGCAGTTGGGAAACAGTCCAGTTCTGTGCTGGGACGCGTCATGGTCCATCAGAACAACGATCAACAACGGCACACTTTATTACCATCTGCCTGCGACATGCGCCCGGTTTGTCTGGAAAGCAATGGTAGGGCCATCCGTTGTGTGTGTTTTTTTTTTTCATCTATACACACGCGCCCAAGTTGTCCTTAAACGTTTGTCCTCCTAACTCTGTTCCTCTTTCTAGCAGCGAACGAAAAGCATCATCCACGAGTGGATAGCTCTTGTCACTGTTACCCTACTCCGGTTTCATTTGGCTGTTTTAATGCACTAGAGAGTTAAAACTAACCTGCTACAATTAGCTAGAGACATTAAAACACCCTAATTTAATAGTCCAGCTAACTATTAGCTACACACTGGACTACATATTTGTTCATCAGCTAGTTTAACCTAACAAAAATCAGTTTCAAGGGTCGCGGTACTGCAGCGTACCGTGCAAACGACTACACCGATCGACTGTAACGCGGTTAGTTATTATTAATTGTCGGTTGACCTTGCCTACACTACACTACACGTAGGCCAGCTAGCATTGCCACGCTCTAAAGCCTCAACGCCGTGACCGGGGTACGCGGACGTCCCACGACACGGTCGTTTTGTCGCCGAAAAACACAGAAACCTCCCGCACGACGGCACGAGCCCTTCGCCATCAGTCCATCTGCACCGACTATTCCGACCCACCGAGCCCTCCACTCCGGCACGGCACGGAACGGCAGACGCCAGCGAAGCGGTCGGTTTCCACCCAATCCAATCCCATCGCGCCGGGCCCCGTCGTCCCCGCACGGCAGGAGTATACGATGTGACCGAGAGCGACAGCGACCAGCACCAGCACCAGCACCAGCACCCGTCCGACCCAAATACCCCCGCACCGATCGCGCGCACCTGCTTCCCACCCAAACTCGCCGTCCGCCTCCGCCACCACCCCCGCCCGCGCCCATAGCAAGCTCGCCTTCCACGCGCGCGGCCGCGCCAGCGCACCACGCCTCGCTTCGTTTTCCCGTTGCTTGACGCTGAATCCATTCCACCACCACCCAGGCACGGCCAGGCCAGCGCCAGCGCATCGTCCCCGGCCCCTGCTCCGCCTCTCCGGTCGCGCCCGCGCCCGCGCCCGCGCCCGCCTCGGGGCGACCACCACCAAAATAGAAACTTCCGTGTGTAGGTGACCCCCGGCTTTACCCCCGCCCGACCGCCCCCACCCCACCCCGCCCACGCCTCCTTCCCTCCCGCCGGGACAAAACCGCCGCTCCTCCTCCTCCGCCGCCCCGCCCCTCCCCGCTCTTTCTGTGAGGAGGGAAGCGAGGCGGATGCCGAGGCGACGGGGCTCGCGCACCGCACGCGTGTGCCCGCCGCCCGGGGGCCAGGCGAGGTGGTGAGGTGAGGCCGAGCGCGGTTTTAAATTGTTCACCCGGCCGCCCTTCTCGCCGTACTTTTCAGTGGTACAAGCAAGGGAGGAACAAACGTGAGGGCTGCCTGCCTGCCTGCCTGCGGACATGGGCTCCAGCCTCAAGTACCGATCTGGCCTGTGCCTCATCGTCGCCGTCGTGCTGATCTGGGTCATCTCCGCCGAGGTCACGCAGGTGCGCTGTGTATTCTGTAATCTTTTACGCGTGCTCCGCGGTCTCCTTGTTTATTTCGTTGGAGGTTCTTGGCTTGGGATGCATGCTGGCTTATCGGATTGGTTTTGGCTCGTTCAGCATCTCGGTTTTTAAAACGTTACGCGCAGGGTTGCCTGCAATAGAAAATTTCTCAGGGGAATGTTATGCATCTGGCACCATTCTGTCTTGAAAAGAACATCTGGCATCATTCTGAATCCAGCCGAGGCTTCACCACTGGACTTCATTTATACCATAAAAAAACAAAGAAAAGTCAATTCTTACGCCTTCTACTGTACAAGTCTGGAGCTAATGAGCAAAAAATTACATGTATGCTCATATGGATATCCGTCAAATCTGCTGTTAATGGTCTAACGACCTGTACCTGCCTGTCGTCAGTCCTCAGTGCTTAGCTTGTTCATGTAAACTCTGTCAAAGTATAATCATGTGGTGGTTGTGACAGTTCATCTGTGGCTCCTTGCCGGGTCCAGGGTGGTTGTGATTAGGAGTGGTAATGTATTACGATCCAAATGTTTCTTCACAATAAGTTAGGGCCCTTAATTAATTTCAGTTTAAAATGAATAGGAATAGAGTTAGATCCCAATCCAATACGATCCTTAAATTTTAGTGTCAAATCTAGATCCCATTACCACCCCTAGTTGTGATATGCTTGATCACCTAAAATACATGATTAAAGGAGATACCGACGGGAATTAGAGGGCACTGGTAGTAGAATTTTGTCACCTCTCGACTGCAAAACACCTCCACTTCTAGTTCTTGGTTCTTTTATCTTTGGAAATTGTAAAGTCCACCTTGCGAAATATATTGAATGTTCATTTTGTAAAAAAAAAATTGTGCAGGGGATATTCACAAAGTACAGACATCCATTTGCAGTTACTTACTTGGGGGCCTCCCTTATGGTCATATACCTCCCTTTGTCATTTCTAAAAGATTTTATATACAATTCGTTGAGAAGGCATTCTAGAAACACTAGTGCTTCCAAAATTGCAAGCAAATCTTCCTTTGGTGGTAGTGCCCCTTTGAAGAATGGTGAATTTCAGAAGATGTTGGAAATGGAATCACAGAAAACTATAGTGGTAAATTGCCCTGATGTGAGCATCCCTGTAGTGGAAGAGACAAAACCACTCATATGCGGAATCACTGAAATGGATGATGGCCTTTTCAAGGACAAGCAACTTTCCACTAAGGAGATTGCTACGTATGGATTGTATCTTTGCCCCTTATGGTTTGTGACAGAGGTAAACTTTGCATGTTAATTTGTAATTCCAGGGGACTAGAAATGTTCATGTGAATAACTATTAACATTTGTTTCTCAAAAACTACTGACCTATGTTCCTGAAAGCCTAGATTTTAATCATAAAAGCAATACTTTGATAGTTAAAGGTAACTCATTTTTCTCTTACGCTGAATGAATGCAGTATTTATCGAATGCAGCGCTTGCAAGAACTAGTGTTGCCAGTACCACAGTGCTGTCTTCAACTTCAGGACTCTTCACTCTTTTCATTGGTGTTTTACTTGGCCAAGACTCCATAAATGCTGCGAAAATTATTGCTGTTTTCATTAGCATGGCTGGCGTTGTAATGACAACTATGGGCCAGACTTGGGCATCTGATGAATCAGAAGCAGGCAAATCTGGGTGAGCGATTTATTACTCTTGGCCTTTAGTCTTCTATACTCTCATAATCACAATGGTTTCATGATGATGTATAACATTGGACTTAATTTACTGTTGTTGTAAAATCCTTGGCATTGCTTACAACTAGAAATATACAGTTAGTTGGCTTGACTTGTTTTTTTGTGTTAAAAACAACTCAAAACATTTAGTATTTTTAGTGTGTCTTTTTCATATTGTCACATGGCTTTATAGTGATGAACATGAGACAAAAACAAATTTCAACTTTGGGGATGCAAATTCATTACGTTCTTTCAACTGTATTTCGTTGCTGATATGTAAGTTTTACAATTGCAGTTTTACACAGAGGACTCTTCTAGGTGATATGTTTGGTCTTATGTCAGCAATCGCCTATGGTCTATTTACTGGTAGGTTGTTTTACTTTGCTTTATTTGCAGTTGATCTCTCTGAATTCAGCCCCTAATTGTTTCGATATTATTTCAGTGCTGCTTAAGAAATTTTGTGGAGAGGAAGGAGAAAAGGTTGATGTCCAAAAACTGTTTGGTTATCTTGGGCTTTTTACCCTTGTTGCTCTATGGTGGATTGGTACTATTCTATTTCCCTTTCCAGATTAATATAACGGAAATATACAAATTCGAAATATGTAGTCACATTCTGGAAATTTCTTATTTGTGCATGCCTTTCATTGTTGGTTTATGTAAAAAATAATTTGTTGTCATTGTGTTTGTATTTCAGTCTGGCCATTAACCGCACTAGGTGTTGAGCCAAAGTTTTCAATGCCCCACTCAGCTAAAGTGGATGAAGTGGTGGTGGCAAATAGCCTAATCGGAAGTGTATTATCAGACTACTTCTGGTACGTGTTAAAGAAGGCTAATATATTTTTATATTATCAGACGACTCTATTACTACTACATACTCGGGGTAATGTTGACAGACTGAGAGACTGACCGTGGAACTTGTGGCCAGGGCTCTTTCTGTTGTTTGGACTACTCCCTTGGTGGCCACCCTAGGCATGTCTCTCACAATTCCAATAGCAATGGTTGCTGATATGATCATTCACGGCCGTCACTATTCAGCAGTATATATTCTTGGTTCTGTCCAGGTACGAGTATCCAGCAGCCCAGTATTTTTTTATCTTAAATTATATCAGATATCTACCATCTTACAACAGCTACCGCTACCAGTTTGGATGCTTTGAAGGTTCTGTTCTGACAGCCTTGTGTTGCTAACTCGTCATTTGCATCACCATGTTGAACTATGTGTTCCTCTTCACCGTTCTAGCTCACTGCTGCATACATACATCTGACATTCTGTTTAACACTGTGAGCTTTGTTCCTTTGCAGGTATTTTCAGGCTTTGTTATCGCGAACCTTGCAGATCGCTTTTCTCGTTCTCTAGGGCTATCATAGTCTCATAAAACAGAACATGCCCTTATTAGAGCGTGCATCAGGAAGCTCGAAGGTCGGGTTGGTTAGGCCAATACTTCAGAAAACCTGGATCGGGAGATGCCAGGAATTCTTTTCCCTTTGCTTCTTTAAACATAGGGGTGGTGAATTTTGCCGTGGTGAATAGTGAAAGCCAGCAGACGAAAGAAGAAAACATATGTTATAGCAACCCTTTGCAACTGTAAATTCTCTTACTACAAATTGCGCGACAGTGTAGACTGCCGTCGTTCTCGTCCCATGTCAACAGGCTTGCATCTGCAGTGTCGTGTTTTTTTTTTAAGAAGCAAAGTGCGGTATCTGTTGGTTTGGGTAGCCCACGGGGTAGCGCCGTCTCATCAGTTGTCATACCACGGGGGGCCGTGACTCTGTTCGTGCGTGTCCATAAAAAGGCCCGGGGATATACGAGCTTGATGGATCCACCAGACATAAAACATCATTAGGGCCGAAAAGGGCCGGGTATGGTTCCGTCGGGCCGTTAGCTCCAAAGGCCTAGACAAAACCAAACCGAAGTGCAGATTACATACAGGGGCCACCTGCGTTTTTTCGTCAGTAACAACGTGTCAGGGTTTCAGCAGCCTGCAGCCGTGACACGTCAACTCGTTACTGTTAAGTAACCCTAGTTAGGGTTATGTGGGCAAATAACGACTTTGTCTCTGAGGGGTCTCACATCTTTATATAAGGAACCTATACACCCCTTCATATTACGGAGATCAGAAAGAGGCCAAAGGCCCAACCCTATATCATGTGTCTCGTGTGTTTCCTCTGTCGTGCTTATGGGAAGGGTCTACAGCTTCTTACGCCTCTACTGCTGACGGAAGGGAAGGGAGTGGATCTGGTGATCCGTGGTAACGTTCTGAACACGTTATCAGCACGCTCTACCTCGAAGTTGCTGCGGGATCAGATCTGCACCGACTCTCTACCATGCCGGCAAGTCTCCGGGCCTAGCCGAACTGTCCTACGCGATATGCTTCGTTCGCTGAATCATGAAAGCTGGTATGAAATTTCTAGATTCATTGTTCACGGTGAAGAAATAAAGTAGTTGCACCGCGCGTTCTGCCCCGATGGCGACGGCGAGAGCTCGACGCGTCTGCTGCGCGCCGCCAAGCACCTCAATGAGGTTCTTACCGTACTCGGATGGTTGATGCCTGCTGCATGCATGCATGCCTGAATGAAATGGGCGATGCCTTTTCTCGGATCTCACATGCAGCCACGCCTCCAATCTGTTGTGCACGATGAGAGAAGTGTGCCGAGGGATGGCAGAGAAATACTAGGTCAATACGTTATCAGATACGGGCTAGTGCGCGCATGCCACCATTTCCGCAGAGTGGAGCGGATCGTCCGTGTGGGCAGTTACTGACCGCGAGGTCCCAGGCGAACTCCGCTAATTACTCCAACGATAGATACGGGCTAGGACTTGCTTCCTTTGTGAGCCAAGTCAATGGGGGTGGCCGTGGACGTGATAGCACCATGACCTGCGGCTTGCTTAACAAGTGGGGCCCACTGACTTGCATGCTTGCTTGCGTGCTATCGTGATGGTGTGTGTGGCACATATCTGCACTGCATGGCTGGAGGCCTGGAGCCTAGCACATCTCAACCATGGCCAAACATAGTACACGGCTCGGACCTGCCAGGATTAAAGAGGTGGAGTCAATGCCTCCGTCTTGCGTGCGTGTGTGTGGGTCCTTTTCGGTTTTCTTTGCTTCCTGATGAAACAATGAGAACTGGAATCGTATACTGGTTCTATTGGGTTCGGTTGTGCGGCATGCAAAGAAGAAAGCCCAATAATGAGAGAGCGCATACCTGAATAAAGCATATTTTATGTTACAGTTTCTACTCTAATTAATTATTTCCTGTCGCAAATAATTAATAGAAAAAAATACATGCTTAAATATGGGAAATTGCCTTTTACACATGATGTGTTTGTTTTCTGCTTTTTATTGTGTTTGTTTCTGCTTTTTATTTCCTATAGTATATACTTAGCAGAAAATTAAAATACATATGAAGGTTGTATTGTACATACTTAAATCGCTCTAAATACTTATATTATGTTGAGCTTTTGGACTCACATCGAGTGATTAAATTGTATAGTGGGTACTCGGACACGTTGATCAAGCTGCGTTGTTAATTGGGTGAGTTATGACATTAGCTGAATATTGACTGCGCCCTAACGACACGACGCAGTATTTATGTCGTTCGAACTTGGCTGCGTCATGTGATTTCTATGTCGCGCTCTCAATTAATCGAATCGCTCCCGTTGAGTCAGACCACCATCGCTGAGTCATGCATTTTTCGTAGGCTATATAGGCACTGCCCATGTGTCACAATCATTGAGCCACAATTGCGGATGTTGTGCACATTATGTGAACTTATTGTGTACGTCGACTACCGAGACATAATTGCGTATGTCACGCTTGTTGTGGAGGCTTGTTGTGTTGTTGTAGCCCTGATGGCTGCACACGCATTGACGCCAGATACGCTAAAGATTGTACTCGCGTGGATTATGGTGAGTTGTTCAAGCCCCTGAAGTCACATTATTGTGCAACCTTCATAAACAATTATGTTTGGCTCTATATTTTATTTGATAGTGTTGTGTGGCATCATATATTTATATATATCACCAAGTGGCCTTAACAACTACATCAAGCTCTATAGTGCTTGAAAATCTGGGAAATTAAATTGAAATACAATGAAACACAGATAAGTTAATTCTCTACTCTCACCTCATGCATAAAGTTTTACCTGAAGTAACATGAAGATATATAATGCATGAAAGCCTTTTTGTCATATAAGACATCACAAATTAGGATTCTATTAGTAAGCAAAAAGTCCTTACCAAATGATTTAAGACCGGAAATCTCAGTCATACATTGCTCAACCAGATGTTAGCACATTGCTCTCTTTGTCACCGAATGACATGAAGCAAACTATGAGATAAAAGGATATGTAATCGCTAGCAACACGAAGTTGTGAGTATACTGAGAGGTTATTCTGAGTTTTTTTTTCACAATATTGGTGTGAAAAACCATTGTGTGTTCCTGTCGAACCACTTTACTCGTTCTATCTAGAACCTCTATGCTTGTGTTGCATACATCTCTCGGAATTGTAAAAACTTATAGTCGCTGCATTAACTCGGGATAGTCATTTGACAAGTTTGGTACCCACTGCAAGCTAAATGGTAAAGGTCGGTCCTAAATGGACAAATACCTTGGGTTTATGTAGTCGAACTGCACTGAATTCCACCCTTTGGCATGCTTACCATTATCTACCTCCGATCTACCAGAAGTGAGAAGAGTAGACAAAATAACTATGAAATCTCACATCACCACAGAGCTTGAAGCTAAATTGGACATTAATATGTCCTTGACACTAGAAGAACCATAAGTCTTGACCACAAGATTGTAAGTGGTGATAATTTGTGATAAAAAATAAAAATAAAGATCTTATGGAGACCTGTTACATTCTCCCTAGTCATGATGACTCCTTCGTATGAGAGCAGTATTATTTGTCGTTGAAGGCGGATCCTAGGCGGATACCAGTCTTGTTTCATTCTTGCCAAGCAGTTATCATCATTTGCTTCATCAAAAGCTAGTTATATGGTGATTTTCCCAGATAAAATGAGTTCTTGGCCTTGTTTGTTCTATTCTAAAGCTTCTCTTTTTGCTGAACAATGAAGAGATCAAAATAATGCTTTATAGAACAAGTTGGTATATAATACAAGGAGAAAAGTTTGCCCCACTGGCATCTTACATCACAAACAATTAACTATTGTTATAAGTTCTCTCTCAAAATTATTATACCTAAAAATGTTGCATTAATCGATACCCAATTTCAGAGCGGTATGAGTAATTAGGTAAACCATAGGCAGTGATAAAAACGAGCTAGACTATACATCTCTGCATATAAAAATCTTTGCTTGGCAGCATTGCCCTGATGCCGTGCACTTTACTACCAATATAAACACACACATTTTCCTATGTGCCTCAAAGCATAATGCAACCAGTGAATGTCCTTGTGAGCGCTAGATCCCTGATGGTCATTTTACTTGTTGATCTGAAGTCAACTATTGGCTCCAAACGACAAATGGTATGCATGAGCCCTTGAAGGACCCTTATGGATAAAATAGTGTTGTGCATATCAGTCTAAATCTTAATGATCGACTATGCATTTGGTAATAATAACAATAATTTTGCAGAATTGTAACCATGAAGCAACTTGTTATTGCGTGTCTCGCTGGATATTAAGACTAACCCTTCATGTTGAAAGACAAATATGTAGTATTCATGCCACTACATTAATCTAAGTCCACAACTCACTGCATAAAACCCCTATCTGTAATGTGCATAAGATTTTCTAAATAAATCACCACAATAGCATACATTGGCCACAACTGGATGATTGTGGTTGGGGATTTTATATGTATGCTTTTAGAACATCTCGGCATTAGGGGGAGATAAATGCCCATCTAGTGTAATGCCTCAATATTCTATAAAATGCACAAAAGCCAAACTGAACTTGTCGTTTAGTGTGTACTCCTGTGTATATGGAGTTTGCAAGAAATCGTTGAGGATTAACCATATTGGTCTGAATGCTTCTACCTGATGTAGATGTGGATATACCCGGGATTAATATCATATCCACATTTGACTTATTGGCATTTGATCTATTCTCGGGGATGCCTGTGAATATGATCTATTGGTCTTAGTCAAAGCATATGTTCTGATTGCAGATTCATGTGGTTTGTAATAACTCTCCTCCGATGAACTCGCCCTACTCATGAGTTGCCTCACGAAGAGGTTCTCTTGGTGATGAAATTTCTAGCAATGTGCGCAATATCATTGTGCTAGAAATACGGAACAATGAATCTTTTGTTGTTGGGAAATGACGAAGATCATTATTAAATGTGGGAGACAAATGTGCCGACACCTATCTCGCCTCTATAAATTGCAAAGGGATCCAAAACAAAGTCCTAGGCATGAGTGCTTGGAGCTCTCTTATCGGGTCATTGATAAATGCAATCGAGGCTAAACCAATAATCGCAAAATAAAAGTCGCGAGCTTGAAGTTCGGATATTTATGGGCACTATTGAAATAATGTGTGGTGAATGTGATGGTTCAAGTGGTCTTGTGAGAGACCCATCCCACATATGTGTTGAGTAAACACTGTTCTGCTATGTAATATATCTGGCAAATGGCATGAATTAAAATATGCAGTTAATAGGATTCTGAAGATCCGTCATGTGATCCTAGGAGGACTCATATCTTTGAATTATAAACATGCAACGTATAAATCTCATACCGAATAATACATTCCTGATGAATGATCATTCTCCTATGTAGGGAGAATATCTCCTAGTTGAGATTATTGTTCCTAGATGGAACCTTTCCAAAAGAAACAAAGTTTGTGTTGAACACCAAAGTTTGGTAACCCCTATAAAGGGATAAAGACCCATACAGACCCGAAAAGGAATAATATGAGGTACCAAAGGACTTGAAGTTCACCAAATAAGCACATGTGCATTCCACGAGTTTTACTCATGGTATTTTCCACTATATGTGGAATTAGGGTATTCTCTAAAGCCCCGATGGCAGAAACCTATAAGGTTTAGGTGTTACTGGTAAAATATCCCCATTGTGCCAGAATGACAGACTATAATGATGTATCTGATCGATGAAAAATCTCTGATGGATTACGATCTTTGATGGACTTTTGTTACACCATCATAGATGTTGCAATGGATGAACACCTGGAGCGTTGTGTCATATTTAGAATATGTACTATTGCAACTATATTATCCCCTAAGTCCTATAGAAGGACATGTTACTTGCTTTGCACAACTTTGTATAAATTGTGGTGTAAGATAGAAAATGATAGCACCCCAACCTCATTCATTCTCGTTATTCCATATGAACAATGAGACATATATCTTGAATATGCTTGAGTTATGAGGAATAACGACTTTGACAGATGTCAACGTCAGGGGAGTGAATGCTTATATTGATCACAATCGTGAGACAATAAATGTCATATTCTATGCCCTAAAGGCATCAACTTGATGATTAATATGTGAACCTTTATGGAAGTTTCTATCAAATATAAAGATCCAGTCAATCGAACACCATCAGTCAAAGTGGCTTGTTTGTGTTGATACGTGCACTTACCTCGTATATCTTAGAAGTGAGTTGTCACACCCGAATTTTAGGGGTCCAAAACCCGGGCGCGAAATAAACACCAGGTGTGCTGGGACCAAGTCTCACACATATGATGCATAGTGGCACAAGATTGAATGTCACATCTTTACTATATAACAAGAGTTTTGTACAAAATAAATAAATAAATAATTACATCATAAGGAGACAACGATCCAGCAACCCAAAGTTGACTGGGAGACGATGGCCTAGACCACTCACGGACTCATCACGACATCCTCCATGCGCCTCATCCCGCGGTACCTGATCTTGACCTATGGGGGGTGTGAGACAACAAGAGTGAGCTCACATACGTTCATTGCTAAACAAGTTGTGGGGAATAATGTGCATGAACTCGCCAAAGGTGGGAGCTCACGTGAGGTGTAAGGCTTACCAAAGAGGATGATTGAAGCTGAGCATTGCTTTTAAAGTTGGTCAAAATTTTATTAGCAATTATTAAGTATAAGTAAATACCAACCCAATTAAGTAGTGGAACAAAAGTAATAAAACACCCTCAATGCAATGTATATGACAAATTGAATTTAGTTCCATAAATTAATCATGTGAGGGTCCAAGCCGCTCATGACCGTGAGCACGGCTGATATACCAGTTTTACACTCTGCAGAGGTTACACATCTTTACCCACAAGTCATGTTACCCATCTTCCAAGGGATCACGACTTCCCATACACCTCTACCGAGGAGGCGAGGCAGGGTAACACTACGAGGCCTTTACAAAGTTCCACTAGCTTCAGAAAACCAGCTACAGTTTATAGGAAGCTATAGTGCAGGGATTCCTCGCCTGACCACCATCGCAGCAAAGTCAACCCAAGGACCTCCCTACACTGACCACTCCCCTACTGCCCTTGCCCCTTTCGGGTAAGGTAGTCATTCACTAGCTTTCCTAATTAATCAGCCAAGGGGTCCCATTCCTCCCTTGTGGTAGCACTGTTTTCCCGGGTGGTCGCTCCATGTTCCAATTAACATAATGATCTTAACATGAATAGTAATAGTAAACTGATAATAAAAGGGTAATCATGAATAATGTATCTCCGTACCCAAAACCACATAAAGCAATAGCAGGTACTACCCAAAAATTCAGTGGTGAACGAGGTATAAAGATAGTCAAACTAGGGTAATCTATTGGGTCCCATCAAAATTAACCTATGCAGATCCTTATAATTAATCAGAACATGAATGGGTAAAAAGAAGTGATCAAGGGCACAACTTGCTCTTCAGATGACACGTGTCCTCACTGCTAAACATAGCAATATAGACAAACATGGTATAGGCAAAATTAACATCACACCAAATATAAGTACAAAGTACATATTAATAATCTACATATTAAAATAAGATACCAGGAACAGGAATCATTAATTTTGGAGTTATAGATTTTGAGTTATGAATTTCTGAAGGTTTTATGTGTTTTATACAAGATTAAATAGAATATAAATTTTATTGCAATATTCATGTCAAAACTGTGGTACTAAATGATAAACAATAATATTACAAAATTATAGGATTTGGAATGGATTAATTTGGACTTAATATGAATTTTCTATGAATTATACAAGTTCTGGAATTATTTTGGCACTAGAAATTAATTTCCTAAATCCCTTTTCCTATTTTATCAGACTTCAGGACTGTGTGCACAATAACCAGAGAGTTCAGGGTTCTATTTATAAGTTTATAGGACTTGCCTGTAATTACTTTACATATCCTGTGGACTGCGGGTTAATATGACAAAAGGACAGGGGCTCTTTAGAAAGATGCCTAGGCCGAAGGGGTATCTTGGATTCCCAGTCGTCCGATTAAAAACCAAGAGCCAGGATTCGATCCCACGAATACAGAACCGGTATACAATACCAAACCTTAGATCCGAACTCAATGGATCGGATTTAATCATGGCCCGACTTATCCTAACCGCCCTTTTTCTCGATCTACGGTCGTGATCTAACCTGCAAAGGGGTTTGAGATGGTTTAATCGGGTCCGCTCCTCTCATATTCGATGGTCCCGCGCTGTTCTCCTTCCTCGAGCACCCCGGTCGGACGGCGCAGTAACCCGCCGCAGCGGCGCCATGGACGACCACCGTGCAGAGCTCGCGCCCGAGTACGGGCCCCGAATATTATTGCGTAAAAACAAAATTTGGGTCACATAGGAACAGACGGGAGGGATCTCACCGAGAATCACGCGCGTAGGAGCACTGACCACGGCGAAGAGCGGTCCGGCGATAAAATTCCTTTCACCGACGAGCAATTATGTGCAACAAAGGCACCAACGTGCTCCCTAATCTGGTCCCCCAGGTTCCATGTCTCTTGGCGATCCTCCATGACCCTTCGTCGAGGCCGGAGTGCCGATGAGGACACAAATCAACACCAGCGAAAATGTTCTCTGTTACCCTGTTCAATCCCTCTACTCCCCACGGTGGCGCAAGAAGATGAGAGGAGAGAGGAGGGCGGTGCCCAGTTTTATACCCCGAAGTCGCGAGTCCAAGGAGGATGGGATCGGGGAATCGCGCGGAGCCTGCGGAGTTTGTTGCGGTGGAAGTCTGTTATGAGGATAGCGGCGAGCGTGCTTTGGTGAGGAGGGTGATCCTGACGACATGGGCCCACCTATCATACTCAGCAAACTCCCACAGAGCAAACGAGCAACGGCCTGCCAGCAGGGCCAGCTCGCTAGTGTCCCGCCGCGTCAGTAGTAACCTGGGCTGCGCCCAGTGAGTAGGTGGGCCAAGCTGGCACATTCGGTCCACGCGGGTGTTGGTCACTTGCTCTCAAGTGCTTCGGCTTGACAGAAGGCAAAAGTCCGAGCGTAATGCGCAAGCAAATACAAGTCAACGTGAACAGTACGGGGGTACTGTTCATCTATTTATAGGCACAGGGCGTAGCCTGTGAGATATTACATTCATGTCCTTTACAAAAGATTACAACTGTGACACAGACTCTCATGGACTAATCGGTCATTTCATCTTTAAGTCGGTGCAATCCTTCGTCTTGAGACATGCCATTATGCCGAAGATTCATGGATGATAGCTTCAGCGCTGCTTTTGAAAGGATCTGCCGAAGGTGTTTCTTCCTACAGGATCTTTGGCGACGAAGCATACCCCCAACAGTAGCCCCTTCACGGTGCTAGATCATTTTTCGTAACGAGCTTGATCCATGAAAGAGTCTCCTAGGCTTCAGGAAGCCGCAGATTCGAAAAACACCTTCCCTGAGCTCGTTGCCGAGAAACGATTAAAATATTCCGAGTGCAAAATGGTCCCACCATGCTGCGGATACACACATCCTGGCGATTCACCTTCTCAGGTTCTGTGGCCCACCGCTCAGTGAGTGCGGACGACTGTTCGTCTGGTGCGGAAGACTTGACGATTCACCTTCTTACCTGTGGTACTATATAAACAGACAGGTAGGTGTGAAGTTACCACAGCATTCATTGCTATTGCACTGTTTTGCTGCCAAAAATTTGACCATAGCCGAAGCTTGTTCATCGCACTCAATCGAAGCACCGCTGTTGATTTTGCTTCGTCACAAGAGGAAAAGCTTTGGGAAATCAAAAAAGTCAGTAATCTTCATTAAAAAATTGTAAGGAATTCATCATCAAATGGCAAGGGTACGTTCTACGGCTAGGGTTACACGTGACAGAGAGGAAGCCGAAGCTGCTAAAACCGTTTTCGAAGTGATGAAACGGTCGGGGCTGGCAGTGTCGGAAGAAGCTTCTGAAGGTACCCCTGCTGCCGAAGCTGAGCAGATTGATGTTGAAGAAGGTGAAACTGAAGATGAATACAACGCCCTACCATCTAAACCCAGCCACCTGGAGTTTGGGAAGTCTACTATTACCGAAGGTGATATGCCTAAGTTGATAAAGCTAGGTTATATCAGTGAAGCCAAGAAGAAGCTAGTTCGTTTTGGTGGAGAGGAAATTACTCCGAAGCCAGAAAAGGATGAGGTGGTAGTCTTTAAAAGCTTCTTTAAAGCAGGATTTAAAGCGTGGCATTGCGGATGTGTTGGAGAAGTTTGGGATTTATCTTCATCAGCTAACTCCTAACGCCATTGTTAGGCTTAGCGTTTACATTTGGGCTCTCTGAAGCCAGGGGGTGGAACCGCTTGCTGAAGGCTTCTGCCGGGCACATGAGCTTCATTATCAGACAAAAGCTAGAGAAGATGGGCTGCACGAGAATTTCGGCTGCTACAATTTTGCTTATCACAAAGATGCGAAGTCTCCAGTTATCAGCTATCGTACCAAATGGCCCACCGGCTGGAAGACCGAGTGGTTTTATGTTAAGGTTGACGAGAAGAAGGAGAAGCTGGTTCAGAGCCCATTGGAGTTAATCTTTGGAGAAACTAGGCCCCCGTGCAACATGTCACCGGAATCACCATGCCAAATTGCCTTGGGTGAGTTTCGAGTTGTTTTGGAGCACATTGGCACTAGGGATTTGGTGCAAGAATTCTTAGCTTTCAGAGTATTCCCGACTTTGAAAGAATGGGACATGCCGAAGCCCAAAGGGGAGAAGAAAAGGAAAGAACTTGTCATCTACCCTATCATTATAAATTCAAAAAACACTTCAAAGAACCTTGCCAAGAATGGTTAGACACGATTGAAGTTATGTGCAACGAGATCCTTGGCAACTATTCTAAAAAAGAAGATCAACTAATGACTGCAGCCTTCGGCACTCGACCGAAGCGAAGGTTGAACCGGGTCTTGGATGCACTGAATTTTGAGTATCCTGACTATGAGCGATTGGATAGAGGGGCCGAAGGGCAAAAAAGAAAAAGAGTTGTTAGTGTTTTGAATAGAGAAATTGCTAAATTGGTGAAGAAGGATGAAGAAATTTTGAAGAAAAGAAAATTGTGCCCTGAGTCGAAGATGGCTGCTTCGAAGAAAAGAAAGGCTGCTGCTCCGAAGCAAAAAAAACGACTGATATAGAGGAAGAGGCTCCTTCAACGCCTTCTGCTGCCGACGTGGAAGAAATTTTAAAGGTAATGACTGAATCTTTGCCTGTCAAGCTAAGTCCACTAGGGCCACATCTGACGAAGCTTTTTCAGAAGGAAAAGGAGCCTTCGACAGCGAAGAAGCCTGCTGAGCCGAAGAAACGAAGAATCATTCATGTAGTTGAAGTTATCGAGCAGACACCGCTGGTGGCCTCGGCATCAAAGACATCAGCCGTGGAGAGCACTGCTGCTACTGAAGTCGTAGCCATTGAAGCTGAAACTGAAGCTGACACTGCCGAAGCTGAGGCCGCCGAAGATACAAATCTAGAAACCACATTTGCTGATATTGATAACATGCTTTTGAATGAGCCTGCGGAAGAAGCTGCTAGAGTTGCTGAAGAAACTCTGGCCACAGCGCCTGGGAAAGGAAAAGAGAAAGCCGAAGATATCTCGGAAGAAGAAGACTTCAATTTTTAGGACATACTTGGGCAAGAATTGTCAAAGGCTGAAAAATAAGAGTTGAAGGAATATGCCATATCTTGCGGGTACAGACCCGGGGCGCTGCTCTTCGGGGGAGTTAACGAGGAAAGCTTAGGATGCCTTCGGGACCGCACTGGGGTGAAAGTTGTCGGCACTCTATCAAAGAGTGTTGGCCTTCCGAAGGTTGAAGCAGACCTTAGCAGGTACCGGCGGCAGCATATCGCCGGTAGCCTATTCTATGCTAACTTTAAGGTAAAATTCTCAACCTTTTATTGTTTCGTTATGAAGATGTTATCTGATGAAGGTTATTTTGTCAGAGCTTACTGCTGAGCAAAGTCCTGAGGATGTAACAAGACCTTGAGGACAAAAAGAATGAAATTATAATTGAGGGCCTGGAGAAGAAGATTAAAGACCACGAAACTGCCCTGGAGAAAAAGGACTTCGTACTTCAAACCATGGAAGGTTCACTGGCAGAGGCCCAGGCTGAAATTGCTAGATTGAATAGTGAACTTTCCATGGAAAAGATAAATTTTGAGACCAAACTCGAAGCTGAAGCTGAGAAAAATTCAAATTTGCAGAAATCACTGAAAGAGCTTCAAGAAAAATGTTTAAGCTTCGGCACCCAATGCCTGTAGTGGCTAAAGCAGGTTTTCAACTCGGTTGGAGCCAATGCTGAGAAATTCAGTCCTTCGATTGAGAACCTGCCGGAAACCTTCGAACATATTGAAGGCGAGGTTGATGTCCTTGACGAAGTTATAGTTGGACACGCCGATTTCTGCGCTCTGCTAGCTTCTCGGGGCACGGCTGTTGCCTTCATGAAATCTGGCTGCACGCATGGAAAAATTGTCAACAGACCAAATTTTAGCTTATCACGGGTAGATCTAATTGATATCCCCAGCCTAGCTCAGAGTATAGGAAATAGATTCATAACTCAAATTTGGGTAAAGGGCGGGCGAAAAATGGCTGGCGACGAAGCTCGAAGCCACCTTAAGTCGGTAAAAAATTTGTGCCTGTTACTTTACCTTCTCCTTGAAATTTGCACTTCTCTCATACCGCTTTAATATGTACAGGATGACGAAGCTGAGGAACAATGAGCCGAAGCTTGATAGATGACCCGAAGCTCGATAATGTCGAAGCTGAAGACCTTGCTGCGAAAAATTCTAGAGAAAATTTTGTAAAATTGTTGTAAAAATATTGTAATTTTAAGGATCAGATACCAACTTTGTAAATTTGTGCATACCTTGTGATATATTTTTACCTTTTCGTCTATGTGTGAACTGCTTTGATGTGGACGAAACTTGTATTTTTTGAGCCGAAGGCGAAAAACACCTTCCCATCTTTTCGTACACAACGAAGCATGAAACTGCTTCTTTTTCTTTTTGCTGAAGCTTTATCCTTATAGCCGAAGCATGTGCCCGTGTCTGTATGGTATGATGATGATCCTGTGTATGTCTAAATGAATGTTTTATGAATGCAAATGTATGATGTAATGTGACGTGCAAATGAATGTCCAAACACACATATGAAGCCACAACCATAGCCTTCATTCCCTTAGGAATGACTGAAGTCTCTTTGCCGCTTATTTTTCGGCTTCACCGCTTATTTTTCGGTGTATCAGCGCTGACTTTTCGCTGTAAGTTCTGCATCCCCTTAGGAACGTCTTTTGAACTTCTTCGCCTTCTATTTCGGCGGTATTCGCGTTGACTTTTCGTGCTTCGCCTTATATTTCGGTGGTATTTGGCTCTGCATTCCCTTAGGAACGACTTCTGAGCAGAAAACTTACACTGCGCTCCCTTAGGAACAGCTTTTTGTAGCTTCGTCGTGCTCTGCATCCCCTTAGGGATGACTTTCAAGCTTCTCCCTGTTTTTTCCTTTTTCTCTGCACTCGATGGTGCATGCTCAGATTCTACATTTACATTTTTGGGGGATTTTGCTCTCGTAGAGCTGAATAAGAAAAGAAAAATTACATGCTATGGCCCCATTAAAAACCTTTCTCCCCCTTTGGAAAGGAAAAGGGTGCTATAGGGAAATAAAAAGATTACATCAAGTTATACATAATATCGCCGAAGCTCATCCGCGTTCCAAGATCTAGGAATGTCATTGCCATCCATATCCTTCAATCTGTAAGAACCGGGTCTTGACAAAGATATTACCAGAAAAGGTCCTTCCCACTTCAGCTGTAGCTTGCCTACTGTATCTGGGTTGGCTACTCTCCGAAGTATCAAATGCCCTGGCTTAATGTTCTTTAGCCGAACTTTTCTGTCACGCCATTTTATTGTTTCGGCTTAGTATTTATTGATGTTCTCCATAGCCTGAAGCCTGATCCCTTCTATAGCATCTTTTGCCACAGAATAATCAGCTTCGTCCTCTACCGAAGCCATTGTTCTTATTGACCCTGCCTTAGCTTCTTCTGGGATTATTGCTTCATCACCAAACAATAATTTGAACGGTGTAAAACCTGTTGACCTTGATATTGTTGTGTTGTGGCTCTAGACCACTTTGATCAATTTATCTGGCCATTTTCCTCTGGGCTGATTGAAGATTAACTTTGTCATTCCCGTCATTATAATGCCATTAGCTCTTTCGACAAGTCCATTTGACTCCGGATGTCTGACCGATGCAAAATGAATCTTCGTGCCAATCTGTTCACAGAATTCCTTGAAAACTTCGGCATCGAATTGTGTTTCGTTGTCTACAGTAATAGCCTTCGGCACTCCGAAGCGACAAACAATGTTCTGCCAGAAGAATTTCTGGACGGTGACTGAAGTTATTGTGGCCAGGGGCTTCACCTCAATCCACTTGGAAAAATACTCTACCGCCACCACAACATATTTTAGATTTCCTTGTGCTGGTGGAAGCGGGCCTAACAAATCAAGGCCCCACCTTTGCAATGGCCAAGTGGGTTGTATTAACTGAGTGAGAGATGAAGGTTGCTTCTGGTCTCCTGCACATTTTTGACAGCCTTCACATTTTTGGACCAACTCTGCTGCATCCGAAGCTGCCTTCGGCCAGTAAAATCCTTGTCGAAAAACTTTTCCCAATAAGGGCCTAGACCCAATGTGAGATCCACACAAACCTGCATGTATCTCTTTCATTAATTCAATACCTTCGGTTCTTGATAAACACTTAAGGAGTGGGGAACAAACTCCATGTTTATACAATTCCCCTTCTATTATCACATATGGTTTTGTCCTTGCCTCCATTCTCTTGTTATAAACTTCGTCATCGGAGAGACAGTTGCCTTAGAGGAAGGATATGATTTCAGTTCTCCAGTCTTCACTGTGCACTGGAGAAATGGTAAGTACAACTCTTTCCATAAGTTCAACCAAAGGTGCCTTTATTGTTTCGAAAAATACTTCCGAAGGTAGAGGGAGCCCTTGGGCCACTGATTTGGCTAGCAAATCTGCATGCTCGTTTTCGCCTCTTGGAATATTCTTGACAGAAAAACCTTCAAAAGAAGCCTCCAACCTTCGAACTGTATCCAGATATCTTTCAAGCTTCGGATCCCGTGCCTTGCTACTTTTGTCCATGTGGCCCGCAATAACCTAGGAATCAGTCTTTAGGATGGCCCTTCTTATTCCCATTCCCCTTAGCTTTCGAAGCCCCAATAGAAGTGCTTCATATTCAGCAATATTGTTTGTGCAACTGAAATCCAGCTTGACTGCATAACATGTTTTGACTTTTGAAGGTGCCACTAGAACCGCAGCTGCTCCTGCACCGAAGGCTCCCTAAGAACCATCGCAGAACACTGTCCAAGCTTCGGCATCTTTGCTTGTCTTCTCTTCGTGAGCCCCTGGCGTCCAATCAGCGATGAAATCTACTAGCGCTTGGGATTGGATTGAAGATCTGTGCATGTAATCAATATTGAATTCATTGAGCTCCGTGGCCCATTTTCCAACCCTTCCAGTGGCTTCTCTGTTCCTCATAATATCCTTTTGAGGCTGTGATGAGGGAACAATTATATGGTAAGCTTGGAAATAATGCCGAAGCTTTCTGGAGGAAATTAATACAACATACAACACTTTCTCCAATTCTGTGTAATTTTTCTTTGATAAACTTAATACTTCAGAGACAAAGTATGCTGGGACTTGCTTCTTAGTTTGTCCTTCAAGCTTCTCTTGCACAAGCATCGCACTTACTGCAAAATGCGAAGCTGCTACATACAATAGCAAAGGAGCCCCTAGCACTGGTGGAGTTAATGTTGTTAGATCAATCAGGTATTGCTTCAGCTCTTCAAAGGCTTTCTGTTGAGTTGAACCCCATTTAAATACTTTGGCTAACTTTAGTACTTCAAAGAATGGTAAATTTCTTTCTGCTGATCTAGATATGAATCGATTCAAAGATGCAAGTCTTCCTGTCAGCCGTTGGGCCCCCTTCTTTGTGCTTGGTGGCTCCATCCGAAGGATAGCTTCAATTTTGCTTGGATTAGCTTGGATCCTCTTTGTTGAAACTAGACAGCCAAGGAACTTTCCCTTCTTCACTCCGAAGACACATTTTTCTGGATTTAATTTTAGGCCAGCTTGCCTAAAATTAGCAAATGTTTCCTGCAAATCAGTAATATGGTTTTCTTGCTTCGTGCTCTTCACTATGATATCATCAACATATGTTAGCACATTTCTGCCTATCTGAGAATGAAGGACCTTAGCCGTCATCCTGCTGAAGCTTCCTCCAGCATTCTTGAGCCCCTTAGGCATCCGAAGATAACAATATGTACCACTAGGGTTATGAAGCTGGTCTTTGGCTCATCTTCCTTTTTCATCCAAATTTGATGATAGCCTGAATAACAATCTAGTAGACTCATGAGCTCTAACGAAGCTGCTGCATCTACTAGAGAATCTATTCTCGGTAATGGGAACTCATCCTTTGGACAAGCCTTGTTTAGATTAGTAAAATCAATGCACATTTTCCATTTACCATTGGCCTTCTTCACCATGACAGTGTTGGCTAACCATTCTAGGTATTTTACTTCTCTGATGACACCAGCACTGAGAACTCTTTTTACTTCATTCCGATCACCTTCGGCTTTATCATCAGACATTTTTCGAAGCTTTTGCTTTCTGGGCCTAAAGGATGGATCAACATTGAGTGAATGTTCAATGACATCCCTGTTGACACCACAGAGATCGTTGGCTGACCATGCAAAAACATCCTTGTTGTTGAATAAAAACCTTATCAAAGTTTTTTCCTGCTCTTTAGATAATTGAGACCCCAGTAGTACCTTCTGCTCTGCTATGTCTTCACATAGAAGCATGGGCTTTGGCTGATCAGCCGAAGCGGCCTTCTCTCTTCTGTACTTGTACTGCTCACAAGCTTCAGCTCCATCTATATTGTGGATGGCTTTCGAGTCTGTCCAATTTCCCTCAGCCTTTCTGGCAGCTTCCTGACTTCCATGAATTGCAGTAGGCCCTTGTTCCGAAGGTATCTTCATGCATAGATATGCTGGATGAAGAATTGCTTCGAAAGCATTAAGTGTCCCACGACCAAGGATTGCATTGTAAGGATATTCCATGTCAACAATATCAAACACAACCTGTTCAGTCCTTGTGTTGTGGATAAATCCGAAGGTTACTGGCATTGTGATCTTGCCGAGTGCTACAATCTGCCTTCCTCCGAAGCCACAAAGAGGGTGTGTAGCATCATGGATCTTGTCCTCTGGCTCTTGCATCTGTCTGAAGGCCTTAGCAAATATGATGTCAGCTGCACTGCCTGTATCAACCAAAACATTGTGGACCAGAAATCCCTTGATAACACAAGATATGACCATAGCATCATTATGAGGATAATCCTTGAGCTGAAGGTCCTCCTGGGAGAAGGTGATTGGGATGTGGGACCATTTTGTCTTGATGAAGGGTCCCTGCACCCCAACATGCTGCACCCTTCTCTGAGCTTCCTTTTTCTGCTTCTTGTTGGCCGGCTCTAAGCATGAACCGCCTGTTATCGGGAGCACCAGCTTCGTAGCCGAAGCAGCTTCAGCTTGCTTGTTGGACGAAGCCATCAGCTCAATCAGTGGAAGTGAGTTCACCGGAGGTGGGCGCCAATGTTGGTCACTTGCTCTCAAGTGCTTCGGCTTGACAGAAGGCAAAAGTCCGAGCGTAATGCGCAAGCAAATACAAGTCAACGTGAACAGTATATGGGTACTATTCATCTATTTATAGGCACAGGGCGCAGCCTGTGAGATATTACATTCATGCCCTTTACAAAAGATTACAACTATGACACGGACTCTCATGGACTAATCGGTCATTTCATCTTTAAGTCGGTGCAATCCTTCGTCTTGAGACATGCCATTATGCCGAAGCTTCATGGATGATAGCTTCGGCACTGCTTTTGAAAGGATCTGCCAAAGGTGTTTCTTCCTATAGGATCTTCGGCGACGAAGCATACCCCCAACAGTGGGGTAAGGTTCTCTCTTTCTTTTTTATTCTTGTTTTGTATTTCCCACTCAAATTCATATTTTGACTTCAAATTTGTTTATGATTTTCACACAGGGATCAAGTGCACAAATAAAGTTACTAGCCTAAAGTGACATATTTATATATATTGAAAGGGAAATAGGGTTTAACCTTTTCCTAAATATAATTTTGGTGGTTGAATGCCCAACACAAATAATTGGACTAACTAGTTTTCTCTAGAATATACATTCTACAGGTGCTAAAGATTCAATACAAACCAATAAAAAGATCAAGTTAGGGTTCAAAAAGAAAGGAGCAAAAGAAACCGAAGGCTGCGATGGTCTGGCGCACCGGACTGTCCGGTGTGCCACCGGGCAGTGTCCGGTGCACCAGGGACCGTACAGTTTGAACTCCTCAGCTTCAGGTTTCTCCAGGCGCACTCCGCTATAATTCACCGAACTGTCTGATGTACCAAGCGGAGCAACGGCTATCAGCGCAATGGTCGACTGCACTGTGCCCTGACAGAGCTACAGTTCGCGGCAGAAGTCAGAGTAGGCGCCAGAGGCACACCGGACATTGAACAGTGCCTATCCGATGCAGCACCGGACTGTCCGATGCCCCATGAAGACAGAGCTCCAACGGTCAAAACCGTCAGAACCCTAACGGTTGGGTGACGTGGCTGGCGCACCGAACAGTGTCCGGTGGCACACCGGACTGTCCGGTGCGCCCATCGATAGACAGCCTCCCCAACGGTTGGTTTGTGGTTGGGGCTATAGATACCCCCCAACCACCACCACTCCAAGTATCCAAGTTTTTCAGACTTCTCATTCAATACAAGAGCTAGTGCAATCAATACAAGACACAATTCAAGAGAATCAAAGCCTCTCCAAGTCCCATCTCCACTCCAAACAAATAGTGACTAGAGAGAGAGAGTTTTGCCCGTGTTCTTTTAGCTCTTGTTCTTGGATCGCTTTCTTCTTCCTCATTCTTGTTCTTCAAGACATTTGTAATCAAAGCAAGAGACACCAAGTTGTGGTGGTCCTTGTAGGGGTCTAAGTGACCCGTTTGATTGAGGAGAAAGCTCACTCGGTCTAGGTGACCGTTTGAGAGAGGAAAAGGGTTGAAAGAGACCCGGTCTTTATGACCACCTCAACGGGGAGTAGGTTTGCAAGAACCGAACCTCGGTAAAACAAATCACCGCGTCATCCGCTTTGTTTGCTTTTGATTTGTTTTCACCCTCTCTCTCAGACTCAATTTTTATTCTAACGCTAACCCTGACTTGTATTTGTGTTTAAAGTTGTAAATTTCAGATTCCGCCTATTCACCCCCCTCTAGGCGACTTTCAATTGGTATCAGAGCCCGGTACTTCATTAGAGCCTAACCGCTCGAAGTGATGTCGGGAGATCACGCCAAGAAGGAGATCGTGACCGGCAGTGACAAGTCTACAAGCCACGAGAAGGCTCCATCGGAGGAGTTCGACAACAAGATGAAGGGATCCCCTTCACATGTCAAGTCGCATCGGAGCGGCGACAAGAAAAAGAAGATGAAGAAGGTGGTCTACTACGAGACCGATTCTTCGTCGCCATCCACCTCCGGCTCCGATGCGCCGTCCGTCACTTCTAAGCGCCATGAGCGCAAGAAGTATAATAAGATGCCACTTCGTTATCCCCGTATCTCTAGACGCACTCCTTTACTTTCCGTCCCATTAGGCAAACCACCTGTTTTTGATGGTGAAGATTATAATATGTGGAGTGATAAAATGAGGCATCACCTAACCTCACTCCACGCAAGTATTTGGGACATTGTTGAGTTTGGAGTACAGGTACCATCCGTGGGGGATGAAGGCTATGATTCGGACGAAGTCGCCCAAATCAAGCACTTTGATTCCCAAGCAACTACTATACTCCTTGCCTCTCTATGTCGAAAGGAGTATAATAAGGTGCAAGGGTTGAAGAGTGCCAAGGAGATTTGGGACGTACTAAAGACCACGCACGAAGGGGATGAGGTGACAAAGATCACCAAGCAGAAGACGGTCGAGGGGGAGCTCGGTCGATTTGTCCTCAACCAAGGAGAGGAGCCACAAGCCATGTACAACCGGCTCAAGACCTTGGTGAACCAAGTGCGCAACCTCGGGAGCACAAAATGGGATGACCATGAAATGGTCAAGGTTATTCTAAGATCACTTGTTTTTCGCAATCCTACACAAGTTCAATTAATTCGTGGTGATCCTAGATATAAGCTAATGTCTCTCAAGGAAGTTATAGGAAAGTTTGTGAGATTTGAATTGATGATCAAAGGCTCCAAACAAATCATCAACTTGGAGCAAGGCGGTACCTCCACACCCGAGGTACAACCCGTCGCATTCAAGGCGATGGAAGAAGAAAAGAAGGAATCTACACCAAGTAGGATTCCAATCGACGCCTCTAAGCTTGACAACGAGGAAATGGCACTCATCATCAAGAGCTTTCGCCAAATCCTCAAGCAAAGGAAGGGGAAAGGTTGGGGAAGAGGAGGCCTTTGTCGTCCTTATCTTTGCTTCATGTTAAGGTTCACCAAATCTAGAGCTTCCACTAAATATATAACATCTAGTGATGAGGCTAGCTCTAGTGAAGATAAGGATGATTTGCTTACACTTTTTGCCAACCTTAACATGCAACAAAAGGAAAAATAAAATGAATTGATAGGAGCTATTCATGAGAAGGATGAACTTTGATAGCCAAGAGGAATTCCTTATTAATGAAAATAAAAAGCATGTTAAGGTGAAAAATGCTTATGCTCAGGAAGTAGAGAAAAATGAAAATTTGACTAAGGAGCTTAGCATTTGCCATGACACTATTTCCAACCTTAGAGATGAGAATGCTAATTTGATTGCTAAGGTTGATAATTTAAATATTTGTGATGATTCAATCGCCAATCTTAAAAATGATAATGCTAGGTTAATTGCTAAGATTGACAAATTGAATGAATCAATTTCTAGCCTTAGACTTGAGAATGATAAACTATTTGCTAAGGCTAAGGATTTAAATATTTGCAATGATTCCATTTCCTGTCTTAGAAATGAGAATGCTACTTTACATGCTAAGATAGAGGAATTAAGATCTTGCAAACCCTCTACATCTAGTGTTGATCATGTTTCTATTTGTACTAGATGTAGAGATGTTAATGTTGATGATATCCATGATCACCTAGCCTTAATTAAATAACAAAATGATCACATAGCTCAACTAACTGCTAAGATTAATGAGCATGAAATTGAAAATGAAAAATTTAAATTTGCTAGAAGCATGCTCTATAATGGGAGATGCTCTGGCATTAAGGATAGCATTGGCTTCAACCAGGGAGGCAATATCAAGCTTAATGCTCCTAAAAGATTGTCTAATTTTGTTAAGGACAAGGCTCCCATGGTTCAGGATAACGAGGGTTACATTTTATACCCTGCTGGTTATCCTGAGCATAAAATTAGGAGAATTCATTCTCAGAAGGCATCTTGTTCTAGGCAATCAACCCATGTTAAATTGCCTAAAAAGAAATCTCCAATTGCATCAAATGAGCCAAACATTTCATTTAAAACTTTTGATGCTTCTTATGTGCTGACTAACAAATGAGGCAAAATAGTTGTCAAATATGTTGGGGGCAAACACAAGGGCTCCAAGACTTGTGTTTGGGTACCCAAGGTGCTTGTTTCTAATGTGAAAGGACCTAAGACCATTTGGGTACCTAAGAGCAAGGCCTAAATTGTTTTGCAGGTTTATGCATCCGAGTGCCCAAGCTGGATAATTGATAGCGGATGCACAAACCACATGACAGGGGAGAAAAGGATGTTCTCCTCCTATGAGGAAAACCAAGATCCCCAAAGAACTATCACATTTGGGGATGGAAATCAAGGTTTGGTCAAGGGACTTGGTAAAATTGCTATATCACCTGACCACTCTATTTTCAATGTTTTTCTTGTAGATTCTTTAGATTACAATTTGCTTTTTGTTTCTCAATTATGCAATATGGGCTACAACTGTCTATTTACAGATATAGGTGTTACTGTCTTTAGAAGAAGTGATGATTCAGTAGCATTTAAGGGAGTGTTAGAGGGTCAGCTATACTTAGTTGATTTCAAAAGAGCTGAACTCGACACTTGCTTAATTGCTAAGACTAATATGGGTTGGCTCTAGCATCGCCGACTAGCCCATGTTGGGATGAAGAATCTTCACAAGCTTCTAAAGGGAGAACACATTTTGGGACTAACAAATGTTCATTTTGAGAAAGACAGGGTTTGTAGCGCATGTCAAGCAGGAAAGCAAGTTGGTGCCCATCATCCACACAAAAAACATCATGACAATGGATAGGCCACTCGAGCTACTCCACATGGATCTATTCGGCCCGATAGCTTACATAAGCATCGACGAGAGTAAATACTGTCTTGTAATTGTGGATGATTATTCTCGCTTCACTTGGGTATTCTTTTTGCAGGATAAATCACAAACCCAAGAGACCTTAAAGGGATTATTGAGACGAGATCAAAATGAGTTTGGCTTAAAGATCAAAAAGATTAGAAGCGACAATGGGACGGAGTTTAAGAACTCTCAAATAAAAGGCTTCCTTGAGGAGGAGGGCATCAAGCATGAGTTCTCTTCTCTCTACACACCTCAACAAAATGGTGTAGTGGACAGGAAGAATAGAACTCTATTGGACATGGCGAGGACCATGCTTGATGAGTACAAGACTCCGGACCGGTTTTGGGCTGAGGCGATTAACACCGTCTGCTACTCCATCAACCGGCTTTACCTTCACCGAATCCTCAAGAAGACATCATATGAACTCCTTACCGGTAAAAAGCCCAATGTTTCATATTTTAGAGTCTTTGGTAGCAAATGTTTTATTCTTGTTAAAAGAGGTAGAAAATCTAAATTTGCTCCTAAGGCTGTAAAAGGCTTTTTACTAGGTTATGACTCAAACACAAGGGCATATAGAGTCTTCAACAAATCCACTGGATTAGTTGAGGTTTCTTGTGACATTGTGTTTGATGAGACTAATGGCTCCCAAGTGGAGCAAGTTGATCTTGATGAATTAGATGATGAAGAGGCTCTGTGCATCGTGCTAAGGAACATGTCCATTGGGGATGTGTGTCCTAAGGAATCCGAAGAGCCTACACAAACACAAGATCAACCGTCATCTTCCATTCAAGCATCTCCACCAACCCAAGATGAGGAACAGGCTCAAGATGATGAAGAAGAAGATCAAGAGGATGAGCCACCTCAAGAAGAGGGCAATGAAGAAAATCAAGACAAGGAAGATGAACAAGAAGTACAGGGTCAAAGACTGCCACACACAAGAGTCCACCAAGCGATTCAAAGAGATCACCCCGTGAACTCCATCCTCGGTGATATTCATAAGGGGGTAACCACTCGATCTCGAGTCGCTCATTTTTGTGAACATTACTCTTTTGTTTCCTCTATTGAGCCTTACAGGATAAAGGATGCACTAAGAGATTCGGATTGGGTGCTGGCAATGCAAGAGGAGCTCAACAACTTCACGAGGAATGAGGTATGGCATTTAGTTCCACGTCCTAATCAAAATGTTGTAGGAACCAAGTGGGTATTCCGCAACAAGCAAGATGAGCATGGTGTGGTGACAAGGAACAAAGCCCGACTTGTGGCCAAGGGATATTCACAAGTCGAAGGTTTGGATTTTGATGAAACCTATGCACCCATAGCTAGGCTTGAGTCAATTCGTATATTAATTGCCTATGCTACTTACCATGGCTTTAAGCTTTATCAAATGGACGTGAAAAGTGCCTTCCTCAATGGACCAATCAAGAAAGAGGTCTATGTTTAGCAACCTCCCGGCTTTGAGGATAGTGAGTATCCTAACCATGTGTATAAACTCTCAAAGGCGCTTTATGGGCTCAAGCAAGCCCCAAGAGCATGGTATGAATGCCTGCGAGATTTTCTTCTCACTAATGGCTTCAAAGTCGGAAAAGCCGATCCTACTCTCTTTACTAAAATTATTACCAATGATTTGTTCGTATGCCAAATTTACGTTGATGATGTCATATTTGGGTTTACTAACAAATCTACTTGTGAAGAGTTTAGTAGGATCATGATTCAAAAATTTGAGATGTCTATGATGGGGGAGTTGAAGTACTTCCTAGGATTTCAAGTCAAGCAACTCCAAGAGGGCACCTTCATCAGCCAAACCAAGAATACTCAAGACATTCTTACAAAGTTTGGAATGAAGGATGCCAAACCCATCAAGACACCCATGGGAACAAATGGACATCTTGACCTCGACATGGGAGGTAAATCCGTAGATCAAAAGGTATACCGGTCATTGATAGGATCTTTACTCTATTTATGTGTATCTTGACCGGATATTATGCTTTCCATATGCATGTGTGCAAGGTTCCAATCCAATCCTAAGGAAGTTCACCTTAGGGCCGTGAAGCGAATCATGAGATATTTAGTATACACTCCTAAGTTTAGGCTTTGGTACCCTAGGGGATCTACCTTTGATTTGATAGGATATTCCGATGCCGATTGGGCAGGGTGTAAAATTGATAGGAAGAGCACATAAGGGACTTGTCAGCTTCTAAGAAGATCCCAGGTGTCTTGGGCTTCAAAGAAACAAAATTTAGTAGCCCTATCAACCGCCGAAGCTGAGTATATTGCCGCAGGCCATTGTTGTGCGCAATTACTTTGGATGAGGCAACCCTCCGGGACTATGGCTACAAATTGAGCAAAGTCCCTCTCCTATGTGACAATGAGAGTGCATTCTGTATAGCGGATAATCCCGTTGATCACAGCCGCACTAAGCATATAGACATTCGGCATCACTTTCTGAGAGATCACCAACAGAGGGGGATATCGAGATAGCTTATATTAACACCAAAGATCAATTAGCCGATATCTTTATCAAGCCTTTAGATGAGAAGACCTTTTGCAAACTTAGGAATGAGCTAAATATACTTGATTCTCGGAATTTTGATTAAAACATTGCACACATTGCTCATTTATATACCTTTGATCATATCTCTTTTTTTTGCTATGACTAATGTGTTTTTTAAGTATGTCCTTAAGCTAGTCATAGATTGAAAGGGAAATGGAGTACTCGACGAAGAGAAGGCTTCCACTCCACTCTATCGGTATCATCCTTTGTCGCTACTCCACATCACTCTTCGATTGGTATAATCTTTTCACTCATATTTATTTGTACCAATGGGGGAGAAAGTAAAGGGAACTCAAATTTCTCCGTTTTTGGCGATTAATGCTAAAGGGGGAGAGAGTATTAGCCCAAAGCAAAAGGACCGCACCACCACCCAAATTTTCAAAAGAAGTTTTCAAATTGGTATCTCAATGTGTTTTCAAAAGGGGGAGAAAGTCTTTAGTATTTTTCAAAAATTACTAAAACCCTCTTGGACACTAAGGGGAGAATTTCATTTAGGGGGAGTTTTGTTTTAGTCAAATGAAAAGCATTTGAAACAGGGGGAGAAATTTCAAATCATGAAAATGCTTCTTACAATCTTATTCATATACCTTTGACTATTTGCAAAAAGATTTTGAAAAGACTTTTTCAAAAGAATTTGCAAAAACAAAACCGAGGTGCAAGCGTGGTCCAAAATGTTAAATAAAAAAAGCAATCCATACATATCTATTGAAATGATATATTGGTTTAATTCTAAGCAACCTTTGTATCCACCTTATGCAAACTAGTTCAATTCTGCACTTATATATTTGCTTTGGTTTGTGTTGGCATCAATCACCAAAAAGGGGGAGATTGAAAGGGAAATAGGGTTTAACCTTTTCCTAAATATAATTTTGGTGGTTGAATGCCCAACACAAATAATTGGACTAACTAGTTTGCTCTAGAATATACATTCTACAGGTGCTAAAGGTTCAACACAAACCAATAAAAAGATCAAGTTAAGGTTCAAAAAGAAAGGAGCAAAAGAAACCGAAGGCTGCCCTGGTCTCGCGCACCGGACTGTCCGGTGTGCCACCGGACAGTGTCCGGTGTGCCAGGGGCCGTACAGTCTGAACTCCTCAGCTTCGGGTTTCTCCAGGCGCACTCCTCTATAATTCACCAGACTGTCCGGTGTACCACCGGACTGTCCGGTGTACCAAGTGGAGCAATGGCTATCAGCGCAACGGTCGACTGCACTGTGCCCTGACAGAGCTACAGTTTGCGGCAGAAGTCAGAGCAGGCGCCAGAGGCACACCGGACAGTGAACAGTGCCTGTCCGGTGCGGCATCGGACTGTCCGGTGCCCCATGAAGACAGAGCTCCAACAGTCGAAACCGTCAGAACCCTAACGGTTGGGTGACGTGACTAGCGCACCGGACTGTCCAGTGCACCCATCGACAGACAGCCTCCCCAACGGTTGGTTTGGTGGTTGGGGCTATAAATACCCCCCAACCACCACCACTCCAAGCATCCAAGTTTTTCAGACTTCTCATTCAATACAAGAGCTAGTGCAATCAATACAAGACACAATTCAAGAGAATCAAAGCCTCTCTAAGTCCCATCTTCACTCCAAACAAATAGTGACTAGAGAGAGAGAGTTTTGCTCGTGTTCTTTGAGCTCTTGTTCTTGGATCGCTTTCTTCTTCCTCATTCTTGTTCTTCAAGACATTTGTAATCAAAGCAAGAGACACCAAGTTGTGGTGGTCCTTGTAGGGGTCTTGAGAGCACCTAGAGGGGGGGGGGGTGAATAGGTGATCCTGTAAAAACTTCAAACTTAAGCCACAAAAACTTGTTATGTGTTAGCACGATTATTGCCAAGTGGCTAAGGTGAAGTCTCAACAAAACACAATACCACAAGAGATCAAGACAGAGGTGACACGGTGGTTTATCCCGTGGTTCGGCCAAGCCAATGCTTGCCTACTTCCACGTTGTGGCGTCCCAACGGACGAGGGTTGCAATCAACCCCTCTCAAGCGGTCCAAAGACCCACTTGAATACCACGGTGTTTTGCTTTTCCTTTCACTATCCCGTTTGCAAGGAATCTCCACAAATTGGAGTCTCTTGCCCTTACAAGTATATGATCACAAAGAAAGCACAGAGTAAGGGAGGGAAGCAACACACACAAATCCACAGCAAAAGCGCACACACACGGCCAAGAATCGAGCTCACAAGACTATCTCAGAGTTCTCACTTAGAACAGAGCTCGAATCACTTAGAAACACAAACGAATGCGCAGAGACTTAGTGTGGATGATCAGGAATGCTCAAAGGTTGCTTGTGTGTCTCCTCCATGCGCCTAGGGGCTCCTTTTATAGCCCCAAGGCAGCTAGGAGCCGTTGAGAGCAATTCTGGAAGGCTATCCTGGCCTTCTGTCGACGGGGGCACCGGACAGTCCGGTGCACACCGGACACTGTCCGGTGCCCGATTTGTTTCCTTTTCTGGCGCTTCCGACCGTTGGAAGACTGTCGTAGATCTGCGAGCCGTTGGCGCACCGGACAGTCCGGTGCACACCGGACAGTCCGGTGCCGTCTTCCGACCGTTGGCTCGGCCACGTGTCCCGCGCGGATTGCGCGGCCGACCGTTGGCCCTGGCCGACCGTTGGCTCACCGGACAGTCCGGTGCACACCGGACAGTCCGGTGAATTTTAGCCGTACGCCGTCGGCGAATTCCCGAGAGCAGCCAGTTCGAGTTGAGGCAGCCTGGCGCACCGGACAGTGTCCGGTGCACACCGGACAGTCCGGTGCTCCAGACCGAGCTGAGACTTGGCTGCACACAGCCAAGTCATTCTCTCCCCTTTTCTCTTTTTCTTCTTTCTGTTCCTAACACTTAGACAAATATATTAGTACACAAAACCAATGTACTAAGGATTAGAAACATACCTTTACTCCATGATTTGTACTTTGTCCCATTTTACAATTAGGCACCTGTGTTGGGCACTAAATCACCAAAATACTTAGAAATGGCCCAAGGGCACATTTCCCTTTCAATCTCCCCCTTTTTGGTGATTTATGCCAACACAACATAAAGCAAGTTGAACAAGTACAAAAACACTTCAAATAAGAACTCAAATTTATTTTGAATCAATTTTGGCATATATGGATCATCCTTTGCCACCACTTGGTTTGTTTTTGCAAATCAAACACAAATCTCTATCTCTAAGTTAAACACACATGTTTAAGCATAAAGAGAGTCATTCAAAAAGAGATTGATCAAGGATTTCAAAAACTCCCCCTTTTTCCCATAATCAATACTTCTCCCCACAAGAAGCCAACTTTTGACAAGAGAGACAACTTAAGAATTTTGACAAATGACAAACCAAAAACTCTATTCTACTATTTTCAAAATCTCTCAAGTGGTAGCTGATCCATTTATTGCTTTGGCCTTTATTTTCTCCCCCTTTGGCATCAAACACCAAAACGGGATCAATTTTGGCCCTTTAACCCCATTGCCTCACCAAAATCTTCAATTAAGAGCAAATGGCAATAAGAGTTCATGAGATGGACTTGGAATAAGTTACCCCTCATCGGAGTGCAGTGGAAGTCTTTCATGGTCCAAGTCCACCTTTTCCCTTTCAATTCTCCTTTGTGACTAACACAAGCAAACTCAAACATATGGTTAGTCTCAAAGGGTCAAGTTGTAACACATCTCCCCCTAAACATGTGCATCACATTGCAACGGACTTGTGAGGTCCAGGGAGTGTTTGTACAACTTGAGCACCATAATTAGCAACAAAAATGCAGAAAGGAACATGATCAAAATCATGAATACATGTATGCTACAATTCAATCCAAGTTCCGCGAATCTAAGACATTTAGCTCACTACGCAGCCTGCAAAAGGTCTTCTCATCTAAAGGCTTGGTAAAGATATCGGCTAGCTGGTTCTCGGTGCTAACATAAAACACTTCGATATCTCCCTTTTGCTGGTGGTCTCTCAAAAAGTGATGCCGGATGTCAATGTGCTTTGTGCGGCTGTGCTCAACAGGATTTTCCGCTATTCGGATAGCACTCTCATTGTCACATAGGAGTGGGACTTTGCTCAGATTGTAGCCAAAGTCCCGGAGGGTTTGCCTCATCCAAAGTAGTTGCGCACAACACTGTCCTGCGGCAACGTACTCGGCCTCAGCGGTGGATAGGGCAACAGATGTTTGTTTCTTAGAGTTCCATGACACCAGGGACCTTCCTAAGAATTGGCACGTCCCTGATGTACTCTTCCTATCGACCTTACATCCAGCATAGTCGGAATCTGAGTACCCAATCAAGTCAAAGTTAGACCCCTTTGGATACCAGATCCCGAAGCAAGGCGTAGCGACTAAATATCTAAGAATTCGCTTCACCGCCACCAAGTGGCACTCCTTAGGATCGGATTGAAATCTAGCACACATGCATACGCTAAGCATAATATCCGGTCTACTAGCACATAAATAAAGTAGAGATCCTATCATTGACCGGTATGCTTTTTGATCAACGGACTTACCTCCTTTGTTGAGGTCGGTGTGTCCGTCGGTTCCCATCGGAGTCTTTGCGGGCTTGGCGTCCTTCATCCCAAACCGCTTCAGCAGATCTTGCGTGTACTTCGTTTGGGAGATGAAGGTGCCGTCCTTGAGTTGCTTCACTTGGAACCCAAGGAAGTAGTTCAACTCGCCCATCATCGACATCCCGAATTTCTGCGTCATCACCCTGCTAAACTCTTCACAAGACTTTTGATTAGTAGAACCAAATATTATGTCATCGACATAAATTTGGCACACAAACAAATCACCATTACAAGTCTTAGTGAAAAGAGTTGGATCGGCTTTCCCAACCTTGAAAGCATTAGCAAGTAAGAAATCTCTAAGGCATTCATACCATGCTCTTGGGGCTTGTTTAAGTCCATAGAGCGCCTTACAGAGCTTACACACGTGGTCGGGGTACCGCTCATCCTCGAAGCCAGGGGGTTGCTCCACGTACACTTCCTCCTTTATTGGCCCGTTGAGGAACGCGCTCTTCACATCCATTTGGTACAACCTGAAAGAATGGTGAGCGGCATATGCTAGCAAGATGCGAATGGATTCTAGCCTAGCCACAGGAGCAAAAGTCTCCTCAAAGTCCAAACCTGCGACTTGGGCATAACCTTTTGCCACAAGTCGAGCCTTGTTCCTTGTCACAACTCCGTGCTCGTCCTGTTTGTTGCGGAACACCCACTTGGTTCCCACAACATTTTGCTTGGGACGAGGCACCAGCGTCCAAACTTCATTGCGCTTGAAGTTGTTGAGTTCCTCCTGCATGGCCAACACCCAATCCGGATCTAGCAAGGCCTCCTCTACCCTGAAAGGCTCAATAGAGGAGACAAAGGAGTAATGTTCACAAAAATTAACTAATCGAGACCGAGTAGTTACTCCCTTGCTAATGTCACCCAGAATTTGGTCGACGGGATGATCCCTTTGAATCATCGCTCGAACTTGGGTTGGAGGTGCCGGTTGCGCTTCTTCCTCCATCATATGATCGTCTTGTGCTCCCCCTTGATCACACGCCTCCTTTTGATGAACCTGTTCATCGTCTTGAGTTGGGGGTTGCACCGTCGTTGAGGAAGAAGGTTGATCTCGTTCATCCTGTTCCTGTGGCCGAATGTCTCCAATCGCCATGGTTCGTATAGCGGCCGTCGGAACATCTTCTTCATCTACATCATCACAATCAACAGCTTGCTCTCTTGGAGAGCCATTAGTCTCATCAAATACAACGTCGCTAGAGACTTCAACCAAACCCGATGATTTGTTGAAGACCCTATACGCCTTTGTATTTGAATCATAACCTAATAAAAACCCTTCTACAGCTTTGGGAGCAAACTTAGAATTTCTACCTTTCTTTACTAGAATGTAGCACTTGCTCCCAAAAACACGAAAGTAAGATACATTGGGTTTGTTACCGGTTAGTAGCTCATATGACGTCTTCTTGAGGAGGCGGTGAAGGTAGACCCTGTTGATGGCGTGGCAAGCCGTGTTCACGGCTTCCGACCAAAAGCACTCGGGGGTCTTGAACTCTCCAAGCATCGTCCTCGCCATATCGATTAGCGTCCTGTTCTTCCTCTCTACCACACCATTTTGTTGTGGTGTGTAGGGAGCGGAGAACTCGTGCTTGATCCCTTCCTCCTCAAGAAACTCCTCCACTTGAAGGTTCTTGAACTCGGACCCGTTGTCGCTCCTTATCTTCTTCACCTTGAGCTCAAACTCATTTTGAGCTCTCCTGAGGAAGCGCTTGATGGTCCCTTGGGTTTCAGACTTATCCTGCAAAAAGAACACCCAAGTGAAGCGGGAAAAGTCATCAACAATAACTAAACCATACTTACTTCCTCCTATGCTTAGATAGGCGACGGGTCCGAAGAGGTCCATATGCAGCAGCTCCAGAGGTCTTGACGTGGTCATCACATTCTTGCTGTGATGTGCTCCTCCAACTTGTTTACCTGCCTGACAAGCTGCACAAGGTCTATCTTTTTCGAAATAAACATTGGTTAGACCTATCACGTGTTCTCCCTTTAGAAGCTTGTGGAGGTTCTTCATCCCCACATGTGCTAAGCGGCGATGCCACAGCCAGCCCATGCAAGTCTTAGCCATTAAGCATGCATCTAGACCGGCCTCTTCTTTTGCAAAATCTACTAAGTAAAGCTTGCCGTCTAGTACACCCTTAAAAGCTAGTGAACCATCACATCTTCTAAAGACAGACACATCTACATTAGTAAAAAGGCAATTATATCCCATTTGACATAGTTGACTAACAGATAGCAAATTATATCCAAGACTCTCCACTAGGAATACATTTGATATAGAATGCTCATTAGAAATTGCAATTTTACCTAACCCTTTTACCTTGCCTTGATTCCCATCACCGAATATAATTGAATCTTGGGAATCCTTATTCTTGACGTAGGAGGTGAACATCTTCTTCTCCCCCGTCATATGGTTTGTGCATCCGCTGTCGATAATCCAGCTTGAACCCCCGGATGCATAAACCTGCAAGGCAAATTTAGGCTTGGGTCTTAGGTACCCAACTCATGTTGGGTCCTGCAAGGTTAGCACAAATATCTTTAGGGACCCAAATGCAAGATTTATCTCCCTTGCATCTAGCCCCTAATTTCCTAGCAACTACCTTCTTACCCTTTCTACAAATAGCAAAGGGAGCATTACAAGCATAATAAATGGTAGAAGGTTCATTCACTACTTTCCTAGGAGCATGAATAACATTCTTTCTAGGTACATGAGCAATATCTCTCCTAGGCATATGTACAACATTTCTCCTACACATATCTCTACCATGCTTATAAGAAGAACTAGAAGCAAACATGGCATGAGAATCATAAACATGTGAATCAAAATGATTATAAGCATTTCTAGCATGTCTCCTATCATAATACATAAAAGCATGATTCTTTTTAGCATTACTAGCCATCGGGACCTTCCCCTTCTCCTTGACGAAGATGGGAGCCTTATGGCTTGTTAAGTTCTTGGCTTCCCTCTTGAAGCCAAGCCCATCCTTAATTGAGGGATGTCTTCCAATTGTGTAGGCATCCCTTGCAAATTTTATCTTTTCAACTTCACTCTTGCTAGTCTTAAGTTGAGCATTAAGACTAGCCACTTCATCTTTTAGTTTTGAAATTGAAACTAAGTGTTTGCTACAAGTGTTAACATCAAAATCCTTACACCTAGTGCAAATTGTAACATTTTCAACACAAGACTTAGATTTATTTGTTACTTCTAATTTAGCATTTAAATCATGGTTAACACTTTGTAAAGTAGCAATGGTTTCATGACAAGAAGATATTTCACTAGAAAGCACTTCATTTCTTTTCACTTCTAAAGCATATGATTTTTGTGCCTCTACAAACTTATCATGTTCATCATACAATAAATCCTCTTGCTTTTCTAAAAGCCTATCCTTTTCATTCAAAGCATCAATCAATTCATTGATTTTATCTATCTTAGATCTATCTAAGCCCTTGAACAAGCAAGAATAATCTATGTCATCATCACTAGACTCACTATCACTAGAAGAAGCATAAGTGGAGTCTTGAGTACTCACCTTCTTCTCTCTTGCCATAAGGCAAGTGAGACGCTCGTTGGGGAAGAGAGCCGATTTGTTGAAGGCAGTGGCGGCGAGTCCTTCGTTGTCGGAGTCGGAGGAGGAGCAATCCGAGTCCCACTCCTTTCCTAGATGCGCCTCGCCCTTTGCCTTCTTGTATTACTTCTTCTTCTCTCTTTTGTTCCCCTTTTCCTGGTCACTTTCATTATCGGGACAGTTAGCAATGAAATGACCAAGCTTACCGCATTTGAAGCATGAGCGCTTCCCCTTGGCTTTGGTCTTGCTTGGTTGTCCCTTGTGACCTTTAAGCACCGTCTTGAATCTTTTGATGATGAGAGCCATCTCTTCATCATTAAGGCCAGCCGCTTCAATCTGTGCCACCTTGCTAGGTAGCGCCTCCTTGCTTCGTGTTGCCTTGAGAGCAAGGGGTTGCGGCTCGTTGATCGGACCATTCAAGGCGTCGTCCACATATCTTGCCTCCTTGATCATCATTCGCCCGCTAACGAATTTCCCAAGAACTTCTTCGGGCGACATCTTGGTGTACCTGGGATTTTCACGTATATTGTTCACCAAGTGAGGATCAAGAACGGTAAATGACCTGAGCATTAGGCGGACGACGTCGTGGTCCGTCCATCGCGTGCTCCCGTAGCTTCTTATCTTGTTGATAAGGGTCTTGAGCCGGTTGTATGTTTGCGTCGGCTCCTCGCCCCTTATCATGGCGAACCGTCCAAGCTCTCCCTCCACCAACTCCATCTTGGTGAGCAAGGTGACGTCGTTCCCCTCATGAGAAATCTTGAGGGTGTCCCAGATCTGCTTGGCATTGTCCAAGCCGCTCACCTTGTGATACTCGTCCCTGCACAAAGAGGCTAGCAACACAGTAGTAGCTTGTGCATTTTTATGAATCTGTTCATTAATAAACATAGGGCTATCCGAGCTATCAAATTTCATTCCACTTTCCACAATCTCCCAAATGCTTGGATGGAGAGAAAACAGGTGAGTACGCATTTTGTGGCTCCAAAATCCGTAATCCTCTCCATCAAAGTGAGGAGGTTTGCCAAGTGGAATGGGAAGCAAATGAGTATTTGAGCTATGCGGAATACGCGAATAATCAAAAGAAAAGTTTGAGTTAACCGTCTTTTGTTTGTAGTCGTTGTGGTCCTCGTCCTTTTGGGAAGAAGTAGACTCGTCACTGTCGTAGTAGACAATCTCCTTGATGCGCCTGGTCTTCTTCTTCTTCCCTTCCTTCCGTCTTTTGCCCGAGCCGGAGTCGGTAGGCCTGTCATCCTTCGGCTCGTTGACGAAGGTCTCCTTCTCTTTATCGTTGATCACTATACCCTTCCCCTTAGGATCCATCTCTTCGGGCGGTTAGTCCCTTTGAGAAGAGAACGGTTCTGATACCAATTGAGAGCACCTAGAGGGGGGGGGTGAATAGGTGATCCTGTAAAAACTTCAAACTTAAGCCACAAAAACTTGTTATGTGTTAGCACGATTATTGCCAAGTGGCTAAGGTGAAGTCTCAACAAAACACAATACCACAAGAGATCAAGACAGAGGTGACACGGTGGTTTATCCCGTGGTTCGGCCAAGCCAATGCTTGCCTACTTCCACGTTGTGGCGTCCCAACGGACGAGGGTTGCAATCAACCCCTCTCAAGCGGTCCAAAGACCCACTTGAATACCACGGTGTTTTGCTTTTCCTTTCACTATCCCGTTTGCAAGGAATCTCCACAAATTGGAGTCTCTTGCCCTTACAAGTATATGATCACAAAGAAAGCACAGAGTAAGGGAGGGAAGCAACACACACAAATCCACAGCAAAAGCGCACACACACGGCCAAGAATCGAGCTCACAAGACTATCTCAGAGTTCTCACTTAGAACAGAGCTCGAATCACTTAGAAACACAAACGAATGCGCAGAGACTTAGTGTGGATGATCAGGAATGCTCAAAGGTTGCTTGTGTGTCTCCTCCATGCGCCTAGGGGCTCCTTTTATAGCCCCAAGGCAGCTAGGAGCCGTTGAGAGCAATTCTGGAAGGCTATCCTGGCCTTCTGTCGACGGGGGCACCGGACAGTCCGGTGCACACCGGACACTGTCCGGTGCCCGATTTGTTTCCTTTTCTGGCGCTTCCGACCGTTGGAAGACTGCCGTAGATCTGCGAGCCGTTGGCGCACCGGACAGTCCGGTGCACACCGGACAGTCCGGTGCCGTCTTCCGACCGTTGGCTCGGCCACGTGTCCCGCGCGGATTGCGCGGCCGACCGTTGGCCCTGGCCGACCGTTGGCTCACCGGACAGTCCGGTGCACACCGGACAGTCCGGTGAATTTTAGCCGTACGCCGTCGGCGAATTCCCGAGAGCAGCCAGTTCGAGTTGAGGCAGCCTGGCGCACCGGACACTGTCCGGTGCACACCGGACAGTCCGGTGCTCCAGACCGAGCTGAGACTTGGCTGCACACAGCCAAGTCATTCTCTCCCCTTTTCTCTTTTTCTTCTTTCTGTTCCTAACACTTAGACAAATATATTAGTACACAAAACCAATGTACTAAGGATTAGAAACATACCTTTACTCCATGATTTGTACTTTGTCCCATTTTACAATTAGGCACCTGTGTTGGGCACTAAATCACCAAAATACTTAGAAATGGCCCAAGGGCACATTTCCCTTTCAGGTCTAAGTGACCCATTTGATTGAGGAGAAAGCTCACTCGGTCTAGGTGACCGTTTGAGAGCGAGAAAGGGTTGAAAGAGACCCGGTCTTTGTGACCACCTCAACGGGGAGTAGGTTTGCAAAAACCGAACCTCGGTAAAACAAATCACAGCGTCATCCGCTTCATTTGCTTTTGATTTGTTTTCACCCTCTCTCTCGGACTCGATTTTTATTCTAACGCTAACCCCGGCTTGTAGTTGTGTTTAAAGTTGTAAATTTCAGATTCCGCTTATTCACCCCCTCTAGGCGACTTTCATATATATATATTTATTTAGTGCATATTGTTTTCCTTTTCTCCTCCTTTCTCTTCCATTTCATTTTCATCATTCCAATTTTTTTAACTTAAACTTGTCTCACGACTTGAATACCAATGCAAAAATACAAGAGCCTCAGCATGAAATGCATATTTCAGTTATTTATTTATTTATTTATTTATTTGTTATTCGATCAATATGTTTCCATTAACTGAATTTGCACAAAGAAAAGGAAATCAAATAATTCCCAAAACAATTTTATGTAAATACATGTATTTATTTATTTTATTATTTTTTTACCTTATACAGATTTTAGGGCTTTACAAATCCTACCCCTCTTAATAGAAATCTCGTCCTCGAGATTTGTAAGAACAGGGATGTAAAAGGCTTTATTTACAGTTTAGCCTTTAACTTCTAATTAGTTTGTAAATAAGAAGTTTCATGTTATTTAGAAAGTGGTTATGAAAGCATGGGTATATATATGTATATTCACCTTATTTTGTAGGTTAAAAGATAGGTTAGGGCAAAAATAGCTTAGGGTAAGCAAGTTTATGATGGGGAAGAATTCCGTGTTGAGTGGTAATGCATTTGAAGATTGAATTTGACTTCTCTCCTTCCTTGACGAGGTTGATCTTTTCTTCTCTAGTCTTGGTCTTATTGATTCGTGGTTAGTGTATGACATCGGAGTTAGGGAATATGGTTAAGATAGATATGGATGATATAGACTATATGATGTAGGTCAAAAGTTTGTTTGATGTTAGGTGGGGATAGATAGATTATGCAACTCATCATGACTCTACTGGTTGAGTTAGATCTATTTGGATGAGATAAAATCCTTTCAAGATATGATGAGTCTACTAAGGTAATAGAGTATCTGTTAAGATAAGATGGATCTATTAAGTTAGCTATATTTTAATTAGGATAAGTTAGGATATTTTGAGATGAGATGGATCTATGAGTGTAGGATAAAATCATTTAAGATGAGATGGATATTGTTAGGCTAGATACTTTAATGAGGGATAATCTAGTTTGTCTAGTTAGTTTTATAAGTATTAGGTAGATGTATTTGTGGACATTACTCCACAACTAACCACACTCAATCAAAGATCCAAATCAGACAAGTATCATAAGAACAACATTCAAGCATACAAATATCTACAAAAATAGTTTTTGTTTTTGTTCCTAAGAATAGGTCTCCTATTCCTAAAGGTCACTTTAGACACAAGATTTCAAAGTGTGAAATCCACATTTGTCTTTAGAAGGAAAAGGTAAGAATAATCAGAGTAAAGTGGAAATAGATGAGAAAAGATTAAGAAAAGTTTTAGAAAAGAATCAGAGTAGCAAAGGTAAGTAAGTATTGGTTATCCAGTTCTATCTAGGTTTCGTCCTATTGTCAACATTCCTCTGATACCACTTCTGTCACACCCGGATTTTAGGGGTCCAAAACCCGGGCGCGAAATAAACACCAGGTGTGCTGGGACCAAGTCTCACATATGATGCATAGTGGCACAGAATCGAATGTCACATCTTTACTATATAACAGGAGTTCTATACAAAATAAATAAATAATTACATCATAAGGAGACAACGATCCAGCAATCGAAAGTTGACTGGGAGACGACGGCCTAGACCACTCACGAACTCATCACGGCATCCTCCATGCACCTCATCATGCGGTACCTGATCTTGACCTGTGGGGGGGGGGGGTGTGAGACAGTAAGAGTGAGCTCACATACATTCATTGCTCAACAAGTTATGGGGAATAATGTGCATGAACTCGCCAAAGGTGGGAGCTCACGTGAGGTGTAAGGCTTACCAAAGAGGATGGTTGAAGCTGAGCATTGCTTTTAAAGTTGGTCAAAATTTTATTAGCAATTATTAAGTATAAGTAAATACCAACCCAATTAAGTAGTGGAACGAAAGTAATAAAACACCCTCAATGCAATGCATATGACAAATTGAATTTAGTTCCATAAATTAAACATGTAAGGGTCTAAGCCGCTCATGACCGTGAGTGAAAGGGAAATAGGATTAACCTTTTCCTACAATTAATTTTGGTGGTTGAATGCCCAACACAAATATATGGACTAACTAGTTTGCTCTAGAATACATGTTCTACAGGTGCATAAAGGTTCAACACAAACCAATAAATATTCAAGTTAGGGGTTCAATTCAAAGGAGCAAAAGAAACCAAGTGTGCTCTGGTCTGGCGCACCAAACTGTCTGGTGTGCTACCGGAAAGTGTCCGGTGCACCAGGACCCTACAGAGTCCAACTAGCCACTCTCGGGTTTCTTTGGACGCACTCCGCTATAATTCACCAGACTGTCCGGTGTGCCACCGGACTGTCCGGTAAACCAGCGGCGCAACGACTATCCAGCACAATGGTCGACTGCAAAAGCTCTCTAACGCATGAACAATGAAGAACAGTGCGCGGCAGAGTCAGAGTGCAGAGTCAGAGGCGCACCGGATAATGAACAAGAGTTGTCCGATGCGGCACCGGACTGTCCGGTGTGACAAGAATTCAACGACGCCAACGGTCGACTGCTCCCGAACCCTAACGGTTGGGTGACGTGGCGGCGCACCGGACAGCCTATAGTGTCTGTCCGGTGGCGCACCGGTCTGTCCCGACGACCATTTGGTGGTTGAGGGCTATAAATACCTCCCGACCACCACCACTCCAAGCATCCAAGATTTCTGAGTATCACATTCATTACAAGAGCTCTAGCATTCACTCTTAGACACAATTCAAAAGATCAAAGCCTTTCCAAGTCCCAAATTCATCTCAAATACTTAGTGACTTGTGAGAGAGAGATTTTGTGTTCATTTGAGCTCTTGCCTCTTGGATTGCCTTGTTTCTTTCTCTTTCTTGTTCTCAAGCAACTTGTAATCAAAGCAAGAGACACCTAAGTGTGTGGTGATCATTGTGGGGTCTAAGTGACCCATTTGATTAAGGAGAAGGCTCACTCAGTCTAAGTGACCGTTCGAGAGAGGGAAAGGGTTGAAAGAGACCCAGTCTTTGTGACCACCTCAACGGGGACTAGGTTCTTTAGAACCGAACATCGGTAAAACAAATCACTGTGTTCACTCACTTTATTTCTTGGTTGATTTGTTTTCCCTCTCTTTCGGACTTGACTTTAATCCTAACGCTAACCCCCGCTTGTAGTGTGTGCTTAAGTTTATAAATTCCAGGTTTCGCCTATCCACCCACCTCTAGGCAACTTTCAATTGGTATCGGAGCCCGGTACTTCATTAGAGTCTAACAACTCAAAGTGATGTTGGGAGATCACGCCAAGAGGGAGATCATGACTGGCGACAAGCCCGCAAGCTCAGGGAGGACTCTTTCAAGGGAGTCCAACAACAAGCACAAGGAGGAATCCTCTTCCTCCATCAAGTCCCATAGGAGAGGCGACAAGAAGAAGAAAATGAAGAAAGTGGTCTACTACGAGACCGACTCATCGTCACCCTCCACATCCGGCTCCGATTCGTCGTCCACTACTTCTAAGCGCCGTGAGCGCAAGAAGTATAGTAAGATGCCCCTTCGCTATCCTCGCATTTCTGAACATGCTCCATTACTTTCCGTTCCCCTAGGCAAACCACCATATTTTGATGGTGAGGATTATTGTATGTGGAGTGATAAAATGAGGCATCATCTAACCTCACTCCACAAAAATATTTGGGATATCGTTGAGTATGGAGCGCAGGTACCTAAGAAGGGGGACAAGGACTACGACTCGGACGAGGTCGACCAAATTAGGCACTTTGACTCCCAAGCCACAACTATACTCCTCGCCTCCTTGTGTCGAGAGGAGTATAATAAGGTGCAAGGGTTAAAAACCGCCAAGGAAATTTGGGACGTCCTCAAGACGACGCACGAAGGGGACGAGGTGACCAAGATCACCAAGCGTGAAATGATCGAGGGAGAACTCGATCGATTCGTCCTCAACAAGGGAGAGGAGCCACAAGCAATGTACAACCGGCTCAAGACCTTGGTGAACCAAGTGTGCAACCTCGGGAGCACCAAATGGAATGACCATGAGATGGTCAAGGTTATTCTAAGATCCCTTGTTTTTCGTAATCCTACTCAAGTGCAATTAACTCGTGGGGATCCTAGATACAAATTAATGTCTCCCGAGGAAGTGATAGACAAGTTTGTGAGCTTTGAGCTAATGATCAAAGACTCCAAACACATCGTCAACTTGGAGCAAGGCGCCACCTCCACACCCGAGGTGCAACCCGTCGCATTCAAGGCGATAGAAGAAGAAAAGAGGGAGTCTACACCAAGTAGGCTTCCAATCGACGCCTCCAAGCTTGACAATGAGGAAATGGCGCTTATCATCAAGAGTTTCCGCCAAATCCTCAAGCAAAGGAGGGGGGAGGACTACAAGCCCCGCTCCAAGAGGGTGAGCTACAAGTGTGGTAAGCCCGGTCATTTTATTGCTAAATGTCTAATGTCTAGTGATAGTGATAGGGGCGACGACAAGAAGGGGAAGAATAAGGAGAAGAAGAGGTATTGCAAGAAGAAGGACGGCGATGCCCACATGTGTCGGGAATGGGACTCCGACGAGAGCTCCACCAACTCCTCCTTCGATGAGGATGCCGCCAACATCGCCATCAACAAGGGAATCTTCTTCCCCAACGTCGGCCACAAGTGCTTCATGGCAAAGGATGGCAAAAAGAAGGCACAATCTAGAACCACCCCCAAGTATACTACATCTAGTGATGAGGGTAGTTCTAGTGAAGATGAAGATGATTTGCTTACTCTTTTTGCCAACCTTAACATGCAATAAAAGGAAAAATTAAATGAATTGATAGGAGCCATTCATGAGAAGGATGAACTTTTGGATAGCCAAGAGGAATTTCTTATTAAGGAAAACAAAAAACATGTTAAGGTAAAAAATGCCTATGCTCAGGAAGTAGATAAAAATGAAAACTTGACTAAGGAGCTTAGCATTTGCCAGGATTCAATTGTCAGTCGTAGAAATGAAAATGCTAGTCTAAATGCTAAGATTGATAAATTGAATGATACAATTTTTAGCCTTAGAGATGAAAATGCTAGCTTAATTTCTAAGGTTAAAGATTTAAAGGTTTGCAATGATTCTATTTCCAGTCTTAGAAATGAGAATGCTATTTTACATGTTAAGATTGAGGAATTAAATTCATGCAAACCTTCTACATCTACTGTTGAAAATGTTTCTATTTGCACTAGATGTAGAGATGTTAATATTGATGATATTAATGATCACCTTGCTCTAATTCAACAATAAAATGATCATATAGCTCAATAAACTACAAAAATTGATGAGCATGAGATTGAAAATAAAAATTTTAAATTTGCTAGAAGTATGCTCTATAATGGGAGACGCCCTGGTATTAAGGATGGCATTGGTTTCTGTAGCATCCCAAAAATTCAAATCTTGAAATTTTCTCAAACTCGCTCTAAATTCAAAATGAATTTCAAATTTCATTTCAAAATGTTTGTTTGCGAGTTGATATCAACAAATAAAATATAGTGGTCTATATTTTCTCCAAAATCCTCCTCAAAATATCCTACAAATATTTTCCGAGTAATCCCCTTCAAGTTCTTTCCAGAAATACTGCCCAGATATTTCCCCAATGATCCCCTCAATTTCTTTCTAGAAATATTGCCCAAATATTCCACCGATATATCTCCAAGCATTTTCCTCTTGAGAAATACCTTTAGAATCATTTTTCATGCTCATACGTATACGTACGCCTCCGGTGTCATACGGTGAGCTCTACAAGCTAATTACACTTATACAAGACAAATACATGCTAATCTCCCACTAATCCTCTCATCCTCCCACTAATGCTCTCATCCCTCCCCCTAATCCCCCCACCATGGCTATAAATAGAGGGGCAAGGGCCTCCTCTCATCCCACCCCAAGCCATTTCATGGCAACTCTCTCCCCCCCACACACACCCACTCCATGTTCCACACAAGCACACACTAGCACAAGGATCGTTCGATCGTTCTTCGATCGTTCGTCCCCCTGTTCTTAGTTTGTCCGTTCGTTCGTCCGATCGTTCGATCGTTCGTTCGATCGTTCATGGTTCGTTCGTTCGATCGTTTGTCCGTTCGTTCGATCGTTCGTCCGTTCGTTCGTCCAAATAATCTTTTTCCTGCCGTTATGTTGCCGAAATTCCGATCGTTCGTTCGTTCGATCATTCGATCGTTCATCGTTCGTTCATAGTCCCTATTCATCGTTTTTCCAGATAATCTTTGTCCTGCCGTTATGCTGCCGAAATTCCGATCGTTCGTTCGTCCGATCATTCGATCGTTCGTCCAAGTAATCTTTTTCCTGCCGTTATGCTGTCGAAATTCCGATCGTTCGTTCGTCCGATCATTCGATCGTTCGTCCGTTCGTTCATAGTTCCTATTCATCGTTCATCGTTTATTCATACGAACTATTCACTATCACTATTCACCATTACTATTCACCATTACTATTCATCGTTACTATTCACATACACTATTCATCATCGTTACTATTCATCATCGTTACTATTCATCGATGATATCTATAATTACTTTTCCATCGCCACTATTCATCGTTACTAATCATCGTTACTATTCATCGGTCATCTAGTCATCCCAAATTTCAACTACTCATCCATCATGCTGTCCAGTCCACCTAAGACCAGCCAGACCCATGTTCCAGTCATATGAACTCCAGTGACTGTGATTTTCCTTCCAGTAGGGAACTTCCCATCTGGTCACCCATCCTAGGTTTCTCCAAGTTGAGCATGCTTAACTTTGAGATTCCTTTGAACCAGGCTTCCAAACTCATATTCCAATAATTCTTGTTTATAAATTCTTATCAAATTATTCCCTATCCAACCATTCCATCCCTTAAGCATGGTTCATGTTCCAAAAAACTCCCAAAATACTCTTGTCCCATATTCTGCCTATAACTCTCCTGTTCATACTAAGTCAGACGATTCATTCGTCACTATTCTCACCTACAGTGGACTTCACTACACCACATACACCTAGCTATAAATACACCCAGCTACCCTCTCCCTCTCCACACACTCAACACCCTCAGCTAAGGCAAACACCCCACCCACTCAGTTACCTTGCTCCGCCGGCTACACGCATAGTGTCGCTTCGCCTCCAGTCCACCCTCCTGGTAAGCACCTCCGCTCCACCACCAGTAGTATCACCACACCACATGACACAGATTCTACTCAAGACTCTACCCATCCATATATCGCTATATTGACCACTATACTAAATATTTGTTGGTATACTTGTTTGTTTGTATTTTTGCTTATTCATGTTGCATAGTTATCGGAGCGTTCGTGCCGTCTCGTGGAGGCCAGATCTACAAGTCTACGCCAGGCAGTGGAGCTAGAAGCCAGTTCCACGAGCTCCCCTTCCCCCTTCGCCGAATAAGCACGGCAAGCTCACTGGATCCCTTTGATGCATAAATTACCTATGATTTTCCAACCACAACCCTCAGCCTGTTATTTTATGCATGATATGATTTTGAGACAAGTTATTATGGCCACCCAGCCGCTTGCCGCAATCAATCCCTGATATATTTGTTACAAATGATTTGAGGAAAGGTGTGAGTTTGCAAAAGGAAATGCTTTTCAAAATGTGTATGATGAAGGGTTTTCACCCTTATCACCTTTGAGTAGGGATGATCCGGGACTCCCTGGTTTAGGGGAGGGCCTAAGGTGATGGCTCAGCTGGTTTAGGCGTGAGCAGAAGGATTGTCCCCTCTTATAAGGACCGGTTTGTCATCTTTCACTACCTGTACTCATGATAAGTACAACCACTCGAGATTGTGTGGGCAGTCACTCAATCTGAACTCGTACGGTCCAACCCCAGGGTTATGAAGGCTGGGGAGCACCGGGAGGATAAGGAGGGGGAATGTTTTGTCCGGTTTGGGCATGGCAGTGGCCTGACTCCTTCCGGTATAACCGTTAAGGTAGGGACGTGCGAGGAAAGAAAGAGATTCGGATTCGGGTCTCACTAGCTATGAGATCGCAGAGCCGGACTAGTGGGTAAAGTGTACACCTCTGCGTAGAGTTTGAAAACCTATTCGAATAGTCTGTGTCCACAGGAATGGACGAGTCTGGTGTGGTATGGCAATTAGTGTTTTGTTTTAAAAAAAGAGGTGCTTTTGAGAAAAGTGGTTTTTAAAAGGTCTGGCGGTTGAGCCGTGAGCTATGGTGGATGGGAAGTCCAGTAGCTGTTTTTGAAAATGAAAACCAGTGGGAAACTGCTGAGATACCTGGATGGTTTAGTCCAGGGGATTTTGTTCTAATATTGAAAAACTTCCTGCTCCTTTTGGAGAGGATGCGCTTTGGAAAAATACAAAATGTTTTTCAAAACAACCCTGCATAAAATATTGTTGTTTCTGCAAAATATCCTGAGCTCCACATATTCCATGCATTATATCTGATTTCCCCATTCCGCGGGTGAAGGTGGGCTGCTGAGTACGTTTGTACTCACCCTTGCTTATTTGTTGTTTTTCAGAAAAAGGAGATCGGGTAAGAGTTACGACTGTTCCCAACTGTAACACCCGGATTTTAGGGGTCCAAAACCCGGGGTTAACATAAACACCAGGTATGCTGGGACCAAGTCTCATACATATGATGTATAGTGGCACAGGATCGAATGTCACAACTTTATATATAACAGGAGTTCTATACAAAATAAATAATTACATTATAAGGAGACAACGGTCCAGCAACCCAAAGTTGACTGGGAGACGACGGCCTAGACCTCTCACGAACTCATCGCAGCATCCACCATGAGCATCATCCTGCAGTACCTGGTCTTGACCTGTGGTGTATGTGAGACAGCAAGAGTGAGCTCACATACGTTCATCGCTCAACAAGTTGTGGGGAATAATGTGCATGAACTCGCCAAAGGTGGGAGCTCACGTGAAGTGTAAGGCTTACCAAAGAAGATGGTTAGAGCTGAGCATTGCTTTTAAAGTTGGTCAAAATTTTATTAGCAGTTACTAAGTATAAGTAAATACCAACCCAATTAAATAGTTGAACAAAAGTAACAATATCACCTGCGATGCAATGCATATGACAAATTGAATTTAGTTCCATAAATTAATCATGTGAGTGTCCGAGCTGCTCATGACCGTGAGCACGGCTAGTATACTAGTTTTACACTCTGCAGAGGTTGCGCATCTTTACCCACAAGTCGTGTATCCCATGTCGCCAGGGTTTGCAAGGCCCTTAGACACTTCCGAGGTGAATGGCTAGGGATCCACTACGTGGCCTTTACAAAGTTCCACTAGCTTCCGAAAACCCGCTACAGTTTATAGGAAGATCCAGTGCAGGAATCCCTTGCAGGACCGTCATCGCAGCAAAATCCTCCCGAGGGCCTCCCTACACTGACCTCTCCCCTACTGCCCTTGCCCCTTTCGGGTAAGGTAGTCTTCCACTAGCTTTCCTAATTAATCAGCCAAGGGCGTCCCATTCCACCCTCGTGGTAGCACTGTTTTCCCGGGTGGTTCTCCATGTTCCAATTAACATAATGATCTTAACATGAACCATAAATAACAACTGATAACAAAAGTATAATCATGAATGGTGTATCTCCATACCCAAAACCACATATAGCACTAGCAAGTACTACCCAGAAAGTTCAGTGGTAAACAAGGTATAAAGATAGACAAACTAGGGTAACCTATTGGGTCCCATCAAAATTAACCTATGCAGATCATTATGATTAATTAGAACATGGCTGGGTAAAAAGAAGTGATCAAGGGCACAACTTGCCTGGGACTTGAGATTCCAGGTACCAGGATGATCTTCAGGTGACACGTGACCTCGCACTAGTCGTAGCAATACAAACAAACAGTGTATAGGCAAAATTAACATTACACCAAACATATATACCAAAATACATATTAATAATCCACATATTAAAATAAGATCACAGGAAAAAGAATTATTAATTTTGGAGTTATAGATTTTAAGTTATGGATTTCCAAAGATTCTATGTGCTTAGTACAAGATTAATTAAGTTAACAATTTTAATGTGACTTTTATGTAAAACCAGTGGCACTAATTGATAAACAATAATATTACAAAATTATAGGAAGTGGAATGGATTAATTTGGAGTTCATATGCATTTTCTATGAATTATATAAATTCTAGGAATTATTTTTATATTAAAAACTCATTTTCTAATTAATTTTCCTGATTTTATAACTTTCTGGACTGGGCCTCAATTACTGGGAAGCACAGGGGTCTCTGCGCAAATAAACCTAAGACTCAGAAAACCCCCGCGGTGGACGGCGGGTTCATTTCTTTAAAACTCAGGGACTCTTTAGCAATTATGACACGGCGAAGGGGTACGGGGCACCGTGAGCCGTCAGATCCGAGACGTGCGCACCAGATTAGATCTGGCCGCCCGCGAAGCGGTACGTCGCACGGCCCGTCCATTCTGCGATCAACGGTGCGGATCTAATTACTCCGAAATCTCCCCGATCCGTCCGATCAAAATCGAACGGATCCGATTCATACACGAAGCGTTACTCCCTCTTCTAATCTCGGACGTCCGCTCCACGATCAACGGTCCCCATCGCTTCACCCAATTTCGCCCCAAACACGGCGGCGCCGCCCAGTGGCCGCGGCGAGCCATCGCCGGAGGAGTTCAATTCGGGTGATTCCGTACCCCAATCGCAACAATAATTGGTGCTACACGATCCTTGCGACGTGACGACTACTTGGGTGGAGTACTCACCGGCGATAATGTTGTGGCGAAGGTTGTCCACGGTGAGGGGCGGCTCACGGCGTGACGATGGTCACCGGCGAGAAATTGCGCAGTGCCCGGCTTGGCTTCGGGGTTGGGGAGGTTGCTAGCACCCACGGGTAGGCCCACGCAACCCCAATTGCTAAGGCAGGGGCGCCACGAACCCGAATCGAAGAGGACCGCGGAGGTGGTCGGCCACAGCGACGGCGGTCCCCAGCTCTTACGGAGGTCGGAGAGGATCGTGCAGCGACCCACGGCGACAAATTCGCTCCACGCAGTTCGCCAAGGTTCCACTGGTGACCAGAATTGGCTCGCAGAGCAACGCCGGCGACGAGCACCGTCGTTTGTCTGCGGCGGCAAGTCCTCCCCGCACGGTGAGCACCAAATCCGCCACAACGGCCACGAGGAGACATCCCGACGCCGATTGGAGCATCAAGGTGGTCGCGGGGCTTACGTTCTTATAGCGCCTTGGCAGAGTCCGATCAGGTGAAGCAAGGCCGCGGCAACCCAGGCGAAGATCCAGCGCGAGTTCGTTCGCGTGAGCTGGATTGAGGAAGAGGAATCCGACCAGTGGGGCCCACGCGTCATTGACCCAGAGAAAAAGAAAAGCAGAGCGCGGGCGCGGCAGAGACTGGAGCGTGGGCCCGATACGTCAGTGTATCAGGGAGCAGCGCAGTGGGCTGGCACAGGTTGGTGGTTACGTGGGCCGAGGGAGGGGGAATTCGGCCCAAGTGGCTCTTTGTGTTTTCTTTTCTATTTTCTTTTTCTGATGTCAATTTCGAATTTAAGTTTTAAATTCTTTCTTCATATTCAACACTAAGATACAAATGCAACAATACAGAAAACAGATAATGAGATGCTTAATTATGTATTTTATTTATTTATTTATCATTTCACCATGGCTATGAAAAATGATTTGGATTACACCAATTATGCTCACATAATGTACATTAAGAAACTAATCTCTAATCTTTTTTTTTAAAAAAAAATACCTTAGCTTAAATATTTTAGAAGATATTTATAAATGTCTTATTTACTAAATTAACTCATATAAGGATTATATATATATTCTTTATATTTTATACCATTTTCCCTTTTCCATTTTCAAACCCTAATCTCCTTTTGGGTTCTAATTCAATTTTATTTTTTTTAGTATATTTTGATTAATAGTGTTGCTATTATTATTATATGCACAACAAACAAAACTCCAATATGATGCACATGTTGTTTAGTTGACATTTAGTCATTTAATATTTTTAAATGGGGTTGTTCCCATGATTAGTTAAATTGAAACAAAGCAAATAGGAGAATTATCTCTATTACCATGATTTTCAAATTTTGGGTATTACAAATCCTACCCCCTTAAAAATAATCTCGTCCTCGAGATTAGTAAGAAAGAGGTGTAGAAAGTTTTGTTTGTAATTGTCTTTTAGTTCAATATTGAAAAGTTTTTTTTTTGTATACTAATAAATAGGTATTTAGGAAAGCATGGGTTTCTAGCCACCTATTATGTAGGATATAAGAGATGGATAGGTTAGGGCAAGAATAGCTAGAGGTAAGACAGTTTATGGTGAGAAAGGACTCCTTGTTGGGTGGTAATGCATCTGAAGATCGAGTTTGACCGCTCTCCTTCCTTGACGAGGTTGATCTTGTTCTTTTCTGGTCTTGGTCTCATTGAGTCGGGGTCAGTGTTTATCATCGGAGTTACCGGAGTATGGTTAAGATAGATATGGGTGAGATTGATGTAGGTCAAAAGTTTGTTTGATGTTAGGTGGGGATAGACAAACTATGCAATTCTTCATGACTCTATTGATTGGATCAGATCTCATGCATGTGGCTGAGTTGGTTTAAGGCACTAGTGCATGAAGGGTATGGCCTTATCTTTTGTAACTTACTCTAGATTAGATCATAATGGATTAGATAAAATCCAGATTAGGTTGGTATGACTAGTTAAGATTAGCTATATCTACCAGGGTAGGATAAATATTATTAGGATATGTTAGAATCTTTTAAGATAGGATGGGGCATATGGTGTAGGTAGGTCAGAAGCTCTATTTAGTTAATCACAGAGGGATTATGCAACTATCGGATGGGTAAGGTAGTTGCATATGTATATGGTCAAGTTAATCTAGGGCATCAATTTAGATTAAATCATTTTTATAGGAGTGAGGTCTAATTTATTTCACTAGTATTATCTAACATGTTCGATAAGTCACTTTAGATTAGATCCTATTAGATTAGATGAGATCTAGATTGGTATCACCAGGTTAGTCTAGACAATATCTAATTACTTTGGATTAGATCTTGGTTGTTACTAGGGTGGGGTAAATATGCTTATTAGGACAAGATGAATCCATAAGGATAAGGTAGAATCTTTTGAGGTCAGTTAGATTTATTAGGATGAGATAAAATCTTTTCAAGACAAGATGAATCTATTAATAGTAATAGAGTATCTTTTAAGATAAGATGGATCTATATACATTAGGATAAGTTAGGATCTTTTGAGATGAGATGGATCTATTAAGATAGGGGAGAATCTTTTAAGATAAGATGAATTGGTTAGAATGAGATCTTTTTAGGATAAGATAAATCTCTTAAGCTAGATATGTTCCAATGGGGACAATCTAGGTTGTCTAGCTATTTTATAAATATATTTTTATACCTATGTATATATGCAGATGCAATTGTGGACATTACTCCACAACCCATCACACTCAATCAAAGATCCAAATCAACCAAGTATCATAAGAACAAACATTCAAGTGCATAGAAAAAAAATAGTTTTGTTTTTGTTCCTAAGATTAGGTTTCCTATTCCTAAAGTCACTTTAGGCACTGGATTTCAAAGTGTGAAATCCACATTTGTCTTTAGAAAGATAAAGGTAAGAATAATCAGAGTAAAGCGGAAATAGATGAGAAAAGATTAAGATAAGTTTAGAAATGATCAGAGTAGCAAAGGTAAGTAGATAATGGTTGTTCCAGTTCTATCTAGGTTTCGTCCTACAGTCAACATTCCTCTGATACCACTTCTGTAACACCCGGATTTTAGGGGTCCAAAACCCGGGGTTAACATAAACACCAGGTATGCTGGGACCAAGTCTCATACATATGATGTATAGTGGCACAGGATCGAATGTCACAACTTTATATATAACAGGAGTTCTATACAAAATAAATAATTACATTATAAGGAGACAACGGTCCAGCAACCCAAAGTTGACTGGGAGACGACGGCCTAGACCTCTCACGAACTCATCGCAGCATCCACCATGAGCATCATCCTGCAGTACCTGGTCTTGACCTGTGGTGTATGTGAGACAGCAAGAGTGAGCTCACATACGTTCATCGCTCAACAAGTTGTGGGGAATAATGTGCATGAACTCGCCAAAGGTGGGAGCTCACGTGAAGTGTAAGGCTTACCAAAGAAGATGGTTAGAGCTGAGCATTGCTTTTAAAGTTGGTCAAAATTTTATTAGCAGTTACTAAGTATAAGTAAATACCAACCCAATTAAATAGTTGAACAAAAGTAACAATATCACCTGCGATGCAATGCATATGACAAATTGAATTTAGTTCCATAAATTAATCATGTGAGTGTCCGAGCTGCTCATGACCGTGAGCACGGCTAGTATACTAGTTTTACACTCTGCAGAGGTTGCGCATCTTTACCCACAAGTCGTGTATCCCATGTCGCCATGGTTTGCAAGGCCCTTAGACACTTCCGAGGTGAATGGCTAGGGATCCACTACGAGGCCTTTACAAAGTTCCACTAGCTTCCGAAAACCCGCTACAGTTTATAGGAAGATCCAGTGCAGGAATCCCTTGCAGGACCGCCATCGCAGCAAAATCCTCCCGAGGGCCTCCCTACACTGACCTCTCCCCTACTGCCCTTGCCCCTTTCGGGTAAGGTAGTCTTCCACTAGCTTTCCTAATTAATCAGCCAAGGGCGTCCCATTCCACCCTCGTGGTAGCACTGTTTTCCCGGGTGGTTCTCCATGTTCCAATTAACATAATGATCTTAACATGAACCATAAATAACAACTGATAACAAAAGTATAATCATGAATGGTGTATCTCCATACCCAAAACCACATATAGCACTAGCAAGTACTACCCAGAAAGTTCAGTGGTAAACAAGGTATAAAGATAGACAAACTAGGGTAACCTATTGGGTCCCATCAAAATTAACCTATGCAGATCATTATGATTAATTAGAACATGGCTGGGTAAAAAGAAGTGATCAAGGGCACAACTTGCCTGGGACTTGAGATTCCAGGTACCAGGATGATCTTCAGGTGACACGTGACCTCGCACTAGTCGTAGCAATACAAACAAACAGTGTATAGGCAAAATTAACATTACACCAAACATATATACCAAAATACATATTAATAATCCACATATTAAAATAAGATCACAGGAAAAAGAATTATTAATTTTGGAGTTATAGATTTTAAGTTATGGATTTCCAAAGATTCTATGTGCTTAGTACAAGATTAATTAAGTTAACAATTTTAATGTGACTTTTATGTAAAACCAGTGGCACTAATTGATAAACAATAATATTACAAAATTATAGGAAGTGGAATGGATTAATTTGGAGTTCATATGCATTTTCTATGAATTATATAAATTCTAGGAATTATTTTTATATTAAAAACTCATTTTCTAATTAATTTTCCTGATTTTATAACTTTCTGGACTGGGCCTCAATTACTGGGAAGCACAGGGGTCTCTGCGCAAATAAACCTAAGACTCAGAAAACCCCCGCGGTGGACGGCGGGTTCATTTCTTTAAAACTCAGGGACTCTTTAGCAATTGTGACACGGCGAAGGGGTACGGGGCACCGTGAGCCGTCAGATCCGAGACGTGCGCACCAGATTAGATCTGGCCGCCCGCGAAGCGGTACGTCGCACGGCCCGTCCATTCTGCGATCAACGGTGCGGATCTAATTACTCCGAAATCTCCCCGATCCGTCCGATCAAAATCGAACGGATCCGATTCATACACGAAGCGTTACTCCCTCTTCTAATCTCGGACGTCCGCTCCACGATCAACGGTCCCCATCGCTTCACCCAATTTCGCCCCAAACACGGCGGCGCCGCCCAGTGGCCGCGGCGAGCCATCGCCGGAGGAGTTCAATTCGGGTGATTCCGTACCCCAATCGCAACAATAATTGGTGCTACACGATCCTTGCGACGTGACGACTACTTGGGTGGAGTACTCACCGGCGATAATGTTGTGGCGAAGGTTGTCCACGATGAGGGGCGGCTCACGGCGTGACGATGGTCACCGGCGAGAAATTGCGCAGTGCCCGGCTTGGCTTCGGGGTTGGGGAGGTTGCTAGCACCCACGGGTAGGCCCACGCAACCCCAATTGCTAAGGCAGGGGCGCCACGAACCCGAATCGAAGAGGACCGCGGAGGTGGTCGGCCACAGCGACGGCGGTCCCCAGCTCTTACGGAGGTCGGAGAGGATCGTGCAGCGACCCACGGCGACAAATTCGCTCCACGCAGTTCGCCAAGGTTCCACTGGTGACCAGAATTGGCTCGCAGAGCAACGCCGGCGACGAGCACCGTCGTTTGTCTGCGGCGGCAAGTCCTCCCCGCACGGTGAGCACCAAATCCGCCACAACGGCCACGAGGAGACATCCCGACGCCGATTGGAGCATCAAGGTGGTCGCGGGGCTTACGTTCTTATAGCGCCTTGGCAGAGTCCGATCAGGTGAAGCAAGGCCGCGGCAACCCAGGCGAAGATCCAGCGCGAGTTCGTTCGCGTGAGCTGGATTGAGGAAGAGGAATCCGACCAGTGGGGCCCACGCGTCATTGACCCAGAGAAAAAGAAAAGCAGAGCGCGGGCGCGGCAGAGACTGGAGCGTGGGCCCGATACGTCAGTGTATCAGGGAGCAGCGCAGTGGGCTGGCACAGGTTGGTGGTTACGTGGGCCGAGGGAGGGGGAATTCGGCCCAAGTGGCTCTTTGTGTTTTCTTTTCTATTTTCTTTTTCTGATGTCAATTTCGAATTTAAGTTTTAAATTCTTTCTTCATATTCAACACTAAGATACAAATGCAACAATACAGAAAACAGATAATGAGATGCTTAATTATGTATTTTATTTATTTATTTATCATTTCACCATGGCTATGAAAAATGATTTGGATTACACCAATTATGCTCACATAATGTACATTAAGAAACTAATCTCTAATCTTTTTTTTTAAAAAAAATACCTTAGCTTAAATATTTTAGAAGATATTTATAAATGTCTTATTTACTAAATTAACTCATATAAGGATTATATATATATTCTTTATATTTTATACCATTTTCCCTTTTCCATTTTCAAACCCTAATCTCCTTTTGGGTTCTAATTCAATTTTATTTTTTTTAGTATATTTTGATTAATAGTGTTGCTATTATTATTATATGCACAACAAACAAAACTCCAATATGATGCACATGTTGTTTAGTTGACATTTAGTCATTTAATATTTTTAAATGGGGTTGTTCCCATGATTAGTTAAATTGAAACAAAGCAAATAGGAGAATTATCTCTATTACCATGATTTTCAAATTTTGGGTATTACACCAACCTTGCCTGTGGCTGTTGGACCGCTAAATTGCTTCACTGCGTATATCGGGCTGCTTCAGCCCCACTCTGATGATATGTCCCGAGTTGTGGACCAACTCTTAAAGTTGATCGCCACCTTTATAGGCCTGTCTCGTTTAGGCAGATCTAGAATCATCTGTTGTATAAATATGTTTACTAGCCTCCTGGGACTAGTAATTGTATCACATTTGAGTCCCAGAGGATTGGGGCGCTTCAGGTGGTATCGGAGCTGTTAGGTTGGCCGTAGGACGTAACCCTTAGCCTGATCCAAAAGTTTTTGAGTCAAAACTATTTTCTTAAAAAAAATTCTTGCTCTCATCCCTTCATTTCAAAAATGCTTTCCCCCTTTCCTTCTCTCAGAAGTCAGATGGAGGTCTGTTGCCAAACCAGCTTTTGCCAGAATGAAGAAGGTTTCCCCAAGCTGCTGAGAGCATGCACAGTTCGCCTCGAAATCAGGAGCCAGCCAGAGTATGATGGTCGTGAATTCGTCGAGCATGGCACAGAGAAGTGTGTCATGATTGTATACATTGGATCCAGTCCGCACCATGTGAAATGGAGTGTCACTGCTGCTGGGCACATATTCAAAGACACCTGCCAAGTCGTCGCTCGCAAGGCATTGAGGGCCCTGTGTCAGATCTATGAAGAAGAAGTGGCCGACACCCCACTCAGATTCTTTCTGCCCTTTCAGAGAGACCGTCCCGTTTGGATGGCCAGGATGCGTGCCTTGGAAGGGCAGCAACTGCTTGAGGACGACCCCTCAGTCGTGTACCTCACTGCATACCTGCTCACCCTAGATGCCCAGTATGATTTCTTGGCTCGGCACCACCGTCAGATGATTGCCCGAGCAGAAGATGCAAAGAAGCTCAACCGTAAGCTCCATGTGGATCTCACCACAGCTCAAGCCCATGCAACTACATTGGAAAGTCGTGAAGTCATTGCTGTTGAAGCCCTAAAGCAAGCCAAGGATGAGCACGTCCAGAAGTTGATGGATGCCTACTTGGTAACCCATAACCAACGTAGAGCCCTGCGAATCCAAGAGCCCGCTTCATCCAACCCTGTTCAACCCATCAGAGCTGAAGATCCCCAGATCCTTGAAGGTCACCCAGTCTCTATCAGAGGAGAAAAGAAGGCTTGGGAACTACCGGAAGGAGCCATAGTCTTGGAAGGAATTCCAGTCTTCCCTCAGGCTATGTTTAAGCAAGAGCACCCTGAGTCCTCCCAAGATCCCCCGCCAGAGTTGTTTGAGCCCTTCACCATGAAGAAGATTCCAGCACCGTCCCGTGAGATCAAAGAAGAAGCTGCAAGCACCCCGCCAGCACCGTCGCCCTTTGAGGAGCTACAAGAGCCAGTCCAGCTTGAAGAAGAGTTTGACCCAGTCTTGCCACCTCAGTCACCGCTAGAAGAAGTCATCAACATCAGCTCCTGTTGACCCATCCAGGAGATGTCTCAGATTGAAGTTGTGTGCAAGCCTTGCGAGAAGAGAATTGCCTGGTCTGAAGTTAGTATGCCCAGTCCTCTGCATGCATTGGGTAGTGAAGTTTTTCTTCACTTTGGCTAGAGCCCTGCATGTATGAGAGGTAATCGTGTAGACTCGTGTTTTGCAAAACTCTAATTGTGTGGCCCCCTAGGGCATTTCAAAATGAATTTTGCTTGATGTTTTCTTCCCTTTTGAGTGCATATGTGATGCTTTAACGTTAGTGCTCATAAGTTAAATTTAGCATAGTTCTCAATTCAGGAGCCAAGCAATAGTGGTTATGCTTAGCCCCCGAATCTGAGTAGTCCGTGCTTTGGAAAAACTCTATTCTTCCCTTATTGAAAACATTTGATTTTTTTGTGCTTATCATTACTGAGCTTGTGTGTTCTCTTTCTTTTTAATAAAGGTTTTCTCTAAAAACATAGATCACAAATTAGATCCAATCCTCACCTTATGCTTCCATTCTCATCTTAACCCATCTCAAGAGAAAAGTGCCTTACCCAAGAAGGTACCAGGAAGCTTACCCTTGAAGCCTGGATTAAGCTACAGAAGAAACCAGTCCAGCCGCTCAGTCAAAAGGACTGACCGTAAGAATCAAAGCACTGCCCCTGAGTCAAAGTAAACAGGAAAAGAGGACAAAAGGAGTTATTACCATACAGAGAGGCAAAGATTCTTGGAACCAGAGACCACAAACATTAGGGTCATCGACCCCACCACTCACCCGTGCCCCTCTCACGCGTGCCTGCCTCCATGCACACTACCACCGCCCCACGCCCCCTTTGCAGCGCACTACCGCCACCCACGCCCCCTTTTGCAGCGCACCCACCGCCATCGTCGCCGGCAACAGGCCCCCTCCCCCTTGTCGCACCTGCTGCCTCGTGTCACCTGCTCCATCACTACCAATCCACACCCCCGAGCACCCCCGCTCGCCTATAAACCCCCCCAGCTCCCTCAACTCCCATCCCAAGCAAAGCACACACACCAGATAAAATACCCTCTGCCAAATCGCAAGCAACTCCATTTTCCACTCCCTTGCCCCTAAGATCACAATGCTTGGTAATTCTTGGGTTGAAGACTGTTGTATATGGTTCAACATCTTTGGTTTCCTCCTCTGTATGATGGTAATACTCTTTGATAGAATCCTCCAGTGGGAAGAGCAAAGAGAAAGAAAGGAGCAGTGAAAAGGAAAAAAAAAGATAGCAAAGAGAAGATAAGAAGAAGGTTCTCCTAGAATCAACCCTGTGCCAGTCATCTCTCCGCAGCCTGCTCAAGCAGTAGCAGCAGAAGAAGGCCCCGTAACACCCTTGTTATGAGGTACTTCAAGGAGTTCAAATCCCCAAGATTCAAGAGATCTACCCTCATTCTTTTTAAGTGGGGTAGTGTTCCAGTAAGGTTCCTGCTATGGAGAAAAAGAATAAGGCCTGTAGCAAGCTTGTGGAGGACCAGATCATCGAAGCATATAAGTTCCTGGATGAGAAGTGGTCACCCAAGTTTTGTTGATGAAGCACCAGAAGACTAGTCAAGGAAGGAATCCATGTGGGAGTTCGCAAGAGGAAGGTTTGTGTATTGGCATCGATGCTTCTTCAATAAGCTAGCTGCCAAGCGAAACCTAGAAGCCTGAAGAAGATCTTTGAGTAGCCAGAATCAGCGTTTGCAATCGGCAACCAGATGCTCCTCAAAGGCCAGATGTTGTTGAAGTTCCACCTCCTCGAAGAGTCTGCAAAGTGAAGATATGTAGCTGAAGTAAAGCTATACCCATAACCCTTCTAAGCCGAATCTCGAGGACGAGATTCATTTTAAGTGGGGTAGATTTGTAGCATCCCAAAAATTCAAATCTTGAAATTTTCTCAAACTCGCTCTAAATTCAAAATGAATTTCAAATTTCATTTCAAAATGTTTGTTTGCGAGTTGATATCAACAAATAAAATATAGTGGTCTATATTTTCTCCAAAATCCTCCTCAAAATATCCTACAAATATTTCTCGAGTAATCCCCTTCAAGTTCTTTCCAAAAATACTGCCCAGATATTTCCCCAATGATCCCCTCAATTTCTTTCCAGAAATATTGCCCAAATATTCCACCGATATATCTCCAAGTATTTTCCTCTTGAGAAATACCTTTAGAATCATTTTTCAAGTCCCTACAAATATTTTCTTCATAACTTTCCTCATGCTCATACGTATACGTACGCCTCCGGTGTCATACGGTGAGCTCTACAAGCTAATTACACTTATACAAGACAAATACATGCTAATCTCCCACTAATCCTCTCATCGTCCCACTAATGCTCTCATCCCTCCCCCTAATCCCCCCACCATGGCTATAAATAGAGGGGCAAGGGCCTCCTCTCATCCCACCCCAAGCCATTTCATGGCAACTCTCTCCCCCCCACACACACCTACTCCATGTTCCACACAAGCACACACTACCACAAGGATCGTTCGATCATTCTTCGATCGTTCGTCCCCCTGTTCTTAGTTTGTTCGTTCGTTCGTCCGATCGTTCATGGTTCGTTCGTTCGTTCGTCCGATCGTTCGTCCGTTTGTTCGTCCAAATAATCTTTTTCCTGCCGTTATGCTGCCGAAATTTCGATCGTTCGTTCGTTCGATCATTCGTTCGTTCATCGTTCGTTCATATTCCCTATTCATCGTTCTTCCAGATAATCTTTGTCCTGCTGTTATGCTGCCGAAATTTCGATCATTCGATCGTTCATCTGTTCGTTCGTCCAAGTAATCTTTTTCCTGCCGTTATGTTACCGAAATTCCGATCGTCCGTTCGTCTGATCATTCGATCGTTCGTCCGTTCGTTCATAGTTCCTATTCATCGTTCATCGTTTGTTCATACGAACTATTCACTATCACTATTCACCATTACTATTCATCGTTACTATTCACATACACTATTCATCATCGTTACTATTTATCGTTACTATTCATCGATGATATCTATAATTACTTTTCCATCGCCACTATTCATCGTTACTAATCATCGTTACTATTCATCGGTCATCTAGTCATCCCAAATTTCAACTACTCATCCATCATGATGTCCAGTCCACCTAAGACCAGCCAGACCCATGTTCCAGTCATATGAACTCCGGTGACTGTGATTTTCTTTCCAGTAGGGAACTTCCCATCTGGTCACCCATCCTAGGTTTCTCCAAGTTGAGCATGCTTAACTTTGAGATTCCTTTGAACCAGGCTTCCAAACTCAGATTCCAATAATTCTTGTTTATAAATTCTTATCAAATTATTTCCTATCCAACCATTCCATCCCTTAAGCATGGTTCATGTTCCAAAAAACTCCCAAAATACTCTTGTCCCATATTCTGCCTATAACTCTCCTGTTCATACTAAGTCAGACGATTCATTCGTCACTATTCTCACCTACAGTGGACTTCACTACACCACATACACCCAGCTACCCTCTCCCTCTCCACACACTCAACACCCTCAGCCAAGGCAAACAACCCACCCACTCAGTTACCTTGCTCCGCCGGCTACACGCATAGTGTCGCTTCGCCTCCAGTCCACCCTCCTGGTAAGCACCTCCGCTCCACCACCAGTAGTATCACCACACCACATGACACAGATTCTACTCAAGACTCTACCCATCCATATATCGCTATATTGACCACTATACTAAATATTTGTTGGTATACTTGTTTGTTTGTATTTTTGCTTATTCATGTTGCATAGTTATCGGAGTGTTCGTGCCGTCTCATGGAGGCCAGATCTACAAGTCTACGCTAGGCAGTGGAGCTAGAAGCCAGTTCCACGAGCTCCCCTTCCCCCTTTGCCGAATAAGCACGACAAGCTCACTGGATCCCTTTGATGCATAAATTACCTATGATTTTCCAACCACAACCCTCAGCCTGTTATTTTATGCATGATATGATTTTGAGACAAGTTATTATGGCCACCCAGCCGCTTGCCGCAATCAATCCCTGATATATTTGTTACAAATGATTTGAGGAAATTAAAGGTGTGAGTTTGCAAAAGGAAATGCTTTTCAAAATGTGTATGATGAAGGGTTTTCACCCTTATCACCTTTGAGTAGGGATGATCAGGGACTCCCTGGTTTAGGGGAGGGCCTAAGGTGATGGCTCAGCTGGTTTAGGCGTGAGCAGAAGGATTGTCCCCTCTTATAAGGACCGGTTTGTCATCTTTCACTACCTGTACTCATGATAAGTACAACCACTCGAGACTGTGTGGGCAGTCACTCAATCTGAACTCGTACGGTCCAACCCCAGGGTTATGAAGGCTGGGGAGCACCGGGAGGATAAGGAGGGGGAATGTTTTGTCCAGTTTGGGCATGGCGGTGGCCTGACTCCTTCCAATATAACCGTTAAGGTAGGGACGTGCGAGGAAAGAAAGATATTCGGATTCGGGTCTCACTAGCTATGAGATCGCAGAGCCGGACTAGTGGGTAAAGTGTACACCTCTACGCAGAGTTTGAAAACCTATTCGAATAGTCTGTGTCCACAGGAATGGAGGAGTCTGGTGTGGTATGGCAATTAGTGTTTTGTTTTCAAAAAAAGAGGTGCTTTTGAGAAAAGTGGTTTTTAAAAGGTCTGGCGGTTGAGCCGTGAGCTATGGTGGACGGGAAGTCCAGTAGCTGTTTTTGAAAATGAAAACCAGTGGGAAACTGTTGAGATATCTGGATGGTTTAGTCCAGGGGATTTTGTTCTAATATTGAAAAACTTCCTGCTCCTTTTGGAGAGGATGCGCTTTGGAAAAATACAAAATGTTTTTCAAAACAACCCTGCATAAAATATTGTTGTTTCTGCAAAATATCCTGAGCTCCACATATTCTATGCATTATATCTGATTTCCCCATTCCGCGGGTGAAGGTGGGCTGCTGAGTACGTTTGTACTCACCCTTGCTTATTTGTTGTTTTTCAGAAAAAGGAGATCGGGTAAGAGTTACGACTGTTCCCAACCTTGCCTGTGGCTGTTGGACCGCTGAATTGCTTCACTGCGTATATCGGGCTGCTTCAGCCCCACTCTGATGATATGTCCCGAGTTGTGGACCAACTCTTAAAGTTGATCGCCACCTTTATAGGTCTGTCTCGTTTAGACAGATCTAGAATCATCTGTTGTATAAATGTGTTTACTAGCCTCCTGGGACTAGTAATTGTATCACATTTGAGTCCCAGAGGATTGTGGCGCTTCAGTTTCCAACAGGGAAGCAATGTCAAGCTTAATGCCCCTAAGAATCTGTCTAATTTTGTTAAGGGCAAGGCACCCATGGTTCAGGATAATGAGGGCTATATTTTATATACTGCTAATTATCCTGAGCACAAAATTAGGAGGATTCATGCTAGAAATCCTCATAATGTTTCTCACCATGCATTTATGTATAAGAATGAGGTTTCTAGCTCTAGGCATTCTACTCATGTTAAAATGCCTAAAAAGAAAACTAATGCTGCATCAAATGAACATAATGTTTCTTTCAAAACTTTTGATGCATCATATGTGCTTACTAAGAAATCAGGCAAAATAGTTGCCAAATATGTTGGGGGCAAATACAAGGGTTCAAAGACTTGTGTTTGGGTACCCAAGGTGCTTGTTTCTAACATCAAAGGACCTAAGACTGTTTGGGTACCTAAGAACAAGGCCTAAATTGTTTTGCAGGTTTATGCATCCCAGGGCTCAAGCTGGATAATTGATAGAGGATGCACAAACCACATGACAGGGGAGAAGAGAATTTTCTCCTCCTATGAGAAAAACGAGGATCCCCAATGAGCTATCACATTCGGGGATGGAAATTAAGGTTTGGTCAAAGGATTGGGTAAAATTGCTATATCACCTGACCATTCTATTTCCAATGTTTTTCTTGTAGATTCATTAGATTACAATTTGCTTTCTATTTCTCAATTATGTAAAATGGGCTACAACTGTCTTTTTACTGAGTCAGATGTTACTGTCTTTAGAAGGAGTGATGATTCAATAGCATTTAAGGAAGTGTTAGAGTGTCAGCTATATTTAGTTGATTTTAATGAAAACAAAGCTAAACTTGACACTTGCTTAATTGCTAAGACTAATATGGGTTGGCTCTGGCATCGCTGACTTGCCCATGTTGGGATGAAGAATCTCCACAAGCTTCTAAAGGGAGAGCACATTTTAGGACTAACCAATGTTCATTTTGAGAAAGACAGGGTTTGTAGCGCATGCCAAGCAGGAAAGCAAGTAGGCGCCCATCATCAACACGAGAACATCATGACTACGGATAGGGCGCTCGAGCTACTCCACATGGATCTATTCGGCCCGATCGCTTACATAAGCATCGGCGAGAGTAAGTACTATCTTGTTATTGTGGATGATTATTCTTGCTTCACTTGGGTATTCTTTTTGCAGGAAAAATCACAAATCCAAGAGACTTTAAAGGGATTCTTGAGACGGGCTCAAAATGAGTTCGGATTGAGAATCAAGAAGATAAGAAGCGATAATGGAACGGAGTTCAAGAATTTGCAAATAGAAGGATTTCTTGAGGATGAGGGGATCAAGCATGAGTTCTCTTCTCCCTACACACCTCAACAAAATGGTGTAGTGGATAGGAAAAATAGAACTCTACTGGACATGGCAAGAACCAAGCTTGATGAGTACAAAACTTCGGACCGGTTTTGGACCGAGGCGATTAACACCGCCGGCTACTCCATCAATCGGTTATATCTTCACCGAATCCTCAAGAAGACATCATATGAACTCCTCACTGGTAAAAAGCCCAATGTTTCATATTTTAGAGTCTTTGGAAACAAATGTTTTATTCTTATTAAAAGAGGTAGAAAATCTAAATTTGCTCCTAAGGCTGTAGAAGGCTTTTTACTTGGTTATGACTCAAACACAAGGGTATATAGAGTCTTTAACAAGTCCACTAGACTAGTTAAAGTTTCTTGGGACATTGTGTTTGATGAGACAAATGGCTCCCAAGTGGAGCAAGTTGATCTTGATGAGCTAGATGATGAAGAGGCTCCGTGCGCGGCGCTAAGGAACATGTCCATTGGGGATGTGTGTCCTAAGGAATCCAAAGAGCCCCCACAAACACAAGATCAACCATCATCTTCTGAGCAAGCATCTCCACCAACTCAAAATGAGGATCAGGCTCAAGATGATGAAAATGAAGATCAAGAGGATGAGCCACCTCAAGAAGAGGTCAATGATCAAGGGGGAGATGAAGACAATGAAGACAAGGAAGATGAGCAAGAAGTTCAGGGTCAAAGACCACCACACCCAAGAGTCCACCAAGCAATTCAACGAGATCACCCTGTCAACTCCATCCTCGATGACATTCATAAGGGGGTAACCACTAGATCTCGGGTTGCACATTTCTGTGAACATTAATCTTTTGTTTCCTCTATTGAGCCTTACAGGGTAGAGGATGCACTAAGAGATTCGGATTGGGTGCTGGCAATGCAAGAGGAGCTCAACAACTTCATGAGGAATGAGGTATGGCATTTAGTTCCACGTCCTAATCAAAATGTTGTAGGTACCAAGTGGGTATTCTGCAACAAGCAAGATGAGCATGGTGTGGTGATAAGGAACAAAGCCTAACTTGTGGCCAAGGGTTATTCACAAGTCGAAGGTTTGGATTTCAACGAAACTTATGCACTCGTAGCTAGGCTTAAGTCAATTCGCATATTACTAGCCTATGCTACTTACCATGGCTTTAAGCTTTATCAAATGGACGTGAAAAGTGCCTTCCTCAATGGACCCATCAAGGAAGAGGTCTATGTTGCGCAACCTCCTGACTTTGAAGATAGTGAGTACCCTAACCATGTCTATAAACTCTCAAAGGCGCTTTATGGGCTCAAGCAACCCCCAAGAGCATGGTATGAATGCATGCGAGATTTTCTCATCACTAATGGCTTCAAAGTCGGCAAGGCCGATCCTACTCTCTTTACTAAAACTGTTGAAAAAGACTTGTTTATAAGCCAAATTTATGTTGATGATATCATATTTGGGTCTACTAACAAGTCTACCTGTGAAGAGTTTAGTAGGATCATTGTTCAAAAATTCAAGATGTCTATGATGGGGGAGTTGAGATATTTCCTAGGATTTCAAATCAAGCAACTCTAGGATGGCACCTTCATCAGCCAAACCAAGTACATTCAAGACATTCTTAAAAAGTTTGGAATGAAGGATGCCAAACCCATCAAGACACCCATGGGAACCAATGTGCATCTCGACCTTGACACGGGAGGTAAATTCGTAGATCAAAAGGTATACCGATCAATGATAGGATCTTTACTTTTTTATGTGCATCTCAACCGGATATTATGCTTTTTGTATGCATGTGTGCAAGGTTCCAAGCCGATCCTAAGGAAGTTCACCTTAGGGCCGTGAAGACATAGTTTACACTCCTAAGTTTGGGCTTTGTTACCCCAGGGGATCCACCTTTGATTTAATAGGTTATTCCGATGTCGATTGGGCAGGGTGTAAAATTGATAGGAAGAGCACATCAGGGACTTGTCAGTTTCTGGGGAGATCCCTAGTGTCTTGGGCTTCAAAGAAACAAAACTCAGTATCTCTTTCTACCGCCGAAGCCAAGTACATTGCCGCAGGTCATTGTTGTCCGCAATTACTTTGGATGAGGCAAACCCTCAGGGACTATGGCTACAAATTGAGCAAAGTCCCTCTCCTATGTGATAATGAGAGTGCAATCCGCATGGTGGATAATCCAGTTGAACACAGCCGCACTAAGCACATAGACATTCGTTATCACTTTCTGAGAGATCACCAACAAAGGGGGATATCAAAATAGCTTATGTTAACACCAAACATCAATTAGCCGATATCTTTACCAAGCCACTAGATGAGAAAACCTTTAGCAAACTTAGGAATGAGCTAAATATACTTGACTCTCGAAATTTTGATTGAAACATTGCACACATAGCTTATTTATATACCTTTGATCATATATCTTTCCTTTGGTACATATTCATATTTCTTATTCTTATTGTGCCAAGGCTACGACTAATGTGTTTTCAAGTGTATTTCTATCCTAAGTCGTAGATTGAAAGGGAAATGGAGTATTCGGCAAAGACAACGCTTCCACTCAACTCCATCGGTATTACTTACCCTTTGCCGGTATTCTGCCATCTCTCCAATTGGTATAATCTTTCACTCATATTCATTTTATCAATGGGGGAGAAAAGTTAAAAAGGGCTCCAACGTTCTCCGTTTTTGGAGATTAATGCCAAAGGGGAGAAAATATTAAGCCCAAAGCAAAAAGACTGCACCACCATTTCAAAATTTTCGTAATGAAGATTTAATTAATTGGTTTTCACAAATGTTTGTTTTTCAATTGATATCAATTGGTATCTATGAAAATAATATTTCAAAATTGATATCCATTTAAAAACCCTCTTGAAAGCTAAGAGGAGAATTTCATTCAGGGGGAGTTTCCATTTAGTCTAAGGAAAAGCATTTGAAATAGCGGGAGAAATTTCAAATCTTGAAAAGTGCTTCTTGCAATCTTATTCATATAACTTTGACTATTTGCAAAAGATTTTGAAAAGATTTTCCAAAAAGATTTGCAAAAACAAAACAAGTGGTGTAAATGTGGTCCAAAATGTTAATCAAGAAGAAAGCAATCCATTCACTCTTATTCATATGTAATAAGACTTTCAATTGGTTTAATTCCAAGTAACCTATGCACTAACCATATGCAAACTAGTTCATTTCTGCACTTTATATATTTTCTTTGGTTTGTGTTGGCATCAATCACCAAAAAGGGGGAGATTGAAAGGGAAATTGGATTAACCTTTTCCTACAACTAATTTTGGTGGTTGAATGCCAACACAAATATATGGACTAACTAGTTTGCTCTAGAATACATGTTCTACAGGTGCATAAAGGTTCAACACAAACCAATAAGTATTCAAGTTAGGGGTTCAATTCAAAGGAGCAAAAGAAACCAAAGTGTGCTCTGGTCTAGCGCACCAGACTGTTCGGTGTGCCACCGGACGATGTCCGGTGCACCAGGACCGTACAGAGTCCAACTAGCCACTCTCGGGTTTCTTAGGGCGCACTCCGCTATAATTCACCGGACTGTCCGGTGTGCCACCGGACTATCCGGTGAACCAGCGGAGCAACGGCTATCCAGCACAACGGTCGACTGCCAAAGCCCTCTAACGCGTGAATAATGAAGAACAGTGTGCGGTAGAATCAGAGGCACACCGGACAATGAACAGGAGCTGTCCGGTGCGGCACTGGACTGTCCGGTGCAACAAGAACTCAACGGCGCCAACGGTCGACTGCACCCGAACCCTAACGGTTGGGTGACGTGGCGGCGCACCGGACAGCCTACAGTGCCTGTCCGGTGGCGCACTGGACTGTCTGGTGGCGCACCGGACTGTCCGGTGTGCAAATAGACAGCAGCCATCCCCAACGAAATTTGGTGGTTGAGGGCTATAAATACCTCCCAACCACCACCACTCCAAGCATCCAAGATTTCTGAGTATCACATTCATTACAAGAGCTCTAGCATTCACTCCTAGAAACAATTCAAAAGATCAAAGCCTTTCAAAGTCCCTAATTCATCTCAAACACTTAGTGACTTGTGAGAGAGAGATTTTGTATTCATTTGACCTCTTGCCTCTTGGATTGCCTTCTTTCTTTCTCTTTCTTGTTCTCAAGCAACTTGTAATCAAAGCAAGAGACACCTAAGTGTGTGGTGATCCTTGTGGGGTCTAAGTGACCCATTTGATTAAGCAGAAGGCTCACTCAGTTAAGTGACCATTTGAGAGAGGGAAAGGGTTGAAAGAGACCCGGTCTTTGTGACCACCTCAACGGGGACTAGGTTCTTTACAACCGAACCTCGGTAAAACAAATCACCGTGTTCACTCGCTTTATTTCTTGGTTGATTTGTTTTCCCTCTCTTTTGGACTTGACTTTAATTCTAACGCTAACCCCGCATGTAGTGTGTGCTTAAGTTTATAAATTTCAGGTTTCGCCTATCCACCCCCCTCTAGGCGACTTTCAGTGAGCACAGCTGATATACTAGTTTTACACTCTGCAGAGGTTGCACATTTTTACCCACAAGTCATGTTACCCATCTGCCAAGAGATCGCGACTTCCCATACACCTCTATCGAGGAGGCAAGGCAGGGTAACACTACGAGGCCTTTACAAAGTTCCACTAGCTTCAGAAAACCCGCTACAGTTTATAGGAAGCTCCAGTGCAGGGATCCCTCGCCTGACCGCCATCGTAGCAAAATCAACCCAAGGACCTCTCTACACTGACCACTCCCCTACTACCCTTGCACCTTCCGGGTAAGGTAGTCATCCACTAGCTTTCCTATTTAATCAGCCAAGGGGTCCCATTCCTCCCTTGTGGTAGCACTGTTTTTCCGAGTGGTCGCTCCATGTTCTAATTAACATAATGATCTTAACATGAACATTAATAATAAACTGATAATAAAAGGGTAATCATGAATAATGTATCTCCATACCCAAAACCACATAAAGCAATAGCAGGTACTACCCAAAAATTCAGTGGTGAACAAGGTATAAAGATAGTCAAACTAGGGTAACCTATTGGGTCCCATCAAAATTAACCTATACAGATCATTATGATTAATCAGAACATGACTGGGTAAAAAGAAGTGATCAAGGGCACAACTTGCATGGGACTTGAGATTCCAGGTACAAACTTGCTCTTCAGATGACACGTGTCCTCACTGCTAAACGTAGCAATACAAGCAAACATGGTATAAGCAAAATTAACATCACACCAAATATAAGTACAAAATACATATTAATAATCTACATATTAAAATATGATTCTAGGAACAGGAATCATTAATTTTAGAGTTATAGATTTTGATTTATGAATTTCTGAAGGTTTTATGTTTTTTGTACAAGATTAAATAGGATATAAGTTTTGTTGCGATATTCATGTCAAAATAGTGGTACTAAATGATAAACAATAATATTACAAAATTATAGGAATAGGAATGGATAAATTTGGACTTAATATGAATTTTCTATGAATTATACAAGTTCTAGAATTATTTTGGCACTAGAAATTATTTTCCTAAATCCCTTTTCCTATTTTATTAGACTTTAGGACTGTGCGCACAATAACCAGAGAGTTCAGGGTTCTGTTTATAAGTTTATAGGACTTGCCTGTAATTACTTTACATATTCTATGGACTGCAGGTTAATATGACAGGGGCTCTTTAGAAAGATTCCCAGGGCGAAGGGGTATCTTGGATTCCCAGCCGTCCGATTAAAAACCAAGCACCAGGATTCGATCCCACGAATACAGAACCGGTATACAATACCAAACCTCAGATCCGAACTCAACGGATCGGATTTAATCATGGCCCGACCTATCCTAACCGCCTTTTTTCTCGATCTACGGTCGTGATCTAACCTGCGAAGGGGTATGAGATGGTTCAATCGGGTCTGCTCCTCTCATATCCGACGGTCCCGCGCTGTTCTCCTTCCCCGAGCACCTCGGTCGGATGGCGCGGTGACCCGCCGCAGCGGCGCCATGGACGACCACCGTGCGGAGCTCGCGCCCGAGTACGGGCCCCAAATATTATTGCGTAAAAACAAAATTCGGTCACATAGGAACATACGAGAGGGATATCACCGAGAATCACGCGCGCAGGAGCACTGACCACGGCGAAGAGCGGTCCGGCGGCAAAATTCCTTTCACCGACGAGCAATTATGTGCAACAAAGGCACCAACGTGCTCCCTAATCTTGTCCCCCAGGTTCCATGTCTCCTGGCGATCCTCCATGACCCTTCGTCGAGGCCGGAGCGCCGATGAGGACGCAAATCAACACCGGCTGTCGGCGTTTCGACCCTGGGGGGGTCCCTAGACCGAAGAGTAAATTGTTGCTGCATGTCCCTGCCCAGATGGGTTGGCGCGGGAAGGAACACAAGATGTGGGACAAGCCTTGTATTATCCTGCACCAGGGGTGCCGCTCGCAGTAGGGGTTACAAGCGCGTCGCGTGGGGGAGAGAGAGAGAGAGAGAGGGGGGGACATAGAGCTCGTCCGCCGCTTCCCTCGTGCGAACCCTCCCTCAGGGTGGCCCTGGACTCCCCTTTTATAGAGGCAAGGAGAGAGTCCAGGAGTACAACGGGGGGCGTAGCTATGCGCTAACGTGTCCGGCAGTGGTGTGCCTAAGTCCTGTGTACATGCCAACGTGGCCGTTGGGGGAGAGCTTGGGTGCACGCGGGGCACCATCATTACCCGTCGCCGGGGTATGCCAGATGGGACGCCGGTCTTGTTCCTTGTAGCCTGAGCAGGCTAGGAATAGGGGAATGATGCATCCCCTATCAGCACGGTCAGTCCGAGCACAGGGTCGGTCGAGGCGGAGACTTCTCTTGAGGCCGAGGCTGGGGTCGGGCGAGGACGCGATTCCTCCCAAGACCGGGGTCGAGGCCGAGTCCGGGGGTCGGGCGAGGCAGAGACCTCCTCCCGAGGCCGGAGCATGAGGTCGGGCGAGGCGAAGACCTCCTCCCGAGGCCGGAGCGTGAGGTCGGGCAAGGCGGAGCTTCCTGTTGTGCCCGAGGCTTGAGCTCGGTGGTTGATCGTGACCTGTTGTCAGTCGTTGCAGGGGTGGCTGACACGGCAGTCGGAGCGGAGCGAGCGGCACTGTTTTCCTGTCATATCAGACAGTAAAGAGGAGGGGCGAAGTGACTGCGGTCACTTCGGCCTGGCCGACTGAGGCGCGTATGTCAGGATACGTCGTCAGGCATCCCCCGCATTTAATGCGCCTGCGAAGCGGTCGGATGGTGAGGCGGTATGGCCAAGGTTGCTTCACAACGAAGCCTCTCTCGAACTGGGCCTCGGGAGAGACGAGGGGGCGCCTGCCGTCTGAGGGGGCCCTCGGGCGAGGCGTGAATTCGTTTGGGACCACTGTTCCAACCCGAGGCTGGGCTCGGGTAAGACTGCGTCCTTCGGGTAGACGAAGTCTTGGCTTGAACCGCACCCGTCAGTTAGTCTGAGGGTGTTAACCAGCCGTGATTAGGATCGTTGGGGGTACCCCTAATTATGGTACCCGACAGTAGCCCCCGAGCCTCGAAGGGAGTGATGGTACTCGCTTGGAGGCTTTTGCCCCGTTTTCGGTGAGGGGACCGGTCTTTCTTGGTTTTTGCCTTGTTCTGGTGGGTGCGCGCGAGCGCACCCGCCGGGTGTAGCCCCCGAGGCCTCGGAGGAGTGGTTTGACTCCTCTGAGGTCTGAATGCTTTTCGTGGTGCTTCGGCCGGTCTGATCGTTCCCTCTTGCGGCCCAGCAGTAGCCCGGGTGCGTGGTCGGGTTCCAAGTTATTAGGCTGGTTTGTTGACGCTGTCAACAGTTTTGGCCGCAGCCGGGTGCGAGAGTGAAAGTCGCCTAGAGGGGGGTGGATAGGCGAAACCTGAAAATAAAAACTTTATCCCCCAACTAGATCCCTCGATTAGTGGTTAGAACAAGATATACAAATATCGGAGTATAAAAACTAAGTTCTTGCTTGTAAAGAGTATTGTGCTTAAATAATGCAGAAGAGACAAATCAATACTACTAACAAGTTTATGAGAATAAAGCAAGAAGGCTTAGATGAGAAGAGCACTAAGTCAAGTTCGTTCTTGCCAAGTGTTGCTTCACTAAATGAGAGTTTAACTTGAAGCAACACCAAATGATATTAGCAAAGAATGGAGCAAGAAAACTTAGAGCAAAGGAAAGCAAACAAATCACAAGCAATAAACACAATGGACACGGGTGATTTGTTTTACCGAGGTTCGGCCCTCGAAGGCCTAGTCCCCGTTGAGGAGTCCACTTAAGGACGGGTCTTTTTCAACCCTTTCCCTCACTCCACCAATCACACAAGGATCGACGAGCTCTTCTTCTTCTCAAGGATCACTCTCGATCCCACAAGGACCACCACACTCTTTGGTGTCTCTTGCTAGCTTTTACAAGCCTCCAAAACTTTGGAGGAAGTTCGATGGGAGTCAATACTCCACGCACAAATGAACACAAAGATGTAGCACACTCTATCTCTCAATGAATCTCACAAGGCGCTAGGGCTAAACTCAATTGAGTAGCTCTCAATTGCTTGCTCTCTCTTTTGTGGCACTTGTGTTGGTTGTAGTGGACTAAATCTTGTGTATAGGATGGATCAATGAATATATGTTGTTGGGAGGGCTTGAGTATGTCAACTAGATGACTTGGAATGTTGCTTGGGCTCCCACACCCTGAAGTGGCCGGTTGGGGTGGTATTTATAGCCACCAACCAAAATCTAGCCGTTGGTGAAGGCTGTCTGTCGCATGGTGCACCGGACAGTCCGGTGCACACCGGACATGTCCGGTGCGCCAGCCACGTCACCCGGCCGTTAAGGATTCGACCGTTGGAGCTCTGTCGCTGGGCCCGCCTGGATGACCGGTGGCGCACCGGACATGCACTATAGAGTGTCCGGTGCGCCAGCATGGGCGTGCCTGACTTCTGCGTGCTCTGGCGCGCATTCAATGCGCCTGCAGGTAGCCGTTGGCGCTGAAGTAGCCGTTGCCCCGCAGTTACACCGGATAGTCCGGTGTACACCGGACATGTCCGGTGAATTATAGCGGAGCAGCCGATGCGAATTCCCGAAGCTGACGAGTTCAGAGTCGCTTCATCCCTGGAGCACCGGACACTGTCCGGTGTATACCGGACAGTCCGGTGAATTATAGCGGAGCGACTCTGCATTCCCGAAGGCGAGGAGTTCAGCGCGTGGAGAATCCTGGTGCACCGGACATGTCCGGTGGCACACCGGACAGTCCGATGCGCCAGACCAGGGCAGCCTTCGGTTGTCCCTTTGCTCTTTTTGTTGAACCCTTTTGTTGGTCTTTTTATTGGCTTATTGTGAACCTTTGGTACCTGTATAACTTATAGACTTGGGCAAACTAGTTAGTCCAATTATTTGTGTTGGACAATTCAACCACCAAAATTAGTTTAGGAAATAGGTGTAAGCCTAATTCCCTTTCAATCTCCCCCTTTTTGGTGATTGATGCCAACACAAACCAAAGCAAGTATAGAAGTGCAGAATTTGAATTAGTTTGCATATGCAAGTACAAAGGTTACTTAGAATTTGAGCCAATAAATATTACTTACTAGATATGCATGGATTGTTTCTTTATTTTTTAACATTTTGGACCACGCTTGCACCACAAGTTTTGTTTTTGCAAATTATTTTTGTAAATCCTTTTTCAAATTCTTTTTGCAAATAGTCAAAGGTAAATGAATAAGATTTTGCGAAGCATTTTCAAGTTTGAAATTTTCTCCCCTCGTTTCAAATGCTTTTCCTTTGACTAAACAAAACTCCCCCTTAAATAAATTCTCCTCTTAGTGTTCAAGAGGGTTTTAAGATATCAATTTTGAAAATACTACTTTCTCCCCCATTAGAACACAAAGAGATACCAATTTGAAATTTACCAATTGAAAATCATCAATTTTTAAAATTAGGGTGGTGGTGCGGTCCTTTTGCTTTGGGTCATACTTTCTCCCCCTTTGGCATGAATCGCCAAAAACAGATACTTTGAGTGAGATATAAGCCCTTGTATAACTATTTTCTCCCCTTTTGGCAAATAAAACATATGAGTGAAGATTATACCAAAGATGGAGAGATGCTTGACGGCGAAGGTTGAGTTAATAGAGTGGAGTAGAAGCCTCAGTGGAAGCCTTGTCTTCGCCAAAGACTCCAATTCCCTTTCAATATACCTATGACTTGGTTTGAAATTCACTTGAAAACACATTAGTCATGGCATATATAAAAGAGACATGATCAAAAGGACACATCACATTAAGCATGATCATAGTTCTATATAACATATATTGCTCCCCCTAAATATGTGCATGGAGAGGAAGACATATTTTTGGCCTCAAATGCCAATTGCACATAATTAGGTTAATGAGAACATATCTATATCATACAAAATGTGAAGTGCATTGTGTCATAGTATAAGTGTGATGCTCATGACAGTTTATGCACTTATCAAAGCATGTTCATTTTAAGCATTTACCCTTGAAGATTTCAAAGAGACTTAAGGATCATCCACCTTTGGAACAAAGGTAGCTTATCCTCGTTACAAGGTTAAGCTTTAAGTTCTTTGACAATAAAACCACTTCATCTAGTTTTAACAAAGATGCATGCAGGAATGAAATATTTAAGAGGTTAAACTAGATATGAAGCAGGGAAAATGCATGGACATGCTCTCTTCCTTCTATACAAGATATGCAAGGAATGTATACAAAAGGAAGGTTTAGGTACATATGAATGGAAGTAGTTTTACCGTTTTGTACCTTCACATAGAGACGCTCTCTTCATTGTGCTTTGTCCTTTGTCTTAGTTGCTTAAGACCTATTCTCAAGACAATATATGGAAATATTTTGCACAAAAGAGAGTTCTACAACTAGTGACCCTTTTCAAAGTTATTGTTAGCATATGGCAAAGGAATCACAAATTGCATAAATGTATCATGAATTCTCCTTTTAACTTAGTGCATATCAAGAGATATTGATTGAAAGTATATGCGACACTAAGAAGTATGATTGTTAATAGAAGTCATTCTATGATCAAACAAATAACAGATGTGATCAAGAGAATAACATACACAATAAATTATCAATTAAGCTTAGAGTAGGAGAATCCAGCAAATATGCTACTTTAGAGTGAAAGACAAGAATTTTTTTTAAAAAATAGTAGCATACTTCATGAGAAACTCATTCTCATGCAAGAGACTATATGAAAATACTTAAGATAAAGCAATAGTCTCAATATAATCAAGATATAAGAATGAGGCTCCCCCTAACGATATGCATCAAGTATTTGAATGAATTAGATGGATGCATTTACAAATAGAGTGAAGCAATATACATCTTGACCAAAGCTCATTAAATTTGCAATAAATAACTTGAGCCTAGTATTCTCATTATGAAAGGATTTAGAATACTCACAACCACACCATTGATTGTTTCGTAGAAGTAGGTGGTGTTGTTCTTGATGTTCTCCTCTTTCATTTGAGAGTCCTCCCTTTGCAGTGGCTTCTTTTTCCTTTCAAACTTGTTGAAAATACTCAAGAAGGATGTTAGTAACACAAGGGAGTATATAATGAAGTATGATTTCTTTTAGATAGGAAATAAGCACAATTCATCATCCATAAGTCACACAGACATGAAGTAAAATCCTTAACATTAGTGCACTTTTACTTGAAAAGAGGAACATGCACTATTTAACAATTTGATCAATCATAGGAATTTACTTCTTCATATTGAACTTTAATAATTATTACATAAAACAAGTCAATATGAGAACATTTATTTCAAAGGTATGAATAGATTCTAATGGATAAGTGCATTAATGAGAATGAGATTAAATGCACAACTTAGCCAATTTAAATTTAATAAAGAATCTATTTCTTCACAAAGACATAATTTAGAGTAAACAGTCATTGATGGGAATTATATTAATGAGATGAGTTCCCATACCTTTGCTTTTTACCTTTCTTCCTTTAGGTGAAGAGCAACCCATGAGGCTTGTGCACTTTCTTTTGTAGATTTTCAAAAGTAAGCTCAAGAGATGCTTTGTTAGTAACACAAGCACTAGTTTCCATTTTTGTAATCATTTTGATAAGGAATGAAAAGCTAGATTACTAAAACATGGAAACTTCATAGCATGAACTAGATTATCCTAGATGATGTTATGCTCAATTTTAATTCTTAAAACAAGCATAAATAATCTCTTAAGATTATAGGAATAGATCTAATTCATGATATGGAAAGCGATAAATGTGAAAGAATCGAATCCAATTTAAGCAAGTAGAAATACATCATAAATTATTGGATTGATTTTTCTTTTTATGTTAGATTACACATTTCCAAAGAGAAACTTATTCTCTACAAGTGAGATTATTTGGGTTACTTAGATAAATTCATTAGACTCACTATACTAGTTATGGAGAGAGTTTTTCCTTTTATAAGTGTCCTAAGGATTTGAATTCCTTACATGACACCTCATCCTTTTAAGAATATGAAATATCTCTATCTAGAATCATGGCAATAATAAAATAATTAGTGTAAAACATGCCATGAGACTTGCAATAATTTAAAGCATGTAGATTGCCATAGGATGGAAATGATTAGTATGCAATCTACCATAAGAGAGGAAATTCTTCAAAGAATGGTGATATGAATTTAAGGACATTTGAAGCGCTACACATTTCTATGTGACTACTCAAGACACATAATAAAATACTTGCACTTTAAAAGCATAGAGGTTACCATCCTTTGACTTTCCTCCATGTTGTAGGCCTTGATTTTTCCGCATAAGATAATTCTTTATTTCCTACAACATCAATATCTTCCTCGAGATGATATGAGTTTAAGATGAAGTAATTGAAGAACAACCTTGGGTCAATCACGGATAAAGATCATTGAAGATTTGATAGCTTGAGTTAAATTGAATCAACTTTCTCAAGCACCCCAAGGCTTCATATCATCTCCTTTTCCTATAAAGCTTGTCAAAGATATTTTGGTACCCATCGCTTGATGGGTCCATCACGGTTAGTCAACAAAGATCTAGGAACACAAAAGTCCTTTGTGTTAGCACTAGGTAAACTCATTACCTTTCTAGCACAAGTTGCAATTTTGGGTTTCCTAGTTACATGAGAATTAATTGACAAGCTAGGAGTGGAATTGTTACCAATGGGACAATCCTTGCATTGATGTCCCTTCTTTCGGCATGTGTAGCATAGGCGTTTTTCAAGTTTTGAAGTTTTCTTCTTTCCTTGTTTGTTGCTTGCTACATGGTTAGTAAAAACTTTCTTTTCTAACCCTATGCCTTTTTGTTTTAAATGGGGACAAGATCTAAGCAAGTGTCCCTTCTTGGAGCATTTAAAACAAGGTCTATCATCTTTGTTAATAATCAAGCCATTTTTAATGTAGGGACATGACCTAATCAAGTGCCCCTCTTTAAAGCATTCACTACACCTCTTAATGTGAAGTGTGGCTTGATCATTACCTTGGATGTTACCTTTTGTGGAGGCGTGGTTGAGGCTTTTGGAGGAGGTGTTGAATTTCATCTTTTGTTTCTTCCTCTTGGCAATCCTCAAATCCTTGACATTTTCTTCAAGGGATGTAGTGCATGCCACAGTTGTTCCCGTCTCAAGCTTCTTCACCATGTGATCACGGTTATCTTGAGAAGGTTGGGCAATGCATTTCCCTTTTAGTTGTGTCAAGCTCATCTTTAGCCTCTCATTCTCTTCTTTGAGCTTTTGATATGTATCATCTTTTGTTCCTGCAAGTTCTAGCTCAAAAGAAGATATGCTTGTTGACAAACAACAGGCATTAGCACATGGTAATATAGTATCAATTTGAATACATGTGCATGAGTGAGGTTGTTGGGATTTTAAGTTTTCTATCACAACCTCATGAGCAATGTTTAATATGATATGATCATCTCTAAGATTTTCATGAGAGCATAGGAGCATATCATATTTTTCTTGAAAAGCTAGATTTTCAATTTTTAGCTTTTCTACTTGGTCCTTAAGCAAGGCATTTCTATTTACTAATTGAGCGATACAATGTAAAGCGTTATCTTGCTCAATTGAAATAGTTTCATACCTTTGGACCAAATCAACATGAGAGCACTTTAGCTTCTCATGTTCTTTAGTCAACTCGTCAAAGCATTGCATCTTCATGGAGAGAATACTTTCTAGCCTTTGACGAGCTTCGCCTTGATCTCTCGCTCTTTCTACAAGTTTGAGCATGACCGCCTTATCTTCTTGGCTTAGGCGAGCGTAGAGTTGCACAAAGCTTCTTTCTTCCTCCTCATCCTCATTTGTGCTTCCGCTATCATTTGCATTAGCCACACAACACATGTGGGAATTGAAATGGGAAGACAAACCTTTTGGAGAGGTGGATTCATTGTTTGGTCTCCATCGATCATTTTCTTCTTCTTCCTTGCAAGGGTTAGTATCACAAAGACCAAAGGAAGTAGAAGCACAAAATGAACTATTATGTTTGGACTTATTAAATTTGCTTTTAATTCTAGTCCAAATATCATGCACATCACAAATGGGTTTGTCATATTTTATTATGAAGGCATGATAATCTTCTTTGCTAAGGGATTTACTTAAGATGTCATAAGCTAGATAATTTAAGCGTATACATCTTAAATCTTATTCGGAGGCATTTTCCCTAGCATAGTTAGGAGGAATAATACTCTTGTCTAAAATTTGTTCTAATAGAGGATCTACCGCTCTAAAAGCATTTATCACTCTAGTAGACCATGAATCATAATTAGAACAATCGGGAAGCAATATCTCAAGAGTTACCTCCTTGGTCTCCTGGGTCTTCTTGTTCTTTTGGGATCTTTTACGAGCCATCACTTCGAGTTGTTAGACTCAAGATGAAGTGCCTAGCTCTGATACCAATTGAAAGTCGCCTAGAGGGGGGGTGGATAGGCGAAACCTGAAAATAAAAACTTTATCCCCCAACTAGATCCCTCGATTAGTGGTTAGAAAAAGATATACAAATATCGGAGTATAAAAACTAAGTTCTTGCTTGTAAAGAGTATTGTGCTTAAATAATTCAGAAGAGATAAATCAATACTACTAACAAGTTTATGAGAATAAAGCAAGAATGCTTAGATGAGAAGAGCACTAAGTCAAGTTCGTTCTTGCCAAGTGTTGCTTCACTAAATGAGAGTTTAACTTGAAGCAACACCAAATGATATTAGCAAAGAATGGAGCAAGAAAACTTAGAGCAAAGGAAAGCAAACAAATCACAAGCAATAAACACAATGGACACGGGTGATTTGTTTTACCAAGGTTCGGCCCTCGAAGGCCTAGTCCCCGTTGAGGAGTCCACTTAAGGACGGGTCTTTTTCAACCCTTTCCCTCTCTCCACCAATCACACAAGGATCGGCGAGCTCTTCTTCTTCTCAAGGATCACTCTCGATCCCACAAGGACCACCACACTCTGGTGTCTCTTGCTAGCTTTTACAAGCCTCCAAAACTTTGGAGGAAGTTCAATGGGAGTCAATACTCCACGCACAAATGAACACAAAGATGTAGCACACTCTATCTCTCAATGAATCTCACAAGGCGCTAGGGCTAAACTCAATTGAGTAGCTCTCAATTGCTTGCTCTCTCTTTTGTGGCACTTGTGTTGGTTGTAGTGGACTAAATCTTGTGTATAGGATGGATCAATGAATATATGTGGTTGGGAGGGCTTGAGTATGTCAACTAGATGACTTGGAATGTTGCTTGGGCTCCCACACCCTGAAGTGGCCGGTTGGGGTGGTATTTATAGCCACCAACAAAAATCTAGCCGTTGGTGAAGGCTGTCTGTCGCATGGTGCACCGGACAGTCCGGTGCACACCGGACATGTCCGGTGCGCCAGCCACGTCACCCGGCCGTTAAGGATTCGACCATTGGAGCTCTGTTGCTGGGCCCGCCTGGATGACCGGTGGCGCACCGGACATGTGTCCGGTGCGCCAGCATGGGCGTGCCTGACTTCAGCGCTCTGGCGCGCATTCAATGCGCCTGCAGGTAGCCGTTGGCGCTGAAGTAGCCGTTGCCCCACAGTTACACCGGACAGTCCGGTGTACACCGGATATGTCCGGTGAATTATAGCGGAGCAGCCGATGCGAATTCCCGAAGCTGGCGAGTTCAGAGTCGCTTCATCCCTGGAGCACCGGACACTGTCCGGTGTACACCGGACAGTCCGGTGAATTATAGCGGAGCGACTCTGCATTCCCGAAGGCGAGGAGTTCAGCGCGTGGAGAATCCTGGTGCACCGGACATGTCCGGTGGCACACCGGACAGTCCGATGCGCCAGACCAGGGCAGCCTTCGGTTGTCCCTTTGCTCTTTTTGTTGAACCCTTTTGTTGGTCTTTTTATTGGCTTATTGTGAACCTTTGGTACCTGTATAACTTATAGACTTGGGCAAACTAGTTAGTCCAATTATTTGTGTTGGACAATTCAACCACCAAAATTAGTTTAGGAAATAGGTGCAAGCCTAATTCCCTTTCAGAGAGCAACCCCCAAGCCTCTGCACGGAGCGAGAGGACGATCAAGGTCTTTCATGACTTTATTATACGCCCCTGCGTCGCCTTTCCGCAAGGAGGAGGGGGGAAAGCGCCATGTTTCCCTCGGAGGGTGCCGAACATGGTGTTTCTAGTGAGCTGCTAATGGGTGATCCAAGTGGACGCCCGTGCCCCGTTCGTTAGGGGTCGGCTGTGGCCCAGAGGCGCGCTCCAAAAGTACCTACGGGTGATTCCCCGGACCCAGACCCCTTCGACAGGGTCCGAGGGCTCGATGCCTCCCTCCGGTGGGATTCCATTACAAATCGTTCCCGTCGGTCTCGGAAATGTCCTAGGGTACCTCGGGAGCGTAGCCCAAGCCTTGGTTATGTATCGAACGTACCCAGAGTCATCCCTTACTCTGCATGCTCTGGGGCGACTATCGAACCCTTCCGAGGGGCCAGCCTACGAACCCCTGATCAGTAGTGGGAACGGAGCCCGGGCACTCTGGGGCGGCTGTCGAACCCTTCCGAGGGGCCAGCCTTCGAATCCCTGATCAGTAATGGGCTTGAAGTCCGAGGGCTCTAGGGCGGCTGTCGAAACCCTTCCGAGGGGCCAACCTTCGAACCCCTGATCAGTAGGAGGGCTCGGGGCCCGCTTCCTTCGCCGGGAAGGATCCTTTCCACAACGTCCCCTTTCCCAGTCCCTGTGGCAAGAGAGAGAGAGGAGGATGAAAGGGAAATGTGCCCTTGGGCCATTTCTAAGTATTTTGGTGGTTTAGTGTCCAACACAAGTGCCTAAGTGTAAAAATGGTGGACAAAGTACAAATCAAGGATAAAGGTATGTTTCTCAGGCTTAGTACATTGTTTTAGAGACTAATGTATTGTGTCTAAGTGCTGGAAACAGGAAAAGACCAACTGGAAAAGCCTTGGCTCGAGCAGCCAAGACTTTGCTCAGTCTGGAGCACCGGACTGTCCGGTGGTGCACCGGACAGTGTCCGGTGCGCCAGGCTGGCTCGAGCAAAGTGGCTGCTCTCGGGACTTCAACGGCGGTGTACGACTATAATTCACCGGACTGTCCGGTGGTACACCGGACTGTCCGGTGGGCCGTTCACAGGCGAACTCGTCGCTCTCGGGAATTCATCAGCGACGTACGGCTATAATTCACCGGACTGTCCGGTGTGCACCGGACTGTCCGGTGAGCCACGGGCCAACGGTCGGCCGCGCGATCTGCGCGGGACACATGGCCGAGCCAACGGCTAGTAGGAGGCACCGGACTGTCCGGTGTGCACCGGACATGTCCGGTGCGGCAACGGCTCTCAGGCTGCCAACGGTCGACTGCGCCAGTTTTGGAAGGAAATCGGGCACCGGACAGTGTCCGGTGTGCACCGGACTGTCCGGTGCGCCAGTCGACAGAAGGCAAGATCAGCCTTCCTAGATTGCTCTCAACGGCTCCTAGCTGCCTTGGGGCTATAAAAGGGACCCCTAGGCGCATGGAGGAGAACACCAAGCATTCCTACAACATTCCTAAGCACCAAGACATCGATTCCGCGCCTTTGATTCTTTGCGATAGCAATTAGAGCTCTAGTTGAGTGGTGAACTCATTGAGTTGTGTTGTGAGCTCTCGTTGCGACTTGTGTGCGTGGTGTTGCTGTGATTTCTTGTCTTGAGTGCGCTGCTAATCCCTCCCTTGCTCCGTGCTTCTTTGTGAAATTTAAGTGTAAGGGCGAGAGGCTCCAAGTTGTGGAGATTCCTCGCAAACGGGATTGAGTAAAGCAAGCAAAACACCGTGGTATTCAAGTGGGTCTTTGGACCGCTTGAGAGGGGTTGATTGCAACCCTCGTCCGTTGGGACGCCACAACGTGGAGTAGGCAAGCGTTGGTCTTGGCCGAACCACGGGATAACCACCGTGCCATCTCTGTGATTGATTTCTTGTGGTTATTGTGTTTTGACTCCTCTCTAGCCACATGGCATTTACTGTGCTAACACTTAACCAAGTTTTTGTGGCTTAAGATTTCAAGTTCTACAGGATCACCTATTCGCCCCCCCCTCTAGGTGCTCTCAATTGGTATCAGAGCCGTTCTCTTCACAAAGGGACTAACCGCCCGAAGAGATGGATCCTAAGGGGAAGGGTATCGTGATCAACGATAAGGAGAAGGAATCCTTCGTCAATGAGCCGAAGGACGACAAGCCTACCGACTCCGGCTCGGGCCATAGACGGAAAGAAGGGAAGAAGAAGAAGACGAGACGCATCAAGGAGATCATCTACTACGGCGACAGCGATGAGTCTACTTCTTCCCAAAAGGACGACGACCACAACAACTACGAGAGAAGGAAACCAGTCAATTCGAACTTTTCTTTTGATTACTCTCGTATTCCTCAAAGTACAAATGCTCATTTATTATCTATTCCACTTGGTAAACCTCCTCATTTTGATGGAGAGGACTACGGATTTTGGAGTCACAAAATGCGTAGTCACTTGTTCTCTCTCCATCCTAGTATATGGGAGATTGTAGAGAGTGGAATGCACTTTGATAATACGGATAGTCCCATGTTCATTAATGAGCAAATTCATAAGAATGCACAAGCTACTACTATTCTTCTAGCTTCATTGTGCAGGGATGAATACCACAAAGTGAGCGGCTTGGATAACGCCAAGCAGATCTGGGACACCCTCAAGATTTCTCATGAGGGGAACAACGTCACCTTGCTCACCAAGATGGAGTTGCTGGAGGGCGAGCTTGGACGGTTCGCGATGATAAGGGGCGAGGAGCCAACCCAAACATACAACCGGCTCAAGACCCTTATCAACAAAATAAGGAGCTATGGAAGCACGCGATGGACGGACCACGACGTCGTCCGACTGATGCTAAGGTCTTTTACCGTTCTTGATCCTCATTTGGTGAATAATATTCGTGAGACCAGGTACACCAAAATGTCGCCCGAAGAAGTCCTTGGAAAATTCGTAAGCGGGCGAATGATGATCAAGGAGGCAAGGTACGTGGACGACGCGTTGAACGGTCCAATCAATGAGCCTCAACCCCTTGCTCTCAAGGCAACAAGAAGCAAGGAGGCACTACCTAGCAAGGTGGCACAAATTGAGGCGGCTGAACTTAATGATGAAGAGATGGCCCTCATCATCAAGAGATTCAAGACGGCGCTTAAGGGTCGCAAGGGACAGCCAAGCAAGACCAAAACCAAGGGGAAGCGCTCATGCTTCAAATGCGGTAAGCTTGGTCATTTTATTGCTAACTGTCCCGACAATGATAGTGATCAGGATCAAGGGAACAAGAGGGAGAAGAAGAAGAACTATAAGAAGGCAAAGGGCGAGGCACATCTTGGCAAGGAGTGGGATTCGGATTGCTCCTCGTCCGACTCCGACAATGAAGGACTCGCCGCCACCGCCTTCAACAAGTCATCCCTCTTCCCCAACGAGCGTCACACATGCCTTATGGCAAGGGAGAAGAAGGTACGTACTCGAAACTCTACTTATGCTTCTTCAAGTGAGGACGAATCTAGTGATGAGGATGAAATAGATTATTCATGTTTATTTAAGGGCCTAGATAGAACCAAGGTAGATAAAATTAATGAGTTGATTGATGCCTTGAATGATAAGAATAGGCTTTTAGAAAAACAAGAGGACTTGTTGTATGAAGAACATGACAAATTTTTAGAAGCACAAAAATCTCATGCCTTAGAAGTTAAGAGAAACGAAATGCTTTCTTGTGAATTATCTTCCTGCCATGAGACAATTTCTAGCTTAAGGAGCATTAATAATGATTTGAATGCTAAGTTAGAAATAGCTAGTAAATCAACAACTTGTGTAGAAAATGTTGTTATTTGCAATAGATGTAAAGATTTTGATATTGATGCTTGTAGTGAACACATAGCTTCTATTGCAAAGTTAAATGATGAAATGGCTAGTCTTAATGCCCAACTTAAGGCTAGCAAAAGTGATTTTGATAAACTAAAATTTGCTAGGGATGCCTACACGATTGGTAGACACCCCTCAATTAAGGATGGGCTTGGCTTCAAGAGGGAAGCCAAGAACTTAACAAGCCATAAGGCTCCCATCTCCGCCAAGGAGAAAGGGAAGGCCCCTATGGCAAGTAGTACTAAAAAGAACCATGCTTTTATGTACAATGAAAGAAGACAATCTCATAGGAGTTGTAATGCTTTTGATTCACATGCCTATGATTCTTATGCTATGTTTGCTCCCAGTTCTTCCTATATGCATGGTAGAGATATGCCTAGGAAGAATATTCATCATGTGCCTAGAAAGAATGGTGTTCATGTTCCTAGGAAAGTTATGAATGGACCCTCTACAATTTATCATGCTTTAAATGCTTCCTTTGCTATTTGTAGAAAGGATAGGAAGATAGTTGCTAGGAAATTAGGGCAAAATGCAAGGGTGATAAAACTTGCATTTGGGTCCCTAAGGAAATTGTGACTAACCTTGTAGGACCCAACAAGAGTTGGGTACCTAAGACCCAAGCCTAAATTTGCCTTGCAGGTTTATGCATCCGGGGGTTCAAGCTGGATTATCGACAGCGGATGCACAAACCATATGACGGGGGAGAAGAAGATGTTCACCTCCTACGTCAAGAATAAGGATTCCCAAGATTCAATCATATTCGGTGATGGGAACCAAGGCAAGGTGGAAGGTTTAGGCAAGATTGCAATATCTAATGAGCACTCTATCTCTAATGTGTTTTTAGTTTAGTCTCTTGGATATAATTTACTCTCTATCAGTCAATTATGTAATATGGGATATAATTGTCTATTTACACATGTAGATGTGTCTGTCTTTAGAAGATGTGATGGTTCACTAGCTTTTAAGGGTGTACTAGACGACAAACTTTATTTAGTTGATTTTGCAAAAGAAGAGGCCGGTCTAGATGCATGCTTAATGGCTAAGACTTGCATGGGCTGGTTGTGGCATCGCCGCTTAGCATATGTGGGGATGAAGAACCTCCACAAGCTTCTAAAGGGAGAACACGTGATAGGTCTAACCAATGTACATTTCGAAAAAGATAGACCTTGTGCAGCTTGTCAAGCAGGTAAACAGGTGGGAGGAGCACATCACAGCAAGAATGTGATGACCACTTCAAGACCTCTGGAGCTGCTGCATATGGACCTCTTCGGACCCGTCGCCTATCTGAGCATAGGAGGAAGTAAGTATGGTCTAGTTATTGTTGATGACTTTTCCCGCTTCACTTGGGTGTTCTTTTTGCAGGATAAGTCTGAAACCCAAGGGACCCTCAAGCGCTTCCTCAGGAGAGCTCAAAATGAGTTTGAGCTCAAGGTGAAGAAGATAAGGAGCGACAATGGATCCGAATTCAAGAATCTTCAAGTGGAGGAGTTCCTTGAGGAGGAGGGGATCAAGCACGAGTTCTCCGCTCCCTACACACCTCAGCAAAATGGTGTGGTAGAGAGGAAGAACAAGACGCTCATAGATATGGCGAGGACTATGCTTGGAGAGTTCAAGACCCCCGAGTGCTTTTGGTCGGAAGCCGTGAACACGGCTTGCCACGCCATCAACAGGGTCTACCTTCACCGCCTCCTCAAGAAGACTTCATATGAGCTGCTGACTGGTAACAAACCCAATGTATCGTACTTTCGTGTATTTGGGAGTAAATGCTACATTCTAGTAAAGAAGGGTAGGAATTCCAAATTTGCTCCCAAAGCTGTAGAAGGGTTTTTATTAGGTTATGGTTCAAATACAAAGGCGTATAGGGTCTTCAACAAATCATCGGGTTTGGTTGAAGTCTCTAGCGACGTTGTATTTGATGAGACTAATGGCTCTCCAAAAGAGCAAGTTGTTGATCTTGATGATGTAGATGAAGAAGACGTTCCAACGGCCGCGATACGCACCATGGCGATTGGAGATGTACGGCCTCAGGAACAATTGGAGCAAGATCAACCGTCTTCCTCAACTATGGTGCATCCCCCAACCCAAGATGACGAACAGGTACCTCAAGTAGAGGCGCATGATCAAGGGGGAGCACAGGATGTTCAAGTTGAGGAGGAAGAAGCACCTCAGGCACCTCCAACCCAAGTTCGAGCGACGATCCAAAGGGATGATCCCATCGACCAAATTTTGGGTGATATTAGCAAGGGAGTAACTACTCGCTCGAGATTAGTTAATTTTTGTGAGCATTACTCTTTTGTCTCTTCTATTGAGCCTTTCAGAGTAGAAGAGGCCTTGCTAGATCCAGACTGGGTATTGGCCATGCAAGAGGAACTCAACAATTTCAAGCGCAATGAAGTTTGGACACTGGTGCCTCGTCCCAAGCAAAATGTTGTGGGAACCAAGTGGGTGTTTCGCAACAAACAGGACGAGCACGGGGTGGTGACAAGGAACAAGGCTTGACTTGTGGCAAAAGGTTATGCCCAAGTTGCAGGTTTGGACTTTGAGGAGACCTTCGCTCCTGTGGCTAGGCTAGAATCAATTCGTATTTTGCTATCATATGCCGCTCACCATTCTTTCAGGTTGTACCAAATGGATGTGAAGAGCGCTTTCCTCAACTGGCCGATCAAGGAGGAGGTGTACGTGGAGCAACCCCCTGGCTTCGAGGATGAACGGTACCCCGACCATGTGTGTAAGCTCTCTAAGGCGCTCTATGGACTTAAGCAAGCCCCAAGAGCATGGTATGAATGCCTTAGAGACTTTTTAATCGCTAATGCTTTTAAGGTTGGGAAAGCCGATCCAACTCTTTTCACTAAGACTTGCGATGGTGATCTTTTTGTGTGCCAAATTTATGTCGATGACATAATATTTGGTTCTACTAACCAAAAGTCTTGTGAAGAGTTTAGCAGGGTGATGACGCAGAAATTCGAGATGTCGATGATGGGCGAGTTGAACTACTTCCTTGGGTTCCAAGTGAAGCAACTCAAGGACGGCACCTTCATCTCCCAAACGAAGTACACGCAAGACTTGCTAAAGCGGTTTGGGATGAAGGACGGCAAGCCCGCAAAGACGCCAATGGGAACCGACGGACACACCGACCTCAACAAAGGTGGTAAGTCTGTTGATCAAAAAGCATACCGGTCCATGATAGGTTCTTTGCTTTATTTATGTGCTAGTAGACCGGATATTATGCTTAGCATATGCATGTGTGCTAGATTTCAATCCAATCCTAAGGAGTGTCACTTAGTGGCTGTGAAGCGAATTCTAAGATATTTAGTCGCTACGCCTTGCTTCGGGATCTGGTATCCAAAGGGGTCTAACTTTGACTTGATTGGGTACTCAGATTCCGACTATGCTGGATGTAAGGTCGATAGGAAGAGTACATCGGGGACGTGCCAATTCTTAGGAAGGTCCCTGGTGTCATTGTTGGGGACTTGTTCTCAAATGCTATGAATTAAGAACAAGGCAACACAGAAAGAAGTTAATGGTTAATGTCCTTCGTCCTCCGAAGCGTTATTTCCCTTAGGATATAACGATTTTGGACGAAGGTTATGAAGGACATACCTTCATTATCATAGTTTATATTGATAAAAGGAAAAGCATATGAAACATGAAAGAATACATGAATAGTCATATAACATTATTAAGTGTCCTCATTATATGATTATGGAAGAATAAAAACAATATTGAATTACATTTGTACCTTCAATTTGGTGGAAGGCAAAAATACAAACGTGACGCACGAGCGAATACCAGTCAGCGTGAACAGTACGGGGGTACTGTTCATCTATTTATAGACACAGGACACAGCCTGTGAAGAATTACAATTATGCCCCTCATAAAAGTTTACAACATTGACTCAGACCTTTATGGATTGAAAGGTCATTCTATCTCTAAGTCGGTTTGTAATACCGAAGCTTCATGAAGAGGAACCTTCGGTCATCTCCTGGGGACAACTTCAGCCGAAGCTGCTTCTTCCTACAAGACCTTCGGCGCAACGAAGCATGGCCCCAACAGTAGCCCCTTTCGCGGCGCTAGATCGTTTTTCGTAACGAGCTTGATCCGTGAAAAAAAAGCCTCTTAAGCTTCGGGAAGCCGAAGGTCCAAAAAACACCTTCCCTGAGCTCGTTGTCGAGAAACGATTCAGTTTCCGAGCGCGTGTCAGGCCCACCTTGCAGAGTTACTGTTTGGTCTCTGCGGTCCACCGCGCAGCGAGTGCAAGTGACTGTCCGCCTGGTGTAAAAATCCTGGCGTTTCGCCTTCTTACCTGCAGCACTATATAAACAGACGGGTAGGTGTGAAGTTACCACAGCATTCATTGCTATTTGCACTGTTTTGCTGCCAAAATTTTTAACCATAGCCGAAGCTTGACTCTCGAAATCGAACGAAGCTCCAACTTGAAGTCTGCTTCGTCAGAAGGAAAGGCTTCGGGAGAAAAAAGTATTCAATTTCCACAAACTCAGAATTAAATGGCCAGAGTGCGATCTACCGCCAGGGTTGAGCGTGAAGGAGGCGAAGCTGAAGGTTCGGAGACTGTTCCCATCTCCGAAGCAATGCAACGATCCGGACTGGTAACTTCGGAAGAAATCCCCACTGTTGAAGCAGAACAAGCAACTGCCGAAGCAGAAGATGAGAACATTGAAGAAACTGATCCCGAAGATGATTATCGTATTGCCATGCCAAGTAAGCCCAGCCACTTGGACTTCGGAAAGTCGACCGTTTCGAAGGCTGATCTCTCCAAGATGGTAAAGTCAGGTTATTTCAGTGAAAGTCAGAAGAAGCTACTTCGCTTCGGGCGAGAAGAAACTACCCCGAAGCCAGAGAAGGATGAAATAGTCATTTTCAAGAGCTTTCTAAAGGCTGGGTTGAGATTCCCCCTTCATGGGATTATTGCAGATGTATTGAAGAAGTTTGGTATCTACTTTCATCAGTTGACTCCTAACGCTATCGTTAGGCTTAGTGTTTATATCTGGGCCCTCCGAAGCCAGGCGGTGGAGCCGTTTGTCGACAGCTTTTGTCGAGTTCATGAGCTGCATTACCAGACGAAGGCTAGAAAAGATGGATTACATGATAACTTTGGTTGCTACAATTTTGCCTATCGGAAAACCACAAAGTTTCCTGTAATCAGTTACCGAAGCAAATGGCCGGCAGGCTGGAAATCAGAATGGTTTTATGTGAAGGTTGACGAAGACAAAGAGAAGCTGGTACAAAGCCCTCTTGAATTGATCTTCGGAGAAACAAGACCTCGATGCCAAATGTCATTAGAAGGTTCCACTTGGGCTGCACTGGCTGAGTTTAAAATTATTTTAGAGCATATCAGTACTAGGGACCTAGTTCAAGAGTTCTTGGCCTTCAGGGTTTTTCCTACTTTAAAAGAATGGGAAATGCCGAAGCTAGAGGGGGAGAAGAAAGAAGGGGAACTTGTGCGGTTACCTTACTATTACAAGTTTAAGAAATACTTTAAAAAACCTTGCCAAGAATGGCTGGACACAGTTGAAATAATGTGCAATGAAATTCTTGGGAATTACTCGAAAAAAGAAGATCAATTGATGACTGCGGCCTTCGGCACCCGTCCGAAGCGAAGGCTGAATCGAGTGCTGGACGCCCTGGGTTTTGAATACCCTGACTATGAAAATCTGAACAAAGGTGCCGGGGGCCAAAAAAGGAAAAGGGGAGCCGAAGCTTTAAATGAAGATGAGGAAGAACCACAAAAAAAGAAGAATATTCCGAAGAAGAAAATATCATCTCCGAAGCGAAAAGTATCTGACGAAGAGGAGACTCCCGCATCACGCTCTGCCACTGACGTGGAAGAGATTTTAAAGGTAATGACTGAATCCCTGCCTGCGAAGCTAAGTCCATTGGGGCCTCAACTGACAAAGTTTTTTCAGAAGGAAAAGGAGCCCGAAAAAACGAAGAAAACAACTAAAACAAAGAGACAAAGAATCATCGCAGTGACAGAAGTTATTGACAAGACACCACCGAGAGCTTCAGCTCAAAAGATACCAGCGGCTGAAGAAATAACAAATATTGAAATCCCACCTTCGGAGGTCGCGGCTGCCGAAGCTACCTCGCCTGAAGGTTTGAACTTGGAAAGCACAATTGAACATATCGACAAAATACTGCTAGACATGGCCACAGAAGAAGCTACTGCTGCCGCTGAAGAGGCCATGGCCGCAGTGTCTGGGAAAGAAAAGGAAATTGTTGACGAAGCTTCAGAGGACGAAGCCTTCATGTTCCAAAACTTGGTTGGAGAAAAATTGTCAAAAACCGAGATAGAGGAGCTTAAAGAGTATGCCAAATCCTGCGGATACAAACCAGGAGCACTCCTCTTCGGGGGTATTGACGATGAAAAATTAGACTGCATCCGGGATCAAACTGGAGCTAAGGTCATCGGTACTCTATCAAAGAGTATCGGTTTTCCGAAGCTGGAAATGGACATTAGCCGCTACCGACGACAACATATCGTTGGTAGTTTATTTTATTCCAATTTCAAGGTAAACTACTATTCCCTTGACTTTTATTGTTTTCAATAATGTAGACCTGTCTTAACGAAGGTTGTTTACGTGCAGAGTATGCTGCTGAGCAAGGCTTTGAAAATGCAGCAAGATCTGGAAGACAAAAAGCACGAGGTTATAATTGAAAATTTAGAGAGCAAAATAAAAGAGCAATTAGCTGCTATTGAAAAGAAGAACTTTGAGCTTCAGGCAAATGAAGGCTTATTGGCAGAAGCCGAAGCTAGAATAGCGGAATTGAATACAAAGCTTCTCTGCCAATCTGAACAGTTTGAACAAGAAAGACAAGAACTAAATGCGAAACTTGAAGCCGAAGTCCAAGAAAATTCAGTTTTGAAAAAATTATTGGCGAGCCTTCAAGATAAATGTTTGGAATTTAGCAACAAATGTATTGAACGACTAAGAAAAATCTTCCACTCAGTTGGAGCTAGCAGTGAGAAATTTACCCCGTCAGCTGAAGATTTACCAAAGACCTTCGAACATATTGAAGGTGAAATTGATGAGCTTGACGAAGTTATAGCCGGGCACGGTGACTTCTGTGCCTGGGTAGCTTCTCGGGGCACTGCTGCTGCCTTCCTAAAAGCTGGCTGTGATCATGGAAAAATTGTCAATAGGCCTAATTTCACTTTATCACCATCAATCCTAGATGACATCCCTGATCTCGCCCGAAGTATTTCCAATAGATTTATAAAAATGATATGGACAAAAGGCGGGCGAGAGAAGGCTGGAGACGAAGCTCGGAGTCATCTTGAACCAGTAAGAAATCATACCTTGTGCTTACCTCTTCTTCAAGCTCGATTTTGACTTACAACAACTTGATTCATGTAGGATAACGAAGCCGAAGTCGATGATTAGAAGAGTGACGCCGAAGCTGAAATCCCTTGAAGATTAAGTAAGAGCAGACTGTAGATAGACTAAGGAAACTTTTGAGATAACTTGTGTAAATGTAGCTAAACTTGTCTTTAATGAGTTCTGTTCATACCTTGTATTATGCTCTTACCCTTCTATTAATGTATGTGAAATGCTTTGGTGCGGACGAAATTAACTTTTTTGAGCCAAAGGCGAAAAAACACCTTCCCTTCTTTTCGTACACGGCAAAGCATAGAAAACAACATTTCCCTTTCTTCCGAAGCCCTCCTTTTTGTACGCGAAGAAGCTCTTCTCTTATGCCGAAACAACCACTTATGCCATGATGATGATTATCCTATATATGCCTGAATGAATGTTTATGAATGCAAATGCTATGATGTAATGTGATGTGCGAATGAATGTCCAAACACATATCCGAAGCCATACCCTTAGCCATTATTTCCTTAGAAACAATCACACATCAGCTCTGCATTCCCTTAGGAACGACTTTGGAGCTTCTTCGCCTTTTACTTTCGGCGGAATCAGCGTTGACTTTTCGCTGTAAGCTCTGCATTCCCTTAGGAATGACTTTGGAGCTTCTTCGCCTTCTACTTTCGGCGGAATCAGCGTTGACTTTTCGCTGTAAGCTCTGCATTCCCTTAGGAACGACTTTGGAGCTTCTTCGCCTTCTACGTTCGGCGGAATCAGCATTGACTTTTCGCTGTAAGCTCTGCATTCCCTTAGGAACGACTTTGGAGCTTCTTCGCTTTTTCAGTTTTCGGCACTCGATGGTGCGTTCTCAGCTTTTACATTTACATTCCTTGGGGGATTTTACTCTTATAGAACTAAAAAAGGAAATTACATATGATGGCCCCATTAAAAACCTTTCTCCCCCTTTAGAAAGGAAAAGGGTGCCATGAAAAAGAAAAGAAAAGACATAAAAAGTTACATCAAGTTATACATAATATCGTCGAAGCTCATCCGCGTTCCAAGATCTTGGAATATCGTTGCCGTCCATGTCCTTCAATCTGTATGAACCAGGTCTTGACGAAGATGCTACTAAGAAAGGTCCCTCCCATTTCAGCTGTAACTTGCCCACTGTGTCTGGGTTGGCCACTCTCCGAAGCACCAAGTGTCCCGGCTCAATAATTTTTAGCCGAACTTTTCTATCTCGCCATTTGACTGTTTCAGCTTGGTATTTATTGATATTCTCCACAGCTTGAAGCCTGATCCCTTCTAAAGCATCTTTTTCCACAAAACAAGCATCTTCAGGACCTGATTCTGTCGAAGCTACTACTCTTATTGATCCAGTTTTAGCTTCTTCCGGAGTTATTGCTTCGTCACCGAATAATAACTTGAATGGAGTAAAGCCTGTAGACCTTGATGTTGTTGTATTGTGGCTCCACACCACTTTGGTTAACTGATCTGGCCACTTTCCCCTGGGTTGATTGAAGATTAACTTCATTATTCCTGTCATTATAATGCCGTTGGCTCTTTCAACGAGCCCATTTGACTCCGGATGCCTGACTGATGCAAAATGGATCTTCGTACCAATTTGATCACAGAAATTTCTGAAAGCTTCGGAGTCGAATTGTGTTCCATTATCTACAGTGATGGCCTTCGGTACCCCGAAACGACAAACAATATTCTGCCAGAAAAACTTTTGGATAGTGGCCAAAGTTATTGTGGCTAATGGCTTTGCCTCAATCCATTTAGAAAAATACTCCACAGTCACTATAACATATCTTAAATTCCCTTGAGCCGGTGGTAATGGACCTAACAAGTCAAGGCCCCACCTTTGCAATGGCCAGATGGGTTGTATGAGTTGTGTTAAAGACGAAGGTTGTTTTTGATCTCTTGCACATTTCTGACAACCTTCGCACTTTTGAACTAATTCCGCTGCATCCGAAGCTGCCTTCGGCCAATAAAACCCTTGGCGGAAAACTTTTCCAAGTAACGGCCTAGATCCAATGTGAGATCCACACAGGCCTGCATGTATTTCTTTCATCAACTCTATACCTTCGGTTCTAGATAAACACTTGAGTAGCGGAGCGCAAACTCCATGCTTGTACAACTCCCCTTCTATCATGACATATGGACGAGCTCTTGCCTCTATCCTCCTGTTATAAGCTTCGTCATCTGAAAGGAACTTACCCTGAAGGTAAGAGATGATCTCAGTTCTCCAATCTTCACTATAAACAGGAGATATGTTGAGGACTGCTCTTTCAAGGAGTTCCACTGACGGTGCCTTTATTGTTTCGAAGAACACATCCGAAGGTAACGGCAGCCCCTGTGCTGCTGACTTAGCTAGCAAATCAGCATGCTCATTTTGTCCTCGAGGGATATTTTTGACAGAAAATCCTTCGAAGGAAGCTTCGATTCTTCGGACCGTGTCTAGATATTTTTCAAGCTTCGGATCTTTAGCCTTGCAACTCTTGTCGATATGACCCGAAACAACCTGGGAATCAGTTTTAAGAATCGCCCTTCTGATTCCCATTGCCTTTAATTTCCGAAGGCCCAGGAGCAAGGCTTCGTACTCAGTAATATTGTTTGTACAGCTGAAATCAAGTCTTGCCGCATAACAAGTTTTAACTTTGGATGGTGAGACCAACACAGCGGCTGCTCCTGCTCCGAAGGTTCCCCAAGACCCATCGCAAAACACTGTCCACACTTCGGCATCTTTATTTGTTTCTTCATCCTGAGCCCCTGGCGTCCAATCGGCAATGAAATCTGCCAACGCTTGAGACTGGATCGAGGATCTATGCACATAATCAATGCAAAATTCATTGAGCTCTGCAGCCCATTTTCCAATCCGTCCAGTAGCTTCTCTATTTCTCATAATATCCTTCAACGGCTGCGAAGAAGGAACAACAATGTTGTATGCTTGAAAATAATGCCGAAGCTTCCTGGATGCCATCAGAACAGCATATAATACCTTCTCCAGTTCTGTATAGTTTTTCTTTGATACACTAAGGACTTCAGATACAAAATACACTGGAACCTGCTTCTTGACTTGGCCATCGAGCTTCTCCTGGACAAGTGCTGCACTTACTGCTGAGTGCGAAGCTGCCACGTATAATAACAAAGGAGCCCCTGGCGTTGGTGGAGTTAATGTTGTTAAATCTATCAAATATTGCTTCAGTTCTTCAAAGGCTTTTTGTTGATTTGACCCCCATTGAAAGACTTCGGCTGACTTCAGCACTTCGAAGAATGGTAAATTTCTTTCTGCTGATCTGGATATGAATCTATTGAGAGATGCCAGTCTCCCTGCCAATCTTTGGGCCCCCTTTCTTGTAGTTGGTGGCTCCATTCGAAGTATAGCTTCAATTTTACTTAGATTAGCTTCAATTCCCTTTGTTGAAACCAAGCATCCAAGAAATTTCCCCTTCTTTACTCCGAAGACACATTTTTCTGGATTCAGCTTTAAGCCAGCTTGTCTGAAACTGGCGAAGGTCTCCTGCAAATCAGCAATATGATTTTACTGTTTCGTGCTTTTTACAATGATGTCATCAACATAAGTTAGCACATTTCTGCCTATCTGAGACTGGAGGACCTTCGCAGTCATTCTGCTAAAACTTCCTCCAGCATTTTTGAGTCCCTCAGGCATCCGAAGATAGCAATATGTGCCACTTGGGGTTATGAAGCTAGTCTTCGGCTCATCTTCCTTCTTCATCCAGATTTGGTGATAGCCTGAGTAACAGTCTAGCAGACTCATGAGCTCTGAAGAAGCTGCTGCATCAACTAAAGAGTCTATCCTTGGCAATGGGAATTCGTCCTTCGGACAAGCCTTGTTGAGATCTGTAAAATCGATACACATTCTCCACTTGCCATTGGCCTTCTTTACCATAACAGTGTTAGCTAGCCATTCTGGGTACTTTACTTCTCTGATAACTCCTGCACTGAGGAGTCTTTTTACTTCATTACGAGCACCTTCGGCCTTATCATCAGACATTTTCCGAAGCCTCTGCTTTCTGGGTCTGAAGGATGGGTCAACATTGAGCGAGTGTTCAATAACATCCCGATTTACTCCGCAGAGGTCATTAGCTGACCATGCAAAAACATCTTTGTTGTTGAACAAAAACCTTATCAAGGTTTTCTCCTGGTCTTCGGATAATTGAGAGCCCAACAGCACCTTCTGCTCTGCTATGTCCTCACATAAGAGCATGGGCTTCGGCTGATCTGCTGAAGCTGCTTTCTCCCTTCTGAATTTGTACTGTTCACAAGCTTCAGCTCCATCTATGTTATGGATTGCTTTGGAGTCAGTCCAGCTTCCTTCGGCCCTTCTGGCAGCTTCCTGACTTCCATGAATAGCGATGGGTCCTTGATCCGAAGGTATCTTCATGCAAAGATAGGCAGGATGAAGGATTGCTTCGAAAGCATTGAGGGTGCCACGACCAATAATTGCATTGTAAGGGTATTCCATGTCAACAATGTCAAACACAACTTGCTCAGTTCTAGTGTTGTTGATGAACCCGAAGGTCACTGACATGGTGATCTTGCCCAGCGCTACAATCTGTCTTCCTCCGAAGCCACAGAGAGGGTGCATAGCATCATGAATCTTATCTTCTGGCTCTTGCATTTGCCTGAAGGCCTTAGCAAATATGATATCAGCTGCACTGCCTGTATCAACCAAGACATTGTGTACCAGAAATCCTTTGATAACACAAGAGATAACCATGGCATCGTTGTGTGGGTAATCCTTGAGTTGAAGGTCCTCTTGGGAGAAGGTAATAGGAATGTGAGACCATCTTGATTTGATGAAGGGTCCTTGCACCCCAACATGCTGTACCCTTCTCTGTGCTTCCTTCTTCTGCTTCTTGTTGGCTGGCTCTGAACATGAACCGCCTGTTATCGGAAACAGCAGCTTCGGAGCCGAAGCAGCTCCAGCTTGATCGTTGAACGAAGCCATCAGCTCAAAAAAGTGGAAGTGAGTTCACCGGAGGTGGGCGCCAATGTTGGGGACTTGTTCTCAAATGCTATGAATTAAGAACAAGGCAACACAGAAAGAAGTTAATGGTTAATGTCCTTCGTCCTCCGAAGCGTTATTTCCCTTAGGATATAACGATTTTGGACGAAGGTTATGAAGGACATACCTTCATTATCATAGTTTATATTGATAAAAGGAAAAGCATATGAAACATGAAAGAATACATGAATAGTCATATAACATTATTAAGTGTCCTCATTATATGATTATGGAAGAATAAAAACAATATTGAATTACATTTGTACCTTCGATTTGGTGGAAGGCAAAAATACAAACGTGACGCACGAGCGAATACCAATCAGCGTGAACAGTACGGGGGTACTGTTCATCTATTTATAGACACAGGACACAGCCTGCGAAGAATTACAATTATGCCCCTCATAAAAGTTTACAACATTGACTCAGACCTTTATGGATTGAAAGGTCATTCTATCTCTAAGTCGGTTTGTAATACCGAAGCTTCATGAAGAGGAACCTTCGGTCATCTCCTGGGGACAACTTCAGCCGAAGCTGCTTCTTCCTATAAGACCTTCGGCGCAACGAAGCATGGCCCCAACAGTCATGGAATTCTAAGAAACAAACTTTCGTTGCCCTATCCACCGCTGAGGCCGAGTACGTTGCCGCAGGACAGTGTTGTGCGCAACTACATTGGATGAGGCAAACCCTCCGGGACTTTGGCTACAATCTGAGCAAAGTCCCACTCCTATGTGACAATGAGAGTGCTATCCGCATAGCGGAAAATCCTGTTGAGCACAGCCGCACAAAGCACATTGACATCCGGCATCACTTTTTGAGAGACCACCAGCAAAAGGGAGATATCGAAGTGTTTCATGTTAGCACCGAGAACCAGCTAGCCGATATCTTCACTAAGCCTTTAGATGAAAAGACCTTTTGCAGGCTGCGTAGTGAGCTAAATGTCCTAGATTCGTGGAACTTGGATTGAATTGTAGCATACATGTGTTTATGCCTTTGATCATGTTCATTCTGCATTTTGTTGCTTATTGTGGTGCTCAAGTTGTACAAACACTCCCTGGACCTCACAAGTCCGTTTTGCAAGTGATGCACATATTTAGGGGGAGCTGTGCTACAACTTGACCATTTGAGACTAACCATGTACTTGAGTTTGGTTGTTTTAGCCTCAAAGGAGGATTGAAAGGGAAAAGGTGGACTTGGACCATGCAAGACTTCCACTGCACTCCGATGAAAAGAGTAACTTTTCCAAGTTCATCTTTATACTCTTATTGCCTTTGTGTTCTCATTTGAAGATTTTGGTGCGGCAATGGGGTTAATGGGCCAAGATTGATCCCGTTTTGGTGCTTGATGCCAAAGGGGGAGAAAATAAAGGCCAAAGCGATAAATGGATCAGCTACCACTTGAGAGATTTTGAAAATAGTAGAATAGAGCTTTTTGGTTTGTCAAAACTCTTTTGTTGTCTCTCTTGTCAAAAGTTGGCTTCTTGTGGGGAGAAGTGTTGATTATGGGAAAAAGGGGAGTTTTTGAAATCTTGAATCAATTTCTCTTGGAATGACTCTCTTTATGTCTTAACATGTGTGTTTGACTTAGAGATAGAAATTTGAGTTTGATTTGCAAAAACAAACCAAGTGATGGCAAAGAGTGATCCATATATGTCAAATTTGAATCAAAACAATTTGAGTTCTTATTTGAAGTGATTTTGTACTTGTTCTACTTGCTTTATGTTGTGTTGGCATAAATCACCAAAAAGGGGGAGATTGAAAGGGAAATGTGCCCTTGGGCCATTTCTAAGTATTTTGGTGGTTTAGTGTCCAACACAAGTGCCTAAGTGTAAAATGGTGGACAAAGTACAAATCAAGGATAAAGGTATGTTTCTCAGGCTTAGTACATTGTTTTAGAGACTAATGTATTGTGTCTAAGTGCTGGAAACAGGAAAAGACCAACTGGAAAAGCCTTGGCTCGAGCAGCCAAGACTTTGCTCAGTCTGGAGCACCGGACTGTCCGGTGGTGCACCGGACAGTGTCCGGTGCGCCAGGCTGGCTCGAGCAAAGTGGCTGCTCTCGGGACTTCGACGGCGGTGTACGGCTATAATTCACCGGACTGTCCGGTGGTACACCGGACTGTCCGGTGGGCCGTTCACAGGCGAACTCGTCGCTCTCGGGAATTCATCGGCGACGTACGACTATAATTCACCGGACTATCCGGTGTGCACCGGACTGTCCGGTGAGCCACGGGCCAACGGTCGGCCGCGCGATCTGCGCGGGACACGTGGCCGAGCCAACGGCTAGTAGGAGGCACCGGACTGTCCGGTGTGCACCGGACATGTCCGGTGCGCCAACGGCTCTCAGGCTGCCAATGGTCGACTGCGCCAGTTTTGGAAGGAAATCGGGCACCGGACAGTGTCCGGTGTGCACCGGACTGTCCGATGCGCCAGTCGACAGAAGGCAAGATCAGCCTTCCTAGATTGCTCTCAACGGCTCCTAGCTGCCTTGGGGCTATAAAAGGGACCCCTAGGCGCATGGAGGAGAACACCAAGCATTCCTACAACATTCCTAAGCACCAAGACATCGATTCCGCGCCTTTGATTCTTTGCGATAGCAATTAGAGCTCTAGTTGAGTGGTGAACTCATTGAGTTGTGTTGTGAGCTCTCGTTGCGACTTGTGTGCGTGGTGTTGCTGTGATTTCTTGTCTTGAGTGCGCTGCTAATCCCTCCCTTGCTCCGTGCTTCTTTGTGAAATTTAAGTGTAAGGGCGAGAGGCTCCAAGTTGTGGAGATTCCTCGCAAACGGGATTGAGTAAAGCAAGCAAAACACCGTGGTATTCAAGTGGGTCTTTGGACCGCTTGAGAGGGGTTGATTGCAACCCTCGTCCGTTGGGACGCCACAACATGGAGTAGGCAAGCGTTGGTCTTGGCCGAACCACGGGATAACCACCGTGCCATCTCTGTGATTGATTTCTTGTGGTTATTGTGTTTTGACTCCTCTCTAGCCACTTGGCATTTACTGTGCTAACACTTAACCAAGTTTTTGTGGCTTAAGATTTCAAGTTCTACAGGATCACCTATTCACCCCCCTCTAGGTGCTCTCAATAGGGGAAGGATATGAATTTTAAATAAAGTGGCGCACCTTTTTTGACGCGGTCATTATGGCGAAGACGAAGCGACGCCCGCCTCGCCTGCCAGAGGTGTTGCCTGCTCCGTCAGGGAGTTGATGCGATGGGACGGGCGATTTGCGTGGCGCCCGTTGCGCGTGCGAGCCGTTCGAGGAACGGGGCACGGGCGCGTCGTCTTCATGCCGTGAGGGAGGGCTCTCCCGTCGCTTCAGGAGGGGACGCGAGTCTGCAGGCGACTTGACTGCTGCCTCCGCTCGTCTGCCGCTGCAGTTACTGTCGGCCAACTTTTGGCCATGCCAACCGTCGTGCCTACCCCGCGGCTGATCGACCCGTGGTCGTCGCCTTTAATTGGCACTTGTTGGGTCATGCACAGGGGTACCTCGAGTCGCGGTACAGGTCCCACAGTCGAGGAGGCACAACATTGGCGTGAGTGGCGGTGTAGCTTCTTGCACGTCATAACCGGCGCGCCGGTTACATGACATGCGGGCCCGCTTCCTTTGCGCTGGTCCACCGGATGTAGATGGAGCCGAAGGGGCGCACAGTTGCGGTGCAGTTGGACGCTTGTCGCGTGGCAGTCCACCCTTTCGACCACCGGTTTCTGCGAAGATGGGAGAGTGCTTGTAACCGCCGGACGGTTACATGCCTTGCGTGCGGCGGTTCGCCTTCTTCGTGCTTCGGATCAGCTCGTATGACGTGTGGGTCCCAGCCCCCGTGTCGTGGGGGGAGAACCCTGGAGGATGTCATCCCGCGGGCCCCCTGGTATGGAGGTTGTTCATACCCGCAGGAGCGGAACCGGAGTTCCGTTTGTAATGAGATATACCGGGTTTTTGCCGGAGCAAAATGTAACCGCTTTAGGTACTTAGACATTTGTCGTAGGTCGGGAGAACCGCCGAGGGTTCTGCCGATGCCTAAGCCTGTGTAGCATAGTTACCCCGGGTATATGTGTTTGTTCTTTGTGGCTGTCGAGGCCTGAACATTCAGGTATTCGAGAACGAAGCTGTGTGTCTTCCTCATTCCGAGCGCTGGGACTTGTCTGTTGGCTGGCCGAACCACTTAACCGAGCGTCGGTCGCCTTTCACGGAAGGTGACGAGTGAGGTGTCCATATACCGGAGGCATAAGAGTCCCTCAGCTCTGTCGGCCTTGCCGCTCTAGGCTTCCCTTGCTCAGTTTTCAGAACCCTCGGCTGCTCCGCGATGAGCCGGAGCCGGAGGCAGCGGTGTTAGCACGGACAGACGTGGAGTCAGCTCGGAAAGGGACTTCGTCGGCCCGGGAGATGGCGGCTTCCCAGGCCGAAGAAGGTGTGGCAGCAGCTGCTGGAGCTCAGCCAAAACATCTGCTGGCGCGGTGCTGGCATCCTCCCTTAGGTGGAGGTCCTTTTGCCCGGGTCGCCGTCCGAGGCCAGGCCTAGTTCCGCCGAGGGTGGAATCAACGCCGAGGGTGTTGCTGCTCCCCCTGCCGATGCCAGAACCTGCAGGAACAGTTTGTCTGTAGCATGCGCATGCTTTTTTGCGGCCGCCGAGGCCTAAACACTTTATCGTCGTGTTTAAAAAGCTACGTCTTTTCTCCTCTTGTTTCGAGCATCACGACTTGTCTGTCAATAGCAGAATCGTTTATCCGAACGAGAGTTACTTTTCGCAGAAGGTGATGAGTGAGGTATCCGTATCCCGGAGGCGTAGGAGTCCCTCGGCTCGGTCGGCCTTGCCGCTTACGTGCGCTCTCATTTGGTCGAAGGATTCCATTATTGGGACAGTCGAGAAGGCGCGAAAGTCGTTTTCTACCCGAGTGTTAGGACTTGTTCGGTAGCAGGATCGCTTATCCAAGCGTGAGTTACTTCTCGCGGAAGGTGATGAGTGAGGTATCCGTATCCCGGAGGCGTAGGAGTTCCTCGGCTCGGTCGGCCTTGCCGCTTACGTGTACTCTCGTCGTTCTCAGGATCCCGCTATCAATACGGAAGTCGAAAGCACAAAGGTTGTTTTGGTAGAAAATTTTTCTGAGGAAAATTTTGACGCAGAGGGGGTTCCCCCCTTCTAACCCCCGAGGGAGGGTCGGACTTTGGTGAGGCAAGGCCGGCCCTTCCTTGACGGTTAGACTTTATGTACGTAAATGAGGTACATGAATGACTTAAAACATCTTAAAGGTAGAAGCGACGTAGCTGTTGGATGTTCCAAGCGTTGCTGTAGACCTCGCCTTGGTCGTTGGCCAGCTTGTATGTTCCGGGCTTCAAGATCTTGGTGATGATGAAGGGCCCTTCCCAGGGAGGAGTGAGCTTGTGGCGCCCTCGGGCGTCCTGTCGCAGGCGGAGCACCAAGTCTCCCACTTGGAAGCCTCGGGCCCGAACGCTTCAGGCGTGATAGCGCTGCAGCGACTGCTGGTACCGTGTCGAATGTAGTAAGGCGACGTCTTGAGCCTCCTCGAGTTGGTCTAGCGCGTCTTCTCGGCTGGTCTGGTTGCTTTGGTCGTCGTACGCCTTGGTCCTCGGGGAGCCATATTCTAAGTCTGTGGGGAGGACGGCCTCAGCCCCATAGACTAGAAAGAACGGCGTAAAACCCGTGGCGCGGCACGGCGTCGTCCTCAGACTCCAGACTACTGAGGGTAGCTCTTTCATCCACCGCTTGCCAAACTTGTTGTGGTCGTTGTAGATCCTTGGTTTGAGCCCCTGCAGAATCATACCGTTGGCATGCTCCACCTGCCCATTCGTCATGGGATGAGCTACGGCGGCCCAGTCCACACGGATGTGGTGGTCATCGCAGAAGTCCAGGAACTTTTTATCCGGTGAACTGCGTGCAATTGTCGGTGACGATTGAGTTCGGGACCCCGAACCGATGAATAATGTCGGTGAAGAATGCCACCGCCTGCTCGGACCTGATGCTGTTTAGGGGTCGGACCTCGATCCACTTGGAGAATTTGTCGATAGCGACCAGCAGGTGCGTGAATCCCCCGGGTGCCTTCTGCAAGGGACCAACGAGGTCCAGACCCCACACAGCGAATGGCCAGGTGATGGGTATCGTCTGCAAGGCCTAAGCGGGCAGATGTATCTGCTTTGCGTAGAATTGACACCCCCGGCAGGAGCGCACAATCCTAGTGGCGTCGGCCACCGCGGTTGGCCAGTAGAAACCTTATCGAAAGGCATTCCCCATGAGGGCTCGAGGCGCTGCATGGTGGCCACAAGCCCCCCGAGTGTATTTCTTGCAACAGCTCTTGTCCTTGGGCGATAGATATGCATCGTTGAAGGATGCCCGAGGGGCTGCAGTGGTAGAGCTCTTTTTCATCACCCAGCAGGACAAATGACTTGGCGCGCCGAGCCAGCCACCGAGCTTTGGTCTTGTCGATGGGAAGCTCTCCTCGGAGGAGATATTCCAGGTACGGGGCCTGCCAGTTCGGATCTGGCGTGACCCTGTTCTGTTCCTCTTCGACGGGCAAGGCCTCTTCCTCGATGGCCGAGGGTGCCTCGGGTGCCGCTGAGGGTATCTCAGGCTCGGCCGAGGGTGCCTCGGGCTAGGCCGAGGCTTCCTCAGGTTGGGCCGAGGCTTCCTCAGGCTCGGGCGCGTCGTCGATCTTGACGGATGGTTGATGTAGGTCTCTGGAGAAGACGTCGGGGGGAACTGTCGTTCGCCCCGAGGCTTTTTTCGCCAGCTCGTCCGCAGTCTCGTTGTACCGTCGGGTGATGTGGTTGAGCTCTAGCCCGTAGAACTTGTTCTCCAGGCGTCGGACTTCGTCGCAGTAGGCTTCCATCCTCCGGTCACGGCAGTGGGAGTTCTTCATGACTTGGTCAATGACAAGCTACAAGTCGCCTCGAGCGTCGAGGCGTCGGACCCCTAGCTCGACGGCGATGCATAGCCCGTTAACCAGTGCTTCGTACTCGGCCACGTTGTTTGACGCCGGAAAATGGAGGCGAATGACGTAGCGGAGATGCTTTCTGAGGGGTGAAACGAAGAGCAGGCCAGTGCCCGCTCCTGTTTTCATGAGTGACCCATCGAAGTACATGGTCCAGAGCTCGGGCTGGATTGGAGTTGTCGGTAACTGGGTGTCAGTCCACTCAGCCAGGAAGTCTGCCAAGACCTGGGATTTTATGGCCTTCTGAGGAGCGAATGATAGTTTTTCGCCCATAAGCTCCACCGCCCACTTTGCTATCCTACCCGAGGCCTCACGGCACTGGATGATCTCCCCCAGGGGGAAGGATGACACCACAGTTACTGGATGAGACTCGAAGTAGTGTCGCAACTTTCGTCGTGTCAGGATCACTGCGTAGAGCAGCTTCTGGATCTGTGGGTAGCGAGCTTTGGTCTCAGAAAGTACTTCACTGATGAAGTAGACTGGCCTCTGGACGGGCAGTGCATGCCCTTCTTCTCGTCTCTCGACTACGACCGTGGCGCTGACCACCTGAGTAGTCGCGGCTACGTAGATCAAGAGGGCTTCTCCTGCGGCGAGGGGCACCAGGATGGGTGTTTTCGTAAGGAGTGCCTTAAGGTTTTCGACAGCTTCCTCGGCCTCGGGGGTCCAAGTGAAGCACTCGACCTTCCTTAAGAGGCGGTACAGAGGCAAGCCTTTCTCGCCAAGGCGTGAGATGAAGTGGCTTAGAGCCTCAAGGCATCCCATAACCCTCTATACTCCTTTCAAATCTTTGATCGGTCCCATGCTGGTGATGGCCGCGATTTTCTCCGGGTTGGCCTCGATGCCCCGCTCGGAGACGATGAACCCAAGGAGCATGCCTCGGGGGACTCCAAAGACACACTTCTCGAGATTGAGTTTCACGCCTTTCGCTCTCAGACACTTGAATGTTGTTTCAAGGTCAGAGAGGAGGTCAGAGGCTGTCTTCGTCTTGACAACGATGTCGTCGACATAAGCCTCGACCGTTCTGTCGATGTGTTCTCCGAACACGTGGTTCATGCACCTCTGGTAAGTGGTGCCTACATTCCTCAACCCAAATGGCATTGTGGTGTAACAGTACATGCCAAAAGGTGTGATGAAAGAAGTCGCGAGCTGGTCGGACTCTTTCATCTTGATTTGGTGATAGCCTGAGTAGGCATCGAGGAACGACAGGGTTTCGCACCCAGCTGTGGAGTCCACGATTTGATCGATGCGATGTAGAGGGTAGGGAACTTTTGGACATGCTTTGTTTAGACCAATATAGTCTACACACATCCTCCATTTCCCATCCTTCTTCCTTACAAGAACAGGGTTAGCTAACCATTCGGGATGGAATACCTCTTTGATGAACCCTGCCGCGAGTAGCTTGTGGATCTCCTCGCTTATGGCCCCGCGCTTTTCCTCGTTGAAACGGCGTAGGGTTTGCTTCACAGGTCGGGCTCTAGCTCTCATGTCGAGTGAGTGCTCGGTGACATCCCTTGGTATGTCGGGCATGTCCGAGGGACTCCACGCAAAGACTTCGGCGTTTGCGCGGAGAAAGTCGACGAGCACTGCTTCCTATTTGGGGTCGAGCTCGGAGCCGATCCGAACTTGCTTGCTGGCGTCGTTGCTGGGGTCGAGAGAGAGACGGACTTGACCGCCTCAACTGGTTCGAAGTTGCCGGCGTGTCGCTCCGCGTCGGGCGCCTCCTTAGAGAGGCGTTCAAGGTCGGCGATGAGGGCCTCGGACTCGGCGAGAGCCTCGGCGTACTCCACGCACTCCACGTCGCATTCGTATGCGTGGCGGTACGTGGATCCGACAGTGATGATCCCATTCGGGCCCGGCATCTTGAGTTTGAGGTAGGTGTAGTTGGGGATGGCCATGAACTTGGCGTAGCATGGTCTTCCCAACACCGCATGGTTGGTTCCTCGGAACCCGACGACCTCAAAGGTGAGAGCTTCCTTTCGGAAGTTTGAGGGGGTTCCGAAGCAGACGGGTAAGTCGATCCGTCCGAGGGGTTGGATTCGCTTCCCGGGCGCGATCCCGTGGAAGGGTGCCGCACCGGCTCGGACTTCGGACCGATCAACCCCTAAGAGTTCCAGGGTCTCGGTGTAGATGATGTTAAGGCTGCTGCCTCCGTCCATGAGGACCTTGGAGAGCCTAACGTTACCGATGATCGGATCGACGACGAGCGGGTACCTTCCCGAGCTTGGTACAAAGTCAGGGTGGTCGCCTTGGTCGAAGGTGATAGGCTTGTCAGACCAGTCTAGGTAGACTGGCGCCGCCACCTTCACCAAGCAGACTTCCCAGCGCTCCTGCTTGCGGTGCCGAGCCGAGGCATTCGCCGCCTACCCGCCGTAGATCATGAAGCAGTTATGGACTTCCGGGAATCCCTCTTCCTTGCCGCCCTCCTTCTTGTCGTTGTTGTGGCCCTTGCCATCCTCCGCTGGGGACCCGGTCTTATGGAAGTGGCGTCGGAGCATGATACATTCTTCGAGGGTGTGCTTGACGGGACCCTGGTGGTAGGGGCACGGCTCTTTGAGCATCTTGTCGAACGCGCCGGCCCCTCCAGGTGGTTTTTGAGGGTTCCTGTGCTCGGCCGCAGCGACGAGATTCGCGTCTGCGGCGTCGTGCTTCGGTCGCGACTTGTTTTTGGCCTTCTTCTTCGTGCCCCGCTGGGCAGACGCCTCAGGGGCATCTGTCTTCGGCTCCCCCTAAGGCTGCTTGTCCTTCCGGAAGATGGCTTCGACCGCCTCTTGGCCCGAGGCGAACTTGGTGGTGACGTCCATCAGTTCGCTGGCGCGGGTGGGAGTCTTGCGCCCCAGTTTGCTCACCAGGTCCCGGCAAGTGGTGCCGGCAAGGAAAGCCCAGATGACATCCGAGTCGGTAACGTTGGGCAGCTCGGTGCGCTGCTTCGAAAACCGCCGGATGTACTCTCGGAGGGACTCCCCTGGCTGCTGGCGGCAACTTCGGAGGTCCCACGAGTTCCCAGGGCGCACGTACGTGACTTGGAAGTTCCCCGCGAAAGCTTTGACCAGATCATCCCAGTCGGAGATCTGCGCAGGAGGCAGATGCTCTAGCCAGGCTCGGGGCGGCGGCGGAGAGGAAAAGGGGTAGATTACGGATGATGAGGTTGTCATCATCCGCCCCTCCCAACTGGCAGGCCAGTAGGTAGTCCGCGAGCCACAACTCTGGCCTCGTCTCCCCCGAGTACTTGGTGATAGTAGTCGGGGCTCGGAAACGGGCAGGGAACGGTGCTCATCGTATGGCCCGGCTGAAGACTCGCGGGCCGGGTGGTTCGGGTGAAGGACTGCGGTCCTCCTCGCTGTTGCAGCGTCCCCCGTGCCTAGGATGGTAGCCTCGGCGCACCTTCTCGTCGAGGCGGGCTCGATGGTCGAGATGGTGGTGCTCGTTGCCGAGGCGTTCCCGGGCGGTGGGCGCCTCGTCCCGTGTACGCTCGGGATGGACCGAGGCTTCCTGAATGCGCCAGGAGGACACCGTGCGATGCTCCGAGGGGTCAGCTCGCCTACGGGAGGCGGAGCTCTCGGCTCGTCGAACCGCGGCGCCCTCTAGAAGATTCTTGAGTTCGCCCTGGATGTGCCGTCCCTTGGTGGTTGATGGCTCCGACATGGCCCGAAGCAGCATCGCCGCTGCAGCTAGGTCTTGGCCGGACCCACTGACGGCCGGAGGCAGTGCTGCCTTGGCATTGTCGACGATGCGGTGCCGGATGTCTTGGGCCTGATGACAGGCTTCTCTGGCGAGGGATCGGCCTGCCCACTCCTGTTCGATGTTTTGTCGGAGCTGTACAAGTCGGCCTACTTCCCCGTCGACCTGGGCCTACATCTAACGGATTTGCTCGAGCTGTATTTCCTAACCCCCTGCAGGGACTGGGACGACAGCTAGCTCCCGCGGGATGTCAACGCGAGATGAGGGCCCAGGAGGATCATCAACCTCTAGCATACCGAGGTGGTTGCCTTCGTTGTGATCTCCCAGATCGACGTGGAAGCATTCGCGACTTGGGCCGTAACCCTCGTTGTCAAGGTCATGGCCATCGTTAGAACAACCGGAGAGGCAATGGTCACATGCGGACATGAAGCCCCGCATGGCACCGGGGTCATTGAGGGCAGAGAAATCCCAACCGAAGTCGGGGATGTCCTCTTCCTTGAAACCCGCTGGTCCGAAGGTCGAGACGGTTGTCAGTCGGTCCCAGGTCGACCACATGTGGTACCCCGGAAGGTTTGGATACGCCTTTATGAAGGCGCTCACCATAGCGGGGTCGCTAGGTGGATCGAAGCTGGACCAAAAAGGTATGGGATGGAAAACGGACGGTACCTCTTGGTCGTTGGACAGTGGTGAAGTTGCGTCGGGGGCGGTGCACACCGTCATCTCAGGTACGAGGGTAACGCCCAGCAGGTCCTTCATGAGGGTGCTGGCATCATCAGTCCGCTTGGGGCTAACACGTCGCGGGGAAGTGACACCCGCCGTCGCCTCAGGTGCGAGGGCAATGTCCGACATGTCCCGTGGGGGAGTGCCAGCGTCATTGACTCGCTCTGGTGCGACAGCCGACAAGGTGCCGCCTCCTGCGTGGCCATGGTTGCCCCGTCTCCGCCTCCTCCGACGAGGAGGGTGGCGGGGACGACCAGAGTGCTCCTCTTCTGCCGTGGGGGGATGCTGTCGTAGAGCTCGCCGCCGCTGGGCGAGGCAAAGACCGTCGTTGTCATCACGCCGAGGGGGGAGGAGTACCATGTCGTAGCTGTCGTCGAGGGACATGAACTCAAGACTCCCGAAGCGGAGCACTGTCCCGGGCTGGAGAGGTTGCTGGAGACTCCCCATCTGGATCTCAATGGAAGGTGTTTGTTAACATGCAGCAGGCCCCTACCTGGCGCGCCAACTGTCGGCGTTTCGACCCCGGGGGGTCCCTGGACCGACGAGTAAATTGTTGTTGCGTGTCCCTGCCTAGATGGGTTGGCGCGGGATGGAACACAAGATGTGGGACAAGCCTTGTATTATCCTGCACCAGGGGTGCCGCTCGTAGTAGGGGTTACAAGCGCGTCGCGTGAGGGAGAGAGAGAGAGGGGGACACAGAGCTCGTCCGCCGCTTCCCTCGCGCGAACCCTCTCTCAGGGTGGCCCTGGACTCCCCTCTTATAGAGGCAAGGAGAGAGTCCAGGTGTACAACGGGGGCATAGCTATGCGCTAACGTGTCTGGCAGTGGTGTGCCTAAGTCCTGTGTACATGCCAATGTGGCCGTTGGGGGAGAGCTTAGGCGCTGTACATGTGATGGCGTGGCCGCCGGAGGAGCGCCTGAGTCCTGTAGGAGCACAGCTGGCAGCGCGGCGAGGACCCTGCTGACGTCTCCTTGCTGTCGTAAGGGGCCGAGAGCCACCGGCGTCATGGCACACGCGGGGCACCATCATTACCCGTCGCCGGGGTATGCCAGATGGGACGCCAGTCTTGTTCCTTGTAGCCTGAGCAGGCTAGGATTAGGGGAATGATGCATCCCCTATCAGCACGGTCAGTCCGAGCACAGGGTCGGTCGAGGCGGAGACTTCTCTTGAGACCGAGGCCGAGGTCGGGCGAGGACACGATTCCTCCCGAGACCGGGGTCGAGGCTGAGTCCGGGGGTCGGGCGAGGCAGAGACCTCCTCCCGAGGCCGGAGCGTGAGGTCGGGCGAGGCGGAGACCTCCTCCCGAGGCCGGAGCGTGAGGTCGGGCGAGGCGGAGCTTCTTGTTGCACCCGAGGCTTGAGCTCGGTGGTTGATCGTGACCTGCTGTCAGTCGTTGCCGGGGTGGCTGACACGGCAGTCGGAGCGGAGCGAGCGGCGCTGTTTTCCTGTCATATCGGACAGTAAAGAGGAGGGGCGAAGTGACTGCGGTCACTTCGGCCTGGCCGACTGAGGTGCGTGTGTCAGGATACGTCGTCAGGCATCCCCCGCATTTAATGCGCCTGCGAAGCGGTCGGTTGGTGAGGCAGTATGGCCAAGGTTGCTTCATAACGAAGCCTCTCCCGAACTGGGCCTCGGGAGAGCCGAGGGGGCGCCTGCCGTCTGAGGGGGCCCTCGGGCTAGGCGTGAATTCGTCTGGGACCACTGTTCCAACCCGAGGCTGGGCTCGGGTAAGACCGCATCCTTCAGGTAGACGAAGTCTTGGCTTGAACCGCACCTGTCAGTTAGTCTGAGGGTGTTAACCAGCCGTGATTAGGAGCGTTGGGGGTATCCCTAATTATGGTACTCAACACCGGCGGAAACGTTCTCTGTTACCCTGTTCAATCCCTCTGCTCCCCACGGTGGCGCAAGATGAGAGGAGAGAGGAGGGCGGTGCCCAGTTTTATACCCTGAAGTCACGAGTCCAAGGAGGATGGGATCGGAGAATCGCGCGGAGTTTGTTGCGGTGGAAGTCTATTACAAGGACAGCTGCGAGCGTGCTTTGGCGAGGAGGGTGATCCTGACGACATGGGCCCACCTGCCATACTCAGTGAACTCCCACAGAGCGAACGAGCAACGGCCTGCCAGCATGACTAGCTCGCCAGTGTCCCGCCACGTGAGTAGAAACCTGGGCTGCGCCCGGTGAGTAGGTGGGCCGACCTGGCACATTCGGCCCACGCGGGGTAAGGTTCTCTCTCTTTTTTATTCCTGTTTTGTATTTCCCACTCAAATTCATATTTTGACTTCAAATTTGTTTATGATTTTCACACATGGATCAAGTGCACAAATAAAGTTACTAGCCTAAAGTGACATATATATATATATATATATATATATATATATATATTTAGTGCATATTGTTTTCCTTTTCTCCTCCTTTCTCTTCCATTTAATTTTCAACATTCCAATTTTTTTAACTTAAACTTGTCTCATGACTTGAATACCAATGCAAAAATACAAGAGCCTCAGCATGAAATGCATATTTCAGTTATTTATTTATTTATTTATTTATTATTTGATCAATATGTTTCCATTAACTGACTTTGCACAAAGAAAAGGAAATCAAATAATTCCCAAAACACTTTTATGTAAATACATGTATTTATTTATTTTATTATTTTTTACCTTATACAAATTTTAGGGCTTTACAAATCCTACCCCCTTAACAGAAATCTCGTCCTCGAGATTTGTAAGAACAGGGATGTAAAAGGCTTTATTTACAGTTTGGCCTTTAACTTCTAATTAGTTTGTGAATAAGAAGTTTCATGTTATTTAGAAAGTGGTTATGAAAGCATGGGTATATATATATATGTATAGTCACCTTATTGTGTAGGATAAAAGATAGGTTAGGGCAAAAATAGCTTATGGTAAGCAAGTTTATGATGGGGAAGAATTCCGTGTTGAATGGTAATGCATCTGAAGATTGAATTTGACTTCTCTCCTTCCTTGACGAGGTTGATCTTTTCTTCTCCAGTCTTGGTCTTATTGATTCGTGGTTAGTGTATGTCATCGAAGTTAGGGAATATGGTTAAGATAGATATGGATGATATAGACTACATGATGTAGGTCAAAAGTTTGTTTGATGTTAGGTGGGGATAGATAGATTATGCAACTCATCATGACTCTACTGGTTGAGTTAGATCTATTTGGATGAGATAAAATCCTTTCAAGATATGATGAGTCTACTAAGGTAATAGAGTATCTTTTAAGATAAGATGGATCTATTAAGCTAGATATATTTTAATTAGGATAAGTTAGGATATTTTGAGATGAGATGGATCTATGAGTGTAGGATAGAATCATTTAAGATGAGATGGATATTGTTAGGCTAGATACTTTAATGAGGGATAATCTAGTATGTCTAGTTAGTTTTATAAGTATTAGGTAGATGTATTTGTGGACATTACTCCACAACTAATCACACTCAATCAAAGATCCAAATCAGACAAGTATCATAAGAACAACATTCAAGCATACAAATATCTACAAAAATACTTTTGTTTTTATTCCTAAGAATAGGTATCCTATTCCTAAAGGTCACTTTAGACACAAGATTTCAAAGCGTGAAATCCACATTTGTCTTTAGAAGGAAAAGGTAAGAATAATCAGAGTAAAGCAGAAATAGATAAGAAAAGATTAAGAAATGTTTTAGAAAAGAATCAGAGTAGCAAAGGCAAGTAAGTATTGGTTATCCAGTTCTATCAAGGTTTCGTCCTACAATCAACATTCCTCTGATACCACATCTGTCACACCCAGATTTTAGGGGTCCAAAACTGTAGCATCCCAAAAATTCAAATCCTGAAATTTCCTCAAACTTGCTCTAAATTCAAAATGAATTTCAAATTTCGTTTCAAAATGTTTGTTTGCGAGTTGATATCAGCAAATAAATTATAGTGGTCTATATTCTCTCCAAAATCCTCCTCAAAATATCCTACAAATATTTCCCTAGTGACCCCCTTAAAATCTTTCCAGAAATACTGCCCAAATATTCCACCAAATATTTTCCTCTTGAGAAATACCTTCAAAATCATTTTTCAAGTCCCTACAAATATTTTCTTCATAACTTTCCTCATGCTCATACGTATACGTATGCCTCCGGTGTCATACGGTGAGCTCTACAAGCTAATTACACTCATATAAGACAAATCCATGCTAATCTCCCACTAATCCTCTCATCCTCCCACTAATCCTCTCATCCCTCCCCCTAATCCCCCCACCATGGCTATAAATAGAGGGGCAAAGGCCTCTTCTCATCCCACCCCAAGCCATTTCATGGCAACTCTCTTCCCCCCCCCCACACGCACCCACTCCATGTTCCACACAAGCACACACTAGCACAAGGATCGTTCGATCGTTCTTCGATCGTTCGTCCCCTGTTCTTAGTTTGTTCGTTCGTTCGTCCGATCGTTCATGGTTCGTTCGTCCGTTCGTCCGTTCGTTCGTCCAAATAATCTTTTTCCTACTGTTATGCTGCCGAAATTCCGATCGTTCGTTCGTTCGATCATTCGATCGTTCATCGTTCGTTCATAGTTCCTATTCATTGTTCATCGTTCATTCATAGTCCCTATTCATCGTTCTTCCAGATAATCTTTGTCCTGTCGTTATGCTGCCGAAATTCCGATCGTTCGTTCGTCCGATCATTCGATCGTTCGTCCGTTCGTTCATCCAAATAATCTTTTTCCTACCGTTATGCTGCCGAAATTCCGATCATTCGATCGTTCATCGTTCGTTCATAGTTCCTATTCATCGTTCATCGTTCGTTCATAGTCCCTATTCATCGTTCTTCCAGATAATCTTTGTCCTGCCGTTATGCTGCCGAAATTCCGATCGTTCGTTCGTCCGATCATTCGATCATTCGTTCGTTCGTTCATAGTTCCTATTCATCGTTCATCGTTCCTATTCATCGTTCATCGTTCGTTCATACGAACTATTCACCATCACTATTCACCGTTACTATTCACCGACACTATTCACCATCGTTACTATTCATCATCGTTACTACTCATCGATGATATCTATAGTAACTTTTTTGTCGTCACTATTCATCGTTACTATTCATCGTTACTATTCATCGATTAGCCGATCACCCCAAATTTCAACTACTCATACATCATGTTGTCCAGTCCACCTAAGACCAGCCAGACCCATATTCCAGTCATACGAACTCCGGTGACTGTGATTTTCCTTCCAGTGGGAACTTCCCATCTGGTCACCCATCCCAGGTTTCTCCAAGTTGAGCACGCTTAACTTTAAGATTCCTTCGAACCAGGATTCCAAACTCAGATTCCAATAATTCTTATTTCTAAATTCTTATCAAACTATTCCCTATCCAACCATGTCATCCGTTAAGCATCGTTCATATTCCAGAAAACTCCTAAAATACTCTTATCCCATATTTTGCCTATGATCTCCCTGTTCAGACTAAGTCAGTCGATTCATTCGTCACTATTCTCACCAACAGTGAACTTCACTGTGCTACACCACATACACCCAGTTATAAATACACCCAGCTACCCTCTCCCTCTCCACACACATTAAACACCCTCAGCCAAGGCAAACACCCCACCCACTCAGTTACTCGCTCTGCCGGCTACACGCATAGTGTCGTTTCTCCTCCAGTCCACCCTCCTGGTAAGCACCTCCACTCCACCATCAGTAATATCACAACACCACATGACACAGATTCTACTCAAGACTACCCATCCATATATCACTATTCTGACCACTATACTAAATATTTGTTGGTATACTTGTTGGTTTGTATGTTTGCTTGTTCATGTTGCATAGTTATCGGAGCGTTCGTGCCGTCTCGTGGAGGCCAAATCTGCAAGTCTACGCCAGGCAGTGGAGCCAGAAGCCAGTTCTGCGAGCTCTCCTTCCCCCTTCGCCGGATAAGCATGGCAAGCTCACTGGATCCCTTTGATGCATAAATTACCTATGTTTTACAACCACAACCCTCAGCCTGTTATTTTATGCATGATATGATTTTAAGACAAGTTATTATGGCCACCCAGCCGCTTGCCGCAATCAATCCCTGATATATTTGTTACAAATGATTTGAGGAAAGGTGTGAGTTTTCAAAAGAAAATGCTTTTCAAAATGTGTATGATGAAGGGTTTTCACCCTTATCACCTTTGAGTAAGGATGATCAGGGACTCCCTGGTTTAGGGGAGGGCCTAAGGTGATGGCTCAGCTGGTTTAGGCGTGAGAAGAAGGATTGTCCCCTCTTATAAGGACCGGTTTGTCATCTTTCACTACCTGTACTCATGATAAGTACAACCACTCGAGACTGTGTGGGCAGTCACTCAATCTGAACTCGTACGGTCCAACCCCAGGGTTATGAAGGCTAGGGAGCACCGGGAGGATAAGGAGGGGGAATGTTTTGTCCGGTTTGGACATGGCGGTGGCCTGACTCCTTCCGGTATAACCGTTAAGGTTAGGACGTGCGAGGAAAGAAAGAGATTCGGATTTGGATCTCATCGGCCATGAGATCGCAGAGCCGGACTAGTGGGTAAAGTGTAAACCTCTGCGCAGAGTTTGAAAACCTATTCGAATAGTCTGTGTCCACAGGAATGGACGAGTCTGGTGTGGTATGGCAATTAGTGTTTTGTTTTCAAAAAAAGAGGTGCTTTTGAGAAAAGTGGTTTTTAAAAAGGTTCGGCGGTTGAGCCGTGAGCTATGGTGGACGGGAAGTCCAGTAGCTGTTTTTAAAAAAGGAAAAACCAGTGGGAAACTGCTGAGATACCTGGATGGTTTAGTCCAGGGGATTTTGTTTTAATGCTGAAAAACTTCCTGCTCCTTTTGGAGAGGATGCGCTTTGCAAAATACAAAATGTTTTACAAAACAACCCTGCATAAAATACTGTTGTTTCTGCAAAATATCCTGAGCTCCACATATTCCATGCATTATATCTGATTTCCCCATTCCACGGGTGAAGGTGGGCTGCTGAGTACGTTTTTACTCACCCTTGCTTATTTGTTGTTTTTCAGAAAAAGGAGATCGGGTAAGAGTTACGACTGTTCCCAACCTTGCCTGTGGCTGTTGGACCGCTGATTTGCTTCGCTGCATATATCGGGCTGCTTCAGCCCCACTCTGATGATATGTCCCGAGTTGTGGACCAACTCTTAAAGTTGTTCGCCACCTTTGTAGGTTTGTCTCGTTTAAGCAGATTTGGTATCATCTGATGTATAAATGTGTTTACTAGCCTCCTGGGACTATTAATTGTATCACATTTGAGTCCCAGAGGATTGGGGACGCTTCAGGTGGTATCAGAGCTGTTAGGTTGGCCGCAGGACGTAACCCTTAGCCCGATCCAAAAGTTTTTGAGTCCAAACTATTTCTTAAAAAAAATCTTGCTCTCATCCCTTCATTTCAAAATGCTTTCCCCTTTCCTTCTCTCAGAAGTCAGATGGAGGTTTGCTGCCAAACCAGCTTTTGCCAGAATGAAGATGGTTTCCCTAAGTTGCTGAGAGCATGCACAGTTCGCCTCGGAATCAGGAGCCAGCTAGAGTATGATGGTCGTGAATTCGTCGAGCATGGCACAGAGAAGTGTGTCGTGACTGTATACATTGGATTCAGTCTGTACCATGTGGAATGGAGTGCACTGCTGCTGGGCACAGATTCAAAGACACCTGCCAAGTCATCGCTCGCAAGGCATTGAGGGCCCTGTGTCAGATCTATGAAGAAGAAGTGGCCGACACCCCGCTCAGATTCTTCCCGCCCTTTCAGAGAGACTGTCCCGTTTGGATGGCCAGGATGCGTGCCTTGGAAGGGCAGCAGCTGCTTGAGGATGACCCCACAGTCGTGTACCTCACTGCCTACCTGCTCACCCTGGACGCACAGTATGATTTCTTGGCTCGACACCACCGTCAGATGATTGCCCGAGCAGAAGATGCAGAGAAGCGCAACCGCCAGCTCCATGTGGATCTCACCACAGCTCAAGCCCGTGCAACTGCATTGGAAAGTCGTGAAGTCATTGCTGTTGAAGCCCTGAAGCAAGCCAAGGATGAGCACGTCCAGAAGTTGATGGAGGCCTACTTGGTCACCCATAACCAACGTAGAGCCCTGCGGATCCAAGAGCCCGCTTCATCCAACCCTGTTCAACCCATCAGAGCTGAAGATCCCCAGATTCTTGAAGGTCACCCGGTCTCTATCAGAGGAGATAAGAAGGCTTGGGAACTCCCGGAAGGAGCCATAGTCTTGGAAGGAATTCCAGTCTTCCCTCAGGCTATGAATAAGCAAGAGCACCTCGAGTCCTCCCAAGATCCCCCGCCAGAGTTGTTTGAGCCCCTCACCTTGAAGTAGATTCTAGCACCATCCCTTGAAGTCAAGGAAGAAGCTGCAAGCACCCCGCTAGCACCGCCGCCCTCTGAGGAACTACAAGAGCCTGTCCCGCTTGAAGAAGAGTTTGACCCCGTCTTACCATCTCAGTCGCCGCCAGAAGAAGTCATCAACATCAGCTCCCTCTTGACCCATCCAGGAGATGTCTCAGATTGAAGTTGTGCGCCAGCCTTGCCAGAAGAGAAGCTGTCTGATCTAAAGTTAGTATGCCCAGTCCTCTGCATGCATCCGGTAGTGAAGTTTTCTTCACTTTGGCTAGAACCCTGCATGTATGAGAGGTAATCGTGTAGACCGTGTTTTGAAAAACTCTAATTGTGTGGTCCCCTAGGGCATTTCAAAATGAATTTCGCTTGATGTTTTCTTCCCTTTGGAGTGCATATGTGATGCTTTAACGTTAGTGCTCATAAGTTGCATTTAGCATAGTTCTCAATTCAGGAGCCAAGCAATAGTAGTTATGCTTAGCCCCTGAATCTGAGTAGTCCGTGCTTTGGAAAAACTCTATTCTTCCCCTATTCAAAACATTTGATTTGTTTGTGCTTATCATTGTTGAGCTTGTGTGTTTTCTTTCCGTTTGTCTTAAAAAAGGTTTTCTCTAAAAACATAGATCACAAATTAGATCCAATCCTCGCCTTATTCTTCCATTCTCATCTTAACCCATCTCAAGAGAAAAGTGCCTTACCCAAGAAGATACCGGGAAGCTTACCCTTGAAGCCAGGATTAAGCTACAGAAGAAACCAGTCCAGCCGCTCAGTCAAAAGGACCGACCGTGAGAATCAAAGTACTGCCCCTGAGTCAAAGTAAATAGGAAAAGAGGACATAAAGAGTTATTACCATACAGAGAGGCAAAGATTCTTGGAACCAGAGACCACAAACATCAGGGTCATCGACCCCACCACTCACCCGTGCCCCCCTCGCACGCGTGCCGCCCCCTTTGCAGCGCACTACCACCGCCCACCCCCCTTTGCAGTGCACCCACCGCCGCCATCATTGCCGGCAACACCAGGCCCCCCTTCCCTTGTCGTGTTTGCTGCCGCGTGGCACCTGCTCCATCACCACCACTCTGCAACCAAGCACCACCATCAATATCGCTCGCCTATAAACCCCCCCCCACCAGGTCCCTCAGTTCCCATCCCAAGCAAAACACTCCAGATAAAACCCCCTCTGCCAAATCGCAAGCAACTCCATTTTCCACTCCCTCGCCCCTGAGATCACAATGCTTGGTAATTCTTGGGTTGAAGACTGTTGTATATGGTTCAACATCCTTGGTTTCCTCCTCTGTATGATGGTAATACTCTTTGATAGAATCCTCCAGTGGGAAGAGCAAAGGGAAAGAAAGAGTCAGTAAAAAGAAGATAGTGAAGAGAAGATAAGAAGAAGGTTCTCCCAAAATCAACCCTGTGTCAGTCATCTCTCCGCAGCCTGCTCAAGCAACAGCAGCAGAAGAAGGCCTTGTAACGCCCTTGTTATGAGGTACTTCATGGAGTTCAAATCCCCAATATTCAAGAGTTCTACCCTCTTTCTTTTTAAGTGGGGTAGTGTTCCCATAATAAAGTTCCTGCTATGGAGAAAAAGAAGAAGGCCTATAGCAAGCTTGTGGAGGACCAGATCACCGAAGCTTATAAGTTTTTGGAAGAGAAGTGGTCACCCATGTTCCGTTGATGAAGCACCAGAAGACCAATCAAGGAAGGAATCCATGTGGAAGTTCGCAAGAGAAAGGTTTGCGTGTTGGCATTGATGCTTCTTCAATAAGCTAGCTGCCAAGAGAAACCTAGAAGCCTGAAGATGATCTTTGAGTAGCCAAAATCAGTGTTTGCAATCAGCAATCAGATGCTCCTTAAGAGCCAGATTTTGTTGAAGCTCCATCTCCTCGAAGAGTCTGCAAAGCAAAGATTTGTAGCTGAAGTAAAGCTATACCCATAACCCTTCTAAGCCAAATCTCGAGGACGGGATTCATTTTAAGTGGGGTAGATTTGTAGCATCCCAAAAATTCAAATCTTGAAATTTCCTCAAACTTGCTCTAAATTCAAAATGAATTTCAAATTTCGTTTCAAAATGTTTGTTTGCAAGTTGATATCAGCAAATAAATTATAGTGGTCTATATTCTCTCCAAAATCCTCCTCAAAATATCCTACAAATATTTCCCTAGTGACCCCCTTAAAATCTTTCCAGAAATACTGCCCAAATATTCCACCAAATATTTTCCTCTTGAGAAATACCTTCAGAATCATTTTTCAAGTCCCTACAAATATTTTCTTCATAACTTTCCTCATGCTCATACGTATACGTATGCCTCCGGTGTCATACGGTGAGCTCTACAAGCTAATTACACTCATATAAGACAAATCCATGCTAATCTCCCACTAATCCTCTCATCCTCCCACTAATCCTCTCATCCTCCCACTAATCCTCTCATCCCTCCCCCTAATCCCCCCACCATGGCTATAAATAGAGGGGCAAGGTCCTCCTCTCATCCCACCCCAAGCCATTTCATGGCAACTCTCTTCCCCCCCCCACACACACACCCACTCCATGTTCCACACAAGCACACACTAGCACAAGGATCGTTCGATCGTTCTTCGATCGTTCGTCCCCTGTTCTTAGTTTGTTCGTTCGTTCGTTCGTTCGTCCGATCGTTCATGGTTTGTTCGTCCGTTCGTCCGATCGTTCGATCGTTCGTCCGTTTGTTCGTCCAAATAATCTTTTTCCTACCGTTATGCTGCCGAAATTCCAATCGTTCGTTCGTTCGATCATTCGATCGTTCATCGTTCGTCCATAGTTCCTATTCATTGTTCATCGTTCATTCATAGTCCCTATTCATCGTTCTTCCAGATAATCTTTGTCCTGCCGTTATGCTGCCGAAATTCCGATCATTTGATCATTTGTCCGTTCGTTCATCCAAATAATCTTTTTCATGTCGTTATGCTGCCGAAATTCCGATCGTTCGTTCGTTCGATCATTCGATCGTTCATCGTTCGTTCATAGTTCCTATTCATCGTTCATAGTCCCTATTCATCGTTCTTCCAGATAATCTTTGTCCTGCCGTTATGCTGCCGAAATTCCGATCGTTCGTTCGTCCGATCATTCGATCATTCGTTCGTTCGTTCATAGTTCCTATTCATCGTTTATTGTTCGTTCATACGAACTATTCACCATCACTATTCACCATTACTATTCACCGACACTATTCACCATTGTTACTATTCATCATCGTTACTACTCATCGATGATATCTATAGTAACTTTTTTGTCATCACTATTCATCGTCATTTTTCATCGTTACTATTCATCGATTAGCCGATCACCCCAAATTTCAACTACTCATACATCATGTTGTCCAGTCCACCTAAGACCAGCCAGACCCATATTCCAGTCATACGAACTCCGGTGACTGTGATTTTCCTTCCAGTGGGAACTTCCCATCTGGTCACCCATCCCAGGTTTCTCCAAGTTGAGCACGCTTAACTTTAAGATTCCTTCGAACCAGGATTCCAAACTCAGATTCCAATAATTCTTATTTCTAAATTCTTATCAAACTTCTCTATCCAACCATGTCAGCCGTTAAGCATGGTTCATATTCCAGAAAACTCCTAAAATACTCTTATCCCATATTTTGCCTATGATCTCCCTGTTCAGACTAAGTCAGTCGATTCATTTGTCACTATTCTCACCAACAGTGAACTTCACTGTGCTACACCACATACATGCAGCTATAAATATATCCAGCTACCCTCTTCCTCTCCACACACACTCAACACCCTCAGCCAAGGCAAACACCCCACCCACTCAGTTACTCCGCTCTGCCGGCTACACGCATAGTGTCGTTTCGCCTCCAGTCCACCCTCCTGGTAAGCACCTGTCACACTCAGGTTTTAGGGGTCCAAAGCCCAGGCGCGAACATAATCACCAGGTGTGCTGGGACCAAGTCTCACACATATGATGAATCGTGGCACAGGATCGAATGTCACATCTTTACTACATAACAGGAATTCTGTACAAAATAAATAATTACATTATAAGGAGACAACGGTCCAGCAACCCAAAGTTGACTGGGAGACGACGGCCTAGACCTCTCACGAACACAACATAGCATCCTTCATGCGCCTCATCCTGCGGTACCTGTTCTTGACCTGTGGGGGGGTGTGAGACAGCAAGAGTGAGCTCACATACGTTCATCGCTCAACAAGTTGTGGGGAATAATGTGCATGAACTCGCCAAAGGTGGGAGCTCACGTGAAGTGTAAGGCTTACCAAAGAGGATGGTTAGAGCTGAGCATTGCTTTTAAAGTTGGTCAAAATTTTATTAGCAATTACTAAGTACAAGTAAATATCAACCCAATTAAATAGTAGAACAGAAGTAACAACATCACCTGCGATGCAATGCATATGACAAATTGAATTTAGTTCCATAAATTAATCATGTGAGGGTCCGAGCTGCTCATGACCGTGAGCACGGCTAGTATACCAATTTTACACTCTGCAGAGGTTGCGCATCTTTACCCACAAGTCATGTTACCCATCTGCCAAGGGATCGCGACTTCCCATACACCTCTACCGAGGAGGCGAGGCAGGGTAACACTACGAGGCCTTTACAAAGTTCCACTAGCTTCAGAAAACCCGCTACAGTTTATAGGAAGCTCCAATGCAGGGACCCCTCGCATGACCACCATCGCAGCAAAATCATCCCAAGGGCCTCCCTACACTGACCACTCCCCTACTGCCCTTGCCCCTTTCGGGTAAGGTAGTCTTCCACTAGCTTTCCTAATTAATCAGCCAAGGGCGTCCCATTAAACCCTTATGGTAGCACTATTTTCCCGGGTGGTCGCTCCATGTTCCAATTAACATAATGATCTTATCATGAACAGTAAATAATAAACAGATAATAAAAGTGTGATCATGAATAATATATCTTCATACCCAAAACCCCATATAGCACTAGCAAGTACTACCCAAAAAGTTCAGTGGTAAACAAGGCATAAAGATAAACAAACTAGGGTAACCTATTGGGTCCCATAAAAATTAACCTATGCAGATCATTATGATTAATAAGAACATGGCTGGGTAAAAGAAGTGATCAAGGGCACAACTTGCCTAGCACTTGAGATTCCAGGTACCAACTTGCTCGTCAGATGACACGTGTCCTCACGCTAGTCGTAGCATTACAAACAAACAGTGTATAGGCAAAATTAACATTATACCAAACATAAGAATACATTGCATAATAATAATCTACGCGCCATAAGGAGATCGTAGAAACAAGAACCACTAAATTCGGAGCTACAGTTATTAAGTTATGAATTTTCGAAATTATTTAGTGCTTAGAATAGATTAATCCTAATGAACAATTTTAACTCAAGTTTCATGGCTAAACAGTGTAATTAGTTGATAGACAATATTAATACAAAATTATTGCAACTGGAATGGGTGGAATTTCTATGAATTAAATAAGTTCTGGATATATTTTTATACATAAAACCATTTCCCAAATTATTTTTCTGAATTTCCTAAGCTTCTGGATTGGGCACACTAATACAGAGAAGGTCAGGGTTTAACTTGTAAAATTTACCAGACACAGCCTACTCCAGCGGGGACGGCGGGTTAATTTGGAATAAATCGAGGGGATCTTTAGAAAAATCTCCAGGCCGAAGGGGGTACGCACCGATCTGTGCCATCCAATCTAGGATCGATGGACCAGATTAGATCGAACATCACCTCAACCGTTACGCATTACCAGCCATCGGATTACCCATCGACGTCTGTCATTAAACCGATCCTAACGTTGTCGCTACGTCAGATTCGGGCCACCCGATTGAGATCGGACGGAGGACAAGGCATCGGACGGAAAGGGATTTCCCATCAAATCTCGGCCGCACGAAACCCATCCAATGACCCATGACTAATCCCCCATTCGACACCGTGCAGATGGCGGCGCGTGCGCTACCGGCGGTGGAGAACACGACCGTGGCACCCAGGCAGCCGCGGCAGTGCTTCCCCAAAGGATCCGCCATCGACGCCCGCGGTGGCAAGGAGCCCACCGGTGGTCACCGACCTCGCTTAGTTCTACGTGCAGAGTCGAGCAAGGTAACCGCGACGGTGTAGAATTTACCGGTGATTGGTGTCGACCTCGACAAGCACGGCGCAGGGTGGAATCGCGGCGTGCTTCAAGCCCTAATGACAAATCCCGCGAGCTATTTCGAGTTGAGCGAAGGTTAATCTGTCAAGGTGAAGTCGTGGGTTCAATGCTCCACTCCTCCTTTCCTTCTCCAGCCACGGGTGGAGCTCGTGCTTGCTTCTCGCTGCGACCACGAAGAACTCCAGTCGGACGGTGGATTTTATAGAGGCGAGCCGCAGGACGTAGCGGCACGATTCAGCAGGCACCGGAGTCCATGCGCGTTTTGCTACCGATCCAACCAACCGAGCCTGCCAAATCCCAATAGCCCCGGGGCGAATCCAAACCATCCCCGAAGCATACGCGCGACAGGAGAGATAGCATGTCGATTCTGTTTGCGTCCGTGCGGGGTTGGGGGCGATTCTGACATTCCGGCCCTAGATGGCAGTGAAGTCCCAGCGTGAACCGTGGGCTGGCGGCTAGGGTTTAGGCGCGACATGGGGAATTGGTCGTAGTGGGCTGTGCGGGGTGGGGAGTTGGGCCGGGGAAGATTTGGCCCAAGTGGGGGCGGTTTCCTGTCTTTTTTTTCTATTTTCTTTTCCAATTTGAAATATCCAAACTAATTTCAAATCCTGGTTTCGAATTTCAAATTTTCAGTATGTAATTCTAATGTAAAGGTGAATCATGTTTCCATTATTATTTATTCTTTTACCTATTTTTTTAATTATAAATGGCTTTATTAGGATTCCCTTTCTTATTTTCTATTTTATATTTTCCTTTATGAGATGAGGTCAATTTAAATTATGATTCCTTGATTGAAATAAAATGCATCACATAAATAACATCAGCATGAGATACATTTTTATTTATTTATGTGTTTGTTTGTTATTTGCATAATTTTAATGCCATTAATTGAGTATGCAGAGAGAAATAGAAAGAAATTCAAGAAATCCCCAAACACCCTCTTATAAATTTATTTATCTATTCATTTTATTATAATTTTTTATACCAATTTTGGGCTTTACAAATCCTACCCCTCTTAACAGAAATCTCGCCCTCGAGATTTGTAATAAAAAGGATGTTGTCGGTGTTTAGGGTCCGACCGCACACCTGGGGTTGCCCCTCGTGGTGTTTTAGGAGTAGGAAGGTGTCGACAACTGTAGCAAAATGGTTCGTGCTGATTGCACGAGAGACGGTAGACAAGGTTTACAGGTTCGGGCCGCTTAGTGATGCGTAACACCCTACGTCCTGATGAGTATGCTTGGTGGGAATGATTACAGGAGAGCTCTCTGGGTTAAGAATACAGAGAGTTGATGTGGGTGGCTAAGTAAATGGGTCGATCGTTCTGAAGGGGTGCCCCCTAGGCCTTATATACTCGACCGTGGGGCAGTACACATGGATAAGATAACAACAAGTGGCTAAAAGATAGTGAACCTCTCGAGATTATCCTTTACGTAACCCTCGCCGACTTATCTTCACGTGGCTTCGTTGCGTGGAGGCCCCGATGCGGGAAAGTCGGATCTCTGTTGCAGCCAATCGCCCGACGCTATGGGCCGTCCGGGTTTGCACCAATCTGGCCTCATGTCGCCCTGCGTTGCTGGTTGTTTTTTCCCCAGGCCCACGAAAGAATAACCTTACGATTTATTGGGCCCTTGGGCCTTTCGTGAGGTCCTTTACTCTTTTAGTGGACCCGGGGGATATCTATCCCCCACAAGCCCCCGATCTTTGGGTTAATTTAGAGGTAATCAACCCGAAGATCTCAGGTCCAGCTTGTAGGTGATTTGAAGAAAGATGGCTCCTTGTTGTTTTCTCCTGCTTCGATCACTTGTTGACCAAAACCTCGCTTCGTGCCTGTGCCTTAGAGATCGGCATTCCTGTTTGTAGGATTCTGAACTTCATTGGGTGCACCGGAGGTGCACCCAATGGGTGTAGCCCCCGAGCTTCGAGTAGATTTTAGAAAATAATCTGCTCGAAGGTCTTCAACAGAGATTACTTCCATTTGTGTTCCTTTATTCCAGTTGAAGATTGGCTTCTTAATCTTGTCCCATGCCCTTAGAAATTGGTGCTATCCTGGCTTAGAATGACAATCCATGGGGTGCACCGAAGGTGCACCCAATGGGTGTAGCCCCCGACCTTCAAGTGGATTTTTTGAGGATAATTCGCTTGAAGGTCCTCTTTTTGTGTCCTTTTGCTGAAGATCACTCTTTCTGCTTATAAAAAAGTTGGCATGATGTCATCCGTGCTATGTCATCAACATTATGCTTCAGAGGTCAGCATGTGTTTTGTCTTTTGCAGCCGAATTTGCAATCCTTCCATATCTTGCTAGGTAGCATAGTTTATTTGCTCTGCAACTGATTGGACATTCGATGGACGTTCTCTGTCTAGTCTTCAAGTCATGTCTGTCGACCATATTTTGCACTCTGCTGGCTATACTTGGCTTCCCTCTAACTCTTGTTGATATCTCATTTTTGTCTTGAGGCATTCACTGCATGCTCTGCACAGATGTGACCAATTTTAAAAATATACTGACAATTCCTGGGCGTCCCCCCCCAATGGGTGTGGGCAAGGGACGGCTTGGTACGCTGAGTGTTTTAACCGGCTGCTTCTGAGTTGTAATGTGATGGGACGGCGAGTGTAATCATATCCTTTGCGTTGTTGACTGGAGTCCCAATGGGTGTAGTGCTGCATGAAACGGCGTCAGCTGCCTGACGTGTCTTTGGACGGGTGGAAGTGCATAATGAATGCTTTGCGACTGTTCAGTGACCGCGGTTGGAGGTGAGCGGTTGTTTTTCTCTTCTATAAATAACGCTGTTGTCCCTCTGGTTTCTTCACATCTCTTCGCTATCCCTTACTGCTTCCTTCTCTTCTTTCCCGCTTGCTTCCACCATGGGAAAAAACAACAAGCGCAAGCGCGAGCCGACTCCTCCATCGGAGGACTTCGGCGACTCGGAGTACTCGGAGGAGGAGTTCTCCTCCGAGTCCGAGAGGTCTCCGGCCCCCGTCTCTCCCCTAGCGTCGTCCGATGACTCGGACGACTCTCAGGGGATAGCCGCGGAGGTCTGGACGTACATCCGGGCCGTCGAGCGCTCCGGGCTCGAAGGCTCGGATGAGTCCGAGTACTCCTCGGATGAGGAGGACTCGGACGGCGGCGGCGAGGGCGAGGACGACGACGACGACGACGACGACGACGACGACTGCGGCAGTGGCGGGGGTGGCGGCAATGGCAGCAGCAGGGGCAGCACCAAGAGCGGCGGCAGCAGGGGCAGCACCAGGGGCGGCGGCAGCAGGGGCGGCACCAAGAGCGGCGGCACCGGCAGGGGCAGGGCCAGTGGCTAGATGCCACTGGTCTTTTTAGATATTAGTATAGATTAGAAATAGTATAGTTAAATAATGTAGTAGTATTAGTAATGTAGAGTAGTATAGTGTAGCGTAGTAGTAGTAGTAGCAGTAGGGAAGTATCAACTCATAATGAGTTGATTTGTAAGTATTGCCACTTCCCTTAAATGAAGAATGAATTTGGTTCCCTCTTGATGACTCGCTTTGTTTGACTAAAAATCTGATTCTTTTGAGACCATAGACGAACAGCTTGATCATTATACTGACGCCTCCGAGCAATATTGCAGCCTGTATCAACGTTTTTAGAAGTAATGCCGAGTGATTGAAGGTCAACGTTGGCATTTTAGAAGTAATGCCGAACGACTGAACTCGAGATCAACGTTTTAGAGGCAACGCCGAGTGACTGAGTAGCGACGCCGGCATTTTAGAGGCAACGCCGAGTTTTTGAACTCAAGGTCAGCGTTTTAGAGGCAACGTCGAGTTATTGAACTCAAGATCAGCATTTTAGAGGCACGCCGAGTGATTAAATGTCGTTGCCAGCATTTTAGAAGTAATGCCGAGTGATTGAAGGTCAACGTTGGCATTTTAGAAGTAATGCCGAACGATTGAACTCGAGATCAACGTTTTAGAGGCAACGCCGAGTGACTGAGTAGCGACGCCGGCATTTTAGAGGCAACGCCGAGTTTTTGAACTCAAGGTCAGCGTTTTAGAGGCAACGCCGAGTTATTAAGGGTCGCTGTCGGCATTTTAGAAGTAATGCCGAGCGATTCAGCTCAAGATCGACGTTTTAGAGGTAACCCCGAGTGACTGAATAGTGACGTCGGCATTTTAGAGGCAACGCCGAGTTATTTTGAGGATTAACACCCGAGTGAAGGGATGGCCCACCAGTTTTTGGAAATAACTGCCGAATGACCAGGTGGCACGCTGGGATTTCGGGAATAACTGCTGGGTGATGACTAGGCACTTTTTGAAACGGTATCTGGTCCGAGAATATCCCATAAGAGCTGCACTTTTAGCCGCCTTTGCTTTCCGCGCCCTAGTTCTTGCATTCCTGCTTCCAAATTCTCTCTGCGCTCGCCTCCAATCTGCTCACTGGTGAAATCGAGATGGCTCCCAAGAGAAAAATTGCGAGCTCTTCCGCTGTGGTGATTCCTCCAATTGATCCCAACAGCCAGTTGCCTTTCGCAGGTAACCACATGTCCATCATCTCTGAAACCGAACTCCTCCACCTCGTGTCCATCGGGGTTCTTCCTCCACGGGAACTCTGTTCTTGGCGGATTTGCCACGGGACTGCGGTCCCGACGGAGGATACCCACGAGTCCGTGGTTTACGCTCCTTTTCTTCTCCGCGGCCTTGGTCTTCCTATTTCTCCCTTTTTCCGTGGTCTTCTTGATTTCTACCACATCAACCTAACCCATCTGAACCCTAACTCAATTCTGCAAATTTCTATCTTCGTCCACTTATGTGAGGCCTTTCTTGGCGTGCTGCCGCATTTTGGCTTGTGGAAACACCTGTATCATTGTCGCCCTGGGATGGCCGGGGGACAACATCAGTTGGTTGGAGGTGCCAGCTTGGAGATGCGCCGGGGACGGAAAACTGAATATCTTGAAATCCCCCTTAAAGACAGCATTAAGGGATGGCGCCTGGAGTGGTTTATAGTTGATAACTATGGAAATTCTCTCCCCCCCCCGGTCAGGAAGACAGCCAGATGTTCGCACCCCGAGCTGGACCGAGTCTCCTACAGACGAGGAGGTGGCTAAGGCCAGTGTGCTGCTAGCTGAAGTTGGGCTATTGAAAGAGAGGGGTTTAACTGCTGAAGCTATAGTTACTGACTTCGTTTTCAAAAACATTCAGCCACTGAAAGATAGGGTCCACCCGGCTTATCTGTATCAAGGGCTAGCCGACCCAACTCGAGTTACCAATAGAAGAATCCCTTCTGCAGATTTGGTGAGCCGACTGGAGATGATTCTCAGAGGCAAAGTATCCAATGTTGGTGCTCCGGTGGCGTATTCGGCTTGGAATCTGCCTCCTGCTAAGGCCTTCACTCGTTTCGTGTCAAACCCACCTGCGACTGATGGTAATTTGGGCCTTAGAACGCGGCCCTCTGATGAGGAGGTTAGTGCTTTGGTTGCCTCACTTGGGAAAATTCCTGATGATGAACGACAAATCTATTTCGAGGTGCCTTTGGATCCTACTGATGCTGAAATGAATGCCATGCTTGATATGCTGGCTGAAGATTCTTCTGACGTTACTCCTGCTGAGACATTGGCAATGGCACCTCTCCCAGAGGTCGGTATAACCTTGGATGTTCAGAGACCTGTCCGTGCTCGCTCGAGGCATCCTCGCCGGACCAATCAAACTGATCTTTCTGTTGATGAGCAGAAAAAGAAGAAGAGACGTATTCGGCGAGTATCTAGCTTGGGTCAGGGTGCTGGTCCCTCGGTTCCTGCCGATGAGGAGGTTCCTGCGCCTGAATTTGCTGATGCTGATCCCAATGGGTGTGGTATGACTGTTGCTGATCCCAATGGGTGTACTCCATCCGTCGTTGATCCCAATGGGGGTGTTGCCAGTGTTGCTGATGAAGACGACGAAGAGGAAGAGAATGAGATCCCTCTGACTCGGAAGAACAGTCGGCAATTCCTCGCCAGTGGGGAAAGTAGTGGAGTTCCTTCTCCTGCTTTATCTGCCCTTGTTGGTCTGCAAAATATATCCCTGGCTGACTTTGATCAAACTCTTGAGGATATGGTTCCAGAGGACTTGTTATCAGGGCCAGTGGATGATGATGTAACTGAAGCTTGTGGTGCCGTGCTGGACGCTGGGTTGAGGTCATCCCGTGCCTCATCAACCTTAGAGCGCGATCTCGAGGGTCGGGATGCTAACTTGGATTGTCCGGATTTCATGGAAGTAGCCGAGGGCCCATCAACCTTAGAGGTGGTTACTGCTGAAAGTTTGGACCTCAAGGATGGTGTTGACACATGTCCAGCCCCCGAGGGTGTCGTCGGGGATGACTTAGCTCGGGCGAAGAGCGCGAGCTACTGCCCAGCCCCCGAGGGTGCTGCCGGGGATAATCCAGCTCAAGTGGGCAGTGCCGACTATGGCCCAATCCCTGAGGGTGCCCAAACAGGGTCTCCCTCCGGCACTTCCATGGACGTTCATGCAGGGTCACCTCCACACTCTGGCTGCATGGTGGTGGCCCAAACTTTGGACCGGGGTATCACTTTGGAGAGCAGCGTCCCCACTGATCGGGTATCCGGCTCTGTTGAAAGAGATGAACTGATTCCCACTGTTCCATTGCAAACTGCTTCGGGTGATGACCTTGCGCCTGGTTATCATCTGATTTCTCCTGATTTGGGGATCCCTTCGTTCTTCTCCAACCTCCAGGTACTGTGCTGTTTCTTAGCTTGACTTTTACATGAACTTTTGCTATTAAGCTCATCTGTTCTTCTCATCAGGTTTTGGTGGATGGGATGACCAGCCAGCTGAAATTGCATGGTGCTCCTATCCCAGAAGTGGCTTCATCCTTTTCGTGTTGGAATCCGGTGTCGCTTCATCGCCGTGTATCCGAGTTGGAGGCGACTAACGCTGGTTAGTGCCCTTTTTTCTTTTCTTCGCGCTTGTTGTGGACTGTTTTACCTTCTGACCTCGTTTTGTTTGGTTACCTTTTGCTAGGAATGACTCGACGGATTACACTTCTTGAGGAGAAACATTCTCAAGATCGGGCTGAACTGTCTCAGCGATGCACTGATCTTGAGGAAAAGTACTCTCAAGGTCAGATTGAGCTGAGTCAAGTCTCTGCCGCCTTAGATGATGCCAATGCGTTGAGTTCTTCCCTGCATGCTTAGCTCGACTCTGAAAAGGTGATATACGAAACTGTGCTTTTGCCTTGCTATACTCCTATTATTTGCCTGGTTTTCTGAAGGAACTGATTTGTGCTTGCAGGAAGAAAAACGTATCCTTGCGGCTTCTCGTGACAATCTTGATAGGTTGTATCGAGATTCTAGCAACTCGTTGACTATTCTGGAGAGGAGTCATCGCTTTTCCATGGAGGAGTTAAACAATCTTCGCTATAAGCTGCAGGAGTCCTTGGATGATGTGATTCGCCTTCGGGAGTTGATATCGGCTAAAGACGTTGTCATCAAGAATCTGCGTGCTTCCAAGAAATCTGTTACCTAGGAGCTAGAGGCTGCCCAGTTGGCCGTCAAGGTTGCTGAAGAGACTTCCAGTACTCTGAGAGCCCAGCGCGATAGGGCCATGGATAAGGCCATTCGGGCGGGACGAATCCTGATGAGGAGACCTGGCGTAGTCGTTCCTGAAGATATAAGGGCTGACGTGAACGCTGCCCCTGATTCCTCGAGTCGTCCTTCTTCGTCCACAGCTCCTGGAAAAGACATTGCAAAATAGAGAAAACATTTCGCGTGCTCCAAGCGCGCAGCTTGCATGATTGAACATTTGTTAGAGGACACCGGTTTATTTGAATAACATAGTTACTCTCTCACTGTATCAGAATTTTTTAGTTAATGAGTTTGGTGGTTATGACGCATGATGACTATGAATTTTGTCTGTGGGATATGGAAATCATCCCCTGAATTACATAGGCGAGAGCATGTTGCATTGGCCTTAAGTCGTTGCCGACTTAAGTCGATTGCTCCGTTAGCAGGGCATAGTGGTCACCCCGAGTTAAGTAAGCGTGAGCATGTCGCACCGTCTTAAGTCGTTGCCGACTTAAGTCGATTGCTCCGTTAGCAGGGCATAGTGGTCACCCCGAGTTAAGTAAGCGTGAGCATGTCGCACCGCCTTAAGTCGTTGCCGACTTAAGTCGATTGCTCCGTTAGCAGGGCATAGTGGTCACCCCGAGTTAAGTAAGCGTGAGCATGTCGCACCGCCTTAAGTCGTTGCCGACTTAAGTCGATTGCTCCGTTAGCAGGGCATAGTGGTCACCCCGAGTTAAGTAAGCGTGAGCATGTCGCACCGCCTTAAGTCGTTGCCGACTTAAGTCGATTGCTCCGTTAGTAGGGCATAGTGGTCACCCCGAGTTAAGTAAGAACGCAAGTCAATCGTAAATAAATTGAGTATCCTTGAAACCTTTTCTTTATTGATGACATGTTTCCACTTTACAGAGTACATCATCGTTATCCCAGCAGTTTTGAGGTACGGCTAAGGATAAAACTTTCTCATGTGCTCTATGTTCCAGGAGTTCCCAACTTCCGTGCCATCCATCTGAGTGAGGCGATATGATCCGGGCCGAGTGACTTCTGCTACTATGAAGGGTCCTTCCCATAAGGGTGATAACTTGTGTCGTCCTTCTCCCGTTAGAATTTGGCGAAGGACGAGCTCCCCTACTGAGAAGAATCGTTGCCGCACAGCCTTGTCGTGATAGCGCCTTAGAGTCTGCTGGTACCTTGCTGATTGGATTACTGCGTTTAGCCGTTCTTCCTCGAGTACGTCTATGTCCTCCAGCCTGGTGGTCTCAGCTTCTGCTATACTTTCAAAGATCAGCCTTGGCGCCCCAAACTTGAGATCAGCAGGCAGCACTGCCTCCGACCCATAGACCATGAAGAAAGGAGTGTTTCCATGCAAAGCTCGGCTAGGTTGGGTTCTTAGGCTCCAAACAACATAGGGTAATTCCCTTATCCACTTTCCTGCGAATTTTTCGTTCTTATCGAAAATCTTTTTCCTAAGTGCATCCAATATCATCCCGTTAGCTCGTTCAACTTGCCCGTTGGCTCTTGGATGGGCCACAGATGCGTACTTGATCTGAATGCTCTTCTGCTCGCAGAAGTCAAAGAATTCTGAACTCGTGAAGTTGGATCCTAAATCAGTTAAGATGCTGTTTGGTATCCCGAATCTGAATATTATGTCTTGTATGAATTCCATGGCCTTGGCAGAAGTTAAGGAGGCAATGGGCTTGAATTCTATCCATTTAGTGAACTTGTCAATCGCTACCAACACATGAGTATATCCCCCTTGAGCTTTCTTGAAAGGTCCAATCATATCCAGCCCCCAGCATGCAAAAGGCCAAGTTACTGGTATGGTCTGCAGCTGCTGTGCTGGCAGGTGTTGTTGCTTTGACAAGTATTGGCAGGCTTCGCACCTCTGAACTAACTCGGCTGCATCATTCTTTGCTGTTGGCCAATAGAATCCTGACCTGAAGACCTTCCCAACTAGTGTTCTAGAGGCTGCATGTATCCCACATTGTCCAGCGTGGACCTCTTCTAAGAGTTGCTTTCCAGTGGATGGGAGAATGCACTTCATGAAGACGCCTGATGCACCCCTTCTGTATAATGTCTCCCCAATAAGTGTATAGTGAGCTGACTGTCTTGCAATGCGCTCTGCCGAGTTCTTATCGTCTGGTTCTTCTTCATTCCTTATGTACTTAATGATTGGCTTTCTCCAGTCATCGGGATCTGACTCGGGTTGATTTATGATGTTGCACTCTTCCATTTGATCCAATGAGATACTTGGCTGCAGAATTTCTTGCACAAAAACCCCAGGTGGGACCTGAGCTCGACTGGACCCTAGCTTGGATAGTACATCGGCTGCCGTGTTCCGATCTCTTTCCACATGATGAAATTCTAGACCCTCGAATTTATCCTCCAGTTTTCGGACGGCAGTGCAGTATCTTCCCATCGAATCGTTTGAGCAATCCCACTCCTTATTTATCTGGCTGATGACTACCAGAGAATCCCCATATACCATTAATCTTTTGACGCCCAATGATATGGCAATGTTCAATCCATGGATCAAAGCTTCATACTCGGCTGCATTGTTGGAAGCCGGGAATAGCAACTGGAGGGCGTACTTGAGGTGTTCGCCCCCAGGTGCAGTGAAAAGAATCCCCGCTCCTGCTCCCTGCAGCTTGAGTGAGCCATCAAAATACATTCTCCACACTTCTGCAGTCTCCGGGTTGTCTGGTACTTGTTGTTCAGTCCACTCTGATACGAAATCAACCAGTGCTTGGGTTTTGATGGCAGTGCGAGGCCGAAACTCGATGTCATGAGATCCCAGCTCACAGGCCCACTTGGCTATTCGACCGATGGCTTCCTTGTTGTGAAGAATATCCCCTATTGGAAAACTTGTGACTACTATGACTTTGTGGTCGTCAAAGTAGTGACGCAGCTTGCGGGCAGTTAGAAGTACTGCATACAATAGTTTCTGAACTTGAGGATACTTTTTCTTTGAGGGGCCGAGGACTTCACTAATGAAGTAGACAGGATGTTGCGTTGGATAGGCATGCCCTTCTTCTACTCGCTCGACTACCAACGCGGTGCTCACCACGTGAGTCGTGCAAGAGATGTACAATAGCAAATCTTCGGCTGGTTGAGTTGATGTAGCTCGCCGAGGTGGTTTCAGTACTGGCGGTGTTGTCAAGAATTTTTTCAGAGCATCTAGAGCTTCTAGTGCTTCTGAAGTCCACTGAAATTTATCCACCTTCTTGAGTAACTTGTAAAACGGCAAACCTTTTTCTCCCAGCCTGGATATAAATCTGCTTAAAGCTGCCATGCATCCAGTAAGTCGCTGAACCTTCTTCTGTGATCGAGGTGCTTCCATCTTCATGATAGCTTCAATCTTATCCGGATTAGCCTCAATTCCCCGGTGGCTGACAATAAATCCGAGCAACTTTCCGGCTGGTACCCCAAAAACACATTTCTCGGGATTAAGCTTCCATCTATACCGCCTTAGACTGTTGAAAACCAGTTGCAAATCTTCGATGAAGTCTGTTGAGTCCTGTGTTTTGATCACCACGTCATCCACATAGGCCTCCACCCGCTTGCCCCAGTGATCGGCTAAGCATGTTTGAATAGCTCTCTGGTAAGTCGCTCCAGCGTTTTTGAGGCCAAACGGCATGGAGGTATAACAGAAAGCGCCAAATGGAGTAATGAATGTCGTTTTTTCTTCATCTTCCTTCGCCAGACTGATCTGATGATATCCAGAATAACAATCCAGAAAAGACAGCATAGAACATCCAGCGGTGGAGTCCACCACCTGATCTATCCTTGGGAGCCCGAAAGGATCCTTCGGACAGTGTTTGTTGAGATCTGTATAATCAACACACATGCGCCAGTCCACTTTATTCTTTTTGAGTACAAGAACAGGATTGGCTAACCACTCAGGATGTAATACTTCTCTAATGAATCCAGCCGCGACCAAGCGAGCTAACTCGGCGCGAATGGCTTCCCTCTTATCAGGCGTGAAACGACGTAATTTCTGTCGAATCGGCCTCGCCTGGGGAAAAACCTTCAGTTTGTGCTCGGCCAGTTCTCTCGGGACTCCCGGCATATCCGCAGGTTGCCATGCGAATACATCTCGGTTATCTTGCAGAAACCGGACGAGCGCGCTTTCCTATTTGTCATCCAAACTGGAGCTGATGATGGCCGTCTTGCGCTCATCAGTGAACCCCAGGTTGATTCTCTTGGTTTCTTCAGTCGGCCGCATAGAGGTCGCGGTCTGAGCTTCGTTCGTCGGTATTGCTAGGTTCTCCTCAGGCTTAGAGTTCGCCATTGCGGGGGGAGCTGTCGATGGCTTGGCGGTGAGGGCTGCTTGGATAGCCACTCGGAAACATTCTGCGGCGCCTTGGAAGTCGGCGCGCACAGTTATGATCCCTTGCAGTCCTGGCATCTTCAGTATCATGTAGGTGTAATGTGGAATGGCCATGAACTTGGCCAATCCAGGCCTCCCGATGATGGCGTTGTATCCGCAGTCGAAGTTCGCCACTTCAAACCTTAGGAACTCGGTTCTGTAGTTCTCCGGAGTTCCAAAGGTGACCGGCATGTAGATGTGGCCCAGCGGGTATTCCCCTTCCGTCGGCACGATGCCGAAGAAAGGAGTGTCCGACTCGTGGAGCTCTTTGAGATGAACTCCCAAGCTTTGGAGTGTCCGGGGGAAGGTGATGTTGATGCTGCTCCCCCCGTCCACTAACACCTTTTTCACCCGGCTCTCTCGGATTACCGGATCGACGAGAAGCGGGTACTTGCCCGGGTGGTCGAAGTTGAGCCATTGATCCGCCCGAGTGAAGGTAATCGGGTGCTCCGACCACCGGTATGGAGCGGGAGGGCCGATGGTCGCCACCAGTATCTGGCGATCATTGAGCTTTTGCTGTCTTCTGCTCTCCTGCGATCCGTGTCCGCCGAAGATGACGTTGACCTCCCTGTCAACGCGTGGGAAAGCTCCTCCTCCTCCTCCCTCCTCCTGCCGATGGGGTTGTCGTGGTTCATCTGGTCCTCCCCTCGGCGGAGGAGGAGGTAGAGGTTGGAAGGGTCAGCCGTGTCCGACGGAGTGCTTGAAGTCTCGGCAGTTACGAAGAGTGTGTCGCATGTCCTTGTGGTACGGGCACTGGGCGTCGAGGATGTCGTCCAGCGTGCGTTCGCCTCCACGAGGCCCTCCTCGAGCGCGAGAGGCGGGTGGTCCGGCAGCGTGCACTTCTTCGCGTGGCCTCTTCTCCCACCGCTTGTCAGGTTGCTGGTTTGTGTCGCGTCGCGGTGCTGCCGGTGCGGGCTTTGCTCCTCCGATGAGATCCTGGGCTCGCTCGTCGGCGGTGATGTAGAGGTCGGCTTCCCGGAACAGCTCCTCCGAGGTGGTCGGTGCCTTTTGTAGTATGGCTCGGACGAAAACCGAATCATTAGATCCTCGGTAGAAGTCCTCGATCACGGCCGGCTCCGTGACATCGGGGATACGATTCCTCATGGTCTGAAACCTCTTGAGGTACGACCGGAGAGTTTCGTCCCCCCGGCGCTTGATAGATTTAAGGTCCCACGGCTGCGCCGGCTTGTCGGAGAGGGACTGGAAGTTGGCAGTGAAGCGTCGACTGAAGTCTCCCCAAACGTCAATGCAGTGTCGGGGTAGATGTCGCAGCACCCTGACCCAAGCTAGATACTCGCCGAATACGTCTCTTCTTCTTTTTCTGCTCATCAACAGAAAGATCAGTTTGATTGGTCCGGCGAGGACGCCTCGAGCGAGCACGGACAGGTCTCTGAACATCCAAGGTTATACCGACCTCTGGGAGAGGTGCCATTGCCAATGTCTCAGCAGGAGTAACGTCAGAAGAATCTTCAGCCAGCATATCAAGCATGGCATTCATTTCAGCATCAGTAGGATCCAAAGGCACCTCGAAATAGATTTGTCGTTCATCATCAGGAATTTTCCCAAGTGAGGCAACCAAAGCACTAACCTCCTCATCAGAGGGCCGTGTTCTAAGGCCCAAATTACCATCAGTCGCAGGTGGGTTTGACACGAAACGAGTGAAGGCCTTAGCAGGAGGCAGATTCCAAGCCGAATACGCCACCGGAGCACCAACATTGGATACTTTGCCTCTGAGAATCATCTCCAGTCGGCTCACCAAATCTGCAGAAGGGATTCTTCTATTGGTAACTCGAGTTGGGTCGGCTAGCCCTTGATACAGATAAGCCGGGTGGACCCTATCTTTCAGTGGCTGAATGTTTTTGAAAATGAAGTCAGTAACTATAGCTTCAGCAGTTAAACCCCTCTCTTTCAATAGCCCAACTTCAGCTAGCAGCACACTGGCCTCAGCCACCTCCTCGTCTGTAGGAGACTCGGTCCAGCTCGGGGTGCGAACATCTGGCTGTCTTCCTGACCGGGGGGGAGAGAATTTCCATAGTTATCAACTATAAACCACTCCAGGCGCCATCCCTTAATGCTGTCTTTAAGGGGGATTTCAAGATATTCAGTTTTCCGTCCCCGGCGCATCTCCAAGCTGGCACCTCCAACCAACTGATGTTGTCCCCCGGCCATCCCAGGGCGACAATGATACAGGTGTTTCCACAAGCCAAAATGCGGCAGCACGCCAAGAAAGGCCTCACATAAGTGGACGAAGATAGAAATTTGCAGAATTGAGTTAGGGTTCAGATGGGTTAGGTTGATGTGGTAGAAATCAAGAAGACCACGGAAAAAGGGAGAAATAGGAAGACCAAGGCCGCGGAGAAGAAAAGGAGCGTAAACCACGGACTCGTGGGTATCCTCCGTCGGGACCGTAGTCCCGTGGCAAATCCGCCAAGAACAGAGTTCCCGTGGAGGAAGAACCCCGATGGACACGAGGTGGAGGAGTTCGGTTTCAGAGATGATGGACATGTGGTTACCTGCGAAAGGCAACTGGCTGTTGGGATCAATTGGAGGAATCACCACAGCGGAAGAGCTCGCGATTTTTCTCTTGGGAGCCATCTCGATTTCACCAGTGAGCAGATTGGAGGCGAGCGCAGAGAGAATTTGGAAGCAGGAATGCAAGAACTAGGGCGCGGAAAGCAAAGGCGGCTAAAAGTGCAGCTCTTATGGGATATTCTCGGACCAGATACCGTTTCAAAAAGTGCCTAGTCATCACCCGGCAGTTATTCCCGAAATCCCAGCGTGCCACCTGGTCATTCGGCAGTTATTTCCAAAAACTGGTGGGCCATCCCTTCACTCGGGTGTTAATCCTCAAAATAACTCAGCGTTGCCTCTAAAATGCCGACGTCACTATTCAGTCACTCGGGGTTACCTCTAAAACGTCGATCTTGAGCTGAATCGCTCGGCATTACTTCTAAAATGCCGACAGCGACCCTTAATAACTCGGCGTTGCCTCTAAAACGCTGACCTTGAGTTCAAAAACTCGGCGTTGCCTCTAAAATGCCGGCGTCGCTACTCAGTCACTCGGCGTTGCCTCTAAAACGTTGATCTCGAGTTCAATCGTTCGGCATTACTTCTAAAATGCCAACGTTGACCTTCAATCACTCGGCATTACTTCTAAAATGCTGGCAACGACATTTAATCACTCGGCGTGCCTCTAAAACGCTGATCTTGAGTTCAATAACTCGACGTTGCCTCTAAAACGCTGACCTTGAGTTCAAAAACTCGGCGTTGCCTCTAAAATGCCGGCGTCGCTACTCAGTCACTCGGCGTTGCCTCTAAAACGTTGATCTCGAGTTCAGTCGTTCGGCATTACTTCTAAAATGCCAACGTTGACCTTCAATCACTCGGCATTACTTCTAAAAACGTTGATACAGGCTGCAATATTGCTCGGAGGCGTCAGTATAATGATCAAGCTATTCGTCTATGGTCTCAAAAGAATCAGATTTTTAGTCAAACAAAGCGAGTCATCAAGAGGGAACCAAATTCATTCTTCATTTAAGGGAAGTGGCAATACTTACAAATCAACTCATTATGAGTTGATACTTCCCTACTGCTACTACTAGTACTACGCTACACTATACTACTCTACATTACTAATACTACTACATTATTTAACTATACTATTTCTAATCTATACTAATATCTAAAAAGACCAGTGGCATCTAGCCACTGGCCCTGCCCCTGCCGGTGCCGCCGCTCTTGGTGCCGCCCCTGCTGCCGCCGCCCCTGGTGCTGCCCCTGCTGCCGCCGCTCTTGGTGCTGCCCCTGCTGCTGCCATTGCCGCCACCCCCGCCACTGCCGCAGTCGTCGTCGTCGTCGTCGTCGTCGTCGTCGTCGTCGTCCTCGCCCTCGCCGCCGCCGTCCGAGTCCTCCTCATCCGAGGAGTACTCGGACTCATCCGAGCCTTCGAGCCCGGAGCGCTCGACGGCCCGGATGTACGTCCAGACCTCCGCGGCTATCCCCTGAGAGTCGTCCGAGTCATCGGACGACGCTGGGGGAGAGACGGGGGCCGGAGACCTCTCGGACTCGGAGGAGAACTCCTCCTCCGAGTACTCCGAGTCGCCGAAGTCCTCCGATGGAGGAGTCGGCTCGCGCTTGCGCTTGTTGTTTTTTTCCCATGGTGGAAGCAAGCGAGAAAGAAGAGAAGGAAGCAGTAAGGGATAGCGAAGAGATGTGAAGAAACCAGAGGGACAACAGCGTTATTTATAGAAGAGAAAAACAATCGCTCACCTCCAACCGCGGTCACTGAACAGTCGCAAAGCATTCATTATGCACTTCCACCCGTCCAAAGACACGTCAGGCAGCTGACGCCGTTTCATGCAGCACTACACCCATTGGGACTCCAGTCAACAGCGCAAAGGATATGATTACACTCGCCGTCCCATCACATTACAACTCAGAAGCAGCCGGTTAAAACACTCAGCGTACCAAGCCGTCCCTTGCCCACACCCATTGGGGGGGGACGCCCAGGAATTGTCAGTATATTTTTAAAATTGGTCACATCTGTGCAGAGCATGCAGTGAATGCCTCAAGACAAAAATGAGATATCAACAAGAGTTAGAGGGAAGCCAAGTATAGCCAGCAGAGTGCAAAATATGGTCGACAGACATGACTTGAAGACTAGACAGAGAACGTCCATCGAATGTCCAATCAGTTGCAGAGCAAATAAACTATGCTACCTAGCAAGATATGGAAGGATTGCAAATTCGGCTGCAAAAGACAAAACACATGCTGACCTCTGAAGCATAATGTTGATGACATAGCACGGATGACATCATGCCAACTTTTTTATAAGCAGAAAGAGTGATCTTCAGCAAAAGGACACAAAAAGAGGACCTTTAAGCGAATTATCCTCAAAAAATCCACTTGAAGGTCGGGGGCTACACCCATTGGGTGCACCTTCGGTGCACCCCATGGATTGTCATTCTAAGCCAGGATAGCACCAATTTCTAAGGGCATGGGACAAGATTAAGAAGCCAATCTTCAACTGGAATAAAGGAACACAAATGGAAGTAATCTCTGTTGAAGACCTTCGAGCAGATTATTTTCTAAAATCTACTCGAAGCTCGGGGGCTACACCCATTGGGTGCACCTCCGGTGCACCCAATGAAGTTCAGAATCCTACAAACAGGAATGCCGATCTCTAAGGCACAGGCACGAAGCGAGGTTTTGGTCAACAAGTGATCGAAGCAGGAGAAAACAACAAGGAGCCATCTTTCTTCAAATCACCTACAAGCTGGACCTGAGATCTTCGGGTTGATTACCTCTAAATTAACCCAAAGATCGGGGGCTTGTGGGGGATAGATATCCCCCGGGTCCACTAAAAGAGTAAAGGACCTCACGAAAGGCCCAAGGGCCCAATAAATCGTAAGGTTATTCTTTCGTGGGCCTGGGGAAAAACAACCAGCAACGCAGGGCGACATGAGGCCAGATTGGTGCAAACCCGGACGGCCCATAGCGTCGGGCGATTGGCTGCAACAGAGATCCGACTTTCCCGCGTCGGGGCCTCCATGCAACGAAGCCACGTGAAGATAAGTCGGCGAGGGTTACGTAAAGGATAATCTCGAGAGGTTCACTATCTTTTAGCCACTTGTTGTTATCTTATCCATGTGTACTGCCCCACGGTCGAGTATATAAGGCCTAGGGGGCACCCCTTCAGAACGATCGACCCATTTACTTAGCCACCCACATCAACTCTCTGTATTCTTAACCCAGAGAGCTCTCCTGTAATCATTCCCACCAAGCATACTCATCAGGACGTAGGGTGTTACGCATCACTAAGCGGCCCGAACCTGTAAACCTTGTCTACCGTCTCTCGTGCAATCAGCACGAACCATTTTGCTACAGTTGTCGACACCTTCCTACTCCTAAAACACCACGAGGGGCAACCCCAGGTGTGCGGTCGGACCCTAAACACCGACAGCTACACCCATTGGGTGCACCTCCGGTGCACCCAATGAAGTTCAGAATCCTACAAACAGGAATGCCGATCTCTAAGGCACAGGCACGAAGCGAGGTTTTGGTCAACAAGTGATCGAAGCAGGAGAAAACAACAAGGAGCCATCTTTCTTCAAATCACCTACAAGCTGGACCTGAGATCTTCGGGTTGATTACCTCTAAATTAACCCAAAGATCGGGGGCTTGTGGGGGATAGATATCCCCCGGGTCCACTAAAAGAGTAAAGGACCTCACGAAAGGCCCAAGGGCCCAATAAATCGTAAGGTTATTCTTTCGTGGGCCTGGGGAAAAACAACCAGCAACGCAGGGCGACATGAGGCCAGATTGGTGCAAACCCGGACGGCCCATAGCGTCGGGCGATTGGCTGCAACAGAGATCCGACTTTCCCGCGTCGGGGCCTCCACGCAACGAAGCCACGTGAAGATAAGTCGGCGAGGGTTACGTAAAGGATAATCTCGAGAGGTTCACTATCTTTTAGCCACTTGTTGTTATCTTATCCATGTGTACTGCCCCACGGTCGAGTATATAAGGCCTAGGGGGCACCCCTTCAGAACGATCGACCCATTTACTTAGCCACCCACATCAACTCTCTGTATTCTTAACCCAGAGAGCTCTCCTGTAATCATTCCCACCAAGCATACTCATCAGGACGTAGGGTGTTACGCATCACTAAGCGGCCCGAACCTGTAAACCTTGTCTACCGTCTCTCGTGCAATCAGCACGAACCATTTTGCTACAGTTGTCGACACCTTCCTACTCCTAAAACACCACGAGGGGCAACCCCAGGTGTGCGGTCGGACCCTAAACACCGACAGCTACACCCATTGGGTGCACCTCCGGTGCACCCAATGAAGTTCAGAATCCTACAAACAGGAATGCCGATCTCTAAGGCACAGGCACGAAGCGAGGTTTTGGTCAACAAGTGATCGAAGCAGGAGAAAACAACAAGGAGCCATCTTTCTTCAAATCACCTACAAGCTGGACCTGAGATCTTCGGGTTGATTACCTCTAAATTAACCCAAAGATCGGGGGCTTGTGGGGGATAGATATCCCCCGGGTCCACTAAAAGAGTAAAGGACCTCACGAAAGGCCCAAGGGCCCAATAAATCGTAAGGTTATTCTTTCGTGGGCCTGGGGAAAAACAACCAGCAACGCAGGGCGACATGAGGCCAGATTGGTGCAAACCCGGACGGCCCATAGCGTCGGGCGATTGGCTGCAATAGAGATCCGACTTTCCCGCGTCGGGGCCTCCACGCAACGAAGCCACGTGAAGATAAGTCGGCGAGGGTTACGTAAAGGATAATCTCGAGAGGTTCACTATCTTTTAGCCACTTGTTGTTATCTTATCCATGTGTACTGCCCCACGGTCGAGTATATAAGGCCTAGGGGGCACCCCTTCAGAACGATCGACCCATTTACTTAGCCACCCACATCAACTCTCTGTATTCTTAACCCAGAGAGCTCTCCTGTAATCATTCCCACCAAGCATACTCATCAGGACGTAGGGTGTTACGCATCACTAAGCGGCCCGAACCTGTAAACCTTGTCTACCGTCTCTTGTGCAATCAGCACGAACCATTTTGCTACAGTTGTCGACACCTTCCTACTCCTAAAACACCACGAGGGGCAACCCCAGGTGTGCGGTCGGACCCTAAACACCGACAGCTGGCGCCAGCTGTCGGTGTTTAGGGTCCGACCGCACACCTGGGGTTGCCCCTCGTGGTGTTTTAGGAGTAGGAAGGTGTCGACAACTGTAGCAAAATGGTTCGTGCTGATTGCACGAGAGACGGTAGACAAGGTTTACAGGTTCGGGCCGCTTAGTGATGCGTAACACCCTACGTCCTGATGAGTATGCTTGGTGGGAATGATTACAGGAGAGCTCTCTGGGTTAAGAATACAGAGAGTTGATGTGGGTGGCTAAGTAAATGGGTCGATCGTTCTGAAGGGGTGCCCCCTAGGCCTTATATACTCGACCGTGGGGCAGTACACATGGATAAGATAACAACAAGTGGCTAAAAGATAGTGAACCTCTCGAGATTATCCTTTACGTAACCCTCGCCGACTTATCTTCACGTGGCTTCGTTGCGTGGAGGCCCCGACGCGGGAAAGTCGGATCTCTGTTGCAGCCAATCGCCCGACGCTATGGGCCGTCCGGGTTTGCACCAATCTGGCCTCATGTCGCCCTGCGTTGCTGGTTGTTTTTCCCCAGGCCCACGAAAGAATAACCTTACGATTTATTGGGCCCTTGGGCCTTTCGTGAGGTCCTTTACTCTTTTAGTGGACCCGGGGGATATCTATCCCCCACAGATGTATACTCATATTGTTCTCAGAACATATGCACAAACAAAATCTCAGCATGATGCATACTTCATTAGCAAGCCATGGGGTCGACTAGACCTTATTATTCCTTCTAAAATAATATCATATCATCTACTAACTAAAGTAACATCTAGATCTTACAAATAGTAGTAATTTATATATATGTTTATGTAGCTTGGTGGAGCTGGTGGTGGTGGTGGAGGTTGTTGTTGTTGTCTCTCCAACTGCGCTTGCCTTATTTCTTGGCGGACCTGACGTATTTCCTCGCGTTCTTGTCTTATCTGATTTTGCATCTCGGTCACCAGGTCTGTTAATTGTTGTATTACCAGTCTTTGGGCAGCAACCACTTGATCGATTTCAACAGGTGGAGGATTTGGAGGATTCATTTCTGTTTGCTGTTGCGTGATAATCTTTCCTTTCCTGGTATTGACCATGAAAGTTAGAAGCATATGGTAATAGTTTTGCAAAGGAAATTATTCAATAAGCAGAATGAATAAGCTAGTAGCTGGTTATAATCTGAAGATTCTTTAGTAGGGCTTAATCTTTGTTTTATGTCCAGATTGGGGTAACCAGTCGTATAAGGTGAATATCCAAGGGTAAGATAGAAACTGTCAAGATGAGATATATATGGGTGAGATAGACTACAAGATGTAGGTTAAAAGTTTGTTTGTTGTTAGATGGGAATAGATCATATTCATTAGAAGGTTATGATATAACCAAGTGGTTGGGATAAGTATGCTTGCTAGAACAAGACAAGTCTCTACGAATAAGACATAATCTTTTGAGATTAGTTAGATCTAGTAGGATAGGGTAGAGTCTTTTTCGAGATAAGATGGATCTATTAAGGTAAGAAAGAATCTTTTAATATAAGAGAGAATCTTTTTAAAATAAAAGAGAATCTTTTTTAAGATAAAATGGATCTATTAATATAGGAGAGTATCTTTTAAGATAAGAGAATCTATTAAGATAGGAAAGAATCTTTCAAGATAAGATTGATCTATTAAAATAGATACACTTTAATGGAGAGTAATCTAGGCTGTTTAGTTATCTTATGAATTCTATTTATGCCTATATGTATATGCAGATGTAATTGTGGACATTACTCCACAACTAATCACACTCAATCAAAGATCTAAATCAGACATGTATCATAAGAACAAACTTTCAAGCATACAAATATTTACAAAAATACTTTTGATTTTGTTCCTAAGAGTGGGTCTTCTATCCCTAAGGTAACTTTAAGCACAGGATTTCAAAGTGTGAAATCCACACTTGTCTTTAGAATGAAAAGGTGAGAATAATCAGAGTAAAGCGGAAATAGATGAGAAAAGGTTAAGAAAAGTTTAGAAAAGATCAGAGTAGCAAAGGTAAGTAAGTATTGGTTGTCCAGTTCTATCTAGGTTTCGTCCTACAGTCAACATTCCTCTGATACCACTTCTGTCACACACGGGTTTTAGGAGTCCAAAGCCCGGGCGCGAACATAATCACCAGGTGTGCTGGGACCAAGTCTCACACATATGATGAATCATGGCACAGGATCGAATGTCACACCTTTACTACATAACAGGAATTATGTACAAAATAAATAATTACATTATAAGGAGACAACGGTCCAGCAACCCAAAGTTGACTGGGAGACGACGGCCTAGACCTCTCACGAACACATCATAGCATCCTTCATGCGCCTCATCCTGTGGTACCTGTTCTTAACCTGTGGGGGGTGAGACAGCAAGAGTGAGCTCACATACATTCATCGCTCAACAAGTTGTGGGGAATAATGTGCATGAACTCGCCAAAGGTGGGAGCTCACGTGAAGTGTAAGGCTTAACAAAGAGGATGGTTAGAGCTGAGCATTGCTTTTAAAGTTGGTCAAAATTTTATTAGCAATTACTAAGTATGAGTAAATACCAACCCAATTAAATAGTAGAACAGAAGTAACAACATCACATGCGATGCAATGCATATGACAAATTGAATTTAGTTCCATAAATTAATCATGTGAGGGTCCGAGCTGCTCATGACCGTGAGCACGGCTAGTATACCAGTTTTACACTCTGCAGAGGTTGCGCATCTTTACCCACAAGTCATGTTACCCATCTGCCAAGGGATCGCGACTTCCCATACACCTCTACCGAGGAGGCGAGGCAGGGTAACACTATGAGGCCTTTACAAAGTTCCACTAGCTTCAGAAAACCCGCTACAGTTTATAGGAAGCTCCAATGCAGGGACCCCTCGCATGACCGCCATCGCAGCAAAATCATCCCAAGGGCATTCCTACACTGACCACTCCCCTACTGCCCTTGCCCCTTTTGGGTAAGGTAGTCTTCCACTAGCTTTCCTAATTAATCAGCCAAGGGCGTCCCATTAAACCCTTGTGGTAGCACTGTTTTCCCGGGTGGTCGCTCCATGTTCCAATTAACATAATGATCTTATCATGAACAGTAAATAATAAACAGATAATAAAAGTGTGATCATGAATAATGTATCTTCATACCCAAAACCGCATATAGCACTAGCAAGTACTACCCAAAAAGTTCAGTGGTAAACAAGGCATAAAGATAAACAAACTAGGGTAACCTATTGGGTCCCATCAAAATTAACCTATGCAGATCATTATGATTAATCAGAACATGGCTGGGTAAAAGAAGTGATCAAGGACACAACTTGCCTGGCACTTGAAATTCCAGGTACCAACTTGCTCTTCAGATGACACGTGTCCTCACGCTAGTCGTAGCATTACAAACAAAAAGTGTATAGGCAAAATAAACATTACACCAAACATAAGAATAAATTGCATAATAATAATCTACGCGCCATAACGAGATCGTAGAAACAAGAACCACTAAATTCGGAGCTACAGTTATTAAGTTATGAATTTTCGAAATTATTTAGTGCTTAGAATAGATTAATCCTAATGAACAATTTTAACTCAAGTTTCATGGCTAAACAGTGTTATTAGTTGATAGACAATATTAATACAAAATTATTGCAACTGGAATGGGTTAAAAAGGAGTAAAAATGGAATTTCTATGAATTAAATAAGTTCTGGATATATTTTTATACATAAAAACCATTTCCCAAATTATTTTTCTGAATTTCCTAAGCTTCTGGACTGGGCACACTAATACAGAGAAGGTCGGGGTTTAACTTGTAAAATCTACCAGACAAAGCCTACTCCCGCGGGGACGGCGGGTTAATTTGGAATAAATCGAGGGGCTCATTAGAAAAATCTCCAGGCCGAAGGGGGTACGCACCGATCTGTGCCGTCCAATCTAGGATCGATGGACCAGATTAGATCGAACATCACCCCAACCGTTACGCATTACCAGCCATCGGATTACCCATCGACGTCTGTCATTAAACCGATCCTAACGTTGTCGCTACGTCAGATTCGGGCCACCCGATTGAGATCGGACGGAGGACAAGGCATCGGACGGAAAGGGATTTCCCATCAAATCTCGGCCGCACGAAACCCATCCAATGACCCATGACTAATCCCCCATTCGACACCGTGCAGATGGCGGCGCGTGCGCTACCGGCGGCGGAGAACACGACCGTGGCACCCAGGCAGCCGCGGCAGTGCTTCCCCAAAGGATCCGCCATCGATGCCCGCGGTGGCAAGGAGCCCACCGGTGGTCACCGACCTCGCTTAGTTCTACGTGCAGAGTCGAGCAAGGTAACCGCGACGGTGTAGAATTTACCAGTGATTGGTGTCGACCTCGACAAGCGCGGCGCAGGGCGGAATCGTGGCGTGCTTCAAGCCCTGATGACAAATCCCGCGAGCTATTTCGAGTTGAGCGAAGGTTAATCTGTCAAGGTGAAGTCGTGGGTTCAATGCTCCACTCCTCCTTTCCTTCTCCAGCCACGGGTGGAGCTCGTGCTTGCTTCTCGCTGCGACCACGAAGAACTCCAGTCGGACGATGGATTTTATAGAGGCGAGCCGCAGGACGTAGCGGCACGGTTCAGCAGGCACCGGAGTCCATGCGCGTTTTGCTGCCGATCCAACCAACCGAGCCTGCCAAATCCCAATAGCCCCGGGGCGAATCCAAACCATCCCCGAAGCATACGCGCGACAGGAGAGATAGCCTGTCGATTCTGTTTGCGTCCGTGCGGGGTTGGGGGCGATTCTGACATTCCGGCCCCAGATGGCAGTGAAGTCCCAGCGTGAACCGTGGGCTGGCGGCTAGGGTTTAAGCGCGACATGGGGAATTGGTCGTAGTGGGCTGCGCGGGGTGGGGAGTTGGGCCGGGGAAGATTTGGCCCAAGTGGGGGCGGTTTCCTGTCTTTTTTTCTATTTTCTTTTCCAATTTGAAATATCCAAACTAATTTCAAATCCTGGTTTCGAATTTCAAATTTTCAGTATGTAATTCTAATGTAAAGGTGAATCATGTTTCCATTATTATTTATTCTTTTACCTATTTTTTAATTATAAATGGCTTTATTAGGATTCCCTTTCTTATTTTCTATTTTATATTTTCCTTTATGAGATGAGGTCAATTTAAATTATGATTCCTTGATTGAAATAAAATGCATCACATAAATAACATCAGCATGAGATACATTTTTATTTATTTATGTGTTTGTTTGTTATTTGCATAATTTTAATGCCATTAATTGAGTATGCAGAGAGAAATAGAAAGAAATTCAAGAAATCCCCAAACACCCTCTTATAAATTTATTTATCTATTCATTTTATTATAATTTTTTTATACCAATTTTGGGCTTTACAGCACCTCCGCTCCACCATCAGTAATATCACAACACCACATGACACAGATTCTACTCAAGACTCTACCCATCCATATATCACTATTCTGACCACTATACTAAATATTTGTTGGTATACTTGTTGGTGTGTATGTTTGCTTGTTCATGTTGCATAGTTATCGGAGCGTTTGTGCCGTCTCGTGGAGGCCAAATCTGCAAGTCTACGCCAGGCAGTGGAGCCAGAAGCCAGTTCCGCGAGCTCTCCTTCCCCCTTCGCCAGATAAGCACGGCAAGCTCACTGGATCCCTTTGATGCATAAATTACCTATGTTTTACAACCACAACCCTCAGCCTGTTATTTTATGCATGATATGATTTTAAGAGAAGTTATTATGGCCACCCAGCCGCTTGCCGCAATCAATCCCTGATATATTTGTTACAAATGATTTGAGGAAATGTGTGAGTTTTCAAAAGAAAATGTTTTTCAAAATGTGTATGATGAAGGGTTTTCACCCTTATCACCTTTGACTAAGGATGATCAGGGACTCCCTGGTTTAGGGGAGGGCCTAAGGTGATGGCTCAGCTGGTTTAGGCGTGAGCAGAAGGATTGTCCCCTCTTATAAGGACCGGTTTGTCATCTTTCACTACTTGTACTCATGATAAGTACAATCACTCGAGACTGTGTGGGCAGTCACTCAATCTGAACTCGTACGGTCCAACCCTAGGGTTATGAAGGCTGGGGAGCACTGGGAGGATAAGGAGGGGGAATGTTTTGTCTGGTTTGGACATGGCGGTGGCCTGACTCCTTCCGGTATAACCGTTAAGGTTAGGACGTGCGAGGAAAGAAAGAGATTGGATTTGGATCTCATCGGCCATGAGATCGCAGAGCCGAACTAGTGGGTAAAGTGTACACCTTTGCGCAGAGTTTGAAAACCTATTCGAATAGTCTGTGTCCACAGGAATGGACGAGTCTGGTGTGGTATGGCAATTAGTGTTTTGTTTTCAAAAAAAAGAGGTGCTTTTGAGAAAAGTGGTTTTTAAAAAGGTTCAGCGGTTGAGCCATGAGCTATGGTGGACGGGAAGTCCAGTAGCTGTTTTTGAAAAAGGAAAAACCAGTGGGAAACTGCTGAGATACCTGGATGGTTTAGTCCAGGGGATTTTGTTCTAATGCTGAAAAACTTCCTCCTCCTTTTGGAGAGGATGCGCTTTGCAAAATATAAAATGTTTCACAAAACAACCCTGCATAAAATACTGTTGTTTCTACAAAATATCCTGAGCTCCACATATTCTATGCATTATATCTGATTTCCCCATTCCGCGGGTGAAGGTGGGCTGCTGAGTACGTTTGTACTCACCCTTGCTTATTTGTTGTTTTTCAGAAAAAGGAGATCGGGTAAGAGTTACGACTGTTCCCAACCTTGCCTGTGGCTGTTGGACCGCTGATTTGCTTCGCTGCGTATATCGGGCTGCTTCAGCCCCACTCTGATGATATTCCCGAGTTGTGGACCAACTCTTAAAGTTGTTCGCCACCTTTGTAGGTTTGTCTCGTTTAAGCAGATTTGGTATCATCTGATGTATAAATGTGTTTACTAGCCTCCTGGGACTAGTAATTGTATCACATTTGAGTCCCAGAGGATTGGGGACGCTTCAGGTGATATCAGAGCTGTTAGGTTGGCCGCAGGACATAACCCTTAGCCCGATCCAAAAGTTTTTGAGTCCAAACTATTTCGTAAAAAAAATCTTGCTCTCATCCCTTCATTTCAAAATGCTTTCCCCCTTTCCTTCTCTCAGAAGTCAGATGGAGGTTCGCTGCCAAACCAGCTTTTGCCAGAATGAAGATGGTTTCCCCAAGTTGCTGAGAGCATGCACAGTTTGCCTCGGAATCAGGAGCCAGCTAGAGTATGATGGCCGTGAATTCGTCGAGCATGGCACAGAGAAGTGTGTCGTGACTGTATACATTGGATTCAGTCTGTACCATGTGGAATGGAGTGTCACTGCTGCTGGGCACAGATTCAAAGACACCTGCCAAGTCATCGCTCGCAAGGCATTGAGGGCCCTGTGTCAGATGTATGAAGAAGAAGTGGCCGACACCCCGCTCAGATTCTTCCCGCCCTTTCAGAGAGACTGTCTCGTTTGGATGGCCAGGATGCGTGCCTTGGAAGGGCAGCAGCTGCTTGAGGATGACCCCACAGTCGTGTACCTCACTGCCTACCTGCTCACCCTGGATGCACAGTATGATTTCTTGGCTCGGCACCACCGTCAGATGATTGCCCGAGCAGAAGATGCAGAGAAGCGCAACCGCCAGCTCCATGTGGATCTCACCACAGCTCAAGCCCGTGCAACTGCATTGGAAAGTCGTGAAGTCATTGCTGTTGAAGCTCTGAAGCAAGCCAAGGATGAGCACGTCCAGAAGTTGATGGAGGCCTACTTGGTCACCCATAACCAATGTAGAGCCCTGCGGATCCAAGAGCCCGCTTCATCCAACCCTGTTCAACCCATCAGAGCTGAAGATCCCCAGATTCTTGAAGGTCACCCGGTCTCTATCAGAGGAGATAAGAACGCTTGGGAACTCCCGGAAGGAGCCATAGTCTTGGAAGGAATTCTAGTCTTCCCTCAGGCTATGAATAAGCAAGAGCACCTCAAGTCCTCCCAAGATCCCCCGCCAGAGTTGTTTGAGCACCTCACCATGAAGAAGATTCTAGCACCATCCCTTGAAGTCAAGGAAGAAGCTGCAAGCACCCCGCCAGCACCGCCGCCCTTTGAGGAACTACAAGAGCCTGTCCCGCTTGAAGAAGAGTTCGACCCCGTCTTACCATCTCAGTCGCCGCCAGAAGAAGTCATCAACATCAGCTCCCTCTTGACCCATCCAGGAGATGTCTCAGATTGAAGTTGTGCGCCAGCCTTGCCAGAAGAGAAGCTGTCTGATCTAAAGTTAGTATGCCCAGTCCTCTGCATGCATCGGGTAGTGAAGTTTTCTTCACTTTGGCTAGAACCCTGCATGTATGAGAGGTAATCGTGTAGACCGTGTTTTGAAAAACTCTAATTGTGTGGTCCCCTAGGGCATTTCAAAATGAATTTCGCTTGATGTTTTCTTCCCTTTGGAGTGCATATGTGATGCTTTAACGTTATTGCTCATAAGTTGCATTTAGCATAGTTCTCAATTCAGGAGCCAAGCAATAGTAGTTATGCTTAGCCCCCGAATCTGAGTAGTCCGTGCTTTGGAAAAACTCTATTCTTCCCCTATTCAAAACATTTGATTTGTTTGTGCTTATCATTGTTGAGCTTGTGAGTTTTCTTTACGTTTGTCTTAAAAAAAGGTTTTCTCTAAAAACATAGATCACAAATTAGATCCAGTCCTCGCCTTATTCTTCCATTCTCATCTTAACCCATCTCAAGAGAAAAGTGCCTTACCCAAGAAGATACCGCGAAGCTTACCCTTGAAGCCTGGATTAAGCTACAGAAGAAATCAGTCCAGCCGCTCAGTCAAAAGGACCGACCGTGAGAATCAAAGCACTGCCCCTGAGTCAAAGTAAATAGGAAAAGAGGACATAAAGAGTTATTACCATACAGAGAGGCAAAGATTCTTGGAACCAGAGACCACAAACATCAGGGTCATCGACTCCACCACTCACTCGTGCCCCCCTCGCACGCGTGCCGCCCCCTTTGCAGCGCACTACCGCCGCCCACCCCCCTTTGCAGCGCACCCGCCGCCGCCATCATCGCCGGCAACACCAGGCCCCCCTTCCCTTGTCTTGTTTGCTGCCGCGTGGCACCTGCTCCATCACCACCACTCTGCAACCAAGCACCACCATCAATACCGCTCGCCTATAAAACCCCCCCCACCAGCTCCCTCAGTTCCCATCCCAAGCAAAACACTCCAGATAAAACCCCCTCTGCCAAATTGCAAGCAACTCCATTTTCCACTCCCTCGCCCCTGAGATCACAATGCTTGGTAATTCTTGGGTTGAAGACTGTTGTATATGGTTCAACATCCTTGGTTTCCTCCTCTGTATGATGGTAATACTCTTTGATAGAATCCTCCAGTGGGAAGAGCAAAGGGAAAGAAAGAGTCGGTAAAAAGAAGATAGTGAAGAGAAGATAAGAAGAAGGTTCTCCCAAAATCAACCCTGTGTCAGTCATCTCTCCGCAGCCTGCTCAAGCAGCAGCAGCAGAAGAAGGCCTTGTAACGCCCTTGTTATGAGGTACTTCATGGAGTTCAAATCCCCAATATTCAAGAGTTCTACCCTCATTCTTTTTAAGTGGGGTAGTGTTCCCGTAATAAAGTTCCTGCTATGGAGAAAAAGAAGAAGGCCTGTAGCAAGATTGTGGAGGACCAGATCACCGAAGCTTATAAGTTTCTGGATGAGAAGTGGTCACCCAAGTTCCGTTGATGAAGCACCAGAAGACCAATCAATGAAGGAATCCATGTGGAAGTTCGCAAGAGAAAGGTTTGCGTGTTGGCATCGATGCTTCTTCAATAAGCTAGCTGCCAAGCGAAACCTAGAAGCCTGAAGATGATCTTTGAGTAGCCAAAATCAGCGTTTGCAATCAGCAATCAGATGCTCCTCAAGAGCCAGATTTTGTTGAAGCTCCATCTCCTCGAAGAGTCTGCAAAGCAAAGATTTGTAGCTGAAGTAAAGCTATACCCATAACCCTTCTAAGCCAAATCTTGAGGACGAGATTCATTTTAAGTGGGGTAGATTTGTAGCATCCCAAAAATTCAAATCCTAAAATTTCCTCAAACTTGCTCTAAATTCAAAATGAATTTCAAATTTCGTTTCAAAATGTTTGTTTGCGAGTTGATATCGGCAAATAAATTATAGTGGTCTATATTCTCTCCAAAATCCTCCTCAAAATATCCTACAAATATTTCCCTAGTGACCCCCTTAAAATCTTTCCAGAAATACTGCCCAAATATTCCACCAAATATTTTCCTCTTGAGAAATACCTTCAAAATCATTTTTCAAGTCCCTACAAATATTTTCTTCATAACTTTCCTCATGCTCATACGTATACGTATGCCTCCGGTGTCAGACGGTGAGCTCTACAAGCTAATTACACTCATATAAGACAAATCCATGCTAATCTCCCACTAATCCTCTCATCCTCCCACTAATCCTCTCATCCCTCCCCCTAATCCCCCACCATGGCTATAAATAGAGGGGCAAGGGCCTCCTCTCATCCCACCCCAAGCCATTTCATGGCAACTCTCTTCCCCCCCCCCACACACACCCACTCCATGTTCCACACAAGCACACACTAGCACAAGGATCGTTCGATCGTTCGTCCCGTGTTCTTAGTTTGTTCATTCGTTCGTCCGATCGTTCATGGTTCGTTCATCCGTTCGTCCGATCGTTTGATCGTTCGTCCGTTCGTTCGTCCAAATAATCTTTTTCCTACCGTTATGCTGCCGAAATTCCGATCGTTCGTTCGTTCGATCATTCCATCGTTCATCGTTCGTTCATAGTTCCTATTCATTGTTCATCGTTCATTCATAGTCCCTATTCATCGTTCTTCCAGATAATCTTTGTCCTACCGTTATCCTGCCGAAATTCCGATCATTCGATCGTTCGTCTGTTCGTTCATCCAAATAATCTTTTTCCTGCCGTTATGCTGCCGAAATTCCGATCGTTCGTTCGTTCGATCATTCGATCGTTCATCGTTTGTTCATAGTTCCTATTCATCGTTCATCGTTCGTTCATAGTCCCTATTCATCGTTCTTCCAGATAATCTTTGTCCTGCCGTTATGCTGCCGAAATTCTGATCGTTCGTTCGTCCGATCATTCGATCATTCGTTCGTTCGTTCATAGTTCCTATTTATCGTTCATCGTTCCTATTCATCGTTCGTTCATACGAACTATTCACCATCACTATTCACCGTTACTATTCACCGACACTATTCACCATCATTACTATTCATCATCGTTACTACTCATCGATGATATCTATAGTAACTTTTTCGTCGTCACTATTCATCGTTACTATTCATCGTTACTATTCATCGATTAGCTGATCACCCCAAATTTCAACTACTCATACATCATGCTGTCCAGTCCACCTAAGACCAGCCAGACCCATATTCCAGTCATACGAACTCTGGTGACTGTGATTTTCCTTCCAGTGGGAACTTCCCATCTGGTCACCCATCCCAGGTTTCTCCAAGTTGAGCACGCTTAACTTTAAGATTCCTTCGAACCAGGATTCCAAACTCAGATTCCAATAATTCTTATTTCTAAATTCTTATCAAACTATTCCCTATCCAACTATGTCATCCGTTAAGCATGGTTCATATTCCAGAAAACTCCTAAAATACTTTTATCCCATATTTTGCCTATGATCTCCCTGTTCAGACTAAGTCAGTCGATTCATTCGTCACTATTCTCACCAACAGTGAACTTCACTGTGCTACACCACATACACCCAGCTATAAATACACCCAGCTACCCTCTCCCTCTCCACACACACTCAACACCCTCAGCCAAGGCAAACACCCCACCCACTCAGTTACTCCGCTCTGCCGGCTACACGCATAGTGTCGTTTCGCCTCCAGTCCACCCTCCTGGTAAGCACCTCCGCTCCACCATCAGTAATATCACAACACCACATGACACAGATTCTACTCAAGACTCTACCCATCCATATATCACTATTCTGACCACTATACTAAATATTTGTTGGTATACTTGTTGGTTTGTATGTTTGCTTGTTCATGTTGCATAGTTATCGGAGCGTTCGTGCCGTCTCGTGGAGGCCAAATCTGCAAGTCTACGCCAGGCAGTGGAGCCAGAAGCCAGTTCCGCGAGCTCTCCTTCCCCCTTCGTCGGATAAGCACGGCAAGCTCACTGGATCCCTTTGATGCATAAATTACCTATGTTTTACAACCACAACCCTCAGCCTGTTATTTTATGCATGATATGATTTTAAGACAAGTTATTATGGCCACCCAGCCGCTTGCCGCAATCAATCCCTGATATATTTGTTACAAATGATTTGAGGAAAGGTGTGAGTTTTCAAAAGAAAATGCTTTTCAAAATGTGTATGATGAAGGGTTTTCACCCTTATCACCTTTGAGTAAGGATGATCAAGGACTCCCTAGTTTAGGGGAGGGCCTAAGGTGATGGCTCAGCTGGTTTAGGCGTGAGCAGAAGGATTGTCCCCTCTTATAAGGACCGGTTTGTCATCTTTCACTACCTGTACTCATGATAAGTACAACCACTCGAGACTGTGTGGGCAGTCACTCAATCTGAACTCGTACGGTCCAACCCCAGGGTTATGAAGGCTGGGGAGCACCGGGAGGATAAGGAGGGGGAATGTTTTGTCCGGTTTGGACATGGCGGTGGCCTGACTCCTTCCGGTATAACCGTTAAGGTTAGGACGTGCGAGGAAAGAAAGAGATTCGGATTTGGATCTCATCGGCCATGAGATCGCAGAGCCGGACTAGTGGGTAAAGTACACCTCTGCGCAGAGTTTGAAAACCGATTCGAATAGTCTGTGTCCACAGGAATGGACGAGTCTGGTGTGGTATGGCAATTAGTGTTTTGTTTTAAAAAAAAGAGGTGCTTTTGAGAAAAGTGGTTTTTAAAAAGGTTCGGCGGTTGAGCCGTGAGCTATGGTGGACGGGAAGTCCAGTACCTGTTTTTGAAAAAGGAAAAACCAGTGGGAAACTGCTGAGATACCTGGATGGTTTAGTCCAGGGGATTTTATTCTAATGCTGAAAAACTTCCTGCTCCTTTTGGAGAGGATGCGCTTTGTAAAATACAAAATGTTTTACAAAACAACCCTGCATAAAATATTATTGTTTCTGCAAAATATCCTGAGCTCCACATATTCCATGCATTATATCTGATTTCCCCATTCCGCGGGTGAAGGTGGGCTGCTGAGTACGTTTGTACTCACCCTTTCTTATTTGTTGTTTTTCAGAAAAAGGAGATCGGGTAAGAGTTACGACTGTTCCCAACCTTGCCTGTGGTTGTTGGACCGCTGATTTGCTTCGCTGCGTATATCGGGCTACTTCAGCCCCACTCTTATGATATGTCCCGAGTTGTGGACCAACTCTTAAAGTTGTTCGCCACCTTTGTAGGTTTGTCTCGTTTAAGAAGATTTGGTATCATCTGATGTATAAATGTGTTTACTAGCCTCCTGGGACTAGTAATTGTATCACATTTGAGTCCCAGAGGATTGGGGATGCTTCAAAAACCCGGGCGCGAAATAAACACCAGGTGTACTGGGACCAAGTCTCGCACATATGATGCATAGTGGCACAGAATCGAATGTCACATCTTTACTATATAACAGGAGTTCTGTACAAAATAAATAAATAATTACATCATAAGGAGACAACGATCCAGCAACCAAAAGTTGACTGGGAGACGACGGCCTAGACCACTCACAAACTCATCACGGCATCCTCCATGTGCCTCATCATGTGGTACCTGATCTTGACCTGTGGGGTTGTGAGACAGCAAGAGTGAGCTCACATACGTTCATCGCTCAACAAGTTGTGGGGAATAATGTGCATGAACTCGCCAAAGGTGGGAGCTCAGGTGAGGTGTAAGGCTTACCAAAGAGGATGGTTGAAGGTGAGCATTGCTTTTAAAGTTGGTCAAACTTTTATTAGCAATTATTAAGTATAAGTAAATACCAACCCAATTAAGTAGTGGAACAAAAGTAATAAAACACCCTCAATACAATGCATATGACAAATTGAATTTAGTTCCATAAATTAATCATGTGAGTGTCCGAGCCACTCATGACCGTGAGTGAAAAAGAAATAGGATTAACCTTTTCCTACAATTAATTTTGGTGGTTGAATGCCCAACACAAATATATGGACTAACTAGTTTGCTCTTGAATACATGTTCTACTGGTGCATAAAGGTTCAACACAAACCAATAAATATTCAAGTTAGGGGTTCAATTCAAAGGAGCAAAATAAACCAAGTGTGCTCTGGTCTGGCGCACCGGACTGTCCGGTGTGCCACCGAACAGTGTCCGGTGCACCAGGACCATACAGAGTCCAACTAGCCACTCTCGAGTTTCTTTCGGCGCACTCCGCTATAATTCACCGGACTGTCCGGTGTGCCACCGGACTGTCCGGTGAACCAGCGGAGCAACGGCTATCCAACACAACGGTCAACTGCAAAAGCCCTCTGACGCGTGAACAGTGAAGAACAGTGTGCGGCACAGTCAGAGCGCAGAGTCAGAGGCACACCGGACAATGAATAAGAGCTGTCCAGTGCGACACCGGACTGTCCGGTGCGATAAGAACTCAATGGCGCCAACGGTCGACTGCTCCTGAACCCTAACGGTTGGGTGATGTGGCGGCGCACCGGACAGCCTACAGTGCCTGTCCGGTGGCGCACCGGACTGTCCGGTGGCGCACCGGACTGTCCGATGCGCCCATTGACAGCAGCCATCCCCAAGGACCATTTGGTGGTTGAGGGCTATAAATACCTCCCAACCACCACCACTCCAAGCATCCAAGATTTATGAGTATCACATTCATTACAAGAGCTCTAGCATTCACTCCTATACATAATTCAAAAGATCAAAGCCTTTGCAAGTCCTAAATTCATCTCAAACACTTAGTGACTTGTGAGAGAGAGATTTTGTGTTCATTTGAGTTCTTGCCTCTTGGATTCCCTTCTTTCTTTCTCTTTCTTGTTCTCAAGCAACTTGTAATCAAAGCAAGAGACACCTAAGTGTGTGGTGATCCTTGTGGGGTCTAAGTGACCCATTTGATTAAGGAGAAGGCTCAGTCTAAGTGACCGTTTGAGAGAGGGAAAGGGTTGAAAGAGATCCGGTAAAACAAATCACCGTGTTCACTCGCTTTATTTCTTGATTGATTTGTTTCCCTCTCTTTCGGACTTTACTTTAATTCTAACGTTAACCCCACTTGTAGTGTGTGCTTAAGTTTATAAATTTCAGGTTTCGCCTATCCACCCCCTCTAGGCGACTTTGAATTGGTATCGGAGCCTGATACTTCATTAGAGTCTAACAACTCGAAGTAATGTTGGGATAGAAGGGAACGGATCTGATGATCCGTGGTAATATAGTTCTCAACAATCACTGCCGGCTAATGGAGGTTGCCGCTGAGATCAGACGAGGATCATTTCTTTTCGCACATATGCATAACACCCGGCCCACTCACTTTTTGCAAGGTACCAGTAGTACCTGCTAGTTGCAACCTGAAAGAGGCCCACAGGACTGAGACCCCCAGCGAGCAAAGTTCTGGTGTTATTCAGATTCCTGGTGCTTTATTATTACGGGCGTATTTTGTTAGGGTGTCCTTGTCGTTCGAGTGCTGCTGATTCGGGCAGGCGATTGCCAACAGAGAACCAATAAGCAACAGGGGCCCGCGTCGCAACTTGCCAGAACAGCCGCAGGATTATCCGACGTTGCCTTGTGCTACAAGTCTGGACTCGTGCTGCAGGCTGGCACAATCGACAGGCGAAATGGCCCGGGGTGTATAGCTAGCTGTATACTGTGCATGCTTTTTTTTTATCTCCGTGGTAGATACAATTACAAGCTATCCAAACAACTCTAGGTCTCTGCTGGCTCATTAACTTGTTCAATTTAGTAGTTTTAAAATGGCATGCGCATATGTCACTGATTATGGGCTACCAATACCGTACGTTTAAATTGAGCAGGATATAGTGCGCATATATAAGATGAGGTCTAAAAGACAGTCAGCCATCAAAGGGTTTATTGCTCCAACTCCGAAACGTTAAATCTTTGCGTACGTGTCTGTGGAGTCTGGAGTCTGGACGGCAGCTGCTCTAGCTGCATGCAATGCACCTAGCTCATCACATGCGTGACGTATGGTGCCTAGCCTGTGAAATGAGGGCCAGCGCGCGCGTAGCGCAGTTGACCACGTGACAGTAGTGCGTGACCACCAGGCATGTACCAGCTAGCCCGGCCCTCTGCCTAGCAGTAGCAGCGACGACGACGAGCCGACACGGCTGCATGCAGCTGCTGGCCGAAGACGTCATGGCGCCAGTACGTACACAGCACGTACGTTGAATTGCTTGAGTGAAGAAACACTAGCTAGCGCGCGCGCGCGTCGGTTGGCCGCACGCATGCATGCGCAGTGCACGGTCGACCACCGACGGACCGCGAGCCGGAGCTCTGCCCGGCAGGTCTCGCGCGCTCAACAGGCACTCAGGGCAGCTCCTCCGGCTCCGGCCTACTGACCGGCCGACACATGACATGAGCGAGCCCCGTAGAAAAAAGAACACGAGTAGCTAGCCAGCCAGCAGTGGCCCTCCCGTGAAGGAATGGGCGGGCCAGACCGGCCGGCGACGTTACGTGACAACTGGACCTCGCAACGCGTGGGGCCCCATTCGACGTGGACGACAGCGCGTACGGCCTGATAGTGATAGGTCAACCTGTACATGCATGCTCCTCTCCTCACATGTCCCATACTGGCATATGCCATGCGGCAGCAATCAAGCAAGCTGCATCGTCCAGACGTCCACTCGCGCGTCGTCGGAGCTCCGATCCGGCGGTCTATCTGGCCCGAGATGCCGGCCGGCGGATCGGATGGAGCATGGGACAGCGGCGCCGCGCGCGCCAGGAGGACGCGAGGCTTGACGGCGTCCGCCGGCGACCTGGAGCATGGGCGCAGGAGGACGAGGCCGTGTGTGGGTGGTCGCTGGCGTGGGAAGCGGCGCAGCTGATGGCCCGCCCCGGAAGCAACACCTTCCTTGCTTCCTCTTTCCCTCACGCAAGCGCGGCCTGCGCCTGCCTACGTGCCGCTCCCGCTCCCGCTCCCGCTCCGCTTTACCCGACCCGCCCGGGGGGCCGGGGATCCTCTGCGGCCGTGGTGGCCGGCCGGCGTCAACGTCCGCTAGTACACGCACGAGTCGTGAAGGCCATCACGCTACGCTACGCATTGCTCGGTGTGACGTTCTTCTCGGTGACTAACTGCGAGTCGTCCACGAAAGCCACGTACTTGCTCGTGGTACGGTTACCGGCGTCATTTAAGCTAAGCATTGGCCTCATCAGCAGTGGTGGTACTATACGCTGTATGTGCGCGCTATCCCTCTCATTGTCATTGCTAGGTCAGTCGCACCTACTATCTCTCTGCTCTCGCATATATATGTGCTGCATGCTGACGTACCATGACACCACCATAGTCCATAGCCATAGGAGCCGACTTAGCTGGCCGGCCGGCGGTCCCTCGACCGTATTCGTACGGGGTACGTACGTGCCTACTTCTACCTACGTACGCGCGCCCAGCTGGGCGCCTGGGCCAGTGTCGTCACAGCGACGGAAGAGGAGCACGGGGGATAGCTAGGCTAGGGGCCGGAAAAGACGCGTGATGCAGCACATCATGCACGCGTACGACGCCGCGCAGTCGCGGGTCCGTCGTGGTCTCGCTCTCGCGTCCTAGCAGCCACAGCCCACAGGCGGTAATAAAGCGACGACTGCGACGATCCGTCCAGGTCCAGGTCCAGGTCCAGGTCCAGGTCCGGTACCCATCCATCCGTCGCGGGCCGGCCGATCCCTTTGGCTTTTAATGCAGCCTTTTTGTCCCTTAAAAAGCAACCACCAGCCGCTCGATCCCGCCTTGGATCGATAGGTCACTCTCGCGCGCGCCTGGCCTCCTCTCGCTTCGCTTCCTTGCTCAGCTAGCTTGTGCTCCTAAAGCTTTGTCATGGCGGCGTCCCGCTCGCCCAAGGTCGCGAGGGAGGCGGCCGCCGTGGACGCCAACACCACGTTCGTGCAGGCCGACCCCGCGACGTTCCGCGCGCTCGTGCAGAAGCTCACGGGCGCCGCGCCAGCAGCAGGCGGGACGACGACAGCGACAGCTACATCGGCGGCGGAGAACCTGCTGTCGCCGAAGCAGCAGGACGGAGACGCGGCTGCGGTGACCGTCGCGCACGCGCCGAGGCGGCCGAAGCTGCAGGAGAGGCGGCGCGCGGCGCCGGCCAGGCTGGAGCTGTCGCCGGCGTCGTTGTACTGCTACCACCACCACCACGCCCACTCCCGCTACGGCCACGGGCTCATCATGCACTCGCCAGTGTCGCCCATGGACGCCTACATGGTGCTGGCGGCCTCCGCGTCGCCGTCGCCGTCGCCGTCGCCGTCGAGCGGCGGCGCGGTGGTGACGATAAGCAGGGAGGAGGAGGAGCGGGAGGAGAAGGCCATCGCCTCCAAGGGCTTCTACCTGCACGCGTCGCCCAGGGGTGGTGACGGCGACCGGCCCAGGCTGCTGCCGCTGTTCCCCGGCCGTCCACTCACCCAGGATCAGTGGTGAACTCCGGCGAGGCTAGCAAGCTAGTCATGTGTGGCTAATTCACCGTTAGTGACATATATATATGCATGTACCGCCTATATATATAATTGCGCTAGAACTTGATGGTGTTAAAATTTCATGGTTGCAACGTACGTACTACGCCTTGTTAGTTTTTGTAGCCGGTAAATCTCTAGCTAATTAATCCTCTGCCACATCTGAATCTGGATCTAATATGTAATCACGCATGGAATGTCTCTCCCGTACGTCTTGTGTTGTGTGTGGTGTGTGCTCCACTAGCATGCAGCCATGCAGGTCAACTTCTGGTTCCTGGGATCCATCCAATGCAACCAACTGCATGAGCATGCCATTTGCCCAAAATTAAAGGCGTGCCAAGTAGGTGATCGATCCGACGCCAATGCGTCAATGCCATGCCAACGTAGACGTACGTCAAGTTTATTCCTGCTGTGGCCTGTGGGACAAGAACTGGATATGAGGCAAACATCTTTTTTTTTATTGATTTTATTGCGTAAGAGGAAGAGGGAATATATACACATAGAGACACAGACAATGGGACCGGTCGACATCTGCACGAACCTAGCTTGTCACTAGCGTCATGCTGTGGGAAGTAGTGTAGGAGCCACAGGGACTGGTTGCAGTCACGGGCGCCATTGCATGCCGCAGACGAAGCGATGGATCGGAGTCGGAGGAGAGCTACTCATCATCGCGCTGCTCACATGATTTGTACATGTTGGGAACGAACATGTATGTACGTATAACCTATGCGCACATACGCGGCTACGCTGTTTGCGCGTATATATATACTCGCGGTTCCGTCTTCGGCTTTCCCTCTTGTGCCTTCTACGTGTCCCTCCCCTCCTACAAATCATCTAGTTATAAAGTCATAGCTTTAAGGAGTCCTTCGTTATAAATGCCTTTCTAAAATTTGTTTTCTTGATGTTGCTGGTGAACTACTTGATCTTCCTCAGTCTCTAAACCTTGACCTTCTAAACATTTTTCTAAAACACCATACAGGGCATCATTCCACTCCAAACATCGCATGCATCAGACAGTATTCTATTGGAACAGTACACCAAACAGTATAAACATAGGATAAAAAGGTTATAAAACTATTATACGTATTGCTATGAACACGTGAGAGCGCTCAAATCGGATTTAAAACATGAAAGCTATTAATGAGATAAGGATCAAATGGTGGCCTTCCTGTCCCGGAACCAACGCTAGTGCCCAGTAGTAGTGGTATTAATTCGGAGCTCACGAGGTGCGTGCGTGCGTGCGTGCGCGTGTATGTCTGTTGCGGGCATGCCCAATAGCTCAAGCCTGCACCCCAGAGTAATGGACGCGGCTTCAGTAAAACAGCAAACGCCTGCACCCAGTACTACTAGTAAGCAGCATCAGCGTTTCAGCACTGCATGCCATGTCGTAAGCATGTAGGAGGAGTACACAGGTACAGCAGCTAGGGCAGGTCCCGGTCCGCCGACCAGGATCAGAATTCTCACAGGCGTTGATTGGATGCCTGCGTCTATGTAGCCAGGCTCATGTGAGCATGGCCCGACACATGCGGCGCTTTTGCGCGTATCCCGGCATGCAGGCAAAAGACTTCCGCAAATAAGTAACTTGCATCGATGCATGCATGCTTAATCATCTTCATGCCGGCAACCGAACAAATTCAGAGACTCAGTCAACGCATGTGGTGAGCCAGGCTACTACCGGATGTGCAATCGAACAGACGGACAGAGGATGGCATTGGCACTTGTATAATGTGTTGGATTAATGTGGGCTTGGCCCAAATTAATATTCAATAATAGTCAATGCTAATGGCCCACTTTAATGCTATGGTGTACTAATTATTTAGTACCATATTGGAAGTTCAAAGGACAAATCAATCAACTTAAATAGGTGGACCATTGGTGCATCTATTGAGAAGTTGAGAAAAGGATGAAGAACTGCCACGCGCGCGCGCGCGCCGCCGCCGCCGCCGGCCGGGCCGGGCCGGGCCGTGGCTCGTGGCTCGGACCTTGGTCCGAATATTCCTTTCAAACGGTTGCGCATTTTGCCTGGAGTGATGACCGTCATGATAACCGTCCGTTTCCTGTCTTATGGCTAGTAACGGACGTCAGTTACTGACGATTATGGCTAGTAACGGACGTCAGTTTCCAGTTCTAATGCGCGACCGTTTCTGTCCGTTGTTCTTCTCTCTCCTTCTGACCGCCTATAAGAATGGAGAGGGGAGGGCTCTTCCAGACACGCGAATCATCTCACGCGAATTGCAAACAACACATTCCCGTCCCATCTTCTGCGAGCACAGAGAGAGTGGGAGAGCAGGCCTCCGAAATCACCGACCGCAGAGATACACTTGCACGGGTGTGCGGGCGATCAGATTTTTGGGGAGCGTCTTCGCGACTGCTCGCGCTTCGTCCTCAGCTTGCTGTTCGTCGCCTTGACGCGTGCTGCTGTTCTTCTTCCCGGTGACCGTTCGAGGGACTGCACAGCGTACATCTTCATGCACCGACTTCGTACGGCTACATCGAACAAACACACGAGATGTCTCGTGTGAATGGAGCCACTGATGCCTTGAGCATCGGTCCCTCCGCTGGGTACACTCTGTTCTTCGTATTTGTGCATGTTTCATTGCTGTTTACTGCTTATGTGAGTAGTTATACACACATGCACATACATGTCATCACAAATATCGCACTATTTTTCTGGATTAAATTAAAACTAAAAATGCCTAACTTTCTAACAATCCAAAAATCTGATATTAGGCATTTTTCTGTTAGTGGTTTTGCTGCTGCGTTAAAACCAAGTGAACCTTTTGATGGGACGTTTTACAAGAGATGGCGTAGTAAGATGATACTGTGGTTGACCGCAATGAACTGCTATCACGCCGCACAGGGGAAACCCGAACAGTTCACTCCTGAAGAGGAGAGAATGTTCGACGTTGCCGATAACCTGTTTCGAGGCGCCGTGATTGGCGCTCTTGCCAACAAGTATGTTGATTCTTATCTAACGTGCACATTTGCAAAAGAGTTATGGGATGCATTAGATGAGAAGTTTGGTGTTTCTGATGCTGGTAGCGAGCTGTACATCATGGAGCAGCTGTTTGACTATAAGATGGTGGAAAACCGTCCTGTAGTTGAACAGGCTCATGAAATACAGGCACTGGCTAAAGAACTCGAACAATTCCCATGTGTCTTGCCTGACAAGTTCGTGGCCGGCGGTATTATCGCTAAACTGCCACCTTCTTGGACGGACTTTGCTACCACTCTAAAACATAAGAGACAAGAGTTTAGCGTGGCTGAGCTTATTGGTTCTCTTGATGTTGAGGAGAGGGCGAGAGCAAAAGACACTCGTGGAAAAGGAGTTGAGACTTCTAGTGCCAATATGGTACAAAAGAAGAACTCCAATGCATCACATAATAATAAAAAGAAGAACAAGCAACAGAATGCCACAAAGCCCAAGCAGGCAGCCTCGTTCAAAAAGAAGAACAAAGGAGCTGGTTGCTTTGTTTGCGGGAGTACTGATCATTGGGCAAGCGCTTGTCCAGACCGCAAATTTAAGCAAGAGAAAAAATCAGCTCAAGAGAAGAAAACAGTAAACATGGTTGTTAGCGAGACTGCAGAAGGAACATCGGGGTATGGTAATCTTTTACCTACTGTTCTTTCAGTGTGTCAATCCCCTGAGTGGTGGGCTGATACCGGTGCTAATATTCATGTGTGTGCTGATATTTCTTTATTTTCTTCTTATCAGTGTAAAGGGACTGGAGCCTTGCTGATGGGGAACGGATCACATGCGCGTGTTCTTAGTGTTGGTACAGTCATTCTGAAGTTTACTTCGGGAAAGACGGTGCTATTGAAGAACGTGCAGCATGTCCCCTCCATCAAAAAGAATCTAGTTAGTGGCTCTCAATTGTGTCGAGATGGCTACAAAATTGTCTTTGAGTCTAATAAATGTATACTGTCTAAGTATGGAACGTTTGTTGGAAAAGGCTATGACAGCGGAGGCTTGTTCCGCTTATCTTTGCATGATGCGTGTAATAAGTCTGTGAACAATGTTGTTTCGAATGAGTCGTATATTTGGCATTCACGACTTTGTCATATCAATTTTGGTTGTGTCTCGCGGTTAGCAGATTTAAATTTAATCCCGAAATTTGATTTAGTCAAAGGTTCTAAGTGCCAGGTGTGCGTGCAATCTAAGCAACCTCGCAAGCCTCACAAGGCTGCGGAGGCGAGGAATTTGGCACCACTAGACTTAATACATTCCGATTTATGTGAGATGAACGGAATATTGACTAAAGGAGGCAAGCGATATTTTATTACTTTTATCGATGACTCTACTAGATTTTGTTATGTGTATCTCTTAAAATCAAAAGATGAAGCTTTGCATTATTTTAAGACCTACAAAGCTGAAGTTGAAAATCAACTCGAGAGGAAAATTAAACGGTTAAGGTCTGATCGTGGTGGAGAATATTTTTCGGGTGATTTTTCTGATTTTTGTGTGGAACATGGTATTATTCATGAGAGGACACCGCCATACTCACCACAATCCAATGGGGTTGCTGAAAGAAAGAACCGTACTCTAACTGATTTGGTTAACGCCATGTTAGAGACTTCAGGGCTATCTAAGGAATGGTGGGGTGAGGCGATCTTGACGGCGTGTCATGTCCTGAATAAAGTTCCCACAAAGAACAAAGAAATCACACCATTCGAGGAATGGGAAAAGAAGAAATTAAATATCTCCTATTTGCGCACCTGGGGTTGTTTGGCTAAAGTGAATGTGCCAATTAACAAGAAGCGCAAATTAGGACCGAAAACTGTTGATTGTGTTTTCCTTGGGTATGCTTTCCACAGCATTGGATATAGGTTTCTAATTATAAACTCTGGAGTACCGGACATGTTGGTTGGTACAATTATGGAGTCCAGAGATGCTACGTTTTTTGAGGACGAATTTCCCATGAAAGCTACACATGATACGTCTAATGATGAACCAACGATACCCCATGAGCATTTTATTCCGGTAGAACACACTGAGGAATCCCATATACATAATCATGTGGAAAATGACAATGTATCAACTCGAAAGAGTAAGAGACCAAGGATTGCAAAGTCCTTTGGTGATGATTACATTGTATATCTTATGGATGACACACCAAGTACCATTGAAGAGGCATATTCCTCTCCTGATGCTGACTTTTGGAAGGAAGCAATAAGGAGTGAGATGGATTCTATTATGTCTAATGCAACTTGGGAGGTAGTTGAGCGTCCTTATGGGTGTAAGCCCATTGGAAGTAAATGGGTGTTCAAGAAAAAACTTAGGCCTGATGGTACTATTGAAAGGTACAAGGCGAGGCTTGTAATTAAAGGCTATTCACAGAAGGAAGGTGAGGATTTCTTTGATACTTATTCACCTGTGGCTCGATTGACCACAATTCGTGTGCTACTTTCTTTGGCTGCCTCTCATGGTCTTCTCGTCCATCAAATGGATGTTAAGACAGCATTCCTAAATGGAGAGCTAGATGAGGAAATTTACATGGAGCAGCCAGCTGGGTTTGTAGCAAACGGTCAAGAAGGCATGGTGTGTAAATTATTGAAATCTTTATATGGCCTAAAACAAGCACCTAAGCAATGGCATGAAAAGTTCGATAGAACTTTGACATCTGCCGGTTTTGTTGTGAACGAAGCAGACAAGTGTGTATACTATCGGTATGGTGGGGGCGAGGGAGTAATTTTATGCCTATATGTTGATGACATTCTAATCTTGGGGACGAGTCTTGATGTGATTAAAGAGACAAAAGACTTTCTGTCTAATAATTTTGAAATGAAAGATTTGGGAGAAGCTGATGTTATTCTTAACATTAAGCTACTGAGAGAAGGCATTGGTGGGATCACACTTGTGCAATCCCATTATGTGGAAAAGGTTTTGAGTCGCTTTGGTTTTAGCGAATGTGAACCTGCTCCAACGCCTTATGATCCTAGTAAACTATTAAAGAAAAATCGAAGGATAGCTAGGGATCAATTGAGATATTCCCAAATAATTGGTTCACTCATGTACTTAGCTAGCGCTACGAGGCCTGACATCTCATTTGCTGTGAGCAAACTTAGTCGATTTGTTTCAAATCCAGGAGATGATCACTGGCGTGCTCTTGAGAGAGTTTTGCGCTATCTAAAGGGTACTATGAGTTTAGGCATCCATTATACCGGGTACCCAACAGTACTGGAGGGTTATTGTGATGCAAACTGGATATCTGATGCTGATGAGATATATGCCACAAGTGGATATGTGTTTTCACTTGGAGGTGGTGCTGTTTCATGGAAGTCTTGCAAGCAGACCATCTTAACGAGGTCGACTATGGAAGCAGAACTCACAGCATTAGATACCGCTTCAGTTGAGGCTGAGTGGCTTCGTGAACTCCTTATGGATTTACCGGTGGTTGAAAAACCTGTGCCGGCTATTTCCATGAACTGTGATAATCAGACTGTGATAATTAAGATAAACAGTTCTAAGGATAATATGAAGTCGACAAGGCACATAAAGAGGCGTTTGAAATCTGTCAGGAAATTGAGAAACTCCGGAGTAATAGCGTTGGATTATGTCCATACGTCTAAAAATCTGGCAGATCAATTTACTAAGGGGCTATCACGTAGTGTGATAGATAGTGCATCAAGTGAGATGGGCATGAGACCCACCTAAAGTTTATCATAGTGGTAACCTGTTCTATGTGATCGGAGATCCCGTGAATTAGAATGGTGAAACAAGCTAGTGGTAGACTGAGAGGAAAGACCCTTAATAAGGCTCATTTCAGATGCATATCTTTCCTTACTGTAAGGTAGGTTGGTGTTTACACCTTAATATGTTCCAAGTGGCTTTGTGAAGCAAAGATGTTGTCCTACAGAACATCTTTAGAGGAACATACCTATATGGGTTAACTGCTAGTCACAGTTTATGAGATCTGGGTGGTTTCTAGATACCCATGAAAGGCTATGGAGTTTGACTTATATGCTCCAACCAGAGGGGATGCGTTCAGCAATCTAGTACTGATAAAGAGTTTAGATGAAACTCATTCCACGCAAAACTGCCAATTCAAGGCCTAGTCCATTGTGCAGTTGTGGTCAAGTGTAGTCTAAGTTCTAGGTGGATGTTCAACTTAACAGTCTCCATCGAAACACCAGTATATCAAACGTTTGAGATGATGAGAGCTTTTTAGTGTGACTTAGCATTTGGTGGGGATTGTTGGATTAATGTGGGCTTGGCCCAAATTAATATTCAATAATAGTCAATGCTAATGGCCCACTTTAATGCTATGGTGTACTAATTATTTAGTACCATATTGGAAGTTCAAAGGACAAATCAATCAACTTAAATAGGTGGACCATTGGTGCATCTATTGAGAAGTTGAGAAAAGGATGAAGGACTGCCACACGCGCGCGCGCCGCCGCCGCCGCCGGCCGGCCGGCCGGGCAGGGCCGGGCCGGGCCGTGGCTCGTGGCTCGTGGCTCGTAGCTCGTAGATCGGACCTTGGTCCGAATATTCCTTTCAAACGGTTGCGCATTTTGCCTGGAGTGATGACCGTCATGATAACCGTCCGTTTCCTGTCTTATGGCTAGTAACGGACGTCAGTTACTGACGATTATGGCTAGTAACGGACGTCAGTTTCCAGTTCTAATGCGCGACCGTTTCTGTCCGTTGTTCTTCTCTCTCCTTCTGACCGCCTATAAGAATGGAGAGGGGAGGGCTCTTCCAGACACGCGAATCATCTCACGCGAATTGCAAACAACACATTCCCGTCCCATCTTCTGCGAGCACAGAGAGAGTGGGAGAGCAGGCCTCCGAAATCACCGACCGCAGAGATACACTTGCACGGGTGTGCGGGCGATCAGATTTTTGGGGAGCGTCTTCGCGACTGCTCGCGCTTCGTCCTCAGCTTGCTGTTCGTCGCCTTGACGCGTGCTGCTGTTCTTCTTCCCGGTGACCGTTCGAGGGACTGCACAGCGTACATCTTCCTGCACCGACTTCGTACGGCTACATCGAACAAACACACGAGATGTCTCGTGTGAATGGAGCCACTGATGCCTTGAGCATCGGTCCCTCCGCTGGGTACACTCTGTTCTTCGTATTTGTGCATGTTTCATTGCTGTTTACTGCTTATGTGAGTAGTTATACACACATGCACATACATGTCATCACAAATATCGCACTATTTTTCTGGATTAAATTAAAACTAAAAATGCCTAACTTTCTAACATAATGTACTGCTCCCTCCGTTTCAAAAACAATATTAATTCTTATTTGTTTCGACTAGTCAAACAAAATTTTTAATCTTGATAGTCTAATACTAGCAAACTTGGTCCGAACTTGGAATAACAAACATTAATTACATTCTTTTGAAGATCTGGGACGAGGGGCTGGCGCCTGGCGCTAGCCATTGGCAGGCCGGCAGGTGAGTGGCGCTGGCGATGCCCAGCCCATGCCCACATCATGCATGGACTTGGGCCGAGTTGACCTCGCAAGCAGTTATGGCGTGGGGGCTGTAGCTAGCTGTGGCTAACGATATGGATGGGGAGGTGGTAGCCCCTGGCCTCTGGTCTCTGGTGCGTGTACTGCAGCGGCTACCGGGCTATTCTGGCCACTGCTGTAGCTGCGAGCCAGTTTCAGTGCTCTGGTGTGGAGCAGCAGCAGCTTATTTCGCTGGATGGAATTCTGATATCGGATGCAATGGACACAATGAGCTGGTTTCAAATTTAAGTGCAAAAGAAAAATACGTATGCACAACATATTTTTCAGTCTCGGATGTTGACTCCCAGCAATGACAGTTTGGAACTGAACTGATTTGATTCACATTTGTGTGGTCTCTGCAGCTACGCTTAGCTGCAGGCTACTCCTTAGACTCGTACAGTATACGTAGCTGCCAACAGCTTTAAAACTGCCGGCCCAGTTCACGCCTGGCCTCAGTGGTCTGGTGATCTGGTCTGCAGCTGCAATTGCTTCACGGTGAAACGCTGCTCCGTCCTCTGACAAGGCATCCAATGACCACACTGAGCAGTCTGGGCACAGGGGAAAGAAGCAATAAAAGACATGCCTTCATGAACAAACTCTTGGCGCCTAGCAGATTCAGTTTCTTCTGCTCTGACAGCATTTGCAGATTGCAACGATAAATCCCCACGACATCTTGAGAAACTGCAGAAACACTAGGGTATAAGAGAAGCACTACTGGGATATTGGATTAACCTAAACATCTGCTTGCTATTTCCTCTGATTCTGTCATATCTAACATACAAAGGAATACTTTATTCAGCGCTACAGCTACTGCAGATTACAGCAGTTTTTTTTATTATTATTACAAAGGGTATCCTGGAAAATTTTGTACAGTTTGACTACATGCTCGCTGCTCGCTTGGATACGGCAAAATTCTTCTACCAACCCCTAAGCAAAAGCAAAGGTCCATCTTCCAAACTATTGCAGGTCTTTGAAAATGCAATGAGACCTTAACTGACAGAGGTGCAAATAGACGGCTGAGAACAGAGGCCGTTTATGGGGTTCATGAATGGCTGGGGCCGCCTTCGACGTTTTGAAACGACTGTAAATCCCTCTGTATCCTTCAGGCCCTTGGGAACCTCCATGGATTTCTCTTGTTTATCTGAATCTTGGCGACCAGAAGCATTCTTGACTAAGTTGCTGCTCTGTTTATTACTAGCTTCATCTGATCCACTTGGCTTCCTCTCTGGTTCAGCTTGGGCGGAACCTAAACTGTCATGCACTGACTTCACAATGAAACTGAGCAAAATTTGCCTTGCAAGTTCTGTTTTGTATGAGTTTCTCACGATGTCTTTCCCTCTGTTTTCCTTTCCTTTACCTGAAACGACTTTCTCAACTTGACCTGCCTTTTCAGTGGCAGGTGTTTCAGCCTTCACTTCATCTGTGGTCTGCGATACAACATCCAGATCAGGATTGACCACATGATTAGCAGGACTGGGTTCTCTGTCAGCCACATCAGATTGTTGCCAAGTTTTTCCAGGCACAAATTCAGCAGCATGGGGGTTCATGGTTGTGGGGGAGTAACTACCCCTTACAATAGTGCTCTGGCTGTGCGTGTAACCTTGCTTCCTTTGGAAGGAATGCCCAGTACGATAGTACAAGGTGGACCGAGGGCCACGAGGCACTCTAGTGTCAATGGCATGAGGGAGAATCTCCATTGCTTGGTTTGGTACTGCCTGAAGAACAGCACTAGGTGCAGATGGGTTTTCATATATTGCCACCGTGCTGTATGGGTGGGACATTGATAAGAGTGATCCTGGATTGAATGGAGGCGCTGAAGCTGACAGTTTGCTTCCAGATGCCTTCTTAGGTGCAGATGGGTTTTCATCACTGTTGCTGTCAGGTGTTTCTACATGACTCTCTAAGTCTTGCTGACTTGAAAGAACCTCTCTGTTACTGTTCTCACTTGGCTTTTCCTTCTCATTTTCTGTAAACTGTGGATCTTCTTCCTCGGATGACAGTGTTAGATAAATATCATGTCCACTACCCTTCTCCTTTGCTTCCTTCTTCTCCAAAATTGGTTTCAATACTGTGCCAGGGGGCGAAACTGCCACATCTTTGTATGATATAAACTTGGAAGCAATGCTGGTTGGCCTGTTAATTCCTGTTGGATTTGTAAGTTGTTCTGGTTTAGCAGTACCATTCAAAGACTTATCTTCAGCAATGCTGGGATCCCCATTCAACTTGTCAGTTTTTAAAAAGCTACCAAATGAAATCTGGCTAGGAGCAGTTGCAGAATCATTTTTCTCCCCTTTTGTTCGAGGCTGTAAACCAGTCCTATACACAGAACCTGTATGATCATCTTCGAAACGATCAACCATTAATTTCATAAGAGCGGGTTTCCTGCGACTACTTTTCTTCCTTACATTTGCGGACCTTCCTCTCATATTAGCTGCTTGCCACCCTTCATCAGAATATTCTTCTGGTGATAAAACATCACATTGCTTCTGCTCTTCATGGGCAGCATAATTTTCTTCTAATACAGCATGAGGATGCACATCAGGTTTTTCTTCTTCAAAACCGTCTTTACTTGCTCCAAGAGATCCTGAGTCATGCTGGAAATTCTCCTTTTCTTCAACTGATTCACCATGATGAGCTCTGGTATTATTCTGCAATTAAATACTATATGTCATGAAAAGGAAAGCAAGAGGCAACAGGTGAAAATAAGAGGCTCACATAATGCTTTGGTGCGCAACAGAAGCACCTTTAAGTAAGAGTTTACACAAGAAACAAAAAATGAACAACAAAATTTGGTCCTTAGTATTTAATGGATAATAACATGAGAGCATCGACTAATATGCAAGCAGACCCTACAAGCAAGCGTGCAATCATGTCTTCTAGTCCCTTGGATGCCTATCCAACGGGAACGGTGGACATACATCCAAGGGACTAGAAGACGTGATTACACGCTTGCAAGCAGGGTCTGCTTGCATATTAGTCGATGCCTAACATGAGAGTATAACCTTTTCTTTCAAAAAAAGGCAGGAGATTTGAACCCACAGCCACCCCGCTCCTACTACACACACCCCTCCACCACCCATCTGATCATCTAAAAAAGTCCATTGTACTAAAACCTAATTTTTTATTCCATAAAGTGTATAGACTTTACTGCCTCACATTCATTAGTTCACATATGGCACCCAGCATGGAAATTATTGTTCCAACCCAGTTGTCATATATCATATACTTAACAATTAACATGGATCATGATTGCATCATATCAGGTGATCCTTTTTGACTCTAATATCAGCATTCTCTGAGAATGATAATTTTGAAAAACTAACATGTATCTATTCCAACTATCTTTTAAAAAGGATAGTGATTCCTTCTTTTCTTAATGGAATGACATGCAGATCTCCTGCATCACTCAAGAAAACATTATTTTTTTTACTTCCCGGATGACTGTGTTTTGTCCTGTACTGTACCACAACCCTCTGCTTCTCCTAGGTGAATCAGAGTGATTGCTTCTAAGGGATTGGTTCTTCATCTATCTTTAATACAAAGATACACAGCTCACCTGCATTGTTCAAGACAAAAAGAAAGAAAAGAAAACATGTGTTATAATCACCTTTGCACGCCGACACTTCCTTTGCACATTGCTTTCTTTTCTTTCCTGGACTGGGCTTATGAAGTCAAGAAGATCTGATACACTGGAAAGATAGATGTTTCAATCTAAATTTAAATATTTTACAAATGAAACTGTTCAGATTATTTGTAGTTTCATACCTAAGATGTCCTTTACTTGCAATAGATGAATCAGGTTTTGGCATGCCTCTTCGGGCGGCCTCTTGTTGTTCTAATGCTTTTGACTCAAAATATTCTAGCCATGCAGCAGCATCCTGCATCGAAAAGTAATGTGTTAATTCAAGAGAACATCGGAGTATATATCCTATGTTTTTGTACGCTGAGAAAAAGAACCTGAGTTCGGAGGTCATCTTGCCCTAGTTTCTCCTGAAGTATCTGCATGGTTGTTTGTTCATGCTGCACACTTAGGGAGTACGCATCCATCATTGAAAGGGCTATGGCTATAGCATGGTAGCTTGCAGCAGTCTGATTGATTGAAAAAATTGCTTGTTAGTTCATAGTAAGTAATTAAATCACAGGACCTAATTATTCATCATATTATTCAATGAATTATAAATAAAGTATGCTCTACGACAAGGATCATATGCTTATAGTATATTTCACTGAATCATACATTATTAACATTAATAACTTGCAAAAAAACTGATACAACAATTACAATACATTACTTCATTAAAAGAAATAGCAACCAAATCAATAGGATTATAGGATATCTAAATATACCAGAGGTGTCTTTATTATGTATTGTTATATAAGACATGCATTCCAGCACTATTATGCAGTTCTGGAGAAAGGGAAATATTGATGTGATAGATTCCTTCGAGTAATGTAGTTTAGACACATTAGTATATATATCAAATAGTTGTTTGAGTCAAGATTGGATTTTGATACACATTGACCGTTTCCATGAGAAACCCTGGTCACTATTTTACGTGAAATCCTTTTGACGGGTTCATGGAAATCCGTAAGCATGGAATGCCCAAATTTACACCTTAGAAGTTCTTTAGTTTGCAAAGATAATACAATGGCTACAATCATATGACACTTCGGAAAATGAAGAATATAATTTAGCTTTTTCACCTGGATGTGATCAGCTCCTAGCAACCTCTTATTGCACTTCAGGGCTTCATGCAAGTATCGAAGAGCAACATGAACATTTCCCATGCCTTCTTCCATCATAGCTACGTTTATGTAGGTGGCAGCTGAATTTGGGTGGGAAAGCCCACATGAAAACTGAAGCAGATATAGCGCACGGTTGACATACCTTCAAGGGTAAGACAAAATTAGGTATAGAAGAAATCTATATTGAACACAAATGGTAGAAGTTGGATTACAAGTGTGATTGAAACTTGGAAGTTATATAGCAAACAGTCTCCATGGTATTTATTTTTACATGTGGACACAAGTAGTCAAGCACCAGTCACATGCCAAAGGATCAAGCTGCAAGGCCCATTTCAGTATGTATGACTGCTTAATGCATATGATGATTATAAACTAGCAGTAGCACCATGGTAGACTGGTTCCAATTGATGCCACCAATTCCATGCTTCAGCAAAGACCATACTTACTTTAGAGCCATTTCAATGTGTTGAAGGCGGTAGTAGAAGACAGATAAATCCCCATAACTCTTCATAGTTTCCGGATGATCAAGACCCAGCTCCCTTTCATTGATATCAAGTGCCTTCTGTTGATATATAGTTGCCTACCAAAAAAAACAAGTAATGAGAATCTAAGGTTGCACATAAGGCTACTAGACAAGTCATAATGTTCTGAAGACAAATGCTAATTTGATTGATGGAACTGCTATCAACAAGAAACTTCACAGCTTGATGAATTCATATTTTTTTCTCAGTGCATCATTATATTAAGAATGAAAGATCCAAAATGGACCGAAATACAAAGCCCTGGATGTATTCATACTTTGATAGTACTATTGATTTTTTAACAAAGATTTGTTTAAGTAAACTTGTGCGTCCATCGGATAGATACAGTGAAGCTACACCAGATTCATAAGTACCTGATTAAAATCTCCAGTATGATAAAGCACCACAGCAAGAAGGCTGTATGCATTAGCCGCCAGTCGATGGTATGGACCACAAACAGCTATAATTTTGGACAGTGCCTTCAGTAAGGGGGAAAAACACAAACTTATTTAGTAAATAAATAAATAATTTCGCTAAACAAAATGTGGACATAAATTTAACACAGCAGTTAATAATGAAAAAGACACAAAAGTTGACCATATGCACCTTTGTTCCATAGCTCACAGCATCATCTAATTTTCCTTTATCCAATGCCATCTTTGATGATTCAAGCAAGTTTCGACCATCTATAGATGAGTAGACCACATGCTGAAATAGAACACACACACCAGAAACAGCAATGGAATCAATAGTTTCTGACAAGCAGACAATAAGCAGTTTCCTAAGTTTCAGTAATTTACTACCTTGCACACAGGAACAATGCTGACAATGTCAGATTTGTCGAATGGGTTAGGGCTATTCATATCATAATCTCTTGCAGCTAACTCCAGTCCAACCTGAGCAACAAACCAAATCAGTATCACTATGCCTGTTTGGAATAGAAACTATGAATGTTCCCATAATTCACTTCACTACCCATACCTTGCTGCAAAGCCCTCTCAGAATGATAAATTTCCGTAAATGTGCAAATTCATCTTTCAGTTTCCAGCAGAATCTTTTTGAAAGGAAGCTCTCTACCCATTTCAGTCGCAAATTATTGTCAATATGGGCATCTGTGTCAGCACCATTTTCAAGTCTGGGAGATCCTAGTAATATGTTTAGAGTTTCAGCTATAGCTGCAGACATATTTTGCATGTCATCAACAGCAGCAATAACAGCTCGGATGATGTGCTTAAAGGATCTAATAACCATTTCATGAATGCATATAGACTGGATGTGTGGGAGCTTCTCTGCTAGCTCTACCTGATTAATTTAAAAAAAAACAATGTCAGGTTATTATGCAAGCTTATCCAAACATACCAGGAAAAACATATAGGCATAAAATTTAGACCCACCACCCGGCCTAAAGAGGACATATTAAGTCCCCTTGTATGCATGAAATCTGTCATGGTTCTTCCATCCACAGGAGAAAGCTCAAGGGACGCAAAATCAGCTACCTGTGCCAAATGCATTCCAAGAAAAAAATGAATTAAGCATTACGTGAATAAAGCATCCCAAGATCATATATGCTTGACCAATGATTACTCAAAATATTGAGTAAACTAACTTAGCATCCAGTACCATGACCAGATTTTTTATAGGGTAATTAAAGAACAAATCAGGACATGATAGCTGAACTACAGAATGTTTCTACAAGTGAGTCAAAATTTTAAAGGAAGTACGAAAATAGCTAAGGCAAGGCTTACCAGCTTTGGGAGTGCAGTATCATCATAGAAATTATGGGCCATCTTTGTGAGCTCTTCGAGGGACTGGATCAAGAAATAATAAAATGAGGAGACCAAATAACAAGGTTAACCAACATGTTCTTGGCGAGCCCTTCTATTCCTACATCAGACTTTAACAGAAGACTTCCGATAAAAGGAAAAAAAATGTTGTAGAATAAATTGCTTGCTATGTTGACCGAAAGTGAACTTGTATTAAAAAGCTCATTGAGAGATGAATAAACTTCTAACTATATTAAAAGAAAATTTCTAAGAGAACGAAATTGCATAATTAAGCCACCTTTTCATGAAGGCCAGCTCCCAAACTCTTTAAGCTAAGGAAAGCATCCTCTGACATTAACTTGCTAATATCAGCCCCGTTATTTGCTTCATCAGCAGCTATCTTATCTGATACTTGTGTACCATTCATTGACGAATAGTTACTGCTACATTCTTCCTTCTCAGAACTGGAACCTTCATTGTTGCATTCTTTCTTTTTAAGTTTCCTTAATTGTTCAAAATGCTTTCCAAGACCTCTGACAGCTGGTTCTTTGTCAGTCTTCATTGCATTCCCCTTACCATTCTCAGACGCTGGAGTATCTTTTTTCTGCAACTGTTGCAGCCAGGAGGACCCCAGTTCCCATCTGATAATTCTAGAATTTATGCTAGGCATGCTATCCAGCTTTACCAAGCTGTCCTCGAGTATTTTACGTGCCAATTTCTTTGCAGGATTACTAGCATGAGACTTTGGGCTATGGTGCTGGTTACCAACAACAGTTTCTGGATGGATAACTCTCGGGAGTGGTATCCTTAGACTGGAAAAAACAGAAGAGAAAAGATGGCGTTAATAGAATGATGTTGAGTATTTCAGTAAAAAAAACAATAATATGTATTAAACCAACATTATCCTCTAGGGATGAGCAAACACATAACAGAAACCATTACTAACCAAGTAAAATTACATGAGAGTACACATCAAACCTGTTGACATTCAAGGCATTAGAACCTCCATCTGGATGGTCATGTACATCAATGGTCAGCATTCCATCAAATTTACCAGAGATGTCATTTGTTTGTTTAACATCATTACTGTCCTTTGCACGTCCAGAAACCTTCACAGTTGCCGTATATCCACAATGCTTGACAATCACCACCCCGAGTGTTGAAGAATCCTGGATGGATATAAATGTTTACAAATATTGGCTTTTGATTTTAATCCCATGAAATGAGATAGGGTAAAAGTAGAAAGTGCAAGGCATCACCTTAGCAACAACATTTTCATCAGAGGTTAAACCTTTCAGAAGATTCCTTTGTGCAATATCCATAGCACCCGTTTGACAGAAGGCAACACCATCAACCTTGTCCTCCACCTTTAAACTAGCATCAGCACCATCCTTCTTCACAGTTATATTCATGTCCCCTATACGTTCCTCAAATACGTTTGAACCATGTGTACCACTATGTGAACCAACTGAGTTCATAGACTGATCAATGAGTCGCCTTATTGTTGACGCAGCTCTAAAAATTGCTGTATCTACAAACAGATTGTGTAAAAGAAAAGCTTTCCGGTCTCTGACCACCCGTTCTTCCTCAGTTTTGCAAGGCATTCTAGCCAAAACAGAAAACTCTTTTGACCACCGTCTGCGATCATACTTTCCATCACGTCCACAGCCACCCCCATTTCCACCCCAATTCTCATCCTCGACTGGCAGTGCTGGGCACCTTGTGGCAGAGTCAACATATATTGGAGGAATAAGCCATGTGTTTGCACGGAATCCGTAAGGCAAATTCCCAAACTGCAGATGCAGAAAAGGATAGTCACATCAGAAGTTCTTAAACTGCATTATTCAATTGAATATTCAGAAAATAAAACCAATGGCAAAGCATATTCACTGTGAAAACCTTGTTGTGATCCACGAAAGCTTTCATCAACGCCTCATATGCCTATGGAAAATGAATGATAACTGCCAGTCATATATTTTATCAAGAATAGATAAAAACATGAAGCAAAGGCAGCTAAGCACAGAAGATGATGAAGATTTAGGATTCAAGACAACTAACATTAGCAAACGCATTGCTGAGCTGTTGCAGCAGGTCCACCAGGGAGTGGCTAACGTTGTGTGGCTTCCCTGACAAGTAGAAACCCTTTACTGAAGCAACAACGTGCAGAAGCTTCCCGTTGCAAACCTTCACCTGGGCACAGATGAACTCCTTCATTAGACGTATGCCCATACCTCCACACACCTAAATTGGCTATCGCAAGGTTGCAATTCAACTCAAAAGTGCAAATCAAATAGAATATCGACTACACCAGTGCGAATGAAATTATGAAATCCAATTTTTGCAAGCGCATTCAAATGTGTGGTTGAAAACTCACCTCGATTTCGAAGTGATCGCCTTCCTGAGAAGCGGCATTCGCCTCCTTCCTCCTGATAACTGCAGAAACGACGCGCGCACCTCGCGTCAGAATAAAAGAGAGCACAGACCAGCGAACGCGAAAAAACGGAATGCTTCATCAGCGTAGCGAGGATCCTCACAGTGGACGGGCGGGGTGAGATGGGCGAAGGAGAAGAAGTCGTAGAACTCCCCCAGCTTGGGCGGCGGCCGGGTAGCGGCCATGTCGTGCGCCTCCGATATCGGCGGCGCGGCCTCGCCGCTGGCGACGCCATGGGCCCCGGTCGAGGCGGGCGTGGGAGAGGAGGGCGGTGTCGCGGGACGGCCGTGCTTGGACGCCCTGTGCTTGGCGGCGCCGTCCCGGGGCCTGGCAAACGCGGTGGTGCAGGCGAGGATGTCCAGCAGCCGGCGGACGTGCGCCTCCGCCTGCTCCGCCGTCGCGTACTCCTCTGCAAACAGCCAAGCAAGCCGTTGGGCTCGTTTAGAATCCGACAGGAGGCCCCAACTGGATGGATGGTTGTGAAACGCTGAGGGGTTCGGGCCCATGTTACTCTGGGACCCAAACCTGCATTTAGAGCCCATGAGGTAGCAGAATCTTTTTCGTTCTGGAAAGGCTGGTCATCAATTAGCTGATTAGCACATCTGATACAACTACAAAGTTATTTCAGATAAGTAAAATAAAAATAAATCAATCTGTGCATGTAGTATCCATACATTGATACATAGTTAAGGGTCTCAGAATAACGGGTAAATTGTACTGATAATCAAATCTGAAGCTACCCAATGTTCTCTCAAAAAAAAGGTCTCTAAGCAGCATTGTCCGATACAACTAAACAGAACAATGCAGCAAAGTGCACTATGCACAACCCCAAAATTGCATCACGCGAAAGTCGGTAATGGCATTCCCGTTCGAGTCTATATACAGGCAAGGAATAGCACACCACACGTTAGTATGAGACGTTGTTTGGTTATCTCTATGGAAGGATTAGAAAAAAAAATTATGAAGAATTTTGACTTGCTATGCAACCAATCTCTTTCCATCTATATGGACTCTGATGAAACCGAACAGTCCTCAGATGGATGACGCACCAGCACCAGGTGGTTGTGTGCAGCAGCAGTAGTAATATACTAGTAGTGTCACTGAAGCCTGTCTGAACACGTTAAAATACCCGTGGAGTTAACCGAAGCACCTACCGCAGATTCCAAAGAGGCGTCGATTTGTCCCCTGCTCCCGTATGACCCTGAGCAAACTAGTGCAACTTGCACTCTGAAAGCTTGGCAGAACGCAAGAGTAGAGCGCCATTGTTCCGTCGGAATCGTCGCGTGGCTGGACAGGGACAGGGGTCAGGTTTCCATATATCTCGCGCGCATGCGTTCTGCGTTCATATATTTTAACTAAAACAAATGTTGCATGCCCTTTCACTGTCGCATGCAAGAAATCCTTGGACAAGGCACCTCGAAGTCGTCAGTTCATGTATACTATCTATGTGAAGCATTGTCAGTCAAAAACAGTGAGGTTAGGTGGAGGTGCCAAAGCTGGATTTGGCTTGGTATATCGGTGAGGCGGATGCGACGCCGCTTGCAGCGCTTGGCGACACCAGGCGCCGGTCCGTTCCTTGGATTATAAACTACTACAGCGCTAACTGTATAGTACTGAGCTGCTGATCTTTCGGTGAGCGTGATGGCAACGTCTCGGTCAGACACGGGCACGCAGGCAGCAATAATCACCTTCACCCAAAGAAATAGAAACACTCTAGTACTCTACTGCGAGCAAAGAGAACCCGTCCGAAGCACGTGGCGACGACTAGGACCTCGGACCTTCCCAGACACATGGAACGACCGCGCCGCCGGCCAGGAAATTCTCGCGCGCCGCCGCAAGTACGTACGTCCCCTGTCCCCATCTTCTCAGCCGCCCCAACCACCGGTCGTCGACAGCGAAACTAAAACCAGCAGCAGAGACTCCCTGCCGTCCGGAGTGCCGGTTAGATTAGATATCAGCCCGAGAGAGGCAGACGTCAGGATGGCACACGGTCGATGGTGCCCGCGGCACTGAGCGCACTGAACAGGGAGGCTAGGTCTCGCTGTCCATTGTCCACCATTGACCGACGGAGAGGCAGATGAATGGACCGACCATCTATCTGTTCTGACCACTACGACAACACAGCCAAAGTGCGCCGTCCGTCCTGCCCTCTGATCCGCCAAAACTGTTTCGTCTACTGGAACGACGACACAACACAGTACTAACCGATGGTCGGCGTTAAACAGCACTGGTACGCCGCCTACCTTGGACGATCCGGAGAGCGCAGGGCTTGAGCGCCACCACCTCCACGCCGTCCTCCAGCCGGTGCCCGCGCGCCTGCAATGCGACACCACCACCGTCCAGTCAGAATATGAACAAAGGAGCATTTCTTCCACGCGAGTTTTACCAAGCCCAGGTAAAAACTAAACGAAATGGATATGAACTTTTGGGGAGCTGTGTGCCACGTTCCTGCGGAGGCGAAACTTACCACATGGGAGAGTGAATAGTTTGTCAGGTGACACGTTTCCACGTTCGACCCCAGCAGCTTCCGCACGTCCAGCACGCGGTCCGTGGATATCCCCTACAAAAAAGCACGCGGAGACGGCGTTAAAACTTGTAGGCTTGCTCGCGCGCACACAGACTGATCAAGGCTCACAGCACTCTTGGTTGTCTGTTCCTCGTCAGCGCAAACACACCGTATACTTTCTCAAAGAGACGTCAAGGCACTGTTACCATCATGCATATCCTCCTTTCCTTTCTGCCCCCGCCCTGCTGTCTCTTGTGTCTTTTATGTGTTCGCGCTGGAACGAGTGTGTGAGAAAGCCAAGGCCGGGCGAAGTGGCGAACATACCTTGAGTGTCACCTGGGACTCGTCGGGTGTGACGACCGTGACATCTACCACGCTGGGCACCACTGCAGAGGACAAGGAACAAACCAGAGTTGTTATCAGCCAGCGTTCTCGGTGAGCACGAGAGCAACAGTAAGCAGCAACCGCCAACCGCAACCGCGCAATGAACGGAACTGGAACGAGAGGCGAGGCGGCAGCGCAAATTCACTCCGCTCTCGCAAACCGCATGACCCAACGACAACGCCGCCCGCACCGCACGGCCGGGCAACGTTGCACCACCACCAACAACAGAACAGGAAATAAAAGAGCTGGCTCCTAGTAGTAGTAGTAGTAGTACTATGGAATCTGCACATGGGAACCATGAAGCGGCGACGGCGAGCAAGGACAAGGTGGAGTAGCAACCATGGCACGGTCGTCAGTAATCCGTACGGAGGAAGCAAGCTTGGCAGCGAATAAAGAAGAAAGGGGAAGGGCTCCTCTCTCGGCGATCTTCTTCTCACCCTTTCCCTTTTTTTGTCGTTCACATGCAAAGTAGGGAAAACTGGAATCACGCAAGTGCTACCGCGGGATGCTCGTCGGTGTTGTCAAGAGCGACAAGCCCCGCCGCGGTGCGGTGCGGTGCGTTGTTGAAGGCGAGGAGGGCTCCTCCCGACCCGACGCCGCAGCATGCGGGGTCGTACGTACATGCACACAAACACAACGAGGAAGGAGCAAGCGCGGCGCGGATACAGATGTGGAGTACCTTTCTCCTCCTTCTTCCTCTTGTCGCCTTTGCCGCCCCTGCCCTTGCCACGGCCGGCCTTGGGGGCCATTGGCTGGCTTCTGCCTCTTCCGCCCGACCAGCGACGGCCTTAGCGCGAGCGCGGCGCGAATGGAGTGCCGGCAGCCGGCGGCGGGCGCAAGGGTTTAAGCCGCCGCCACCGCTGCAGCCGCAGTTCCCGGTTCCCGCAGCAGAGAAGGAGGCGCGCGGTGCAGAGCGGAGGAGAGGAGGCGAGCCGCGAGCGAGAAGGAAAGGAACAGGGAGGAGGACTGGAGGAGGGCCGGGAGGGGGCACACGAGGGTGGAGAGGATGGATCATGGATATAGGATGTGAGGCCTGCGTGGGATCTCATCAGACCCACGGGTTTCAGAGCCCCATCCTGGTCCTGGCCTGGCCTCTCGTCCGATGCGAGGGCCCACGCTGGCAGCCACCGTGACGAGGGTGTTGCGTCGTGGCCTCATCGACGGCTGAGGTTGCCCTCGCCTCGCCCCGCAGCAGCTGAAACGGGAACGGAAAGAGGCGGGAGACGTGAGACATCCATCTCTCAGAGGCGTGGACGACAGACAGAGGGGCATACAATACAATTGGACTCGACGGACGGCACGGCGGACGGGTGGCTTGTCGCGGCCAGATGGCTTACGTAGCTGGGCCACGGCCAGGCAAGGCCGCCAGGGGCCGGAGCCGTTTTATTGGGCGTCCCGTTGGCCTGCCAGCTTTGGACGCTACCCACCCTTTTGCGGCCTTGGCCTTGGCCTTGCCAGGGGTTTGTTTTTGTTTGTCGTGTCGTGTGCTAGCCCCACCCCGTGTGCCCTGCCGTCCGTCTGGTTGGCCCGGCACGGGGGGGCGTGGCGTGAATTCCATGCACGAGAAAGGTGCGGCCGCACGCACCACCTCCTCTCCGGCGAGGTCGGTCTGGATTATGAGCTCCGAGAAAACGCGGACCGATACACAATCTAATTAATCTGGCCCACGTGATTAGTCACGTGGACGGCCGATACTTAATCTACTCTCTGGCCCACGTGATTAGGACGCAGGCAGCTCATTTTCTTCCTTATTAACTACTGCACTGCCGTTGCCATAGTACTCCTTCCTATATATATTAATCTTGGCATTTTCCGCACCGGGTATAGACCGAGATATTTTTTACACCCTGCGTTAATTTCCCTTTGCAGACACCAAGACATTTGCACTAGTTTGTTTATTTTTCTTTCTTTCACCTTTTCCGCCCTCCCCTAGTCCCCCTCGCGCGCGAGAGAGGAAGGCACTGTCGCTTTCTCTTGCGTGGAGTGAATGCGAGTCAAGAGTGATGCCATGTGTGCTGCACCGGTGCTGCTTCCTTGTTTTGTACTGTACTAGTAGTAGTTCCGAGCAGCATAGCTGATCGTAGAGTGAGTGGGCACTGCGCTACGTTCCGTGCCCAGGACATAACGACTGCTCTCACGATGACAACAACGCGCATTGGATCCTCCCAGGTTAACGTTCCGATACAAGGACCCTAGATTTTCTTTTTTGTTACAAAAAGACCTTGCTACCAGCTCGAACCGAGCAGCACAGCTTCGAGAACATGTTTGTTTACTACCACTAGTACTATTGTATACTGATTCCAGTTAATTAAGCACCGTGCCGTGTGTCGAGGAAGAGCATTGCCAGCGCCAGCGCGCATGCATTGTATTGTATGCACGGCTGTGGACCGTAACTTTGGCCGCCACTCCGCCAGCTGATGAGCAGGGGCAGTACAGGCCAAGAACGATCCATCATGGACGCACGGCATGAGCTAATGTTGGGGAAATAATAATCTGTGGCGTTTGCGTACGTCAGCAAATTGCACGGCTGTTTTCTGGACATTGCAAAAGAGTGTGAGAGAGTTTCTTTACGCAAGCAACGTAATGTTACTCCCAGCACGTTATATTTCCAGACACCAAATCCGAATCGCATCAGTGTCAGTTTTTATTATTATTTTTAAAAGAGAGAGAGAGAGAGAGAGAGAGAGAGAGAGAGAGAGTCAGGAGGGGCGGCCAGGGCCCCTGCTATGTGTGCGACAATTATACAAAAAGGTAAAAGTTCTTCAACTTTTATTTTTCGAAAGTTTAAAGTTCTTACTTCAGTGTCAGCTTCTGTAAAACATGCTAGAAACGGATGTTTTTGCCTCGCGGCCTCGCCAGGTAAAGCAAAATATCCTGGAATAAAAGGCAGCAGCAATAGATCCTGCAGCTTTGTACTTTGCCAGCAAGAGATCCTGTGGAATGCCAACCAAGAAGGCGAATTTCGCCATTGGAAACGAACTAACCATTTTTTATTTAGTATATTGTATTGTATATGTACGCGCTATTTTGGTATAGCTGTGGGCTGTGGCCACCAGCAACAACTAGTACTACCCAGCAAGCTAGCTTGGCAGCAGCAACAGGCTGCCCCCAGCGCACAACGTCTAGATGCAAGGACGCGAAATAGATGATGATTTTGTGAAATCGATGATAGGAATGTCAGTCTTGTGAAATCCGTCCATAGCGGCGGCAAATTTTCAATTTCGTCATAGGAAATGGGGTTTGGCTGCGTCTCAGCCGCCATATGTCAGGAACTGATGGGACGGGACGCCGAGGTTTTGGCCTTTTATTAGGCGCTTTTGTTTGGCGCTGCGAGCCACGAATGCTGCCGTAAGCTCTCCTATTTCAAATTTCATTCGGTATCATTTACGGTGCAAAACAATGTTTTGTACGATGTTATACACGATATGTTGGATATCTAAGAGATGGGACGAATTGGATGCATGCTTACACATACTGTGATTCGTGTGCTTTGCGATCTAGCAGTATTTGTAATTGTAGTATAGAAGTTGGACTGTTGGAGCAAAAGAATCTGGCTCCGTTTCAGACTCACATTTGACGTTGCATGAAACTGCGGCAACAAGATATGTACTTTCATTTTTAGTCAATCTCTCATATGCTACCGTATCAGAAATCTCAAGAGCAACTGTCTTGTCTACTTATTCCTTCCCTTTCTAACTATGTTACTTATACGTTGCACGTGAAAGTGAAATGTGCATGTTATTTTCCTCGCGCTCCCACGTCACAATCTGACAAGTATTCGCACTGTTTCGTTCCAACTAAGGCATCGTTTGGATATCCATTTATCCTCCTCAATCTTTATACGCTAGTAGTTTAATATAAAATTTAATTAAATTCTACAGTAAACCGCTCTAAAACAACATATGGTAACATGTGTATATTGATTGGATAGAGGGAAATACATCTGCACCACAGTTGCGGAAAGCAACCCCAATCGAAGCATCATGGGAGCAACCACCCGTGACCGTGATCGCGTCAAGCCGCCAACTGCTGAATTTGTTTCACTAGCTTTCTGATCTACACATTTTTTTCCATACTTTAAATATTACAAGGAGTATACAGACAAACCATTGCGATGCGCCGACTACATTAACATACCTCGAGCCTAACCGATCGAAATATAACAGCCTCATGTACATGTGCAACGGATCATTTTGCACCTGAATACTTCTGCTAGCTCACGTAACTGGAGTCCTTGGTCGGAATAAAATTTTGGTGGACCGTCCCCGCATACGCGTTGAATTTAAAAAAGAATGCACCTCAAAATTTACAAACCCTCGACCAAGCAGGTCTCGAGGCCGAGACACCCAGCCAAAAAAATACACGTACACCAATGCGTGCGCACTTACTGTCCTTATCACCTTAAGCTGCCCGCTTCACGCGAATCACGCATGATTGGCTGTGGCGACCACTTCAGATGCAAGTTCAGCTTCCCGCTCTTCGCTCCCTCCAGGTTGAAGCTTTCCTTGTACTCTTCCTCCAGCAAAACTTTTGTTAAGGTCAGGATGCACCGCCCCATGTAATCCTACAAAAAGCATATGCGACGGTTACCTTACATTTGCAGTTGGCAAACTACTCAACTGGTAAGAATATGAAAGCTCCCGTTGAACTTACTCTACGGAAAGTGTCATGATCATATACTTCCAGCATAAGCATGTCATGTAAGCCATCTTCAACGACAAAATCAAAAGTTTGATTCCATACTGGGTTCAAGCTTTCGGTCACAACCTGTGGTCAGTCACATCATAGGGACAGTTGTAGACTTTGCCCAAGCAATTTCTGACCATAGCACTATTATGGTTCTCTACTGATCCAAATATAAATAGAATTAAACACAATATGTAGCTAACCAAACTGATGTTAACTTTGGTAGTACATAAAAAAAATTGACTAAGCATGTTTAGACATAGATATGTACACAGCACTAAGTAATTTGTATTTGATGAAGAAATTACCCTTGTTTTGTACTTTGTCTTTGTCTTCTTGAGAGAAAGTATGACATATGGGTCAGATTTTCCATTCATATCCATCGCAGGCAGATCCTCCCCAGATATCACTGTTACTGAAAGAACTCCTCGTATGATAATTTCCCTTTTCTTTCTTGAAGACAGCCTATCAAAACTAGAGCCCCCCGATCCATTTTCCATGTTTGTCAATGTTCTCTCCAATGAAGTCATCGAAAACTGTTGGCTGAAAGGGTTTGGAGCCTCATCCTTCATGTCAAATGGACAGTATAGCAGCTCAAGGTGCACCTGTTTTAATCATGTATGCCACGAGAAAAATATTATGTACGTCTATGACAACACCCCTGATGGTTCCTCAAAAAGAAAAAAAGAAATAAGACAATTTTCTAGGACCAGGGAAAGGAAAAGTGAGCAGTGCTGCTTTCATGAAAATCAAGCTCACCTGACCCCGATCTTTCCTGTCCCTTTGAATCTCCAGATCTTTTACAAGTTTTAACCAGACATCCTTCACTTTGCCTGGCTGTAGATCCTTCAGCCTGACTTGAGCACACCCAATCAATTCAGATTCTTGAATGCCATCATCATCATAAATCTTCACGGTTACACTCTGAGTATCAGCATCTTCAACAGTAAACTCAAAGTGTTCATTCCAGATAGGGTTCAGATCGTTGTTCTGTAAAGTAGTTGAATAAAGCGGTTAGAAATAACTCTAAAAGACAGCTCACAAACAAGCAACTAAACTTACAATTGTTTTACTTCTCTTCATTTTGTCTGGTAATGGTCGCACATATACAATGGCAAAAGGATCCGATTTTCCTATCAGATCTTTGTTTGTCAAATCTCTTGCCTGCACAAGCTTGACCTCCAAGGTACCAACAGGCTTCAGTTCCAGATCACTGTACATATAATCAGTTATGATCTTTCCTATGTGATATAACAATACAGGCTAGAATGATATTAGAATTCATGAATCAAATTACCTGTAGTCCCCAGGTATAATAGGAATGACTTTCCTTACTGGCCATGTTATTGAGTCCTCAATAGCATTTTTTATAGTGTCCTGCACAAAAGGAGAATTATACCTATCATCTCAAGTATAGGGAACACGGCACCCAATTATCTGCTACAAAAATTAATGTATTGCCAAACCTCAAGAGCATCTGAAATTCCAGGTACAGCAGAAATTTCGCCACCAATGACCTTCAGTCTGAAATCCAGCTTTTTCTGACATGGCACGTGATTTAAAAAAGATAAATGAGATTAAGGCAACACATGTCAGAATAATCAGAGGAAGAAGGGCAAAAGAAACCTTCTGTCGTAGAGAAAAGCAAACAGCTCCAAAGCAAGGTAGCTCTTCAATTAGTGGTTTGAAAATTAAACGGAAAACTCCTGTAAAGCCAATGTCCTTCACCTATATGGCAAGATCACTCACAAAGATTATGGTGCATCCACTTCTAAATTTTGACATGGACAGTCACTCTATTTGTGATACCATACACAAATGTGGGGAAAAAAATCCATTATGAGTAAACCAGAGAATAGCAGTGATCTAAAGTTCATCTTTCTTAGCACAAGCACATGAAGACCAACGAATTGTTCCAACTGGTTACTCATAATGGTCAACTCTGTGAGTTAGGCATAACTCATGCATTTAATGCATCATCATATAGTGGCATTTATACTAAATGGCCCAGGTCCAAGGCATAGCCGTGAAATATCTCACCTGTATTGGAAGCGCGACACCAAGTCTAGTTTTTACAGCAAGTATGATACTTGGATTGGCATCCCAATTCATCTCTAGCTCCATGACAATACCTGATTCCTTAGTATTCTCAATGATCGAAATACCTGCACCAAAATCAGTATAACTTACAGATTAGGATACCAGGTAATGAGAAATTTACACCACATATTGATGAGGCTAGGTAGAAATTGAAAATCAAATAACACAAACCACGAAACTGAAGACTACGGCAGAGCGCAACTCACTGTTAGAGTATATTTGGTAGTTTAGATATTGTTGTTAGAGTGGACACACTAATCAGTTCAACCCAAAAGCTTAAGTTGTTAGGATAAAGTAGGTAATCTACTTATACACTTCAACACCCTCATTCATGTGCAGCCGGATATAAACGCACAAACGTGGAAATAAAGGGACGGATGCAAAAATAAAGCCTCTGCCACGATTCAAACTTGAGAACTCTGGGTTTGATACCATGTTAGAGTGGACGCATTAATCAGTTCAAACCAAAAGCCTAAGCTGTTAGGCACTTATACACTTCAACAATTGTGTCTTGTAGACTGCCATATGTGTTACAATATATTTGGTAGTTTAGATACTGTGTCTCGTAGACTGTCATATGTATCAGTGGGTTGCCTTATCTCCTATGTCATGTACTCTATATAAATTGCCTACATCATGTACTATATAGCAAGTAAGAAATACTATTTAATACACTCTTCTCCCTGTTATTAAAACATATATCTCTTCTCCGACAAATACGCTTCTCTTCACGATGTGAAATAGCCTAGCTATTTGCTCATCACTACTCACTAGCAAGCATTCTCTCTCATGTTCTTCACTCTTCCACATCAGACTCATCTACTATGTAGCTAGCATTTGGACACGCCCTTAGTGCCATGGGCAAAAGCACCATCAGTGTGGTGGTGGAGTCATGGGTCATGGGTGCATGACTCACACCAGGGTTGAAATCCTGGTGTGCACCTATCTAGATGTTTGTCAAGTTTAATGGTTGTATGCATCCCTAATTGAACAAGAGGCTAGAAGTTATACTTTTGCAATCCAAAAACTGGGAAACATACGGTAGCAATTATCATCGATAAAAACTATACAGTACTAGCCAAGGGACTTTTATAACATTAGGTGCAGTCCCATGTGATACATTCTCAAATCAAAACCTCACACTTTTGATTTCTTTTACAGCATATTATACATAGCTACTAGCTACGGAACCGTGAACATATAGAAGTAAAGCAAACACAAGTATGGCAGTGATGGAAAATGCTTGGGCTACATTATGGGAATCAATGAAGGTAGTATGAGCTTTCAAGATACCTACCCGTAAACTGTGGTGCAACAGTACCAAGAGTGAGTTTTGAGAACTTCAGGGACGCAATGATTATTGGCCTATATTGTTCAAGAACAGGCTCTACAGAGGTTTTGATCAGTTCTGATGCCGCCTGCAATGATGAATGTCAAATAAAAAAATGTGTACATAATAAGATTGTACACAAGAGAGGTCAAGTAAAAAAGAGATTAAGTTAAATCCAAGTTTTGAAGTTCTGTTGCAAGAAAGCGTACATCATTTACAAATGGCCAAATCTTTGTCAGCTCCTGATTAAGCCATTTTAACTGCAATATTGTGTCGTCAACAAACATGCATCAACGTACAGTGCAGAAGAATTAGAGCTAACTAAAGACAGGCAAATACCTTTTGCTGTGACGAGAAAACAACCCAAGAAGGGTATAGGTCAGCAGGGAGTAACTTTCGTGAGTCCTCAATCGTCATTCTTGAGAAACTAGCAACGGTAGCAGCCTGCGTCAAAACAGAGAAGACAACTCTTAGTATCAGGAATGGCTGCAATCTGGACAAATGACTAACATGATAGAGTATACTCCTAGTTCCAATTTATAATTTGTTTGCTTTTTTTACGCCTAGTTTGATCAGCTCGTCTTATTCAAAAAATCATAATTATTATTAATTTTTACTGTGATATCATTTAGCATATAATATACTTTGAGTATAGCTTTGAATTTTTATTTTTTCGCAAAGATTTTGAATAAGACAAGACGGTCAAATTCGGGGGGGGGGGGGGGGGGGAATCAAACGAATTATAAATTGGGGCGGAGGGAGTATTTGGTAATTTAGATATTGTGTCTCATAGACTGTTATACGTATTTGTGGGTTCCTTATCTCCTAAGTCATGTCTATATAAACCGCCTAGGAGCTCAATGCAATACATCCGTCCAATTACACCAATTTTATTCTCCTTAATGGTACTAGAGTTTAAGTTACGATCTAGACTTCCCCTTCCGCTGCCGCATCGCCCCCGGGGAGATCTTTCTCCGCCGAGAGTTGCGCTCTCGTAGTTAGAATGTGCGGCCGACCCTTCTGATATACCGCGCCCATCGTTAAGCTTCAACAGATCAGGAACTCACGGGTATCTCCACACGTCCTAGCAGGGTTTTCTTCGCTGCGAGATCACCGAATTTCTCTATTTTTCGATTTTGCTACTAACCGAGAAACGGATTTCGGTCCAGTTTCAGATAGATTTCGATTCAAAATATAAAAATACAAAAGTCAAAATTTAGTCAACAAAACAAAATTTAAATCACCCCAAACAAATTGTGAACCCTGCGTCCTAGTGACTGATTGGACTCTCCTGCCAGCTAGATCATGCCTTGTAACTTATGTGTGGCGTCGCAGTGACGACTATGGGCGGGCCACGACCACAACATCCATGCCTCCCCTCCACGTGACATCGTGGTCTCGGCTTAGGCCCACGAGGGGCCTCACTGCCTCAGTCACCCTGACCCCCATATTAGTTGTTGTTGATGTGAGTCATTTACTTCTTCCTGATTAGGGCTTCCTCCTATCAGGGCCGGCCCTGAGGGGGTGTGGCGGGTGCGGCCGCACCGGGCCCCCAAAAAACAGAGGGCCCCCTCTGGCCACCGGACGTTAGCACTTTTTTTTCGGTAAGCATATCTACCTTAGACATAAATACGCAAGAGTGACGCACTATCGATCAGTTTCGTTTAGATTGTTAAACTAATGTCTCAATTATTTATCTAATATTCACTTCATTCCAAAATAGTATTTGTTTTAACTCTTGATTTTTATGTCTATATTCAACTAGATGATGAGGAAAATCAACTAGAGAAGCAAAATAAATTCTATTTTGATACAGAGAGAGTATTATTTATTATACACATGATGGTTGCATCGACGAAGAGAAGATTTTTAAACTTGAAATATGTTTTGAATTATTTAAGGTCAACAATGACTTAAGAGAGGTTAAATGGTTTGGCGATTATATGTATCTAAAAGAAGTTGTTGGATGAGATTGATCTTAATGGTATAAGCGATGATTTGTATCACAAAATGTTAGAAGATATTTTTAATGACATCGGATAACATGTGTTTTTGCTATATTTTATATTTGTCATCTTATAAACTTGAAAGATATTTTTAATGACATCGGATAACATGTGTTTTTGCTATATTTTATATTTGTCATCTTATAAACTTGAAAATAGTGCATTATAATTTGTGTATGTTGAATATTATATATATTGTGTGTGGATGGGGCCTCCATTTCTGATTTCGCACCGGGCCCCTAAAAAGTCAGGAACGGCCCTGCCTCCTATGTGCTACCATCACCACGGTGCCCCTAGCGCGCCTGCGACTTGTGTGGCTCCTACTCTTCTATGACCTCAACAACTTCCATCGACCACAACTATCCTTCGCATGACATATCAACAACGGTTGCCTAGGGCTGGAAACGAGCCGAACCGAGCTCGGTTCGGTGCGTGACCGAGCTCGACTCGGCTCGCCCACTGCATGAGCTCAAGAATGAGGCTCTGCACCCTGGTAAATACTATTACATTATATATTGAATTAATAGTATGTAAATATGAAATCTAGGATCATTATTCAATATTATGAGTAATTCAACATTTAAATTGTCATATATTCATCATCAAAGTCTAAGAAATGATCCAATGGTCCATTATTTTCTACAGACTAATTAATTTAGCACAGTTGGCACAACTTGCGAGCCGGAACGAGCTTGCCCGTCTCGGCTCGTTGGACCAACAAGCCCAAAAAACAGGCTTGGCTCGACTCGCATGAGGCTCGCGAGCTGAGCTGCTCCGAGCTCAAGCCGACTTGCGAGCCTCAAGCTTATTTTCCAGCCCTATGGTTGTCTATCCTCATACTCGGCTACCTCGACACCGACACAACGGGATAACATCCGCATGAGCTCCTTATTGGTTTTTCCTCCAGCCGCAACATCTACATTGCAATATTGCTATGACGGCAGGGGATATTAGCCTTTGGCTCCTCTTTCAGTCTAACCGTCTACAATGCTCCCACTACAACTACGGGGGTGTTAAAGTATATTTATATTTGGTAGTTTAGATATTTTGTCTCATACGTTGTCATATGTGTTAGAGTATATTTAATAGTTTTGATATTGTGTTTCGTAAACTACCGTATGTAATATGTATCGTGGGTTGACTTATCTCCTAAGCTATGTACTCTATATAAAATGCCTAAGGGCTTAATGAAATACATCCATCCAATTAGACCAATTTTATTCTCCTTCAAAGTGAACCATTTGAGGGTTTGAGATATATACAGAATCAACAGTATGTATAGAAATTAGTGAAATGGAAACCATGAGAGGATCAGGACAAATCACAGGCCTAGGGCAAAAAGTATGCTAATTGTTGCATGTGGTTCAGTGGTTGTTAATTTATTAGTATACGCAAACTTGCACAACGAGAGGATGTGACCACGAACAACGAGCTTGCACATGCTACCAGCCATGGAAAAGAAGCACCGAAACTGGCATATGGCCTGCAGTCCAGCATTGCAGTGCCTGAACCAAATACCATGCTTCGTGCTATCACTCCTGCTTAAGATTCAAGGATTGAATCCCCTCAACCTCGAGTATTTACTACAATCCCAACAAGGCGTCAGAGCATCTCTGTACATAGTGAGCCCAAAAGGGAAAAGAAACACCAGGGCCTTTCTGGCGCACCAACAAGGCCGAATCTACTATCCGAAACCAGTGGAAAAGCATGCCGACAGTGGAGACCAACGCCTCCCCACCAAACCAGGGAAGGGAAGGCAAGCGGTTCGTCTTCGCTTCGCTTCGATTCATACGCAACGTGATTTCTTAAGAGCTACTACCACGAACCTCATATTCCTATCGGAAGCAGCACGCATCGAGAATATTCGAGGACGGGCTGGCCGAAGCCAGGGATTGCGAAACAGTACGTACCAGTTGTCGCCGACGGGCGGCGCGAGAATTCTCGCAGCGGACGAAGCCGACGATGAGGGCGAGGCCCGCCGCAACCCCCAACACCAGCCCTACCCAGAACCCCATCCCGCTCCTCCTCCTCCTCCTCCGGACGACACTTCACCGGAACCGCCGCCCTCCCGCCTCCGCTAGCCGACGGGCGCGCGGCTCGCCGCGGAGTCGGAGATGGCGAGGAAGCAGCAGAGCTATCGAGCTGGCGCCGGGCAGGGGCAAATGCCGGCGCGCGACGGCAGCGGGTACGGTCGGCTGGATTACAAGTGGAAGGTTCGCTCGTCTCGTGGTGGGAGTTTGAAAACACAGGGGAGCGGAAATGCTGAGAACAGACAAGGGGGCGGAAATCGTGAGGGAGCGGGCGTCGCCGCGTCGCGTCGGTAGAAAAACAGCCAAACCAACGGGGGAGATGGAGATCTCGGAGGAAAGAGAAACACGTGCCGACTGCCCGTTTCATATCGGTTGCTCGGTTGCCTTTCTGGTCAGGTGGTGACGTGGCGGAGGCGCTAGCGTCGCGGTGAAGCGGTGGCGCTGGACTGGCGGACAGGTGGGGTAGAGATGTTGTGGGGTCCGCAGGGTAGTAGGTGGTTTGAATGGAATTCTGGTGGACGGTGATGATCTGGCGCGGTGCTGTTTTATTCTGGTGGTTTGAATGGGTTGGGAAAGGAACCGAATCGATTCGCAGTTGAGTCAAATGAAATTATATTAAAATTAATACTCTACGTAATAATCTTTGTTCTTCAGTCACGCTATGTAAGCGGGCAACCGCTTAGGCTACAGTGAGCAGCTGTAAACAAGATTCTACCCACGTTGAGTTAGCTATACAGTAAAAAATCAGGGGCACCTTATCTACCACCGAAAACGTAGGGTGAGCAAGGATAACGCATATACAGCGTACCTTTCTCCTCTAATCTGTCAGACCCTCCACGCATGTAACAGCGGTACGGGGCATATACAGCGAAGTGAAAAAACGATATAATATATAGTAATCGATATAGGTTGATATATAGAATAAATATAACCGCGATAAATTGTGATATAGGATAAATAATCTTACTGACAAAAATAAAATATTTTAAGTAAAGATATAGAGTAGTATAAGTACAGATAACCTTAGGGCATGTTTGAAAACCCTTTTTAAAACCATATTTTATAATACTGCGGTTTACCAAATATTATAATATAGCTATGATATATTTTAAATCAATTTAGTTCAACACTTATTTGGCGACACAATTTTTTAGTTGTAGTGTATGAGGGAAGGAGAAAGGGCAAGCATGTAGCTGCATGACAGCAAAATGTTTTTTAAGCCTAAAAATACAGTGTTATTGGTAAAACCACAGTTTAAAATACAGAGTTTCTAAATGTGCTCCTAAACACAGTTAGGCCTAAAATATCATATGGTATGCTTAAATATCACAGTATTGTTTTAGGGTTAGAAAAATATTTAGTCCACAATCGGTGAAATGTGTCAGAAAAATAAAGCACCGGTAACATATATGTACCAATAGCATGACGTAGATATTAGTGACAAAAATTGTCAGTTGATGCGATGCAGAATTATTGTTGTGTCGATTCAATCAACATGAAAATAGGAAGAAGAGGAGAAAGTAAGTTTTAACGACACTCGCTTCAAAGACCTGCTCTCCTAAAATTAGTGCGTGCAGGCACACCACACCACGTTTTAACTTGAGAGAGTTTAATTACAGTGTATATCTATTTAATCTTCTCTTAAAGTATTAGATGTTGTATTATCAATAGGGATTGAAAAAAACCATCACTTGCAAGTGCCAAAATATGCTAAAATATTACTCGCTAACTCCTAACACTCCCAAAAACTTCTAAAAAAGACCCTTTAAAATTCTCTCTAGAGAAAGTTTCCTTGTTATTTTATTCACTTTTTTTCTAACCCTTCCAAGAATCTAAACACCACCTCAATTTTCCGAACCATAACTTTTGGTGAAGTTTGTCTCCCCCTTCGAAAATTCGCTCTCCCCTTATAAGTTTATGTGCCTTCTCTTTGGAAATTTCGAGTAGCTATAATTTCTGAGGCAGAATCCTATGCAATGCAGGAACGCCTCTCTAGCCAAGCATAAGTATTTATTTCTTTCAGCCTCTTACTTCTCTCTCTTTGCCATTCTAATTCACTCGACCACTTTAGACAAGAGCAAGCTCTCTCTTTCACTCTCTTATACTCGCTCTCACTCTTGCATAGATCCCCATCTTGTGAGTGATGTTGGAGTGAGCTCTTCATTGGATCTTGACTTTAAAGAGTAATAATTATGTTAAGCACTTGTGGCATATGCCAATGACTTTTTCTTCTATTATTCTTGGGTCCTTTAAACCCTATGCAACTAGATGTTGTCCGATGACATCATTATTTCGTGCTTATAAAGGGTGCCTAAGAAATTTGTATTACTCATTTGTTCTAGTGGATATCCCGGCTTGATCTTTGTCGACGCTTGGGAAAGAGGAGAGAAAGACCTTTATAGTATACATGGCCAAACGGGCGGCCCGGCCCAACCCGGCACTGGCACGGCCAGGTCCGGCACGATAAGGGCACGTCCCGTTTGGCCCGTTTAACAAGTGTGTCGTACTGGCACGGCACTAGTGCCTGAAATCAGGCCCAAGCACGACACTAAGGGCCTGTTTGGTTGGTTTCTCTCGGCAACCTGGCTGTGTGAGCCAGGACCGCTGAAGCCTGTCTCTGGAGATGCGACCAATTTACTCGTATCTGGTGAGCCTGGCCCAGGATGCTTTGAGGATCGTGCGAGCCTGGATCCAAATCTGCATGCAGGCAACCAAACATAGAGCTCGCACGCGCATAGCCTGGCTCACAGCAACCAAACAGCAGCTACCCGCATTCCGCGATGCAAGCACACACAAATGCAGGCAACCAAATGCACCCTAAGACCAACTCCAGCAGACGGAGTCTCCGTATCCCTAAAACGCGCGGCCAACAGGTTCTCTCTCCTCTCCGTATCCGTCTCCGTTTCCAGCAGACTCCGTATTTACACTCCGCATGCAGTCTATGACACGTGGGGCCCGCGAGCAGCCGCGCGCGCGAGCAGAGAGCTGCGGAGAGGAGAGAGAATGCGTGGAAATGGGGAGTCAGGGTACACGGCGTCCATTTTGCGGAGACGGATGCGGAGCCTGCTGGAGAGCGAAATAGTGCCTCAGACCGTGTAAAATGTGGATGCGGAGTGGGATGGGGAGTGTTGCTGGAGTTGGTCTAAGGCTTCTTAGCCATGCCGTGCTGGCATGGTAAGCCCGAGCAGCCCATAGTGCCAGGGTCGGCCCAAGCACTACACCATAAATCATCATCAAACTTGCCATAATCTTATACATTTACAAAAAAACACAGTTAAAGCATACTAAATAGCTAATATTGAGCTGTTTAGTGAAATGATCGCCTCATTAAAAACCTATCTAGGTAAAAACTCACCCTTGTGAGAAAACCCTAGATAGGAAAAAGAGTACAACCCACAACTCATTTAGTGTTCTTACATATATCACATTGTTCAGAGTTATAGTATAATTACAGGCACACAACCATAGTTCAAAGTTCAATCTAGCTAAATAGGATCAATCATCCACATGTGGATTTGGATCAGCAGGTGTCTGAGATTGAGATGCATGAGAGAACCCTGGAGTGTCAACTGGAACTTTTCATCCTTAGCTCAGAGAATGAGTCTTCAAGTTCTTTGTTCTCAACAGTGTGTTGGGTCCTTGCATTCCCTTCCTCCCAGTCCTTAATGCATGTCAGTATCTCGACCATCTCCGAGGTCAGTCGATGCTCCTCGATAATTCTACCAGTAAGACTGAAAGCACCTTCTAATGAAATTATAGAGACATGCACAATTAGTACATCCTTAGCCAACATAGAAAGAGATGGGTAGGTCAGCTTGTGATCATGCCACCACGTCAACAGATTACGTCATCATCATACATCTAGACATTATCACTATCCAAATATGCTGATAACTCAGAACCAGCCCCAAGAGATGCACAATTGCTTGTAGCTTGCAGCAAAGCACTAGCTGAAGTGTGTCTAGATAGAGAACCAGATGGAGTGGGTTGGAAGAAGAACCTGTTCCACCAACTGAGGTTGGAAAAAAATCATCATCATCATCATCATCACCATATATCATACCCCAATTACTCATTTTCTTACCAGCCCTTATTGTTTGTGAGGGTCTAATTGAGGTCACTGCACCAAACTTAGCTTCATACTTGTTAAACACCTCATTTAATTGCGCTCTTACACAAGTTAAATAACCAGAATAATCATAGTGTGTGACACCAGCTAAAATAGATAGAACTCTATTGAAGCCCCTCAATTTAGCTCTAGGATCAAGAATGAATGCGAATGAATAGAGAAGTGGAATTTCCCTCCAGTACTTAAGGAACTTAGTTTTCATAGGAAAAACAACATTTGCAAGCAATCTGTCATGTTCATATGAATTTAGATGTTTAGCAATCTGAATTATATGATGCATCATCAATGAAGATGAACTTCTATTTCCATCCAAGTTTCTAAGAAAGTAAAAGATTTCTTCTCAATGGCTATGCAAACTGATCTTGGTAATGGTGCTACTACGTTTTTTTGGACAGATAGGTGGCTGTCAGGACATAGAATTGCAGATTTGACTCCACGGTTATTTAGAACTATTCCTAAGCAAAGGGCTAATCGGAGAACAGTATTGGATGCTCTTTCCAATCACAGTTGGATTTCAGATATTCAGGGGGGCCTTTCAGTGGGTGTTATCAACGAGTATCTCCTCTTGTGGGATTTAATGGATTTGATTCAGCTAAGACCTCATGTTGAAGACAAGCATTTCTTTCGCCTGGCTGCCAATGGAAAATATTCTTCAAAGGAAGCTTATAGGGGTTTCTTTATTGGGTCAATTGAGTTTGAGCCTTTTCATATAATATGGAAGACTTGTGCTCCTCCGAAATCTAAGTTTTTCATGTGGCTGGTCGCTCACAAGAAGGTGTGGACAGCTGATAGGTTGCAAAGAAGAGGTATGGATCATTCGGAGAGGTGCCCATTATGTGATCAGGATCAGGAAACCTTAAACCATATGCTGCTGGGCTGCGTTTTTGCTAGAGAATTTTGGTTCAAGCTGCTTCTTGTAAATCTACAACACTTGGCCCATCAGTCCTATGAAGGGGGTTTTTATGGATTGGTGGCAAGACTTGAGCACCAAGGTTCCTGGGATTGCAAGAAATGGTCTTAACTCTCTTGTCATTCTTGGTGTTTGGACCCTATGGAAACATCGCAATGGCTGCGTTTTTGACAATAAGAGTCATAGTGTTGCTGTTGCTATTAGAAGTGTTGGTTTGGAGATCGATCTTTGGGTTTTGGCTAGTGCAAAGAAGTTGTCCTTGCTTACTGCCCCCTGAGAGCACCTAGAGGGGGGTGAATAGGTGATCCTGTAAAATCAAGGACTAAATAGCCACAGACTTGGTAAAAGTGTTAGTTAAATCAAGTGGCTATAAAGTAAGTTAGCACAAACAAAAATGATCACAAGAGACAACACAAGAGACACGTGATTTTTATCCTGTGGTTCGGCCAAGTAACACTTGCCTACTTCCACGTTGTGGCGTCCCACTGGACGAGGGTTGCACTCAACCCCTTTCAAGTGATCCAATGATCAACTTGAATACCACAACTTTCTTCCTTATAGTATTCTTCCCATTTGCGAGGAATCTCCACAAGTTGGAGCCTCTCGCCCTTACAATATTGATCACAAAGAAAGCATAGAGTAAGGTTGGGAGAAGCAATACACACACGACACAAATCCGCATCACACACACGCACACAAGCCAAGACTTGAGCTCGAAACGTAGCACAGGGAGTTCACAACTTGAACGGAGCTCAAATCACTAACACAATCGATCAAATGCGCGGAGGCTGAGTGTGGGAGTCTTAGAATGCTTAGTGAATGCTTGGGTGTCTCCTCCATGTGCCTAGGGGTCCCTTTTATAGCCCCAAGGCAGCTAGGAGCCGTTGGAGACAAACTTGGAAGGCTAATCTTGCCTTCTGTCGACAGGTCCTATAGACTGTCCGGTGCACGATCTCCTTCCAAATTTGGCATATGTCACACCCGGCTTTAAGGAACAAAGCCAGGTGCATCTCATACATGCGCCAAGAAGACAACATATATAATAACAGAGTGTATAGAGATAAATGTCACAAAACATCAGAGTATTTATTACAAAGCGGAAGTCTTATTACAAAATAAAAGAATAAATATAAAACGAACTAAGGATCATCGGCGCCAATGTCAACTGAGAAACGCCACCTAGATCAGATCATACTCCTCGCCTTGTGGCTCCTCTTGAACCACTTGCTCTTCTCCTGTGGGGGGGTGTGAGACAGCAAGAGTGAGCTCACACATGTTCATCGCTCAACAAGTCGTGGGGAATAATGTGGCATGAACTCACCAAAGGTGGGAGTTCATGAGGTGTAAGGCTGATCAATGAAATAAAGGCTGAAGCTGAGCATTGCTTTTATAAGTTGGTCAAAATTTTATTAGCAGTTACTAAGTGTAAGTAAATACCAAACCTTAGAAATAATGAGTAAAAGTAATAATAAAATAATCCCAGATGCAATGATATGACAGATTAAGTTTAAGTTCCATAAATTAATCATGTGAGTGTCCGAGCCGCTCATGACCGTGAGCACGGCTAGTATACCAGTTTTACACTCTGCAGAGGTTGCGCATCTTTACCCACAAGTCGTGTTACCCATTTGCCACGAAGCTGATCAGACCCCATACACCTCTACCAAGGAAGCGAGGCAGGGTACCACTACGAGGCCTTTACAAAGTTCCACTAGCTTCAGACTACCCGCTACAGTTTATAGGAAGCTCCAGTGCAGGAATCCCTCGCCTGACCGCCATCGCAGCAAAATCAACCCAAGGACCTCCCTACACTGACCACTCCTCTACTGCCCTTGCCCCTTTCGGGTAAGGTAGCCATCCACTAGCTTTCCTAGTTAATCAGCCAAGGGCGTCCCATTAAACCCTTGTGGTAGCACTGTTTTCCCGGGTGGTTCTCCATGTTCCCATTAACATAATGATCTTAACATGAACAGTAAAGAATAAACCAGATAATAAAAAGTATAACAATGAGTGATGAATATCTCTATACCTAAATCCACATAAAGCAATAGCATGAACTACCCAAAACTTTAGTAGTAAAACCAGGGGTGAAACAAGGTATAAAGATAGTCAAAATCTAGGGTATCCTATTGGGTCCCATCAAAATTAACCTATGCAGATTATTATGAATAATAAGAACATGAATGGGTAAAAGAGGTGATCAAGGGCACAACTTGCCTTCAACGAGCTCCTGCTCAGCAGTCTCTACCAGCTGAACCTCAGGATCCTCAGTAGCTTGTTCGTCTACTCGCATCAATACAATACATACATGGTATAGCAACAATTAACATCACACCAAACATGTAAATAAAATTCACAGTAATAATCTAGACATTAAAAAAAGATCGTAGGAACTAGAATTATTGATTTTGGAGTTACAGATTTTAAGATATGAATGTCTAAAAGTTTTATGTATTTACTACAAGATTAATTGCTAGATAAATGTTAATGTGTCTTTCATGCCAAAACAGTGGCATAAATGGTTAGACAATAATATTACAAAAATTTAGGAACTAGAATGGACCAATTTGGAGTTCATATGCATTTTCTATGAATTAAACAAGTTTCTGCAATTAGTTTAATATTAAAAATCTATTTCTAAAATAAATTATCTGGTTTTCTAATCCTCTGGACTGGGCCACATTTTCTGTAAAGCGCAGGGGGCTTGGGGAAATATTCCTAAGACTCAGTCGCTGTATAGGGTGGACCGCGGGTTGATTTAACAAAATCCTAGGGGCTTCTTTGCATTAATGCTTGACTGAAGGGTTATCAGTGATCCTAGGCCGTTGGATCCCAACCCGACCGCATGGATTAGATCAAGACACCAGCGAAACGGTATGCGGCGCAGATCGTCCAAACCGTGATCAACGACGCAGATTTAAATACTCTGGAGTCACCCTGATCCGTTCGATCAGATCTCTACCGTCGAGATCTAACTGGTATGTGCGTTTTAATCTACTCCGTCCAGTTGCCATCTGACGGCAGACCAATCGTCCCCCACCTCCAGACCGCACAGACGGCGGCACTAGGATCCCCACGGCGGAAGCACCAGCGACCCACGTTCGTGGCGGTCCCATGCACCCTACCCGATGCGGCTAGCGTTTCCCGTAGAGAAGAACAAAGCGAGCATGATGGACGAGGACTCACCAGCGATGATGGCGCGACGATGACTGGCCACGACGTGGTGCGGATCTGCCCACACACCCATCTCCGGTGAGCAATTGACGCGCCACCGAGGAAACATCACGCCGAGTATCACCTCCACCACACGCGGGTATCACATGCGGTACCCCCAAGACCGCCCACCGAGGACACTACGACGCTACACGCTAGATTCACCCACGGCGGCGCTCACACATCTCTCTGCGCACAACCATGGTGACGGCTCCTGTTTTCTGCGTCGTCGTACACATACTATCGCTCGTGGAGGGGTCATGGAGATGGAAAAGAAGGGAAACGAGGCCCTCCCCAATACCTAAATAGCGCCGGTAGGTTGGTCCAAGAGGTTCACAACGGCAGCCGGATTCTTCGCGGGTTCCGTTGAGTCACCGAGCAGCGCGGGATTGGAGAAGACGGTACGCGCTGACGCCAAGGGCCACCTGTCATCCACACGCTAGCGCGCGGCGTGGGCTGGAGGCGAGAACGCCTCTGACCATGCGAGCCCGCCAGCCACCGGCCGTGTGCACAAGCGCAGGCGCTCAGAGACTGCCAGCGAGACCCCACGAATCAGCGACCCGACCGAGTACGCGCGCGAGGGGGGAAAAATCCAGATGGGTCGCGCGGTGAATTTCTTTGGGGGGCTGGCTGGGAGGGAAACCCAGGAATGGCCCGAGAGCGCGGTTTTGGCCCAAGGCGCAGGAATACCTTATTCTTTTTTTCCTTTTTCTTTTTAGTTTTACTTTCCCTTTTCTTTTCTCCTTTTAATTTCAAATTTAAGTCCAAAATTTGAACTTCAAATATGCATGTGAATTTAGTACTCAAATTAAAGGTAGACTTTAATCATACTATTTATGTTTGGGTTTATATTTTTATCAATTTTGTTTTATATTTTATGATGTTTCTTCTCTTTCTTTTCTCTTTTTTTGTCATTTTGTTTTCAATTTAGAGGTTATATCCCCTGTGTCCATTAACATATTAATATATTTTTAATGACACAATTATTTTATTATCCACAAATGCACAATCCAATAAAACTCAGCATGATGCACAAATTAATTTAAGTGTCATTAGCTAATTAATGACTTTTGAGGTGTTGATTCACCTATTATAATAAACAGAGGCAAAAACATGTGTGTAAATCAACTATGTTTTCAATTTTACATTTTTGAGTATTACAAATCCTACCCCCCTTAAAAAGAATCTCGTCCTCGAGATTTAGGAAGGACTAGAGAAACGATGGGGAAAATCTATGCGAAGTTCTTCTTCTCTCCCCCAAGTGGCTTCATCTTCACCATGGTGACTCCATTGCACCCTACACATCTTAATCACCTTATTTCTTGTAACTCGAGTCAAAGTGTCCAGAATCTTGATAGGATACTCTGCATAAGTCAGATCATCTTGAACACTAAGGTGCTCCATTGGTAGTTGCTCCTCAGGTATAAAGAATATTGCACGCTTGGATGAGGTGGTTACTGCAATATTAACTTGAAATCTTTCTCCTTTAGGGGTAGTGAGTTCTATAGTACCTCTACCACATGCTATAATGGCCTTTGCCTTTCTTAACCATGACATACCAAGAATCAGATCTATACTGCTGGCCTCTAATATTATAGCAGTAGCTCCAAATTCTCTTCCTATAATTGTTAATGTCAATCTACGTGTCATTTGATTTGCCTCAATAGGCCCTTGAGGTGTGATTACTATCATTGGTTTTCTCATGTTTAGCAATGGTATCTCATTTGTGTTGGCATATCGAGCAGACATGAATGAATGTGTAGCACCAGAATCAAATAATATGGTTGCAGGAATTGCATTAACATAAAACATACCAAGTACGATGTCAGCACCATTAGGAGTAGCATCAACGCTGACTTGATTCACCCTGGCTATAGAATATCCCTTGCCAGGAGTCTGTTGCTTGTTCTTAGCTGGTGTACCAGAATTTCCCATCGGACAGGCATTAGCATAGTGCCCAATTTGACTGCACTTGAAACATGTAGGGCCGATCTTCTGTCCTGTAGACCTCGTCGGGGTGCCAGTGGGAGTAGCCTGACGAGTGGGAGGTGTCCGTGGAGATCCCTGTGGAGCATACTGAACTGGGCGTGGTCCTCCTCCTAGACGAGTAGGTGTTCCCTGTGGCGAAACATAGCAGCGACGAACACTGCTGCTACCTTGTCCCTGTGAGATAGCCTTCCTCTTCAAATCACCCAGTTGAACACGCTTGTGTTCAATAGCAAGAGCCTTATCCAGCAGCCTCTAAAATGACAGAAATGTGTGTGCAACTAGTGCATACTGTAGAGGTCCATTAAGTCCTTTAATAAAATGCTCCTGCTTTCTCTCATCCTCAGCAACATCCTCCGGAGCATATCTCGACAGCTGAATAAACTTATCTCTGTACTCGCTGACAGACATGTTGCCTTGCTTCAATGACAGAAACTCCTTCTTCTTGATCTTCATCAAACCAGCCGGAATATGGTAGCTTCTGAACTGTGCACTGAACTCCGCCCAAGTAATAGTGTCAGCAGCATCATGGGCAGCAGTATAGGAATCCCACCAGTCAGCAGCAGGACCTGTCAGACGACCTGAGGCATAAAGAACTTTCTCCCGGTCTGAGCATTGGGCAATGTTGAGCATCTTCTCAATTGATTTTAACCAATCATCTGCATCTAGTGGATCTGGCGAGCTGGCGAAGGTCGGCGGCTTATGGCTCATAAATTCCCGGTGCTTATCACGAGGTGGAACTGATGGTGGTGGTGGAGGCAATGGCACTTGTTGCTGTTGTTGTTGAAATTGCTGTTGCAGCTGCTGTTGCGCCCTTCTCTCCTGGCGTATCTCTTCTCGCTCCTGGCGCAACTCTTGGCGTATCTCTTCTCTTTCTTGACGTTCTTGCTGCATCTGGGCACGCATATCAGCCATAGTGTTCGTCATTTGCTGCATCACCCTCATTTGAGCCACAATCAGTGGGTCAACTCCGCCTGGTGGAGGATTAGGAGGATTCATCTCTGCTAGTTGTGGCTGGGGTTGTCTATATATCCATTGAGTGTGCCGATTAGGAGGCAAATCAATTCCACCACCCCGCCTGGTATTGACCATCTGAGTTAGATACATATGGTAAGAGAATAGTAGAAAAGGCAGTAATTACGAATTAGGTTACTTTGGGGGATTTATTAGCTAAGCAGTTTAATGTTTTACCTACCATAGCTAATTTATTACCTTATGCTGGCACATGCTAAGATGTCCATATATAATATCTCAATCAATCAAAGAAGCAAATCAGACATTTATCATCAGAACAATCAACCAACATTTTTTTATAGAGAAAATAGTTTTTGTTTGGTCTTAGGCCTCCTATCTCTTAAAAAGGTCATAAATGTAGGATTTCAAGGTGTGAAATCCATCTTGTCTTAGAATAGGAAAGATAAGAATGATTAGAGTAGAACAGTAGAAGGTGAGACAGGATCAAGATAAGTATAGAGAGAATTAGAGTAAGGTAAGAAGGTAAGGGTTTTGTCCATTTCTACCTAGGTTTCGTCCTACAGTCAACATTTCCTTTGATACCACTTCTGTCACACCCGACTTTAAGGAACAAAGCTAGGTGCATCTCATACATGCGCCAAGAAGACAACATATATAATAACAGAGTGTATAGAGATAAATGTCACAAAACATCAGAGTATTTATTACAAAGCAGAAGTCTTATTACAAAATAAAAGAATAAATATAAAACGAACTAAGGATCGTCGGCGCCAATGTCAACTGAGAAACGCCACCTAGATCAGATCATACTCCTCGCCTTGTGGCTCCTCCTGAACCACCTGCTCTTCTCCGGTGGGGGGTGTGAGATAGCAAGAGTGAGCTCACACATGTTCATCGCTCAACAAGTCGTGGGGAATAATGTGGCATGAACTCACCAAAGGTGGGAGTTCATGAGGTGTAAGGCTGATCAATGAAATAAAGGCTGAAGCTGAGCATTGCTTTTATAAGTTGGTCAAAATTTTATTAGCAGTTACTAAGTGTAAGTAAATACCAAACCTTAGAAATAATGAGTAAAAGTAATAATAAAATAATCCCAGATGCAATGATATGACAGATTAAGTTTAAGTTCCATAAATTAATCATGTGAGTGTCCGAGCCGCTCATGACCGTGAGCACGGCTAGTATACCAGTTTTACACTCTGCAGAGGTTGCGCATCTTTACCCACAAGTCGTGTTACCCATTTGCCACGAAGCTGATCAGACCCCATACACCTCTACCAAGGAAGCGAGGCAGGGTACCACTACGAGGCCTTTACAAAGTTCCACTAGCTTCAGACTACCCGCTACAGTTTATAGGAAGCTCCAGTGCAGGAATCCCTCGCCTGACCGTCATCGCAGCAAAATCAACCCAAGGACCTCCCTACACTGACCACTCCCCTACTGCCCTTGCCCCTTTCGGGTAAGGTAGCCATCCACTAGTTTTCCTAGTTAATCAGCCAAGGGCGTCATAATAAACCCTTGTGGTAGCACTGTTTTCTCGGGTGGTTCTCCATGTTCCCATTAACATAATGATCTTAACATGAACAATAAAGAATAAAACATATAATAAAAAGTATAACAATGAGTGATGAATATCTCTATACCCAAATCCACATAAAGCAATAGCATGAACTACCCAAAACTTTAGTAGTAAAACCAGGGGTGAAACAAGGTATAAAGATAGTCAAAATCTAGGGTATCCTATTGGGTCCCATCAAAATTAACCTATGCAGATCATTATGAATAATAAGTGTCAGGGACCGTAATTAGGGGTACCCCCAAGACTCCTAATCTCAGCTGGTAACCCCCATCAGCACAAAGCTGCAAAGGCCTGATGGGCGCAATTCCAGTCAAGGCTCCGTCCACTCAAGGGACACGATCTCGCCTCGCCCGAGCCGAGCCTCGGGCAGGAACGGTAGACCAAGGCGGATTCACGCCTCGCTCGAGGATCTCCTCAAGCAACGGGCGCACCTTCGACTCGTCCGAGGCCCAGCTTGGGCAGGCTTCACGGAGAAGCAACCTTGGCCAGATTGCCACGCCAACCAACCGTATCGCAGGAGCATTCAATGCAAGGATCGCCCGACACCTTATCCTGACGCACGCTCTCCAGTCGACAAGGCCGAAGTGACCGCAGTCACTTCGCCCCTCCACTGACTGACCTGACAGGAAAACAGCGCTGCCTGCGCTGCTCCGACTACTGTGCCACCTGCCAAGGTGAGGCTGACAGCAGCCAAGTCCAGCCTCGGGCGCCATAGGAAGCTCCGCCTCGCCCGACCCCAGGGCTTGGACTCAACCTCGACTCTGGACGACGGTCTCTGCCTCGCCCGACCCCAGGGCTCGGACTCATCCTCGACTCTGGACGACGGTCTCCGCCTCGCCCGACCCCAGGGCTCGGACTCAACCTCGACCTCGGAAGACGGTCTCCGCCTCGCCCGACCCCCGGGCTCGGACTCAACCTCGACCTCGGACGACGGTCTCCGCCTCGCCCAACCCCTAGGCTCAGACTCAACCTCGACTCCAGACGACGGTCTCCGCCTCGCCCGACCCCAGGGTTCGGACTCAACCTCGACCTCGAAAGACAGTCTCCGCCTCGCCCGACCCCCAGGCTCGGACTCAACCTCGACCTCGGACGACGGTCTCCGCCTCACCCGACCCCCGGGCTCAAACTCAACCTCGACTCCGGACGACGGTCTCCGCCTCGCCCGACCCCCGGGCTCGGACTCAACCTCGACCTCGGACGACGGTCTCCGCCTCGCCCGACCCCCAGGCTCGGACTCAGCCTCGACCTCGAAGGAGCCACCGCCTTGCCTGACCTAGGGCTCGGACCGACCACGTCGCAGGGGGGTACATCATTACCCTACCCCTAGCTAGCTCAGGCTACGGGGAACAAGACCGGCGTCCCATCTGGCTCGCCCCGGTAAAACAAGTAATGATGGCACCCCGCATGCTCCATGACGACGGCGGTTCTCAGCCCCCTACGGAAGCAAGGATACGTTAGCAAGGATCTGACAGCCCCGACAACTATACTTCTACAGGGCTCAAGCGCTCCTCCGGCCACGACGCCACATGAACAGGGCTCCAACACCTCTCCGACAGCCACGTCGGCATGTACATGGGGCTCTGGCTCCCCTCTGCTAGACACGTTAGCACACTGCTACACCCCCCGTTGTACACCTGGACCCTCTCCTTACGTCTATAAAAGGAAGGTCCAGGGCCCTCGTACGAAAAAGGTGGCCACTTGGGAGGATGGGCTGACGCACAGGCTCTCTCTCTCTTTCTCCCTCGCGAACGCTTGTAACCCCCTACTGCAAGCGCATCCGCCCTAGGCGCAGGACAACACGAGGCCGCGGTTCCCCTTACTGTTTTCCCCCTTGTGTCTCCGTCTCACGCCGACCCACCAAGCAACCCCGGTTCGGTGGACGCTTTCATAAAGGCATATCCAAACCTTCCGGGGTACCATATGTGGTCAACCTGGGACAGATTGGCGGCCGTCTCGACCTACGGGCCCCCGGGTTCCGAGGAAGACGACGAGCTCGACTTTGGTTGGGATTTCTCCGGGCTCGATAACCCCAGTGCCATGCGGGACTTCATGACCGCATGCGACTACTGCCTCTCCGATTGCTCCGATGGTAGCCACAGCCTCGGCGACGAGGACTGTGGCCCAAGTCGCGAATGTTTCCACATCGATCTAGGGGGTCTCGACGAAGGCAACAACCTTGGCATGCCAGAGAACGGCGATCCCCCTAGGCCTGCGCCTCGCGTTGACATCCTTCGGGAGCTAGCTGTGGTCCCAGTCCCTGCGGGGGTCAGGACGCACAGCTCGAGCAAATCCGCGAGATGCAGGCCAGGCTCGACGAGGAAGCAGGGCAACTTGTGCAGCTCCGGTAGAACATCGGGCAGGAGTTGGTAGGCCGAGCACCGGCCAGAGAAGCGTGTCATCTGGCCCAGGACGTCCAACACCGCATCACCGACAATGCCAGGGCAAGGCTGCCCCCGGCTTCCAGTGGGGTCGGCCAGAACCTGGCTGCAGCAGCAATACTACTCCGAGCGATGCCAGAACCATCCACCACCGAGGGGCGGCGTATCCAGGGAGAGCTCAAGAATCTCCTAGAGGATGCCGCGGTCCGACGGGCCGAAAGCTCTGCCTCCCGAAGGCAGGGATACCCCCCGGAGCATCGCGCCGCGACTTCCCGATTCATGCGGGAAGCCTCGGTTCACACCGGGCGCACGCAGGACATAGCGCCTGTGGCCCCGGGTCACCTCGGCAACGAGCACCACCGCCGCGACCATCGAGCCCGCCTCGACGAGAAGGTGCGCCGTGGCTACCACCCTAGGCGTGGGGGACGCTACGACAGCGAGGAGGATTGGAGCCCCTCGCCCAAACTACCCGGTTCGCAAGCTTTCAGCCGGGCCATACGACGGGTGCCGTTCCCGACCCGGTTCCGAATCCCAACTACCATCACCAAGTACTCATGGGAGACAAGGCCGGAACTGTGGCTCGCGGACTACCGGCTGGCCTGCCAGCTGGGTGGAACGGACGATGACAACCTCATCTTCTGCAACCTCCCCCTATTCCTCTCCGACGCCGCCCGAGCCTGGCTGGAGCATCTGCCTCCTGTGTAGATCTCCAACTGGGATGACCTGGTCAAAGCCTTTGCCGACAACTTCTAGGGCACATACGTGCGCCCTGGGAACTCTTGGGATCTCCGAAGCTGCCGCCAGCAGCCGGGAGAATCCCTGCGGGACTACATCCGGCGATTTTCGAAGCAGCGCACCGAGCTACCCAACATCACCGACTCGGATGTCATCGGCGCGTTCCTCGCCGGCACCACTTGCCGCGACCTGGTGAGCAAGCTGGTTGCAAGACTCCCACCAGGGCGAGCGAGCTGATGGACATCGCCACCAAGTTCGCCTCTGGTCAGGAGGCGGTCGAAGCCATCTTCCGGAAGGACAAGCAGCCTCAGGGGCGCCAGCCGGAAGACATCCCCGAGGCGTCCGCTCAGCGCGACACGAAGAAGAAGGGCAAGAAGAAGTCGCAAGCGAAACGCGACGCCGCCGACGTAGACCTTGTCGCCGCCGCTGAGCACAGGAACCCTCGAAAGCCTCTCGAAGGCGCCAACCTATTCGACAAGATGCTCAAGGAGTCGTGCCCCTATCATCAGGGTCCCGTCAAGCACACCCTTGAGGAGTGCGTCATGCTTCGGCGCTACTTCCACAAGGCCGGGCCCCCGGCGGAAGGTGGCAGAGCTCTCGACAACGACAAGAAGGAGGGTCACAAGGCAGAGGAGTTCCCCGAGGTCCACGACTGCTTCATGATCTACGGTGGGCAAGTGGCGAACGCCTCGGCTCGGCACCGCAAGCAAGAGCGCCGAGAGGTCTGTTCGGTGAAGGTGGCGGCGCCAGTCTACCTAGACTGGTCTGACAAGCCCATCACCTTCGACCAAGGCGACCACCTCGACCGCGTGCCGAGCCCGGGGAAGTACCCGCTCGTTGTTGATCCCGTCATCGGCAACGTCAGGCTTACCAAGGTCCTCATGGACGGAGGCAGCAGCCTCAACATCATCTACGCCGACACCCTTGGGCTCCTGCAGATCGATCCGTCCTCGATCCGGGCCGGTGCGACGCCCTTTCACGGGATCATTCCCGGGAAGCGCGTCCAGCCCCTTAGACAACTCGATCTGCCCGTCTGCTTCAGGACTCCCTCCAACTTCCGAAAGGAAACCCTCACGTTCGAGGTGGTCGGGTTCCGAGGAACCTACCACGCAATGCTAGGGAGACCATGCTATGCCAAGTTCATGGCCATCCCCAACTACACCTACCTCAAGCTCAAGATGCGGGCCCCAACGGGGTCATCACCGTCGGCCCCACGTACCGACACGCGTATGAATGCGACGTGGAGTGCGTGGAGTACGCCGAGGCCCTCGCCGAATCCGAGGCCCTCATCACCGACCTAGAAAACCTCTCCAAGGAGGCGCCAGATGCGAAGCGCCACGCTGGCAACCTCGAGCCAGCTGAGGCGGTTAAGTCCGTTCCTCTCAACCCCAGCAACGACACCTCCAAGCAGATCCGGATCGGCTCCGAGCTCGACCCCAAATAGGAAGCAGTGCTCGTCGACTTTCTCCACGCAAACGCCGAGGTTTTTGCGTGGAGTCCCTCGGACATGCCTGGCATACCGAGGGATGTCGCCGAGCACTCACTGGATATCCGAGCTGGAGCCCAACCCGTGAAGCAGCCTCTACGCTGATTCGACGAAAAAAAGCGTAGAGCCATAGGTGAGGAGATCCACAAGCTGATGGCTGCAGGGTTCATCAAAGAGGTATTCCATCCCGAATGGCTAGCCAACCCTGTGCTTGTGAAAAAGAAAGGAGGGAAATGGCGGATGTGTGTAGACTACACTGGTCTAAACAAAGCATGTCCAAAAGTTCCCTACCCCCTGCCTAACATCGATCAAATCGTGGATTCCAATGCTGGGTGCGAAACCCTGTCATTCCTTGATGCCTACTCAGGGTATCACCAAATCAGGATGAAAGAGTCCGACCAGCTCGTGACCTCTTTCGTCACACCTTTTGGCATGTACTGCTACATTACTATGCCATTCGGTTTGAGGAATGCGGGTGCGACATACCAAAGGTGCATGAACCACGTGTTCGGGGAGCACATTGGTCGAACGGTCGAGGCTTTCGTCGATGACATCGTAGTCAAGACGAGGAAAGCCTCCGACCTCCTCTCCGACCTTGAAACGACATTCAAGTGTCTCAAGGCGAAAGGCGTAAAACTCAATCCCGAGAAGTGTGTCTTCGAAGTCCCCCGAGGCATGCTCCTGGGGTTCATCATCTCCAAGTGGGGCATCGAGGCCAACCCGGAGAAAATCACGGCCATCACCAACATAGGGCCCATCAAGGACTTGAAAGGAGTACAGAGGGTCATGGGATGCCTTGTGGCTCTAAGCCACTTCATCTCGCGCCTCGGCGAAAGAGGCCTACCCCTGTACCGCCTCTTGAGGAAGACCGAGCGCTGCACTTAGACCCCCGAGGCTGAGGAAGCTCTCGGGAACCTAAAGGCGCTCCTTACAAGCGTGCCCATCTTGGTGCCCCCCCGCTGCCGGAGAAGCCCTCTTGATCTACGTCACTGCTACCACTCAGGTGGTCAGCGTCGCGATCGTGTTCGAGAGACGAGAAGAAGGGCACGCATTGCCCGTCCAGAGGCCGGTCTACTTCATTAGTGAGGTACTGTTCGAAACCAAAATCCACTACCCACAAATTCAGAAGCTACTGTACGCGGTAATTCTGACGCGGCGAAAGTTGCGACACTACTTCGAGTCTCATCCGGTGACTGTGGTGTCATCCTTCTGTAACACCCGGTTTTAAGGAACAAAGCCGGGTGCATCTCATACATGCGCCAAGAAGACAACATATATAATAACAGAGTGTATAGAGTTAAATGTCATAAAACATCAGAGTATTTATTACATAGCGGAAGACTTATTACAAAGTAAAAGAATAAATGCAAAACGAACTAAGGATCGTCGGCGCCAATGTCAACTGAGAAACGCCACCTAGATCAGATCGAATGCCTCAGTGTTAGGCAGCTCCTCTTCGACCACCTGTTCTTCTCCTGTGGGGGGGGGTGTGAGACAGCAAGAGTGAGCTCACATACGTTCATAGCTCAACAAGTCGTGAGAAATAATGTGGCATGAACTCACCAAAAGGGGGGAGTTCATGTAGTGTAAGGCTGATCAATGAAATAAAGACTGAGGCTGAGCATTGCTTTTATAAGTTGGTCAAAATTTTATTAGCAATTACTAAGTGTAAGTGAATACCAAACCTTAATAATATTAAAGGAAAGTAATAGTAAAATAATCCCAAATGCGATGCAAATTTCAAATTAAATTTAAGTTCCATAAATTAATCATGTGAGGGTCCGAGCCGCTCTTGACCGTGAGCACGGCTAGTATACTAGTTTTACACTCTGCAGAGGTTGCACATCTTTACCCACAAGTCATGTTACCCATCTGCCAAGAGACGGCCAATCCCATACACCTCTACCGAGGAGGCGAGGCAGGGTAACACTACGAGGCCTTTACAAAGTTCCACTAGCTTCAGAAATGCCGCTACAGTTTATAGGAAGCTCCAGTGCAGGGTTCTTGCCTGACCGCCATCGCAGCAAAATCAACCAAGGACCTCCCTACACTGACCACTCCCCTACTGCCCTTGCCCCTTTCGGGTAAGGAAGACCTCCACTAGCTTTCCTAGTTAATCAGCCAAGGGCGTCCCATTAAACCCTTGTGGTAGCACTGTTTTCCCGGGTGGTCGCTCCATGTTCCCATTAATTTAATGATCTTAACATGAACAGTAATAATAACAAGATAATAACAGAATAATCATGAGTAGTGTATCTCCAAACCCAATCCACATAAAGCAATAGCAAGTACTACCCAAAAATATTTCAGTGGTGAACAAGGTATAAAGATAACCAAAACTGGGGTAACCTAAAGGATCCCATCAAAATTAACCTATGCAGATCATTATAATTAATAAGAACATGGCTGGGAAAAGTAAGTGATCAAGGGCACAACTTGCCTTCAATGAGCTCCTGCTCAGCTATCTCTACTTGTTGAACCTCAGTTTCCACAGTGGCTTGCTCGTCCATTCGCATCAACACAATACATACATAGTATAGCATAAATTAACATCACATCAAACATGTAAATAAAATATACAGTAAAAATCTACACATTAAAATGAGATCATAGGAACTGGAATCACTAAATTTGGAGTTATAGATTTCAAGTTATGAATTTCCTAGGGTTTAATGTGATTAAAATAGGGTTAGATGATAAATTAATTTTCTAACTGAGTTCATGTCAAAACAGTGATACTAAATGATAGAGAATATTATTACAAAATTTTAGAAATTGGAATGGTTCAATTTGGACCAAAGATGGAATTTCTATGAATTTTACAAGTTTCTAGATTTGTTTTTGTATTAAAAATGAATTTCTAACATTATTTCTCTGTTTTTAATCTCCTCTGGACTGGGCCTCGAATTCTAGAAAATACAGGGTTCTCGGTGCAAGATTTCTAAGACACAGAGAATAGTGTTCTCTGGATGGTGGGTTTATTCTGCGAAAACAGGGGGTTTCTTTAACAAAAATCCCTGGCCGAAGGGGTATGTTTCGACCAGAGCCGCACGATCCTACATCTACGGCTAGGATTAGATCTTCGCTATTATAAACCAGTGCACGGTTCATAGCCCTCGGATGCCAAATCAACGGACCGGATCACCAAACGACCCAGGCGCTCGACACCCGCCCGATCACCATCTGACGGTCACGAGGGACCCCGCGAAGCGGTACGCGAAGATTTAATCGGGACTGCCCGAACTGCATCCAACGGTCCACACAACCCGGCCTCCACCTTCCCCAAAACCACGGACAGCGCACTGCGGCGCACAATCCCCACGGCGGAGCTACCGCCGGCGGACATCAACCCCGCGCTCCCGCTCCCCCATTTCCCAATTCGTCGTCGCTACACAATGCACGATGCACAACGAGGACAAAGATGGGCTTGTTACCGGCGATCGATGCCACGGCGACGCTGGCCGCGACGAAGAGCGGACCGCGGCGGAGAATCGAAGTCCGATGAGCAATTGCGCCTTGCTCGGCGACCGATCTCACCCGCGGACGACACGCCACCCGCCCAGAAGGCCCACGGACGCTCCCAGACTAATTCCTGGGGTCCCAACGCCGGTGACCACTTGATTTGGATGTGGCGGCAGGTTTAGTCCACACGACAGAGAGGAATTCTCGGCGGCGAGGAGGCACGAGTGGATTGGATGGCGGGGCACGGTCAAAGGGTCTCGAGTAGTCGGGTCATATACCCAGGGCGAGATGGGTACGGGCGCCAACGGTCCCGGCCGACTCGCGCGGAGCTGTTGCGCGCGCGATTCCGTCGCCGCGAAGACCGGTCGGGGAAGGGGACGGGTCTGCCAAGCGGGCCCGACAGGTCGGCGAAACGGGGGAAACCAGGTCAAATGCGCACGGGAGACTGCCCAGTGGGGCTCCCTTGTCGGCGCGCTACTGCGCTAAGAAGATGGGCCACGCGCGTGTAGGAAATAAAATGTGGAATGGGCCAAGCTGGGAGAAAATCGGCCCAGCACACAGTTTTTCTTTTCTTTTATTTATATTTTCTGTTTTTCCCATTATTTCACCAATTCAAATTTAAATCCTAATTTAAATTCAAACTTGTGACCAATTCATTCCCAAACCATATTTGTGCAATTAAAAGTATTAAGTTTGGGAATATTCATTTAAATATATTATTCATGTTTTCATATTCCTTCTCTTTTCCTCATTTTGTTCAAAACCCCAAATTTCAATTTAGGGTTAAGCTCCATCTTCTAGTAATTATTGTCTTAGTATTTTTATCCTTATTATTTTATTTAATTCACAAACATATAAACTCCAGCTGATGCATTTTTTTATCATTTGTTTGACTTAATTTCTAAATTGTGTGTGTGCTCTTTTCTTATGATGCAAATGAGGCACATAAAATGAAGAAATCACTATATATTCCTTGTATACAATTTTGAGTATTACACCTTCCCCCTGGGGGAGATCATCCAGTGCCGAGAGGCCTCGGGCAGGATTGCAAAGTGGGCAGTGGAGATCATGGGCGAGACAATCTCGTTCGCCCCTCGGAAGGCCATCAAGTCCCAAGTCTTGGCGGACTTTGTGGCTGAATGGGTCGACACCCAGCTTCCAGCAGCTCTGATCCAACCGGAACTCTGGACCATGTATTTCGATGGGTCGCTGATGAAAACAGGAGCGGGCGTGGGCCTGCTCTTCATCTCATTCCTTGGGAAGCACCTCCGCTACATGCTGTGCCTCCATTTCCCGGCGTCCAACAACGTGGCCGAGTACGAGGCTTTGGTTAACGGGTTGCGCATCGCCATCGAGCTAGGGGTCCGGCGCCTCGACGCTCGTGGCGACTCGCAGCTTGTCATCGACCAAGTCATGAAGAACTCCCATTGCCGCGACCCAAAGATGGAAGCCTACTACGATGAGGTTCGGCGCCTGGAGGACAAGTTCTACGGGCTCGAGCTCAACCACGTCGCTCGACGATACAACGAGACTGCAGACGAGCTGGCTAAGATAGCCTCGGGGCGGACAACGGTTCCTCCGGACGTCTTCTCCCGAGACCTACATCAACCCTCCGTCAAGACCGACGACACGCCCGAGCCCGAGAAGGCCTCGGCTCAGCCCGAGGCGCCCTCGGCTCAGCCCGAGGCGCCCTTTGCTCAGCCCGAGGCGCCCTCAGCTCAGCCCGAGGCAGCCTCGGCCTCGCCCGAGGCAGCCTCGGCCCCCGAGGGTGAGGCATTGTGCGTCGAGGAAGAGCGGAATGGGGTCACGCCTAATCGAAACTGGCAGACCCCATACCTGCGATATCTCCACCGAGGAGAGCTACCCCTCGATAGAGCCGAAGCTCGGCGACTAGCGCGGCGCGCCAAGTCGTTAGTCTTGCTGGGTGACGGAAAGGAGCTCTACCACCGTAGCCCCTCAGGCATCCTCCAGCGATGCATATCCATCGCCGAAAGACAAGAGCTATTGCAAGAAATACACTCGGGGCTTGCGGTCACCACGCAGCACCTCAGGCCCTCATGGGAAACGCCTTCCGACAGGGTTTATACTGGCCAACCGTGGTGGCCGACGCCACTAGGATTGTACGCACCTGCCAAGGGTGTCAATTCTATGCAAGGCAAACGCACCTGCCCGCTCAGGCCTTGCAAACAATACCCATCACCTGGCCGTTTGCTGTGTGGGGTCTGGACCTCGTCGGTCCCTTGCAGAAGGCACCCGGGGGCTTCACGCACCTGCTGGTCGCCATCGACAAATTCTCCAAGTGGATCGAGGTCTGACCCCTAAACAGCATCAGGTCCGAACAGGCGGTGGCGTTCTTTACCAACATCATCCATCGCTTCGGGGTCCCGAACTCCATCATCACTGACAACGGCACCCAGTTCACTGGCAGAAAGTTCTTGGACTTCTGCGAGGACCACCACATCCGGGTGGACTGGGCCGCCGTAGCTCACCTCATGACGAATGGGCAGGTAGAGCGTGCCAACGGCATGATTCTGCAAGGACTCAAGCCGAGGATCTACAACGACCTCAACAAGTTTGGCAGGCGATGGATGAAGGAACTCCCCTCGGTGGTATGGAGTCTGAGGACGACGCCAAGCCGGGCCACGGGTTTCATGCCGTTCTTTCTAGTCTATGGGGCCGAGGCTATCTTGCCCATAGACTTAGAATACGGTTCCCCGAGGGCAAGAGCGTACGACGACCGGAGCAATCGGACTAGCCGAGAAGACTCACTGGACCAGCTGGAGGAGGCTCCGGACATGGCCCTACTACACTCGGCAAGGTATCAGCAGTCTCTGTGACGCTACCACGCCCAAGGGGTTCAGTCCCGAGACCTCCAGGTGGGCGACTTGGTGCTTCGGCTACGACAAGACGCCCGAGGGCGCCACAAGCTCACGCCTCCCTGGGAAGGGCCGTTCATCATCGCCAAGATTCTAAAGCCTGGAACATACAAGCTGGCCAACAATCAAGGCGAGGTCTACAGCAACGCTTGGAACATCCGACAGCTACGTCGCTTCTACCCTTAAGATGTTTTCAAGTCGTTCATATACCTCGTTCACATACACAAATAAAGTTTAACCATCAAGGAAGGGTCAACCTTGCCTCGGCAAAGCCCGACCCTCCCTCGGGGGCTAGAAGGGGGGAACCCCCTCCGCGTCAAAATTTTCCTCGGAAAAAGTCTTCCTGCCAGAACATCTTTCGTGCTTTTCGACTACTTCGATAGTGGAATCCTGAAAACGACGGAGTACACATAAGCGGCAAGGCCGACCGAGCCGAGGGACTCCTACGCCTCCGGGATACGGATACCTCACTCATCACCTTCTGCGATAAGTAACTCACGCTCGGATAAGCGATTCCGTTGACCGAACAAGTCTTAGCGCTCGAAATTTTTTCGGCCGAAACGATTTTTCGTGCCATCTCGACTATATCGATAACAGAATCCTACGGACGAGTAAGAGTACACGTAAGCGGCAAGGCCGACCGAGCCAAGGGACTCCTACGCCTCCGGGATATGGATACCTCACTCATCACCTTCTGCGATAAGTAACTCTCGCTCGGATAAACAATTCTGTTACCGACGAACAAGTCCTGATACTCGAAACAAGGGGAAAAGAAATGCAGCTTTACAACACGGCGATGACATGTTTGGGCCTCGGCGGCCGCAAAAAACATACGCACACTATAGACAAACTGTTCCTGCAGGATCAGACGTCAGTAGGGGGAGCAACTGTAACACCCAAATTCTGAATTTGGGATTGGTAGAAGAAATCTGAGCAAAGTACCATTGATAGATAATTAAACTTTATAATTCACCCTTTTTAAAGGTAAATGATTATAATAAAATAACAATGGTTAAAATAAATCATAATAAAGATTAGACATTGGAAAATGTTCCTATCAAAACAATGGGAGAACTTTTGAATATACCTTTAACATAACTACACACTCAAATAATAATGTGGTGTGTGTACTTCATGTTGAAAACATTACTTAGTTAATATAATAATAGAATAATGATAATAGAAGTACAATAATGAGATGGAGATTTGAATTTAACCCAAAATTTCACTTTGGGGTTTTAGAAATAAATATGTAAAAGAGAAAAGGGAAGGAAGAAATTACTATGTGAATAAAAATAATTATAATATATATATTATTCTTGTACAGATTTGGGTTGGTACATTTGACTCAAAAGTGAAGTTCATAACAGGATTCAAATTCAAATTAGAGATTCAAATGAAAAGAAAATAAATCAAAAAGGAAAAGGAAAATAAAAGAAAAGAAAAAGAGAAAACCCCTACCTGGGCTGCGACCACTCAATCTGGCCCATTTAGTTTCCCATACCGCGCAGCCCATTACCATCTCACTCTGCGCCGACAGGCCGGGGCCACCCGTCAGCCTCACACACGCGTCACAGGCGTGGAACACCTTCCGCTGGCAGGTCTGGCCCGCGTGTCGGTGACACCGGCTCACGTTGGCTGCGCTTTCACTGACCACGGGACCCCATCGGTCAGCTCCTTTCCCCCTTCCTTCGTCAACGGCGCAACGAACTCCGCGCGCGGACTTCATCCACCAACGAGCTCCGTACATGGCGGGCGATTTGCAACGGCCGCGACCGAGGATACCGGCTCCAGCTGAACCGTGCGCTGACTTCCCCGCGAGGATAAATTGATCGAAGCCGAGCCATCCCTCTTCGCGCAACCTCACCATACCGCTCACGCCGCAAATCGCCGCCGCCGTGGGTGATTCGAGCTTTGGGCACTGTCGGGTCTTCGGAATCGGACCTCTGAGCCTCATCATGTCGCGTAGAATGCAGTCGCTGCCTCGCCTGGATGAATTCGCGTTACCTGCCACCGGAATTTCTCGCCGTGTTCGTCCTCAGTCGCGGAACCTTGCCTCCTCCGTGGGCAGCAGCCACCACACCTCCAATGCCGGTGAGTTCTCCCTTAAACGATCCGGTGTAGTCCTAATGTCGCGTAGATCGTCTCGGATTGGGGGATTGGTGCCCGATGCGGCGGATTGAATTTCTCCCGGTGACCCTCCGCCGTGCGTGAAGGGCGGCGCCGCCGTGCGCGGGTCTTGGTTGGGAAGAGTCGCGCTGGCCATTGGATGACGATCGGGCGGCTAGGATAAGAGATGGGGAGAAAACGCGCGTGAGCCGTTGGATCGTGGGCGTGTGGCCACGATTAGATGTGGATACCGGTTCGCCCAGTGTGGTTATGGGCCGTTTGATCTCGATCGTGTGGCTCTGGGGGGATCTCGACTTCTTTAAATCCCTGCCCTTGAGTTTAGATCCAACCGCGGGGATCGTGTACCGGTTCGCGGGGCTCGGGATTTAATCTTGGCCGTTCACACTTGATCGGACGGCTCTGAATCAACGATACCCCTTCGCCGTGTCACAATTGCTAAAGAGACCCTGGGTTTTCTCGGATTCAACCCGCCGTCCTCTCCAGGGGCGCTCTGAGTCTTAGGATTTCTTACGCGCTGGCCCCCTGGACTTTCCTGTAATTGAGGCTCAGTCCAGTGGCGTGTTAAAATGAATAAATGAATTATAAAATAGGTTTTTATGATATAAATAAGTGCTAAAACTTCAATAATTCATAGTAAATTCATTTTAATTCCAAATTGAGTCATTCCAGTTGCAATAATTTTGTATTAATATTGTTTATCACCTAGTACCTTTGTTTAACCATGAAACTTGAATTTAAATTGTTCATTTGGGTTAATCTATTCTAGGTGCTTATTAGCTTCAGAAATTCATAACTTAAAATCTATAACTCCAAAATTAATGATTCCTGTTCCTATGATCTTATTCTAATATGTATATTATTAATGTGTATTTTGTTCTTATGTTTGGTGTAATGTTAATTTTGCCTATACCATGTATGTTTGTATTGCTACGACTAGCAGTGAGGTTACGTATCACCTGAAGATCATCCTGGTACCTGGAATCTCAAGGCCCAGGCAAGTTGTGCCCTTGATCACTTTTTTTTTTACCCAGCCATGTTCTGATTAATCATAATGATCTGCATAGGTTAATTTGATGGGACCCAACAGGTTACCTAGTTTGATTATCTTTATACCTTGTTTACCACTGAACTTTCTGGGTAGTACTTGCTAGTGCTATATGTGGTTTTGGGTATGGAGATACACTATTCATGATTACACTTTTGTTATCAGTTGTTATTTATTGTTCATGATAAGATCATTATGTTAATTGGAACATGGAGCGACCACCCGGGAAAACAGTGCTACCACAAGGGAGGAATGGGACCCCTTGGCTGATTAATTAGGAAAGCTAGTGGAAGACTACCTTACCCGAAAGGGGCAAGGGCAGTAGGGGAGAGGTCAGTGTAGGGAGGCCCTCGGGAGGATTTTGCTGCGATGGCGGTCCTGCAAGGGATTCCTGCACTGGATCTTCCTATAAACTGTAGCGGGTTTTCGGAAGCTAGTGGAACTTTGTAAAGGCCTCGTAGTGGATCCCTAGCCATTCACCTCGGTAGTGTCTAAGGGCCTTGCAAACCCTGGCGACATGGGATACACGACTTGTGGGTAAAGATGCGCAACCTCTGCAGAGTGTAAAACTGGTATACTAGCCGTGCTCACGGTCATGAGCAGCTCGGACCCTCACATGATTAAATTATGGAACTTAAACTCAATTTGTCATATGCATTGCATCGCAGGTGAAGTTGTTATTTTTGTTCGCTACTTAATTGGGTTTGGTATTTACTTATACTTAGTAACTGCTAATAAAATTTTGACCAACTTTAAAAGCAATGCTCAGCTCTAACCATCTTCTTTGGTAAGCCTTACACTTCACGTGAGCTCCCACCTTTGGCGAGTTCATGCACATTATTCCCCACAACTTGTTGAGCGATGAACGTATGTGAGCTCACTCTTGCTGTCTCACATACACCACAGGTCAAGAACAGGTACCGCAGGATGATGCTCATGGAGGATGCTGCGATGAGTTCGTGAGAGGTCTAGGTCGTCGTCTCCCAGTCAACTTTGGGTTGCTGGACCGTTGTCTCCTTATAATGTAATTATTTATTTTGTATAGAATTCCTATTATATATAAAGTTGTGACATTCGATCCTGTGCCACTATATATCATATGTGTGAGACTTGGTCCCAGCACACCTGGTGTTTATGTTTGCACCCGGGCTTTGGACCCCTAAAATCCGGGTGTTACAGAAGTGGTATCAGAGCAATGTTGACTGTAGGACGAAACCTAGATAGAACTGGACAACCATTGTTTACTTACCTCTGCTACTCTGATTCTTTTCTAAACTCTTCTTAATCATTTCTCATCTAATTCCGCTTTACTCTGATTATTCTTACCTTTTCATTCTAAAGACAAACTTGGATTTCACACTTTTAAATCTTGTGCCTAAAGTGACTTTAGGAATAGGAGACCTAATCCTAGGAACAAAAACAAAACTATTTTTATAAGTGTCTATGTATTTGAATGTTTGTTCTTATGATATCTGTCTGATTTGGATCTTTGATTGAGTGTGATGAGTTGTGGAGTAATGCCCACAATTGCATCTGCATATATAGGTATAAAAATATATTTATAAAATAACTAGATAAACCGAATTATCCTTCAATAAAGTAACTAGCCTAACAATACCCATCTTATCTTAAAAATTCTCCCTTATCTTAATAGATTCATCTCATCTCAAGAGATTCTATCCTACACTCATAGATCTATCTTATCTCAAAAGGTCTTAACTCATCCTAATGTATATAGATCCATCTTATCTTAAGAGGTTTTCTCTTATCTTAATAGAGTTATCTTATCTTGAAGAGATTCTAACCTACCTACATCATATAATCCATCTTATCCTAAAAAGATACTCATCTTATCTTGAAGAGATTTTATGTCATCCTAATAGATCTAACTGGCCATAAACGATTCTATCTTATCGTTATGGATTGAAGTTATCCTAATAAGCATACTTAACCACCCTAGATTAACAATCATAATCTAATGCAAATTAATTAGATCTTATCTAGTCAAACTAGTCACACCAATCTAACCTAGATCTGATCAAATCTAAAGTGACTTATCAAACATGTTAGATAATACTGATGAAATAGTTTAGACTCTACCCCTATAGAACAGGTCTTAACTTAGTTCACCCTGCACTAAATTAAGGATGACAGATCGACTTGGCCATATGCAACCACCTTACCCATCCGATAGTTGCATAATCCCTCTGTGTTAACACTAATAGAGCTTCTGACCTACCTACACCGTATACCCCATCCTATCTCAAAAGATTCTAACATATCCTAACAAGATATATCTTACCCTGATAACTCTATCTAACTTAAACTAGTCTAATCTAGATCATACCTAATTTAATATGGTCTAATCTAGTGTGAGTTACTTAATGCTGGTAGAAAGGATAAGGTCATACTCCTAAATCACTTAAGCCTAATTTGGAGACTTATATCAACTTGGCTATGCACAACAACTCGATCTATATAACAAGTTACATAACTTACCCAATCAATAGAGTCTTAATGGATTGCATAGTCTATCAACCCCCACAACAAACAAACTTTTAACCTACATCATGTAGTCTATCTCATCCATACCTATATTAACCATATTCCCCAGCCCAATAAAACACACTAACTCCTAATCAATGAGACAAGACCGAAGAAGATGATCAACTTCATCAAGGAAGGATGAGCACCAACTCAAGTCTTCAAGGATCAAGTGAGGTCACCGAGATGAGTCAAGATCCACAATCTTGGATGGAGTCTTTCTTTACCCCACTCTTTCTTGCCCAAACCTATATAGGCTTTAAAAGATATCCTTTATCCTGCATAATAAAGTGGCTATACCCATATATACCCATGTTTTTTTCTAATCACCTGATAATTTGTGATATATAAAAAAAAAGAGAAGAGTTTTGGTATTAAAATCAATTAGAAACTAACCCATAGACTACAAACAATTTCTTCTACATCCTCTTACTAATCTCGAGGACGAGATTATTTTTAAGGGGGGTAGGATTTGTAACACCCAAATTCTGAATTTGGGATTGGTAGAAGAAATCTGAGCAAAGTACCATTGATAGATAATTAAACTTTATAATTCACCCTTTTTAAAGGTAAATGATCATAATAAAATAACAATGGTTAAAATAAATCATAATAAAGATTAGACATTGGAAAATGTTCCTATCAAAACAATGGGAGAACTTTTGAATATACCTTTAACCTAACTACACACTCAAATAATAATGTGGTGTGTGTACTTCATGTTGAAAACATTACTTAGTTAATATAATAATAGAATAATGATAATAGAAGTACAATAATGAGATGGAGATTTGAATTTAACCCAAAATTTCACTTTGGGGTTTTAGAAATAAATATGTAAAAGAGAAAAGGGAAGGAAGAAATTACTATGTGAATAAAAATAATTATAATATATATATTATTCTTGTACAGATTTGGGTTGGTACATTTGACTCAAAAGTGAAGTTCATAACAGGATTCAAATTCAAATTAGAGATTCAAATGAAAAGAAAATAAATCAAAAAGGAAAAGGAAAATAAAAGAAAAGAAAAAGAGAAAACCCCTACCTGGGCTGCGACCACTCAATCTGGCCCATTTAGTTTCCCATACCGCGCAGCCCATTACCATCTCACTCTGCGCCGACAGGCCGGGGCCACCCGTCAGCCTCACACACGCGTCACAGGCGTGGAACACCTTCCGCTGGCAGGTCTGGCCCGCGTGTCGGTGACACCGGCTCACGTTGGCTACGCTTTCACTGACCACGGGACCCCATCGGTCAGCTCCTTTCCCCCTTCCTTCGTCAACGGCGCAACGAACTCCGCGCGCGGACTTCATCCACCAACGAGCTCCGTACATGGCGGGCGATTTGCAACGGCCGCGACCGAGGATACCGGCTCCAGCTGAACCGTGCGCTGACTTCCCCGCGAGGATAAATTGATCGAAGCCGAGCCATCCCTCTTCGCGCAACCTCACCATACCGCTCACGCCGCAAATCGCCGCCGCCGTGGGTGATTCGAGCTTTGGGCACTGTCGGGTCTTCGGAATCGGACCTCTGAGCCTCATCATGTCGCGTAGAATGCAGTCGCTGCCTCGCCTGGATGAATTCGCGTTACCTGCCACCGGAATTTCTCGCCGTGTTCGTCCTCAGTCGCGGAACCTTGCCTCCTCCGTGGGCAGCAGCCACCACACCTCCAATGCCGGTGAGTTCTCCCTTAAACGATCCGGTGTAGTCCTAATGTCGCGTAGATCGTCTCGGATTGGGGGATTGGTGCCCGATGCGGCGGATTGAATTTCTCCCGGTGACCCTCCGCCGTGCGTGAAGGGCGGCGCCGCCGTGCGCGGGTCTTGGTTGGGAAGAGTCGCGCTGGCCATTGGATGACGATCGGGCGGCTAGGATAAGAGATGGGGAGAAAACGCGCGTGAGCCGTTGGATCGTGGGCGTGTGGCCACGATTAGATGTGGATACCGGTTCGCCCAGTGTGGTTATGGGCCGTTTGATCTCGATCGTGTGGCTCTGGGGGGATCTCGACTTCTTTAAATCCCTGCCCTTGAGTTTAGATCCAACCGCGGGGATCGCGTACCGGTTCGCGGGGCTCGGGATTTAATCTTGGCCGTTCACACTTGATCGGACGGCTCTGAATCAACGATACCCCTTCGCCGTGTCACAATTGCTAAAGAGACCCTGGGTTTTCTCGGATTCAACCCGCCGTCCTCTCCAGGGGCGCTCTGAGTCTTAGGATTTCTTACGCGCTGGCCCCCTGGACTTTCCTGTAATTGAGGCTCAGTCCAGTGGCGTGTTAAAATGAATAAATGAATTATAAAATAGGTTTTTATGATATAAATAAGTGCTAAAACTTCAATAATTCATAGTAAATTCATTTTAATTCCAAATTGAGTCATTCCAGTTGCAATAATTTTGTATTAATATTGTTTATCACCTAGTACCTTTGTTTAACCATGAAACTTGAATTTAAATTGTTCATTTGGGTTAATCTATTCTAGGTGCTTATTAGCTTCAGAAATTCATAACTTAAAATCTATAACTCCAAAATTAATGATTCCTGTTCCTATGATCTTATTCTAATATGTATATTATTAATGTGTATTTTGTTCTTATGTTTGGTGTAATGTTAATTTTGCCTATACCATGTATGTTTGTATTGCTACGACTAGCAGTGAGGTTACGTATCACCTGAAGATCATCCTGGTACCTGGAATCTCAAGGCCCAGGCAAGTTGTGCCCTTGATCACTTTTTTTTTACCCAGCCATGTTCTGATTAATCATAATGATCTGCATAGGTTAATTTGATGGGACCCAACAGGTTACCTAGTTTGATTATCTTTATACCTTGTTTACCACTGAACTTTCTGGGTAGTACTTGCTAGTGCTATATGTGGTTTTGGGTATGGAGATACACTATTCATGATTACACTTTTGTTATCAGTTGTTATTTATTGTTCATGATAAGATCATTATGTTAATTGGAACATGGAGCGACCACCCGGGAAAACAGTGCTACCACAAGGGAGGAATGGGACCCCTTGGCTGATTAATTAGGAAAGCTAGTGGAAGACTACCTTACCCGAAAGGGGCAAGGGCAGTAGGGGAGAGGTCAGTGTAGGGAGGCCCTCGGGAGGATTTTGCTGCGATGGCGGTCCTGCAAGGGATTCCTGCACTGGATCTTCCTATAAACTGTAGCGGGTTTTCGGAAGCTAGTGGAACTTTGTAAAGGCCTCGTAGTGGATCCCTAGCCATTCACCTCGGTAGTGTCTAAGGGCCTTGCAAACCCTGGCGACATGGGATACACGACTTGTGGGTAAAGATGCGCAACCTCTGCAGAGTGTAAAACTGGTATACTAGCCGTGCTCACGGTCATGAGCAGCTCGGACCCTCACATGATTAAATTATGGAACTTAAACTCAATTTGTCATATGCATTGCATCGCAGGTGAAGTTGTTATTTTTGTTCGCTACTTAATTGGGTTTGGTATTTACTTATACTTAGTAACTGCTAATAAAATTTTGACCAACTTTAAAAGCAATGCTCAGCTCTAACCATCTTCTTTGGTAAGCCTTACACTTCACGTGAGCTCCCACCTTTGGCGAGTTCATGCACATTATTCCCCACAACTTGTTGAGCGATGAACGTATGTGAGCTCACTCTTGCTGTCTCACATACACCACAGGTCAAGAACAGGTACCGCAGGATGATGCTCATGGAGGATGCTGCGATGAGTTCGTGAGAGGTCTAGGTCGTCGTCTCCCAGTCAACTTTGGGTTGCTGGACCGTTGTCTCCTTATAATGTAATTATTTATTTTGTATAGAATTCCTATTATATATAAAGTTGTGACATTCGATCCTGTGCCACTATATATCATATGTGTGAGACTTGGTCCCAGCACACCTGGTGTTTATGTTTGCACCCGGGCTTTGGACCCCTAAAATCCGGGTGTTACAGCAACAGCAACCCTGGCATCAACTCCACCTTCGGCGGAATCCGGCCCGGCCTCGGACGGCGTCACGATCGAAGGATCTCCACCTCAAAGGAAGATGTCAGCACCGCGCCTGGGCCATCATCGCCAGGGTCTCCTCCAGGAACCCGGCCCAAGCAGACGGCCGGACCGGCCGCTCCGTAGCCTCAGCCAGCTGTCCCCCGAAGACACCGGCCCGGCTCATGGCCTCGGCAGCCCGACTCCAGGGTTGGTCCCACCAGTGGAGAACCTGGCCAAGTTCCAGCCGCCGCTGCTACGCCTCCTCGGCCTGGGAAGTCCGCTACTCCTGGGCCGACGGAGTTTCTTCTCCAGCCGACTCCGCCTCTGTCCGTGTTGACACCGCTGCCTCCGGCTTCGGCTCATCACAGAGCAGCCGAGGGTTCCTTCACTGAGCAAGAGAAGCCTTGAGCGGCAAGGCCGACCAAGCCGAGGGACTCCTACACCTCCGGGATACGGATACCTCACTCGTCACCTTCCGCACAGGGCAACTCACACTTGGTTAAGCGGTCCAGCTAGCCGACTGGTGAGTCCTGGTGCTCGAAATGGGGGAGAAACACGGCTTTACGCCCAAATACACAGATGTTTAGGCCCCGACAGCCGCAATGAACATACGCCGGCACTCAAAATGCCATTACAAACGGGACTCCGGTTCCGTTCCCGCGGGTATGAACAACCTCCATACCAGGAGGCTCGCGGGACGACGAAATTCAAGCAGCTCACCGCCGCCCACTCCTGCAGCAACAACAACGACCTCCGCTCTGGGCGGCCAAACAACAACAGCGATGACCTCAGGGCAGACGCTGCTGCGACAAGGCCCTCGCCCACGTCCCCACTCGAGGGGCGAGGACAAGCTATCAAAGCCAAAGAGCCGGAGGCCCGGAGCGCAGATGGCAGCGGCGATCTCGTCGGCGACGAGGACTTCTCCGGCCACCTGTCCACCAGCAGATCCCCACTCAAGTCCTCCCGGACGGGCGAGCACCGACCCCCACGCGAAGGCGTCGTGCCGGAGCAAGGGTACGACAGCCCAAGAGCACGAACGCCGCTCTAGCAGCGCGCGACATCTTGGGCGGTCCCCCGGTGCGCGCGACGCAACAGCCGCCCATATGGCGGGCAGATAGCCGCACTCCGCCCAACGGTGGGAGGTGGCACCGGAAGCCGTGCCAGAGCCAGCTGAGCCAGCGAACCAGGCATGCTGGAGCTGATGACTAGGGGTGGAAACGAGCCGAGCCGAGCTCGGCTCGCTCATGCAACGAGCCGAGCTCGGCTTGGCTCGCCCATCTGGCGAGCTCAAAAACGAGGCTCGGCTCGACTCGCTCCTGGCTCGCGAGCCGGCTCGCCGAGCCAACGAGCCTAGGCATAAACGTAAAATTGCTCTCTAAATTATAATATAAAATCTTAAAAATATTTTAAATAACATATTTTAAATTCTAAAATAGATATATCACTAATATAATATAGAAAATAGATTATTTTTGTATAGCAATCTCAAATAACATAAATTAATCGTCCACTCGGTACTAATATTATATGCTAATTATGATTTTATATAATAAATTGTTTTTGGGTCGAGCCACGAGCCAGCTCGTGAGCTGCACCGAGCCGAGCTAGCTCGCTCTTTTCACGAGCCACAAAAACAGGCTCGGCTCAAGCTCGTTCTGAGCGTCGAGCCGGTCCGATCTGAGCTGAGCTGCCGCGAGCCCGAGCCAGCTCGTCGAGCTCGAGATTTTTTTCTAGCCCTACTGACGACGCTTGCGGTCGCTCGGCCACGCGTTGTCGAAGTCCGCCCCTTCCGCTAAGCCGGTGAGCGCCCTCTCCCATGAACGCTGAAGGAGGAGGTGGCCTGTCGACCCGTACGGGAGGTAGAGCTCCGGCTCAGCTCGCCCTCCGCCCCAGCAAGGATGATGAAGATCCTTGAAGCTGAGGGTGGGGCAGAAGCCGTAGCCCGGCTTGCTTCTCCCCACCATCAAACTGGTGGTCACCGTCTTGGGTGACCATCGGCGAGGGGATGTGGCCGGGCTGCTAGATGAAAATTCTTGAAGCCGAACGATGGCTGAAAGGTACCAACCTCTACAAGGTTGCGCTCCTTCCACAACAAGACAAAGACAACGCGGGCGCTCCCCATCCGAGGGCTCGGAAGGCGGAAGGACGCGACGCATGAAAAAATGCGAAGGCATGGCTACCACCCAGGAGGTCGATCCCTTTTTAAAGGCGACTCTCCCCGCTCGCGTCCTCAGCCGTCGCGGACTAAGTCTTCACCAACATGCTCCAAGGTCCTCCCCCTACGACACGGGTGCTGGGTCCCACACGTCATGCGAGCTGGCCCAGGACAGAAGAAGCCAAACCGCCACGCACGGAGCGCGCAACTGCCCAGCGGTTACAAGCACTCCTCCACTTTCGCCCAGACCAGCGGGTGAAAGGGCGGACCGCCATGCAGGCGGCTACACCAAGGGGGCGCACCCTTTCAACTTCGACGCATCTAGCATGGAGGCCCAGGCCCACACGTCATGTAACCGGCGCACCGGTTACTATGTGCGAGAAACTGCACCGCCACTTGCGCCAGTGCCGCGCGTCCTCGACCGCAGAATCGGTGCCTCGACTCGAGGCAACCCTGCGCATGGCCTAGCAGTGCCAACTAGGCACGCCGGTCACGGGTCAGTCAGCCGCGGGAGAAGGCATGACAGTTGATATGGCCAGAAGTGGGCCGACAGTAATGGCGGCAGCAGGCGAGCGGAAGCGGCAGTCAAATCGTCTGCAGGCTCACGTCCCCTCCTGGAACAGCGAGAGAGCCCTCTCCCATGGCGTGAAGATGACGTGCCCGTGTTCTGTTCCTCGAACGGCTCGTGCATGCACAATGATTGCCCCGCGAACCACTCGTCCCGTCGCATTAACTCTGCGGCAGGGCAGGTGACACCTTTGGCAGGCGAAGCGGGCGACGCTTCACCTCCGCCATAATGACCGCGTCAAAAATGGTACGCCACGTCGTTCAATTTCGTATCCTTTTTCGCTTCCCCTTTCTCTCTCTTGCTACAGGGACCGGGAAAGGGGATACTCCGAAAGGGATCCTTCTCCGCGAAGGAAGCGGGCCCCGAGCCCCCCTACTGATCAGAGGTTCGAAGGCTGGCCCCTCAGAAGGGTTCGACAGCCGCCTCAGAGCACTCGGGCTCCGCACCCACTACTGGTCAGAGGTTCGAAGGCTGGCCCCTCAGAAGGGTTCAACAGCTGCCTCAGGCCACTCGGGCTCCGCGCCCACTACTGATCAGGGGTTCGCAGGCTGGCCTCTCGAAGGGTTCGACAGCCGCCCAGAACATGCAGAGCAAGGGATGACTCTGGGTACGTCCGATACATGGCCGAGGCTCGGGCTACGCTCTCGAGGTACCCTAGGACATTTCCGAGACCAGCAGGAGCGATTCTGTAACGAAATCCCATCAGAGGGAGGCATTGAGCCCTCAGAGCCTATCAAACGGGACCGGGTCTGGCAAATCACCTGCAGGTACTTTTGGAGCGCGCCTCTGGGCCACTAGCCGACCCTTATCGAACGGGGCACAGGCGTCCACTTGGATCACCCGTTAGCAACTCACCGGAGACACCATGTTCGGCGCCCTCCGAGGGCAACATGGTGCTTCCCCCCCTCCTCCTTGCGGAAAGGCGACGAAGGGGCGTATGAAAAAAGCCGAGTCAGTCCTTGACCGGCCTCTCGCCCTATGCAGAGGCTCGGGGGCTGCTCTCGCAAACCCGGCTTCGGCCAAACCGTTGACAGCGTCAACATACCAGCCCGAGAACTCGGAACCTGACTATGCACCCGGGCAACGACCAGTTCGCATGAGGGAACAACCAGACCGGCCGAGGCATCACAAAAAGCATTAAGACCTCGAAGGAGTCAAACCACTCCTCTGAGGCCTCGGGGGCTACACCCGGCGGGTGCGCTCGCGCGCACCCACCGGAACGAAATGCAACCGAGAAAGGCCGGTCCCCTTGCAAAAAAGTGCGACAAAGCCTCCAAGCGAGTACCCACACTCCCTTTGAGGCTCGGGGGCTACTGTCGGGGACCGTAATTAGGGGTACCCCCAAGACTCCTAATCTCAACTGGTAACCCCCATCAGCACAAAGCTGCAAAGGCCTGATGGGCGCAATTCCGGTCAAGGCTCCGTCCACTCAAGGGACACGATCTCGCCTCGCCCGAGCCAAGCCTCGGGCAGGAACGGTAGACCAAGGCAGATTCATGCCTCGCCCGAGGGTCTCCTCAAGCAACGGGCGCACCTTCGACTCGCCCGAGGCCCAGCTCGGGCAGGCTTCACGGAGAAGCAACCTTGGCCAGATCGCCACGCCAACCGACCGTATCGCAGGAGCATTAAATGCAAGGATCGCCTGACACCTTATCCTGACGCACGCTCTCCAGTCGACAAGGCCGAAGTGACCGCAGTCACTTCGCCCCTCCACTGACTGACCTGACAGGAAAACAGCACTGCCTACGCTGCTCTGACTGCTGTGCCACCTGCCAGGGTGAGGCTGACAGCAGCCAAGTCCAGCCTCGGGCGCCATAGGAAGCTCCGCCTCGCCCGACCTCAGGGCTCGGACTCAACCTCGACTCCGGACGACGGTCTCCGCCTCGCCCGACCCTAGGGCTTAGACTCAACCTCGACTCCAGACGACGGTCTCCGCCTCGCTCGACCCTAGGGCTCAGACTCAACCTCGACCTCGTAAGACGGTCTCCGCCTCGCCTGACCCCCGGGCTCGGACTCAACCTTAACCTCGGATGACGGTCTCCGCCTCGCCCGACCCTCGGGCTCGGACTCAACCTCGACTCTGGACGACGGTCTCCGCCTCGCCCGACCCCAGGGCTCGTGATGAGGACATCAACACCAACACGAGCACATCTACACCAGCAGCACCTTCTCCAGCCCAGGCGCCACCCCTTCCACCTGGGCCAGTGACTCGGGCCCGTGCAAGAGAATTGAACTACATCATGTTGTTAAAGAACGAAGGCCCAGAAGAATAGACGACCAGCCCAATTGCGGCCCATAATGGACGACCTAGGGTTGGCCGCCCCTAGGGGCTGCGCCCCCTCTCTATTTATACAGGAGCTGTGCCTCCTTTATTTTCCGAGTTTTGTTTTAGATCTAGCTTTAGCTACTCTCGAGCACGCGCAAATCTGCGCTGTCTTCGTGTATTCAGAACTCCACCCTCGAGTAATAGATTAGATTGCTCGCATCTTTTTCTTGTTCGTTCTTCGATTGCGCACAGGAAACGATCTTCGTGATCAGGCCGATCTCGCATCAGCAAGGTCGGTAACCACAGGGAGTTGGTTCAGCGATTGCATTGGCGCCTCGGGCTTGCTCGTCGTAGTCGGATCGCAAGGGTCATCTTCCACCAAATCGGAATTATCTCTACTCGCCGAAAGATCGGGCACCTCAGCTACATCAATTGGTATCAGATTTCCAGGTTGATCGGTGAGTTTATCGAGTGTTTTCTTTCCTACAGTCCACAAAACCACATAAAAATTCAGGTTAGACCTTATCCCAGCACCCTTTTGAGCCTCGCACTTTCTTTCAATAATCTGCATTGTTGAATTTGTGTGCTTTCGCGTCATTTGTTGCTGGTTGCATTGTGTTCTTCCACCATTCAAATCCTAGCGCCGCCACCATCTCCCCTTTGATCACGCCACAAACCGAGTCAACATTGTTTCCTTGTTTTTCTCCTTCGGTTACGTAAAAAAAAAACAGAAAAAACAAACCGAGTCAACGGCCGTTTCCTTGTTTTTCTCCTTCGGTTACGAAAAAAAACAGAAAAAAAAACCGAGTCAACATCGTTTCCTTGTTTTTCTCCTTCGGTTACGTCAAAAAAAAAACAGAAACAAAAAAAAAACAACGAAGGAGATAGGATACGGTTGTTTCATCCCGGTCGTTTGAAAACATAACTTGAGCTACCTTCCTTAAACCGGGCATAACTTTTCGCTCGGGTGTCCGAAAAATCTGAAATTTTTACAGGAGCTAGTTGACACCATTCTGAGGCCGGCCAAACTCACCTACGGTCTGTTTGGGTTTCGACAAAATTGTCAAAAAAATTCAGGAAGATAAAGAAAAAAATTCATCAAAGTTCTCGCACGCTTTTCAGAGAACTTCCTCATTTTCTGTAGACCACATCTGAACTCTGTTCTAGGTGAAACTTCGTGTACCTCCTATTTTGTTGCTTCTTGTGCTGAGAAAAATATCAAAAAAATTCATACAAAAAAGAAAAACAAAATCACTTGTGATTCCTACTAGTGGCCTCGCTAGTACAATATTTACGGTACTGCCATTCTGCTAGTTCCATCCGTCCTTTGCACTTGTGGCCAGCAATATAGTTTCGTGTTTTGCACTATAATTCAACTTTGCATTATTGTTTGGTCGTGCTAATCCTTGACTTGAGTGCAGCCTACCCAGAACTCCACATATTTCTACGACGAGTAGGTTTCTGTTTCTCCAGGCAATCGCTCATCCAATCTTCCACCGGTTCCACCTGTTGGTTGCAGTTCACCACTGTGGCTTGGTAAGAACGGATAAGAATTTGATAACAGCACTAGTGTAAGCGCCTTGTGAGCAGTACACCCCTGTTTTTGTCGTTTTTTTTGGTGTTTTGGTGTTTGCGCTAACTATGGCAGGAGCACATGACACGGTGGATGCCCAGTTGCTGGAAGTAAAGGGACAAGTTGATGGACTTGCTGATGACATTAGGACGATGCATGAACGGCTTGATTCAACGGTCACTTCGACGACCGAGCGTTTCAACCAGCTTGACCTTGCTCAAACGGCGACTCGCACCACACTCGACACCATCCTGGCACGCCTTAATGCGTTGACCACAAAGATGGAGCAGGACTACGGCGGTGACACTGAGTGGGAAGATGGAGATCGCCGTGGTCGTGCACGCCGTGTGGTTCGTCATCCCCCTAATGACTTATTTTCTAAGATTAAATTTAAAATTCCACCTTTTAATGGCAAATATGATCCTGCTGCATATCTTGATTGGGAGTTAGAGGTTGAACAAAAATTTTCATGCCATGATATTGCTGCACATTCTCAGGTTAAAGCTGCTATTAGTGAATTTACTGATTTTGCTTTAATTTGGTGGCGTGAGTTTAAAATAAAACATCCCACTACTATTCCAACCACTTGGGATCAGTTGAAAGCTGCGATGCGACATCGATTTGTGCCTTCGTATTATGCTCGTGATTTGCTTAATAAAATGCAGCGTTTTCAGCAAAGTTCTCAATCTGTTGAGGACTATTTCCAGGAGTTACAAAAAGGTATGATTCGTTGTGGCATATTAGAGGACAACGACGCTGCTATGGCACGTTTTCGTGGTGGTTTAAACCGCGAAATCCAAGATATACTTGATTATAAGGAATATTATGATATGACTACTTTATTTGAATATGCTTGCAAAGCTGAACGTGAAGTGCAGGGACGCCGCTCGAAGCCATATTCTAACCCCTTTGCAGGACGAAGCTCGACATCCACCTCAGCACCAGTTCCCCCTGCGCCATCCACGTCCACCACTACTCCACGCGAGAAGACGACCAAACCAGCCAGCACTGCCCCACCCACAGGTCGTACACGAGATATTCAGTGTCATCGCTGTAGAGGATTTGGCCATGTGATTCGGGACTGCCCAAACAAGCGCACTTTGCTCATTCGTGACGATGGTGAGTATTCTTCCGCTAGTGATTCTGAAGAAATTGAACATGCACTACTTGCCACTGACCATGCAGCTAAGGCGGAGGTACATGTCAACCCGGACGACGCTGATAGGTATGAAAGTCTTGTTGTGCAGCGTGTTCTCAGTACACAGGTCGCTTTGCCCGAGAAGAATCAGCGACACACTCTGTTCCATACAAAGGGTGTTGTGCAGGAGCGGTCAATTCGCATCATTATCGACAGCGGCAGTTGCAACAATTTGGCGAGTACCAAGCTGGTCGAAAAGTTATCGTTACCCACTCGTAAGCATCCAAACCCATATCACATTCAATGGCTTAATGATGGTGGTAAAATAAAAATCACACGTTCCGTGCGCGTTCCTTTCTCCATGGGTGCTTATTCTAATTTTGTTGATTGTGATGTTATTCCCATGGAAGCATGCTCTTTGTTACTTGGTCGACCTTGGCAATATGATACTGATAGCTTGCATCATGGTCGTTCGAATCATTATTCTTTCATTTTTAAGGGTCAGAAAATAATTATACATCCAATGACACCTGAACAAATTGTTAAAGATGATCTTGCCCGAGCTGCTATAACTGCTAAACAACTTGATCCATCGCCCTCTGTTCCTTCTGAAATCAAGTTGAAGGCTCCTGTTTTACTTGCTACACGTGCTGATTTTGATGATCTACACGGTGCTCATTTGCCATGCTATGCACTTATATGCTCTAGTGTCCTCATTTCACTTGATGATGCACCATCTTTGGCTATTCCCCCTATGGTTGCTAACCTTTTGCAGGAGTACGCTGATGTCTTTCCCAAAGACTTACCATCGGGTCTCCCACCACTTCGTGGCATTGAGCACCAGATCGACCTCATTCCCGGCGCACAGCTTCCGAACCGCGCACCGTACCGTACAAATCCGGATGAGACGAAGGAGATTCAGCGCCAGGTACAGGCGTTGCTTGACAAGGGATACATTCGTGAGTCTCTTAGCCCTTGCTCTGTTCCTGTGTTACTTGTTCCCAAGAAAGATGGGTCGTGGCGTATGTGTGTAGACTGTCGTGCTATTAATAACATCACTATTCGTTATCGATATCCTATACCACGCCTTGATGATATGCTAGATGAGCTTAGTGGTGCCATTATTTTCACTAAGATTGATTTGCGTAGTGGTTACCACCAGATTAGAATGAAACTGGGTGATGAATGGAAAACGGCTTTTAAAACGAAATTTGGTTTATATGAATGGTTGGTTATGCCGTTTGGATTGACTAATGCTCCCAGCACTTTTATGCGAGTGATGAATGAACTTCTAAGGCCCTTCATAGGATTGTTTGTGGTTGTTTATTTTGATGATATTCTTATTTACAGCAAATCTAAGAAAGAGCATTTGGAACATTTAAGTGCTGTTTTTGATGCATTGCGTGCTGCCCAGTTATTTGCTAACATGGAAAAATGCATCTTTTGTACACGACGTGTCTCGTTTCTTGGTTATGTTGTTACTCCACAGGGCATTGAGGTGGATAGCAGCAAGATTGCTGCCATTCGGGAGTGGCCTACACCGACGACGGTCACACAAATTCGGAGCTTTCTTGGACTTGCCGGTTTCTACCGCCGATTTGTTCGTGATTTTAGCTCCATTGCAGCGCCTCTACATGAGCTTACAAAGAAAGATGTTCCATTTGCTTGGAGTGATTCTCAGGAGGAAGCGTTCAACACTTTGAAAGATAAGTTAACCCAAGCTCCCCTATTGCAATTGCCTGATTTTAATAAAGTGTTTGAGCTTGAATGCGATGCTAGCGGTATTGGGCTAGGTGCTGTTTTGTTACAAGAAGGAAAACCAGTTGCTTATTTTAGTGAAAAATTAAGCGGTGCTAGTCTGAAATATTCTACTTATGATAAGGAGCTTTACGCTTTAGTGCGCACTTTGCATACATGGCAGCACTATCTTTGGCATCGTGAGTTTATAATCCATTCTGATCATGAGGCTTTAAAACATATTCGTACCCAAACAAATCTGAACCGTCGTCATGCTAAATGGGTAGAATTCATTGAGTCCTTTCCTTACATTATTAAACACAAGAACGGGAAGGACAATGTTATTGCTGATGCTTTGTCTCGTCGCTATACCATGCTGTCACAGTTAGATTTTAAAATCTTTGGTTTGCACACTGTGAAAGATCAATATGTTGATGATGCTGATTTTAAAGATGCTTTCGGCCATTGTATTAATGGGAAACCATGGGGCAAATTTCACATACAGGATGGGTTCCTGTTTCGCGCTAACAAGCTGTGTGTTCCAGCTAGCTCGGTTCGTCTTTTGTTGTTACAGGAAGCACATGGAGGCGGTCTCATGGGGCACTTTGGCGTCTACAAGACACATGAGGTGTTGGCTGCCCACTTCTTTTGGCCTCGGATGCGCGCTGATGTTGAGCGCCTTGTTGCACGCTGCACTACTTGTCAGAAAGCTAAGTCACGGTTGAACAACCATGGTTTGTATATGCCTTTGCCTGTTCCTACTTCCCCTTGGATTGATATTTCGATGGATTTTGTTTTGGGATTGCCTAGAACTAAGAAGGGGAGGGATAGCATTTTTGTGGTTGTTGATCGATTCTCCAAAATGGCTCATTTCATACCTTGTCATAAGACTGATGATGCTAGCAATGTTGCTGAATTGTTTTTTAGAGAGATTATTCGTTTGCACGGTATTCCCAATACAATAGTCTCGGATCGTGATGCTAAGTTTCTGAGTCATTTTTGGAGATCTCTGTGGAATAAATTGGGAACTAAATTGCTGTTTAGCACCACTTGTCACCCTCAGACTGATGGTCAAACTGAGGTAGTTAATCGAACTTTGTCTACCATGCTTAGGGCTGTTTTAGACAAAAATTTGAAACGTTGGGAGGATTGCTTGCCTCATGTTGAGTTTGCTTATAATCATGCAACCCATTCTTCTACAAAGATGTGCCCTTTTCAAATTGTTTATGGTTACATTCCTAGGGCGCCTATTGCTTTGTTTTCGCTTGATGCTGCGGACGCCCCACACATAGATGCTCTTGCACATGTTGAACAAATGATTAATCTCCATGAACAAACTCAACAAAACATTGCTGCTGCTAATGCTAAATATCAGATTACTGGTAGTAAGGGCCGGAAACTAGTTACTTTTGAACCTGGTGATATGGTTTGGTTGCATTTGAGAAAGGATCGTTTTCCTACTTTGCGTCGTTCTAAATTGATGCCTCGTGCTGCTGGTCCTTTTAAGATACTAACCAAGATTAATGATAATGCTTATACCCTTGACCTGCCTGCGGAGTTTGGTGTTTCCACTAGTTTTAATGTTGCAGATTTGAAACCATATGCGGGAGAAGACGAGGAGTTGCCGTCGAGGACGACTTCAGTTCAAGAAGGGGAGGATGATGAGGACATCAACACCAACACGAGCACATCTACACCAGCAGCACCTTCTCCAGCCCATGCGCCACCCCTTCCACCTGGGCCAGTGACTCGGGCCCGTGCAAGAGAATTGAACTACATCATGTTGTTAAAGAACGAAGGCCCAGAAGAATAGACGACCAGCCCAATTGCGGCCCATAATGGACGACCTAGGGTTGGCCGCCCCTAGGGGCTGCGCCCCCTCTCTATTTATACAGGAGCTGCGCCTCCTTTATTTTCCGAGTTTTGTTTTAGATCTAGCTTTAGCTACTCTCGAGCACGCGCAAATCTGCGCTGTCTTCGTGTATTCAGAACTCCACCCTCGAGTAATAGATTAGATTGCTCGCATCTTTTTCTTGTTCGTTCTTCGATTGCGCACAGGAAACGATCTTCGTGATCAGGCCGATCTCGCATCAGCAAGGTCGGTAACCACAGGGAGTTGGTTCAGCGATTGCATTGGCGCCTCGGGCTTGCTCGTCGTAGTCGGATCGCAAGGGTCATCTTCCACCAAATCGGAATTATCTCTACTCGCCGAAAGATCGGGCACCTCAGCTACATCAGCTCGGACTCAACCTCGACTCCGGACGACGGTCTACGCCTCGCCTGACCCCCCGGCTCGGACTCAACCTCGACCTCGGAAGACGGTCTCCGCCTCGCCCGAGCCCCGGGCTCGGACTCAACCTCGACCCCGGACGATGGTCTCCACCTCGCCCGACCCCCGGGCTCGGACTCAACCTCGACCTCGGACGACGGTCTCCACCTCGCCCGACCCCCGGGCTCGGACTCAGCCTCGACCTCGAAGGAGTCACCGCCTCGCCCGACCTTGGGCTTGGACCGACCACGTCGCAGGGGGTACATCATTACCCTACCCTTAGCTAGCTCAGGCTACGGGGAACAAGACCGGTGTCCCATCTGGCTCGCCTCGGTAAAACAAGTAATGATGGCACCCCGCGTGCTCCATGACGACGGCGGTTCTCAGCCCGCTACGGAAGCAAGGATACGTCAGCAAGGATCCGATAGCCCCGACAGCTGTACTTATACAGGGCTCAAGCGCTCCTCCGACGGCCACGACGCCACATGAACAGGGCTCCAACACCTCTCCGACAGCCATGTTGGCATGTACATGGGGCTCTGGCTCCCCTCTGCTAGACACGTTAGCACACTGCTACACCCCCCGTTGTACACCTGGACCCTCTCCTTACGTCTATAAAAGGAAGGTCCAGGGCCCTCGTACGAAAAAAAGGTGGCCACGCGGGAGGATGGGCTGACGCACAGGCTCTCTCTCTTTCTCCCTCGCGAACGCTTGTAACCCCCTACTGCAAGCGCATCCGCCCTGGGCGCAGGACAACACGAGGCCGCGGTTCCCCTTACTGTTTTCCCCCTTGTGTCTCCGTCTCGTGCCGACCCATCTGGGCTGGGACACGCAGCGACAATTTACTCGTCGGTCTAGGGACCCCCCGGGGTCGAAACACCGACAATAAGAACATGAATGGGTAAAAGAGGTGATCAAGGGCACAACTTGCCTTGAACGAGCTCCTGCTCAGCAGTCTCTACCAGCGGAACCTCAGGATCCTCAGTAGCTTGTTCGTCTACTCGCATCAATACAATACATACATGGTATAGCAAGAATTAACATCACACCAAACAGGTAAATAAAATTCACAGTAATAATCTAGACATTAAAATAAGATTGTAGGAACTGGAATTATTGATTTTGGAGTTACAGATTTTAAGATATGAATTTCTGAAGGTTTTATGTATTTACTACAAGATTAATTGCTAGATAAATGTTAATGTGTCTTTCATGCCAAAACAGTGGTGTCGGGGACCATAATTAGGGGTACCCCCAAGACTCCTAATCTCAGCTGGTAACCCCCATCAGCACAAAGCTGCAAAGGCCTGATGGGCGCAATTCTAGTAAAGGCCCTGTCCACTCAAGGGACACGATCTCGCCTCACCCGAGCCTAGCCTCGGGAAGGAACAGTAGACCAAGGCAGATTCACGCCTCACCCGAGGGTCTCCTCAGGCAACGGACGCACCTTCGACTCGCCCGAGGCCCAGCTCGGACAGGCTTCACGGAGAAGCAACCTTGGCCAGATCGCCTCGCCAGCCAACCGGATCGCAGGAGTATTTAATGCAAGGATCGCCTGACACCTTATCCTGACGCGCGCTCTCCAGTCGACAAGGCCGAAGTGACCGCAGTCACTTCGCCCCTCCACTGACTGACCTGACAGAAAAATAGCGCCGCCTGCGCCGCTCCGACTACTGTGCCACCCGCCAGGGTGAGGCTGACAGCAGCCAAGTCCAGCCTCGGGCGCCATAGGAATCTCCGCATCGCTCGACCCCAGGGCTCGGACTCAACCTCGACTCCGGAAGATGATCTCCGCCTCGCCCGACCCCCGGGCTCGGACTCAACCACGACTCCAGAAGACGATCTCCGCCTCGCCCGACCCCAGGGCTCGGACTCGACCTCGACCTCGGAAGACGGTCTCCGCCTCGCCCGACCCCAGGGCTTGGACTCGACCTCGCCTCGGACGATGGTCTCCGCCTCACCCGACCCCAGGGCTCAGACTCAACCTCAACCTCGGAAGAGCCACCGCCTCGCCCGACCTTGGGCTCGGACCGACCACGCCACAAGGGGGGCCATCATTACCCTACCCCTAGCTAGCTCAGGCTACGGGGAACAAGACCGGCGTCCCATCTGGCTCGCCTCGGTAAAACAAGTAATGATGGCACCCCACGTGCTCCATGACGACGGCGGTTCTCAGCCCCCTACGGAAGCAAGGATACGTCAGCAAGGATCCGACAGCCCCGACAGCTGTGCTTCTACAGGGCTCAAGCGCTCCTCCGACAGCCACGACGCCACATGAACAGGGCTCCAACACCTCTCCGACTGCCACAATGGCATGTACATAGGGCTCTGGCTCCCCTCAGCTAGACACATTAGCACACTGCTACACCCCCTGTTGTACACCTGGACCCTCTCCTTACGTCTATAAAAGGAAGGTCCAGGGCCCTCGTACAAAAGGGTGGCCGCGCGGGAGAACAGGCTGACGCACAGTCTCATGCCCTCTCTCTCTCTCCCTCGCGAACGCTTGTAACCCCCTACTGCAAGCGCATCCGCCCTGGGCACAGGACAACACGAGGCCACGATTTCCCCTAACTGTTTTCTCCCCTTGTGTTCCGTCTCGCGCCGACTCATCTGGGCTGGGACACGCAGCGACAATTTACTCGTCGGTCCAGGGACCCCCCAGGGTCGAAACGTCGACAGTTGGCGCGCCAGGTAGGGGCCTTGAAAGGGAATTAGGCTTACACCTAGTCCCTAAATAATTTTGGTGGTTGAATTGCCCAACACAAATATTGGACTAACTAGTTTGCTCTAGTGTATAAGTTATACAGGTGCAAAAGGTTCACACTCAGCCAATAAAAAGATCAAGTTTTGGATTCAACAAAGGAGCAAAGAGGCAACCGAAGGCACCTCTGGTCTGGAGGCACCGGACTGTCCGGTGTACACCGGACAGTGTCCGGTGCACCAGAGGACTCCAACTCGAACTCGCCACCTTCGGGAATTTCTCAAGGCGCTCCGCTATAATTCACCGGACTGTCCGGTGTACACCGGACAGTGTCCGGTGCTCCAAGGAAGCGCGGCCTCCGCAACTCGCCAGCCTCGGGATCGCGCAGCAGCCGCTCCGCTATAACTCACCGGACATGTCCGGTGTGCACCGGACTGTCCGGTGTAACCACGGAGCAACGACTATTTCGGCGCCAACGGCTACCTGCGGCACATTCAATGCGCGCTCTGCGCGCGCAGAAGTCAGGCGCGCCCATACTGGCGCACCGGACAATGAACAGTGATGTCCGGTGTGCACCGGACATCCAGGCGGGCCCAGAAGTCAGAAGCTCCAACGGTCAGAATCCAACGGCATTGATGACGTGGCGGGGGCACCGGACATGTCCGGTGTGCACCGGACATGTCCGGTGTGCACCGGACTGTCCGGTGCGCCATCGAACAGACAGCCTCCCAACGGCCACTTTTGGTGGTTGGGGCTATAAATACCCCAACCACCCCACCATTCATTGCATCCAAGTTTTCCAAACTTCCAACCACTATACAAGAGCTAGCATTCATTGCAAAACACACCAAAAGAGATCAAATCCTCTCCCAACTCCACACAAAGCCCTAGTGACTAGAGAGAGTGATTTGTAGTGTTCATTTGAGCTCTTGCGCTTGGATCGCTTCTTTTTCTTTGGCATTCTTTCTTGTGATCAAACACTCACTTGTAGTTGAGGCAAGAGACACCAATTGTGTGGTGGTCCTTGCGGAAAGTTTGATTCCCAAGTGATTTGAGAAAGAAAAGCTCACTCAGTCCGAGGGACCGTTTGAGAGAGGGAAGGGTTGAAAGAGACCCGGCCTTTATGGCCTCCTCAACGGGGAGTAGGTTTGAGAGAACCGAACCTCGGTAAAACAAATCCGCGTGTCTCACTTTATTATATTTCTAACGCTAACCCGGCTTGTAGTTGTGATTATTTTTGTGATTTTCAGTTTCGCCCTATTCACCCCCCCTCTAGGCGACTTTCAATTGGTATCAAAGCCCGGTGCTTCATTAGAGCCTAACCGCTCGAAGTGATGTCGGGAGATCACACCAAGAGGGAGATGGAGACCGGCGACAAGCCCACTACAAGCCAAGGGAGCACTTCATCGGAAGAGTCCCGCACCAAGAGGAGGGAGAAGAAGAAGGGCTCCTCCAAACGGAAGGAGAAAAGATTTTCCTCTTCTCACCACAATGAGAAGAAGGAAAAATCTTCTTCTCACAAGTCGCATCGGAAAGGCGACAAGCACAAGAGGATGAGGAAGGTGGTCTACTACGAGACCGACACTTCATCAACATCCACCTCCGACTCCGATGCACCGTCCGTAACTTCTAAGCGCCAAGAGCGCAAGAAGTTTAGTAAGATCCCCTTACACTATCCCCGTACATCTAGACATACTCCATTACTTTCCGTTCCATTAGGCAAACCGCCAACTTTTGACGGCGAAGATTATGCTAGGTGGAGTGATTTAATGAAATTTCATCTAACCTCACTCCACAAAAGTATATGGAATGTTGTTGAGTTTGGAGCACAGGTACCATCAATAGGGGATGAGGATTATGACACGGACGAAGTGGCCCAAATCGAGCACTTCAACTCCCAAGCCACAACCATTCTCCTTGCCTCTCTAAGCAAGGAGGAATACAACAAAGTACAAGGGTTGAAGAATGCAAAGGAGATTTGGGACCTACTCAAGACGGCGCACGAGGGTGATGAACTCACCAAGATCACCAAGCGGGAAACAATCGAGGGGGAGCTCGGTCGCTTCCGTCTTCGCCAAGGGGAGGAGCCACAAGATATGTACAACCGGCTCAAGACCTTGGTGAACCAAGTGCGCAACCTCAGGAGCAAAAAGTGGGATGACCACGAGGTGGTTAAGGTTATTCTAAGAGCTCTTATTTTCCTTAACCCCACTCAAGTTCAATTAATTCGTGGTAATCCTAGATATCCACTAATGACCCCCGAGGAAGTTATCGGGAATTTTGTGAGCTTTGAATGCATGATTAAGGGCTCAAAGAAGATCAACGAGCTTGACGAACCTTCCACATCCGAGGCGCAACCGGTGGCCTTCAAGGCAACGGAGGAGAAGAAGGAGGAGTCTACACCAAGTAGACAACCAATTGACGCCTCCAAGCTCGACAATGAGGAGATGGCCTTAATCATCAAAAGCTTTCGGCAAATCCTCAAGCAACGGAAGGGGAAGGACTACAAATCCCGTTCCAAGAAGGTTTGCTACAAGTGTGGTAAGCCCGGTCACTTTATTGCTAAATGTCCATTATCAAGTGACAGTGACAGGGACAACGACAAGAAGGGCAAGAGAAGAGAAAAGAAGAGGTATCACAAGAAGAAGGGCGGCGATGCCCACGTGTGCCGCGAGTGGAACTCCGACGAAAGCTCCACCGACTCCTCCGACGACGACGAGGACGCCGCCAACATCGCCGTCACCAAGGGACTCCTCTTCCCCAACGTCGGCCACAAGTGCCTCATGGCAAAGGACGGCAAAAGGAAGAAGGTTAAAACTAACTCCTCCACTAAATATGAATCTTCTAGTGATGATAATGCTAGTGGTGAGGAAGATAATTTACGTATCCTTTTCGCCAACCTTAACATGGAACAAAAAGAAAAATTAAATGAGCTAATTAGTGCCATCCATGAAAAGGACGATCTCTTGGACTCCCAAGAGGACTTCCTAATCAAGGAAAATAAGAAACATGTTAAGGTTAAAAATGCTTATGCTCTAGAGGTAGAAAAATGTAACAAATTATCTAGTGAGCTAAGCACTTGCCATGACACTATTGCCAACCTTAGAAATGAAAATGCTAATTTAATTGCTAAGGTTGATTCTCATGTTCGTATTGATTCAACTTCCTGTCCTAGAGATGATAATGTTGATTTGCTTGCTAGGATTGATGAGTTGAATGTTACTATTGCTAGCCTTACAAATGAGAATGAGAAATTAATTGCTAAGGCTAAAGAATTAGATGTTTGCAATGTTACAATTTCTGACCTTAGAACTAAGAATGATATGTTGCATGCTAAGGTTGTAGAATTAAAATCTTGCAAACCATCTACATCTACCGTTGAGCACACTTCTATTTGCACTAGATGTAGAGATGTTGATATCAATGCTATTCATGATCACATGGCTTTAATTAAACAACAAAATGATCATATAGCATTATTAGATGCCAAAATTGCCGAGCATAACTTGGAAAATGAAAAGTTTAAATTTGCTAGAAGTATGCTCTATAATGGGAGACGCCCGGGCATCAAGGATGGCATTGGCTTCCAAAGGGGAGACAATGTCAAACTTAATGCCCCTCCAAAGAATTTATCTAACTTTGTTAAGGGCAAGGCTCCCATGCCTCAGGATAACGAGGGTTACATTTTGTACCCTGCCGGCTATCCTGAGAGCAAAATTAGGAGAACTCATTCTAGGAAGTCTCACTCTGGCCCTAACCATGCTTTTATGTATAAGGGTGAGACATCTAGCTCTAGGCAACCAACCCGTGCCAAGTTGCCTAGAAAGAAAACTCCTAATGCATCAAATGATCATGCTATTTCATTTAAAACTTTTGATGCTTCTTATGTGCTTACTAGCAAATCCGGCAAGGTAGTTGCCAAGATTGTTGGGGGCAAACACAAGGGCTCCAAGACTTGTGTTTGGGTACCCAAAGTTCTTGTTTCTAATGCCAAAGGACCCAAAACTGTTTGGGTACCTAAAGTCAAGAACTAAAATTGTTTTGTAGGTTTATGCATCCGGGGGCTCAAGTTGGATACTCGACAGCGGGTGCACAAACCACATGACCGGGGAGAAAAAGATGTTCTCCTCATATGAGAAAAACCAAGATCCCCAACGAGCTATCACATTCGGGGATGGAAATCAAGGGTTGGTCAAAGGATTGGGTAAAATTGCTATATCACCTGACCATACTATTTCCAATGTTTTTCTTGTAGATTCTCTAGATTACAATTTGCTTTCCGTATCCCAATTATGTCAAATGGGCTACAACTGTCTATTTACTGATATAGGTGTTACTGTCTTTAGAAGAAGTGATGATTCAATAGCATTTAAGGGAGTGTTAGAGGGTCAGCTATACTTGGTAGATTTTGATAGAGCTGAACTCGACACTTGCTTGGTTGCTAAGACTAACTTGGGTTGGCTCTGGCACCGCCGATGTTGGGGACTTGTTCTCAAATGCTAAGAATTAAGAACAAGGCAACATAGAAGATGTTAAACATTAAGGTCCTTCGTCCTTCGAAACATTACGCCCCTTCGGGAAATAATGCTTTAGGACGAAGGTCACAAGAGACATACCTTCGTAAATATAATAAATAATGCCGAAGGATTCATATAAAGCGTGAAATATAAATATCAACATAGGATCATTTCTATTTTATTAACATGGAGAAATAGAAATGATTTCAAATTACAAATGTACCTTCGGTCCTGAGAGAAGGTAAAAGTACAAACGTGACGCAAAAGCCAATGCCAAGTCAGCGTGAACAGTACGGGAGTACTGTTCATCTATTTATAGACGCGGGACGCAGCCCACGTAAAATTACATCCATGTCCATTACATTTGTTAACGGTTTATGGAAATCTGTCGAGGCCCCCGAAGTCTTTTCATCTTTAAGTCGGTTCCCCCTTATGCCATCGCGCCGAAGCTTCCCTGCGCACAGCTTCGGCTGCCCTCGACCTTCGTCTGGTTCAGGCTTCGTCCTGGTCGTGCTCCATATCCATAATTCTGAATCCGAAAATACCTGTTCATATAAACCACTTGGAGAACATTGTGAAATCATGTTTTTGAGGACCTTCGGAGGACGAAGGCCCCCAACAGTAGCCCCTCGCAATATTAATTTGTAAATAATAAATTCAGATTGCGATATGGACGAAGGCCTTGAGCCGAAGGTCCGAAAAAACACCTTCCCTTTGCTAGAATAGCAACATTCACTGACAAGCGGGGCCTTTCAATTTTCAACGCCCTAGGCGTATAAATAAGATCACATCGCGAACTCATTTGGTACGCACACTTGCCTTTTGCTTCGGCCCACTAAAATTTTTAGCTCTTGTTCGTTAAGATTTGCTGGTCTTTTTGATTTCGAAGCTTCGGCCTCGGGAACAATTTTTTAGCGTTCCCGAAGATGTCTGAAGGCAAGAAGATCCCTGCCGAGACGAAGCTGAAGATTCCTGCTGAGACGAAGCTGAGTCTCGAGGAGGAGAAGAATCTGGGGTTCCTGATAGCGATGGCAGAGACCAATACAGAGAAAATCACGAAGGAGATTCTCGAAGGTTTGTCCGAAGATACTGATGACAGCGACAGCTATGATGTGGAAAGTGGTGGGGAAGAGGCCGAAGATCGACCGTGGCGACCAAGCCACACAGTTTTTGGGAAAACGACCATCAAGCAGAGTCACATTGATAATATGAGGGGGCGATATTTCCGAGACATATCTATTGTGAGAGCTGATGCCGGGGAAAAAACTTCTCCCACCCCCGAAGAAGATGAAGTTGTGATTTTCCGAAGCTTCCTCAAGGCTGGGCTTCGATTCCCCCTGAGCAACTTTGTTGTTGAGGTACTAAAGACATTTCAAGTCTATCTGCATCAAATCACTCCCGAAGCCATCATAAGAATGGGAGTGTTTGCCTGGGCTGCGAGGAGCCAAGGTTTGGAACCGAACGCTAAAAGCTTCTGCAACATTCACGAGTTATTATACGAGACGAAGCCCTGGGGAAAGGAGCAATACCACAACAACTTTGGGTGCTACAGCTTCGGCGCCCGCTCCGGGTCAAGCTGCCCTGTGCCGACCTTTCAGAAGAGGTGGCCCGGAGCCTGGATGACTGAATGGTTTTATGTAAAGAATGATCTAACAGCTCAAGAGAATGTGAAAAGTATTATTATGCACCCAATCTGGCAACGCTTCGGTCTTCGAAGGCCGAAGGTCGAAATGGACGAAGCCGCCGAAGAATGCCAAAGAGCCTTCGGGGTAGTCTGCTCGTTTATTGGGACAAGGGACTTGGTCCAAGAACACATTGCCTTCAGGGTATGGCCACTTGCAGAAAAGTGGGAAATGCCGAAGGAAACCATCAAAGAGTCCGACGAAGGCGGACTAGTCAGATTAAAGTACACATTCAAATATGCAGATAAATTTATTGAACCTGATGATGACTGGCTGAAAAGCATTGAAACATTAAGTGATGAATTACTTGGGGCATATTCGAAGGCTGAAAATACTGCACTATCAGCAGCTTTCGGAGGCCGAAAAAAGAAGAGACTCAACCGAGTGTTTGATGCAGTCGGGTTCTTCTACCCTGATTATCGTTATCCCATCCGAAGGCAAAAAAGGAAAAACATAACCTCTGAAAAAGAAGAAGCTGCAACTGCTCCTAGCGAGCCAGAACCGAAAGGAAAAAGGTTGAAGGTCCTCACACACCGACCACGCCATATTGAACCAGCTTCGGTGCCTGAGTTCACCGGAGAAACTTCTTCGGCCGCCGAAGCTGAACAGCCAACCTTGCTGCCAGAAATTGCAGAGATGGCCGAAGCGCCATCCACAGAAAAAATGGAAGAAACAAAAAATCTGACTAAGGAAAAAGCATCAGAAATTTTGAGTCCTGTAGCAAATGTCGAAGCAGCAAAAATCCAAAAGGGTACAATGGTGACCCCAAAAAGGAAGAGAATGGTAAATGTACTAGATGTCTTGGAGACAATTAAGTCTTCAAGCACAACTCCAAAAAAGAGTGTTGAAATTGCTGAAGCTTCTTCTGAAGCTCCGACGCAACAAGCTGAAGCTGAAGCTGGGCCTTCAGAGCCCTTCAAGGAGCAAACTTTGGAAGCCGAAGCAATAAAAATACCAGAACCAATTTTAGTTGAAGAAACTGACACTGCCATCCCCGAAGCGCCTGCCAGCATATGTGATTACATCATACGACATGCTTCGGGGAAAAAACTATCTGAAGAAGAAACTCATGAAGCTAACCATTATGCAAAGGAGCTAAAATATCCAAAGGGGGCAGTAATATTCAATGGGACAAATGAAGATGATTTCTTATACTGCCTGCCTGACAACAAAGAGCTATCTGTCTGCCGAGAGATGGCCAGGAGTATTGGTTTCCCGAAGCTTGAATCTGGATTAAGCGCCATGACGAAAGAAGATCTCGCAGACAGTCTTGCGTACAACAGCCTGAAGGTACGAGAATTAGACGCTTGAAAAAACCCCCTTATATTTTTTTTTACGCAACTCATTCCTTTTTTCTTATATGAATTTTTTTTGTATAGGGCCTGATCCTAAGCAACGCGCTAAGGGCGCAAAAGAGCGCCGAAGATGAAAGTTATGAAATTGCGTTTAATAATTTACGCTCCGAAGTTATCAAACTGAGAAACGAAGCTTTGGAAAAAGATAAAATTCTGCTTACACTGGTAGATAAAGTGAAAAGAGACGAAGCTGCTTCAAAGGCCCAAACCGAAGCTCAAAAACGCGAGATTAAAGATCTTCAGAAACAGCTGGCTAAAGCTAAAGAGGAGCGCGCGCTTGAGGAAACGAAACGAGAACTTAGTGATTTTATGGTCAGCAAATTGGAATCAAGAGTTAAGGAGCTTCGCACATCTCAGGGGAAATGCTATGTTAAATCTATAGAATGTGTGAATAAAATTAAAACCAGCTTTGCTAGCGTCGGCGCCTTTTCCAGCGAAGAGAATTTTTCTCGAGGCAATCCCGAAGATCCGCTGGAATGGATTAGCCACGAAGCAGAGGCCTTCGAAGAGATTCTGAACAGTCGTGGCGACATATGCGCTTTTTCGGGCGCCAGAGGAATTGCTTCTGTCTTAGAGAAGAAAGGTTGCGGGCATATAAAATTTTTAGCTCAGTCCGAAGCTACCTTATCTTCCGAAGATATCAAGGACCCCTCGGCCGAAGCAAGCGTGGTTGGTGGCAAATTTTTCACTGATATCTGGAACGACGGCGGCCGAGGAATGGCGCAAGAGATCATCCAAAGAAGCGAAAAAGGCATTCATGATGCTAGAAAAGTAGCAGAAGCTGCCGAAAGGAGTACGGAGCCCGAAAGACAATTAGGTACCAATTAGTCGTTCTTGTTGCGTTGTAATTTTCATTTTAAACTTTGCTCGCGATTTGTAAAAGTAATGAAGAAGTGTTCTCTTCGCTCAGAAACTGTTGAACCAACTGCCGACCCCCACACAAAAGGGGATGAAGAAATTAAACAGATGGCCGAAACTATCATGGACAAGGTTGTTGACCAACTTCTGAATGAAGCCGCCGAAGCAGTATTAAGAGAAGATTAGATACTATTTGGAAAAAACATTTGAAGTGTAATCTATGCAACACTTTGTACATTCGAATGTAATATACAAATCTCTTTTCATTATTGAATTCTTTACGATGCATGAAACTTTAAATACATACCATTTTTGAGCCTTCGGCGAAAAAACACCTTCCCTTCTTTTCATGCTTCGTGAAGAAGACATTCTTCGTTAAAATTGCTCTGATGAATGATATCCATGCTTCGTGAAAACATTCTCCGAAGCTATATTCCGAAGCTATACAACTTTGATATTGATTTGATAAAATTCGCTCATGTTTCGTAAAAATATTGTTCGAAACTGTATTCCGAAGCTATACAATTTCGATGTCACTTTCTCAAAGCATCCTTTCGAAGGTTGAGAGTATCCCCTTCTCTTGCCTAATGCAATATGATGTATGATGCTTATGCTATGCAAAATGATGTGATGATGTTATGTTATGCATGTGTCATTTGTTCCGAAGATACACATAAAATATATTCGTAAGCTCTGCATTCCCTTAGGAACGTCTTTGGAGCTTCTTCGTCTTTTACTTAGACGGTTTCAGCGTTGACTTTTCGCTGTAAGCCTCCCTTAGGAGCTTCTTCGCCTTTTACTTAGGCGGTATCAGCGTTGACTTTTCGCTGTAGGCTCTGCATTCCTTTAGGAACGACTTCTGAGCAGAAAACTTACACTGTGCTCCCTTTGGAACGGCTTTTTGTGACTTCATAAACTTACTCTGCGTTCCTTAGAACGACTTTCTGCTACTCCGAAGGATTTTTGATCCGAAGGTCCTCCTTGGTAACGGAAAAAGTTTTAGGCTTCAGCAACTTAAGCTTGTGGAGCAAATAGATTTTCCTCGTAAGAAACAACGGAATTATTACATGAAAACTATCAATGTTTTTTGCTTCACAGAAAATAAAACTGAATAGAAAAGACTGCTATCAAAGGTAGGATATGTCAATAAATGTGCTTCGACTCTGGCACAGTGCTGTTGACTGTGCGAGCTTCGGACTGTTCTCTGAAGTCCCTCTGATGTGGAGCATATTGACTCCCTTCTGGCTGTTGACCTTGCTGCAATGGAGGTGGAGGCGGAAGCTGCTGCCAGGAAGCTTGAGGTTGACTTGCCGAAGCTACAGAAGCTGCAGGGTGGTTGTCTATGTATTGTGGGATATAAGGCGGATGATACGAGGCAGTATGCATGACCTGCTTCGGCTGAGCTTGTTGAGATGCAGCTTCGGCTATTTCCTTTTGCTTCTGGATTGTAACATGGCACGTCCTAGTGGTATGGCCCTTGCCTTCTCCACAGAACAAGCAAAACAGTCTCCTTGGCTGATCTCCGAATCTTCCGCCGAAGCCCCTGGTGCCTCTGCCTCTTGGAGCTGGTGGCCGGAAGGAGGTTTGTTGTTGCCCCGAAGCCTGTGAGGAGCACTGCGGCCTGTTTTGCTGACTCCCCTTATCATCATTCTGAGTGTTGTGGATGGAACGAACATGCCTCGGGTAGTATCTTCCTCCGAAGCCCCTGGTCATTTCAGAAAATCTGAAGGCCTCCTCCCTTCTTTGGCGAAAGTCATTGTCAGCACGAATGTACTCATCCATCTTTTGGAGCAATTTCTCCAGGGTCTGAGGAGGCTTCCGAGCAAAGTATTGAGCTGCAGGTCCAGGACGAAGCCCCTTGATCATGGCTTCGATAACGATTTCATTGGGCACCGTTGGTGCCTGCGCCCTCAATCGTAAGAACCTTCGGACATACGCCTGAAGGTATTCTTCGTGATCCTGAATACACTGGAAGAGGGCTTGAGCTGTGACCGGCTTCGTTTGAAATCCTTGAAAGCTGGTCAGTAACATATCCTTCAACTTCTGCCATGAAGTGATTGTTCCTGGCCGAAGAGAGGAATACCAAGTCTGAGCAACATTCCTGACGGCCATAACGAAAGACTTCGCCATGACTGCAGCATTGCCCCCGTACGAAGACACTGTTGCTTCGTAGCTCATCAAGAATTGCTTCGGGTCGGAGTGGCCGTCAAACATGGGAAGCTGGGGTGGCTTATAGGATGAAGGCCAAGGTGTAGCCTGCAGCTCAGCAGACAGAGGAGAAGCATCATCGAAAACAAAATTTCCCTGATGGAAATTATCATACCAGTCATCTTCGTTGACGAAGCCCTCCTGATGAAAGTCTTTCTGATGAGGCCTTCTGTTCTGCTCATCGTGAGTGAGATGGTGAACCTCCTCAGAGGCTTCGTCTATTTGCCTTTGCAACTCAGCTAGGCGGGCCATCTTCTCCTTTTTCCTCTGCACTTGTTGATGTAGCATCTCCATCTCTCTGATTTCTTGGTCTAGCTCTTCTTCCTCAAGCGTCGGGCTAACGGCTTTTCTCTTCTGGCTTCGGGCCTCCCGAAGAGAGACGGTCTCCTGGTTGTGGTCCAGCGGTTGTAGTGCTCCTGCCCCAGTCGCTGAAGCTTTCTTCGGCGCCATAGCGAAGGTCTATAGCTTCCGAAGGTGTTCACAAAAACTCGAAGTGGAAGTGAGTTCACCCCACGGTGGGCGCCAATGTTGGGGACTTGTTCTCAAATGCTAAGAATTAAGAACAAGGCAACATAGAAGATGTTAAACATTAAGGTCCTTCGTCCTTCGAAACATTACGCCCCTTCGGGAAATAATGCTTTAGGACGAAGGTCACAAGAGACATACCTTCGTAAATATAATAAATAATGCCGAAGGATTCATATAAAGCGTGAAATATAAATATCAACATAGGATCATTTCTATTTTATTAACATGGAGAAATAGAAATGATTTCAAATTACAAATGTACCTTCGGTCCTGAGAGAAGGTAAAAGTACAAACGTGACGCAAAAGCCAATGCCAAGTCAGCGTGAACAGTACGGGAGTACTGTTCATCTATTTATAGACGCGGGACGCAGCCCACGTAAAATTACATCCATGTCCATTACATTTGTTAACGGTTTATGGAAATCTGTCGAGGCCCCCGAAGTCTTTTCATCTTTAAGTCGGTTCCCCCTTATGCCATCGCGCCGAAGCTTCCCTGCGCACAGCTTCGGCTGCCCTCGACCTTCGTCTGGTTCAGGCTTCGTCCTGGTCGTGCTCCATATCCATAATTCTGAATCCGAAAATACCTGTTCATATAAACCACTTGGAGAACATTGTGAAATCATGTTTTTGAGGACCTTCGGAGGACGAAGGCCCCCAACAGCCGACTAGCCCATGTTGGAATGAAGAATCTTCACAAGCTTCTAAAGGGAGAACACATTTTAGGACTAACCAATGTTCATTTTGAGAAAGACAGGATTTGTAGCGCATGCCAAGCCGGGAAGCAAGTTGGCACTCATCATCCACACAAGAACATCATAACTAGTGACAGGCCACTGGAGCTCCTACACATGGACCTATTCGGCCCGATCGCTTACATAAGCATCGGCGGGAGTAAGTACTGTCTAGTTATTGTGGATGATTATTCTCGCTTCACTTGGGTGTTCTTTTTGCAGGACAAATCTCATACCCAAGAGACCCTAAAAGGATTCTTGAGACGGGCTCAAAATGAGTTCGGCTTAAGGATCAAGAAAATTAGAAGCGACAATGGGACGGAGTTCAAGAACTCTCAAATTGAAGGCTTCCTTGAGGAGGAGGGCATCAAGCATGAGTTCTCTTCTCCCTACACTCCACAACAAAATGGTGTAGTGGAGAGGAAGAATCGCACTCTATTGGACATGGCAAGAACCATGCTTGATGAGTACAAGACACCGGATCGGTTTTGGGCCGAAGCGGTCAACACCGCTTGCTACGCCATCAACCGGTTATATCTTCACCGAATCCTCAAGAAGACATCCTATGAACTCCTAATCGGTAAAAAGCCAAATATTTCATATTTTAGAGTTTTTGGTAGCAAATGTTTTATACTTGTTAAAAGAGGTAGAAAATCTAAATTTGCTCCTAAAACTGTAGAAGGCTTTTTACTAGGATATGACTCAAACACAAGGGCATATAGAGTCTTTAACAAATCCTCAGGACTTGTTGAAGTTTCTTGTGACGTTGTGTTTGACGAGACTAACGGCTCTCAAGTAGAGCAAGTTGATCTTGATGAGATAGGTGAAGAACAGGCTCCATGCATAGCGCTAAGGAACATGTCCATTGGGGATGTGTGTCCTAAGGAATCCGAAGAGCCTCCACATGAACAAGATCAACCATCCTCCTCCATGCAAGCATCTCCACCAACTCAAATTGAGAATGAGGCTCAAGATGTTGAACAAGAAGATCAAGAAGATGAGCCACCTCAAAATGACGGCAACGATCAAGGGGGAGATGCAAATGATGAAGACAAGGAGGATGAACAACCAAGGCCGCCACACCCAAGAGTCCACCAGGCAATACAACGAGATCACCCCGTCGACACCATCCTCGGCGACATTCATAAGGGGGTAACTACTCGATCTCGTGTTGCACATTTTTGTGAACATTACTCTTTTGTTTCCTCTATTGAGCCACACAAGGTAGAGGAAGCACTTCAAGATTCGGATTGGGTGATGGCGATGCAAGAGGAGCTCAACAATTTCACAAGGAATGAGGTATGGCATTTAGTTCCACGTCCTAATCAAAATGTTGTAGGAACCAAGTGGGTCTTCCGCAACAAGCAAGACGAGCATGGTGTGGTGACTAGGAACAAAGCTCGACTCGTGGCCAAGGGGTATTCACAAGTCGAAGGTTTGGATTTTGGTGAAACCTATGCACCCGTAGCTAGGCTTGAGTCAATTCGCATATTATTAGCCTATGCTACTTACCATGGCTTCAAGCTTTATCAAATGGACGTGAAGAGTGCCTTCCTCAATGGACCGATCAAGGAGGAGGTCTATGTTGAGCAACCTCCCGGCTTTGAAGACAGTAAGTACCCTAACCATGTTTATAGGCTCTCTAAGGCGCTTTATGGGCTCAAGCAAGCCCCAAGAGCATGGTATGAATGCCTTAGAGATTTCCTTATTGCAAATGGCTTCAAAGTCGGCAAAGCCGATCCTACTTTATTCACCAAAACACTTGATAATGATTTGTTTGTATGCCAAATTTATGTTGATGATATTATATTTGGGTCTACTAACAAATCTACATGTGAAGAATTTAGTAGGATCATGACACAGAAATTCGAGATGTCTATGATGGGGGAGTTGAAGTATTTTCTAGGATTCCAAGTCAGACAACTCCAAGAGGGCACATTCATTTGCCAAACAAAGTATACTCAAGACATTCTAAGCAAGTTTGGAATGAAGGATGCCAAGCCCATCAAGACTCCCATGGGAACAAATGGGCATCTCGACCTCGACACGGGAGGTAAGTCCGTGGATCAAAAGGTATACCGGTCGATGATTGGTTCATTGCTTTATTTATGTGCATCTCGACCGGACATTATGCTTTCCGTATGCATGTGTGCAAGATTCCAAGCCGACCCTAAGGAATCACACCTTACGGCCGTAAAACGAATCTTGAGATATTTGGCTTATACTCCTAAGTTTGGGCTTTGGTACCCTCGGGGATCCACTTTTGATTTGATTGGTTATTCGGATGCCGATTGGGCGGGGTGTAAGATTAATAGAAAGAGCACATCGGGGACTTGCCAGTTCTTGGGAAGATCCTTGGTGTCTTGGGCTTCAAAGAAGCAAAATTCGGTCGCTCTTTCTACCGCCGAAGCCGAGTATATTGCCGCAGGCCACTGTTGCGCGCAATTGCTTTGGATGAGGCAAACCCTGCGGGACTACGGTTACAAATTAACCAAAGTTCCTCTTCTATGTGATAATGAGAGTGCAATCCGCATGGCGGATAATCCCGTTGAGCATAGCCGCACTAAACACATAGCCATTCGGTATCATTTTCTTCGGGATCACCAACAAAAGGGGGATATCGAGATTTCATACATTAACACTAAAGATCAATTAGCCGATATCTTTACCAAGCCACTTGATGAACAATCTTTTACCAGACTTAGGCATGAGCTTAATATTCTTGATTCTAGGAATTTCTTTTGCTAAACTTGCACACATAGCTCATAAGAATACCTTTGATCATGTCTCTTTTATATGCTATGACTAATGTGTTTTCAAGTGTATTCCAAACCAAGTCATAGGTATATTGAAAGGGAATTGGAGTCTTCGGCGAAGACAAAGGCTTCCACTCCGCTCTACTACTCATCCTTCGCCGTCGCTCCGCATCACTCTCCAACGTTGGTATAATCTTCACTCATTTATTTTATGACCAAAGGAGGAGAAAGTACTTCTAAGGGCTCTAATAATTCCGTTTTTGGCGATTCATGCCAAAGGGGGAGAAAATATGAGTCCAAAGCAAAAGGACCGCACCACCACCCTAATTTTAAAACTAATATTTGTCAATCGGATGAAAAATTTCAAAATTGGTATCTCTTTGTGCTCTAAAGGGGGAGCAAGTAGTATTTTCAAAATTGATGTCTTAAAACCCTCTTGAACACTAAGAGGAGACCTTATTTGAGGGGGAGTTTTGTTTAGTCAAAGGAAAAGCATTTGGAACAAAGGAAGAAAATTTCAAAACCTGAAAATACTTTGCAAAATCTTATTCATTTACCTTTGACTATCTTGCAAAAGGACTTTGAAAAGAATTTACAAAAGAGTTTGCAAAAACAAAACTTGTGGTGCAAATATGGTCCAATATGTCAAAAACAAAGAAAACAATCCATGCGCATCATGTAAGTATTTATATTGGCTCAATTCCAAGCAACCTTTGCACTTACATTATGCAAACTAGTTCAATTATGCACTTCTATATTTGCTTTGGTTTGTGTTGGCATCAATCACCAAAAAGGGGGAGATTGAAAGGGAATTAGGCTTACACCTAGTCCCTAAATAATTTTGGTGGTTGAATTGCCCAACACAAATATTGGACTAACTAGTTTGCTCTAGTGTATAAGTTATACAGGTGCAAAAGGTTCACACTCAGCCAATAAAAAGATCAAGTTTTGGATTCAACAAAGGAGCAAAGAGGCAACCGAAGGCACCTCTGGTCTGGAGGCACCGGACTGTCCGGTGTACACCGGACAGTGTCCGGTGCGCCACCGGACAGTGTCCGGTGCACCAGAGGACTCCAACTCGAACTCGCCACCTTCGGGAATTTCTCAAGGCGCTCCGCTATAATTCACCGGACTGTCCGGTGTACACCGGACAGTGTCCGGTGCTCCAAGGAAGCGCGGCCTCCGCAACTCGCCAGCCTCGGGATCGCGCAGCAGCCGCTCCGCTATAACTCACCAGACATGTCCGGTGTGCACCGGACTGTCCGGTGTAACCACGGAGCAACGGCTATTTCGGCGCCAACGGCTACCTGCGGCGCATTCAATGCGCGCTCTGCGCGCGCAGAAGTCAGGCGCGCCCATACTGGCGCACCGGACAATGAACAGTGATGTCCGGTGTGCACCGGACATCCAGGCGGGCCCAGAAGTCAGAAGCTCCAACGGTCAGAATCCAACGGCATTGATGATGTGGCGGGGGCACCGGACTGTCCGGTGCGCCATCGAACAGACAGCCTCCCAACGGCCACTTTTGGTGGTTGGGGCTATAAATACCCCAACCACCCCACCATTCATTGCATCCAAGTTTTCCAAACTTCCAACCACTATACAAGAGCTAGCATTCATTGCAAAACACACCAAAAGAGATCAAATCCTCTCCCAACTCCACACAAAGCCCTAGTGACTAGAGAGAGTGATATGTAGTGTTCATTTGAGCTCTTGCGCTTGGATCGCTTCTTTTTCTTTGGCATTCTTTCTTGTGATCAAACACTCACTTGTAGTTGAGGCAAGAGACACCAATTGTGTGGTGGTCCTTGCGGGAAGTTTGATTCCCAAGTGATTTGAGAAAGAAAAGCTCACTCAGTCCGAGGGACCGTTTGAGAGAGGGAAGGGTTGAAAGAGACCCGGCCTTTGTGGCCTCCTCAACGGGGAGTAGGTTTGAGAGAACCGAACCTCGGTAAAACAAATCCGCGTGTCTCACTTTATTATATTTCTAACGCTAACCCGGCTTGTAGTTGTGATTATTTTTGTGATTTTCAGTTTCGCCCTATTCACCCCCCCTCTAGGCGACTTTCAGGCCTACTGCATGTTGACGAACAGCTTCCCGTCAAGCTCCAGATGGGGAGTCTCCAGCAACCTTTCCAACCCGGGACGAAGCTCCGTTTCGGGAGTCTTGAGTTCATGTCCCTCGACAGCAGCTATGACATGATACTCCTTCCTCCACCGCGCGACAACGACAATGGCGGCCGTCAGCCCGCCCGCCGGCGGCGGAATCGACGACGTTTTTCCCGCGTGATGGAAGAATAGCATCCGAGTTTGTCCCGTCACCTTCCCCGTCAACGGGGAAGGAGGCAGGGCAATCATGGCCAAGCAGGAGGCGGCACCTCGTCGGCTGTCGAGCGAGTCGACGGTGCCGGTGCCCCAGCGGGGGACACATCGGGCGTTGACCTCGCGTCTGAGACATAGACAAGCATCGTTTCCCCGCAACACGCCAACCCCAAGCAGACGGACGACGCCAGCACGCTCGCGAAGGACTTGCTGGGCATTAGCCTCGTACCTGAGATAACGGTGCAGTCCGTCCCTGACGTGACTTCGTCACCATCCGTCGATCAAGAGGTACCGTCCGTTTCCCATCCTGTGCCTTTTAGATTCAGCTTCGACCCACCAAGCGACCCCGCTTCTGTGGACGCTTTCATAAATGCATATCCAAACCTTCCGAGGTACCATATGTGGTCAACCTGGGTTCCGAGGAAGATGACGAGCCTGACTCTGGTTGGGATTTCTCTGGGCTCGATAACCCAAGTGCCATGCGGGACTTCATGACCGCATGCGACTACTGCCTCTCTGATTGCTCTGATGATAGCCACAGCCACGGTGACAAGGACTGTGGCCCAAGTCACGAATGTTTCCACGTCGATCTAGGGGGTCTCGACGAAGGCAACCACCTTGGTATGCCGAAGGACGGTGATCCCCCTAGGCCTGCGCCTCGCGTTGACATCCTTCAGGAGCTAGCTGTGGTCCCAGTCCCTGCGGGGGTCAGGACACACAGCTCGAGCAAATCCGCGAGATGCAGGCCAGGCTCGACGAGGAAGCAGGACAACTTGTGCAGCTCCGGCAAAACATCGGGCAGGAGGGGGCAGGCCGAGCACCAGCCAGAGAAGCGCGTCATCTGGCCCAGGACGTCCAGCACCGCATCACCGATAACGCCAGGGCAAGGCTGCCCCCGGCTTCCAGCAGGGTCGGCCAGAACCTGGCTGCAGCAGCAATACTACTCCGAGCGATGCCGGAACCATCCACCACCGAGGGGTGGCGTATCCAAGGAGAACTCAAGAATCTCCTGGAGGATGCCGCGATCCGACGGGCCGAAAGCTCTGCCTCCCGAAGGTAGGGATACCCCCGGAGCATCGCGCCACGACTTCCCGATTCATGCGTGAAGCCTCGGTCCACACCAGGCGCACGCGGGACACAGCGCCTGCGGCCCCGGGCTGCCTCGGCAACGAGCACCATTGCCGCGACCGTCGAGCCCACCTCGACGAGAGGGTGCACCGAGGCTACCATCCTAGGCGTGGAGGGCGCTACGACAGCGAGGAGGATCGGAGCCCTTTGCCTGAACCACCCGGTCTACAAGCTTTCAGCCGGGCCATACGACGGGCGCCGTTCCCGACCCGGTTCCAGGCCCCGACTACCATCACCAAGTACTCGGGGGAGACGAGGCCGGAACTGTGGCTCGCAGACTACCGGCTGGCCTGTCAGCTGGGTGGAACGGATGATGACAACCTCATCATCCGTAACCTCCCCCTGTTCCTCTCCGACGCCGCCCGAGCCTGGCTGGAGCATCTGCCTCCTGTGCAGATCTCCAACTGGGACGACCTGGTCAAAGCCTTCGCCGGCAACTTCCAGGGCACATACGTGCGCCCTGGGAACTCCTGGGATCTCCGAAGCTGCCGCCAGCAGCCGGGAGAATCCCTGCGGGATTATATCCGGCGATTCTTGAAGCAGCGCACCGAGCTGCCCAACATCACCGACTCAGATGTCATCGGCGCGTTCCTCGCCGGCACCACTTGCCGCGACCTACTGAGCAAGCTGGGTCGCAAGACTCCCACCAGGGCGAGCGAGCTGATGGACATCGCCACCAAGTTCGCCTCTGGCCAGGAGGCGGTCGAGGCCATCTTCCGGAAGGACAAGCAGCCTCAGGGGCGCCAGCCGGATGACGTCCCCGAGGCGTCCGCTCAGCGCGGCGCGAAGAAGAAGGGCAGGAAGAAGTCGCAAGCGAAACGCGACGCCGCCAACGCAGACCTTGTCGCCGCCGCCGAGCACAAGAACCCTCGAAAGCCTCCCGGAGGCGCCAACCTTTTCGACAAGATGCTCAAGGAGTCATGCCCCAATCATCAGGGTCCCGTCAAGCACACTCTTGAGGAGTGTGTCATGCTTCGGCGCTACTTCCATAAGGCAGGGCCCCTGGCGGAAGGTGGCAGGGCCCCCGACAACGACAAGAAGGAAGCCCGCAAGGCAGAGGAGTTCCCCGAGGTCCATGACTGCTTCATGATCTACGGTGGGCGGGTGGCGAATGCCTCGGCTCGGCACCGCAAGCAAGAGCATCGGGAGGTCTGCTCGGTGAAGGTGGCGGCGCTAGTCTACCTAGACTGGTCCGACAAGCCCATCACCTTCGACCAAGGCGACCACCCCGACCGCGTGCTGAGCCCAGGGAAGTACCCGCTCGTTGTTGATCCCGTCATCGGCAATGTCAGGCTTACCAAGGTCCTCATGGACGGGGGCAGCAGCCTCAACCTCATCTACGCCGACACCCTCAGGCTCCTGCAGTTCGATCTGTCCTCGATCCGGGCCGGTGCGGCGCCCTTTCACGGGATCATTCCCGGGAAGCGCGTCCAGCCCCTTGGACACTCGATCTGCCCGTCTGCTTCGGGACTCCCTCCAACTTCCAAAAGGAAACCCTCACGTTCGAGGTGGTCGGGTTTCGAGGAACCTACCACGCAGTGCTAGGAAGACCATGCTGCGCCAAGTTCATGGCCGTCCCCAACTACACCTACCTCAAGCTCAAGATGCCGGGCCCCAACGGGGTCATCACCGTCGGCCCCACGTACCGACACGCGTACGAATGCGACGTGGAGTGTGTGGAGTACGCCGAGGCCCTCGCCGAATCCGAGGCCCTCATCGCCGACCTGGAGAGCCTCCCCAAGGAGGTGCCAGATGCGAAGCGCCACGTCGGCAACTACGAACCAGCAGAGGCGGTTAAGTCCGTCCCTCTCGACCCCAGCAACGACACCTCCAAGCAGATCTGGATCGGCTCCGAGCTCGACCCCAAATAGGAAGCAGTGTTCATCGACTTTCTCTGCGCAAACGCCGAGGTTTTTGCATGGAGTCCCTCGGACATGCCTGGCATACCGAGGGAAGTCGCCGAGCACTCACTGGATATCCGAGCTGGAGCCCGACCCATGAAGCAGCCTCTGCGCCGATTCGACGAAGAAAAGCACAGAGCCATAGGCGAGGAGATCCACAAGCTGATGGCTGCCGGGTTCATCAAAGAGGTATTCCATCCCGAATGGCTTGCCAACCCAGTCCTTGTGAGAAAGAAAGGTGGGAAATGGCGGATGTGTGTAGACTACACTGGTCTAAACAAAGCATGTCCGAAGGTTCCCTACCCTCTGCCTCGCATCGATCAAATCGTGGATTCCACTGCTGGGTGCGAAACCCTGTCGTTCCTCGATGCCTACTCAGGGTATCACCAAATCAGGATGAAAGAGTCCGACTAGCTCGCGACTTCCTTCATCACACCCTTTGGCATGTACCGCTACATTACTATGCCATTTGGTTTGAGGAATGCGGGTGCGACGTACCAAAGGTGCATGAACCACGTGTTCAGACAGCACATTGGCCGAACGGTCGAGGCTTACGTCAATGACATCGTAGTCAAGACGAGGAAAGCCTCCGACCTCCTCTCTGACCTTGAAACGACATTCGAGTGTCTCAAGGCGAAAGGCGTAAAACTCAATCCCGAGAAGTGTGTCTTCGGAGTCCCCCAAGGCATGCTCCTGGGGTTCATCGTCTCTGAGCGGGGCATCGAGGCCAACCCGGAGAAAATCGCGGCCATCACCAACATGGGGCCTATCAAGGACTTGAAAGGAGTATAGAGGGTCATGGGATGCCTTGCGGCTCTGAGCCGCTTCATCTCGCGCCTCGACGAAAGAGGTCTGCCCCTGTACCGCCTCCTGAGGAAGACCGAGTGCTTCACTTGGACCCCCGAGGCCGAGGAAGCCCTCGGGAACTTTAAGGCGCTCCTTACAAGCGCGCCCATCCTGGTGCCCCCCGCTGCCGGAGAAGCCCTCTTGATCTACATCGCCGCTACCACTCAGGTGGTCAACGCTGCGATTGTGGTTGAGAGACGAGAAGAAGGGCATGCATTGCCCGTCCAGAGGCCGGTCTACTTCATCAGTGAGGTACTGTCTGAGACCAAAATCCGCTACCCGCAAATTCAGAAGCTACTGTACGCGGTAATTCTGACACGACGAAAGTTGCGACACTACTTCGAGTCTCATCCGGTGACTGTGGTGTCATCCTTCCCCCTTGGGGAGATCATCTAGTGCCGAGAGGCCTCGGGTAGGATTGCAAAGTGGGCGGTGGAGATCATGGGCGAGACAATCTCGTTCGCCCCTCGGAAGGCCATCAAGTCCCAAGTCTTGGCGAACTTTGTGGCTGAATGGGTCAACACCCAGCTTCCAGCAGCTCCGATCCAACCGGAACTCTGGACCATGTATTTCGATGGGTCGCTGATTAAAACAGGAGCGGGCGCGGGCCTGCTCTTCATCTCACCCCTCGGGAAGCACCTCCGCTATGTGCTGCGCCTCCATTTCCCGGCGTCCAACAATGTGGCTGAGTATGAGGCTCTGGTTAACGAGTTGCGCATCGCCATCGAGCTAGGGGTTCGGCGCCTCGATGCTCGTGGTGACTCGCAGCTTGTCATCGACCAAGTCATGAAGAACTCCCACTGCTGCGACCCGAAGATGGAAGCCTACTGCGACGAGGTTCGGCGCCTAGAGGACAAGTTCTACGGGCTCGAGCTCAACCACGTCGCTCGACGATACAACGAGACTGCAGACGAGCTGGCTAAGATAGCCTCAGGGCGGACAACGGTTCCTCCGGACGTCTTCTCCCGAGACCTACATCAACTCTCCGTCAAGACCGACGACACGCCCGAGCCCAAGAAGGCCTCAGCTCAGCCCGAGGCAGCCTCGGCTCAGCCCGAGGCAGCCTCGGCCCCGCCCGAGGCACCCTCGGCCCCCGAGGGTGAGGCACTGCGCGTCGAGGAAGAGCGGAATGGGGTCACGCCTAATCGAAACTGGCAGACCCCATACCTGGAATATCTCCACCCAGGAGAGCTACCCCTCGACAGAGCCGAAGCTCGGCGACTGGCGCGGCGCGCCAAGTCGTTCATCTTGCTGGGTGACGGAAAGGAGCTCTACCACCGCAGCCCCTCAGGCATCCTCCAGCGATGCATATCCATCGCCGAAGGTCAGGAGTTATTGCAAGAAATACACTCGGGGGCTTGCGGTCACCATGCAGCACCTCGAGCCCTCGTGGGAAACGCCTTCCGACAGGGTTTCTACTGGCCAACCGCGGTGGCCGACGCCACTTGGATTGTACGCACCTGCCAAGGGTGTCAGTTCTACGCAAGGCAGACGCACCTGCCCGCTCAGGCCTTGCAAACAATACCCGTCACCTGGCCGTTTGCTGTGTGGGGTCTGGACCTCGTCGGTCCCTTGCTGAAGGCACCCGAGGGCTTCACGCACCTGATGGTCGCCATCGACAAATTCTCCAAGTGGATTGAGGTCCGACCGCTAAACAGCATCAGGTCCGAACAGGCGGTGGCGTTCTTCACCAACATCATCCATCGCTTCGGGGTCCCGAACTCCATCATCACCGACAACGGCACCCAGTTCACTGGCAGAAAGTTCTTGGACTTCTGCGAGGACCACCACATGCGGGTGGACTGGGCCGCCGTAGCTCACCCCTTGACGAATGGGCAGGTAGAGCGTGCCAACGGCATGATTCTACAGGGACTCAAGCCGAGGATCTACAACGACCTCAACAAGTTCGGCAGGCGGTGGATGAAGGAACTCCCCTCGGTGGTCTGGAGTCTGAGGACGACACCAAGCCGAGCCACGGGCTTCACGCCGTTTTTTCTAGTCAATGGGGCCAAGGCTATCTTGCCCACAGACTTAGAATACGTCTCCCCGAGGACGAGGGCATATGACGCCTGAAGCAACCAGACAAGCCGAGAAGACTCTTTGGACCAGCTGGAAGAGGCTCGGGACATGACCTTACTACACTCAGTGCGGTATCAGCATTCCCTGCGATGCTACCACGCCCGAGGGGTTCGGTCTTGAGACCTCCAGGTGGGTGACTTGGTGCTTTGGCTACGACAAGACGCCCGAGGGCGCCATAAGCTCACGCCTCCCTGGGAAGGGCCATTCATCATTGCCAAGATCCTAAAGCCCGGGACATACAAGCTGGCCAACAGTCAAGGCGAGGTCTACAGCAACGCTTGGAACATCCGATAGCTACGTCGCTTCTACCCTTAAGATGTTTTCAAGTCGTTCATATACCTCATTCACATACACAAACAAAGTCTAACCATCAAGGAAGGGTCAGCCTTGCCTCGGCAAAGCCCGACCCTCCCTCGGGGGCTAGAAGGGGGGAACACCCTCTGCGTCAAAATTTTCCTCGGAAAAAGTCTTTCTGCCAGAACATCTTTCGTGCTTTTCGACTACTTCGATAGTGGAATCCTGAAAATGACGGAGTACACGTAAGCAGGCAAGGCCGACCGAGCCGAGGGACTCCTACGCCTCCGGGATATGGATACCTCACTCATCACCTTCTGCGATAAGTAACTCACGCTCGGATAAGCGATTCTGCTGACCGAACAAGTCTTAACGCTCGAAAACTTTTTCTGCCGAAACGATCTTTCGTGTCTCCCGGCTATATCAGTAATAGAACCCTAAGAAACGAATAAGAGTGCATGTAAGCGGCAAGGCCGACCGAGCCGAGGGACTCCTACGCCTCCGGGATACGGATACCTCACTCGTCACCTACCGCGAAAAATAACTCTTACTTGGGTAAGCGATCCTGCTATTGACGAACAAGTCCGGGTATGCGAAACAGGAAGAAAAAGACACAGCTTTATATCACGACGACAAAGTGTTCAGGCCTCGGCGGCCGCGAAAGACACACACGTGTTCAAAACAAACTGCTCCGGCAGAATCAAGCATCGCCCAGGGGAGGAGCGGCACCCTCGGCTTCATCTCCGGCCTTGGATGGCGACACAGGCGGAAGGATCTCCACTTTGAAGGTGGACGCCAGCATCGCGCTTGGGCCCGCCGCGGTCGCGTCAAGCCTCTGAACTTCAGCCAGGGCAGCTTCATCTTCGTCGGGAAGGCAGTACCCCTTGCTGACCCGTTCCAGATCCACATCGTAGTGGGAAGCGAGCACGGTGAAGGCCCGCCTAACACCGTGATGCAGCGCCTCGCGGAGTCTGCCGCGCGCGCGGTCACCCAAGGCCTGTAGGCGACTCTGGGGGGAGCTTCCCGAGGGGACGTTGTCAAGACCAAAGATCTGGCAGAAGGCCAAGACAGCCTCGGACATGGCCACGCAGTCGGTCTCCTTCTGCTCAGCCGCCTAGGCAAGTGCCTTGGCGGACTCATTGAGGGCAGACTCGAGCTCTGCAAACAGCCAAAGCAGAAGTCTTCAAACACGAAGTTGAAGAATGAAGCTGAATCAAAGCCTTAAAGCAGTCAAGACATACCTTCAGCCCGGGCACGCTGCTCCGAGGCTGTGGCCTGGGCGGACTGGGTGGACCCAACGGCCAGGGCCAGGTCCTGCGCAAGGACTCCGGTCCGAGCAGATGCCTCGGCTAGCTGGCCTCCAAGGGCCTCAGCCCGGCTTTCAGCCTCGGCGGCCCGGCTCCAAGCTTGGTCCCGCTCGCCGATGACTTGTCCAAGCTCCACCTGCCGTTGTTGCGCCTCTACGCGTGCCGTCGCTACCTCCGCCCCCAGCTCGTCATAGAGCAACCGAAGGTCCACCGCCTCGGCGCTCCGTTGGGAGAGGCGCGCGGTAGTCTCGGCAAGCATGGTCCTCAGGAATCGCAGCGAACCCCAGACGTCGGCCTCGCGGCAGATGAACGACGACTTGGCGGTGCTCAGATTCGTCAGATCCTGAGGAAGGAAAGCGGGGCGTCACAAAGAATGCCTGGATCACGTGAAAGGTATGCCTGAAATCCTTACCTGGAGGATCCTGGGAACGTCCCGGCAAAGGACCTCCAGGGACAACTGAAGCGACCCCACTGTTGCCTCAGCACGCTCACGAAGCTTGTCCCAAGACTGCTCCTCTCGCTCATCATCAAGGACGAAGAGGGGTTTCGAAGCACCACGGGTCTAGAACCGGAGCAACTGACGCCGCTCGCTGGGACTGCGCCGCGCAAGGACAAGGTCGTCGATCCCCTGGACGGGCCGCGATTCTGTGCCCCCTCCTCCAAGGCATCGGCACCCCCTGCAGTCGGCGCATCGGGTACCTCCTCGGCTAAGGGGGCAGGTTTCCGATCATCGGCCTCAAGTAGCGGCGCCTCGGCCATCTCAGCATCGGCGGCGACAGGTGGCTCCATGGCCAGAGCGGCAACAGCCTCGACAGAAGCCGGCGCCAGCACCGACAACACGCCTAGTGGGCTCGAGGCCATGGCCGCGCCAGCAGTCTCGCTCGACACGACGGCCGCCCCCAAGGAGGGGTCGGCCTTGGGAGCTCGCCCCACGGCAACTTGTGCCGCCTGAGCCCCCTGCTTGGGGGCACCTTGTGTAGAGGCCAGCCGGCCGGCGAGGCCCGGTGCGGCACCGGCTGCAGAAGCTGGCACCGTCTTAAGGGCCTTTCGGGGAGCCAGACCGGTCGAACCGTGCCTCCGTTTGCTGGGAAGAAAGGGAAGAGCAGGATCAGGACACACGAAGAAGGCGCCGGGACAGAAGTATCCTCAGATACTTACCCACTCTGGGCCACGACCAATCGTGCCTGTGGGGAGGCCCCTCGAGCCTCGCTCCCTGTGGGCACCACCAAGGTTTGCCCCGCTGTCGGCTTCGGCACCATCCCTGCCTCGGGCGCCCGGGGCGCCGAAGGGACGGTCCGCCCAGGCACGGACACGGCGACCCGAGGATCGGCCTCCTCTGCTGCCGGCATGGGCAATGGCTCTTGGGGAACAGGTGGGACGACCTGACTCCCTGGGGTCACCTCAGCTACCTTGGCCAAGGGGTCAAGTACCCCCTCGGCCTGCCGTTGTTCTTCGGGTCGGGACCCTGATGTCCCGGCCCCGGATACTGACAGCGCCGGCCCACTCAGGGGCTGGCTCGACGACCCCTAGCCCAGCATCAGATCCGGGCTGAGGCCAAGGCGGGCGGCCATGTCATCGTCTTCATCATCATCGTCGTTGTCGTCATCGTCAGGCGTCTTTGGCGACGGCTCCCTCAGGAGCTCGTCCCTCTCCTGCCGACGACGACGCTTCTCCAAGGCGTCCCGAGCCTACGTCCGCTCGCGGGCCCGAGCCTTCTTCGCGTCCTTCTTCTCCTTCTTCTTCTCCGTAGCAACCCTCCACGCGGCTTGGTCCACCGCGTCCTCCGGGACCGGTGGCCAAGAAGGCTTGTGAGACCCCAGCTCCTGAAGACAGATGAAAAGTCTCGACTATGAGAACCAAGGGCAATCAGACACAAGAAAGAAGAAGGAGCGGACACTCACTAGGGACATGCACCCGTGCTCGGGACGCATCGGGAGCTGGATAAGGGCACCGGCGTCTAGCCTCCCTACCGTGCCGGCTACCCGCCTGTGGAGGTCATCAGCGGGGAGGGGGACCGAGGACATCTGTGAACCCTCCAAGTTGACCCCCAGCGTCATCTCCGAAAGCAGCAGCCGCCGCTCCGTCAAGGGGAGCACCGTCCGGCGATGGATGGCGGCAACCACCCCCGCGGCGGTGAGCCCTCCATCTCGCAGCTTCTCCAAGGCCTCCAGAAGGGGCTGGAGATTCTTCTGCCTCTCGCGCGGGGCCCCATAGCACCAATTGCTGCCGGCGGCGGTCACCACTCGTTGAGAAAACAATGGGAGCCTCCCATCGTCATTCCGGAGGTAAAACCACCGGCGCTGCCACCCCATGTTCGAAGACACAAGGATCGCGGGGATGTACTAATGTGCACACGCCTGCCTCAACTGGAGGATGCAGCCGCTGGCCCACACCGCCATGCAGACTCTCTTCTCCCCCATCGCCGAGGCAAAAGGCTCCGCGGAGAAGAGATGGGTCCACAGATCCCAGTGGGGGGTCAATCCCCAAAAATCCTTCGCAAACCGCCGCGAAGATGGCCGCTTGCGCGATGGAGTTGGGGCTAAGGTTGTGCAACTCCACCCCATAGTGATGCAGGAGCGCCCGCATAAAACAGCTTGCTGGCACACCAAACCCCCGCTCATGGAAGGAGACGAAACTCAGCACATACCCCGACGGCGGGTTCGGGTCGGCCCCGCTCGGAGGGACCATCCACTCTGGCCGCAGGACATCAGAGAGGGGGCGGAGCAAGCCGTCGGCAACAAGGGCCTCCAGGTCGTCCACCGTGACAGTGGAGAAAGGCCATGGGTCGCGCGGCGGAACGATGGTTACCCGGTCGGCCATCGCCAAGCGAAGGAGGTGGCGACGGGGCGGACAAGGTGCACGGTTTTCTTTCTCTGGCTATTCCCTCAGATTGCGGAAACCTAAGCGGAGGCGAGCAGCAGAGCAAAAAGCCACCACCGGTCCCTCTTCCGGATATATAAAGGCCCAGGCAAGACCCGTTCAACACTTCGCCCGAAACCGCCGCGAGATCCAAAACTCGAAGGCGAAACGACCGTTCCTCGAACGGCTCGCGCATGCGCAACGGCTGCCCCGCGAACCACTCGCCCCGTCGCATTAACTTTGCGGCAGGGCGGGCGACACCTTTGGCAGGCGAAGCGGGCGACGCTTCACCTCTGCCATAATGACCGCGTCAAAAAAGGTGTGCCACGTCGTTCAATTTCGTATCCTTTTCCTCTTCCCCTTTCTCTCTCTTGCTATAGGGACCGGGAAAGGGGATACTCCGAAAGGGATCCTTCTCCGTGAAGGAAGCGGGCCCTGAGCCCCCCTACTGATCAGAGGTTCGAAGGCTGGCCCCTCAGAAGGGTTCGACAGCCGCCTCAGAGCATTCGGGCTCCGCGCCCACTACTGGTCAGAGGATCGAAGGCTGGCCCCTCGGAAGGGTTTGACAGCCGCCTCAGGCCACTCGGGCTCCGCGCCCACTACTGATCAGGGGTTCGTAGGCTGGCCCCCCGAAGGGTTCGACAGCCGCCTCAGAGCATGCAGAGCGAGGGATGACTCTGGGTATGTTCGATACATAACCAAGGCTCAGGCTACGCTCCCGAGGTACCCTAGGACATTTCCGAGACCAGCAGGAGCGATTCTGTAACGGAATCCCATCAGAGGGAGGCATCGAGCCCTCGGACCCTATCGAACGGGACCGGGTCCGGCCAATCACCTGTAGGTACTTTTGGAGCGCGCCTCTGGGCCACTAGCCGACCCTTATCGAACGGGGCACGGGCGTCCACTCGGATCACCCGTTAGCAACTCACTGGGGACACCATGTTCGGCGCCCTCCGAGGGCAACATGGCGCTTTCCCCCCTCCTCCTTGCGGAAAGGCGATGCAGGGGCGTATGAAAAAAGCCGAATCTGCCCTTGACCGTCCTCTCGCCCTGTGCCGAGGCTCGGGGGCTGCTCTCGCAAAACCGGCTTCGGCCAAACCGTTGATAGCGTCAACATACCAGCCCGAGAACTCGGAACCTGACTATGCACCCGGGCAACGACCAGTTCGCATGAGGGAACAACCAGACCGGCCGAGCCATCACGAAAGGCACTAAGACCTCGAAGAAGTCAAACCACTCCTCCGAGGCCTCGGGGGCTACACCCGGCAGGTGCGCTCGCGCGCACCCACCGGAACAAAATGCAACCGAGAAAGTCCGGTCCCCTTGAAAAAAATGCGACAAAGCCTCCAAGTGAGTACCCACACTCCCTTTGAGGCTCGGGGGCTACTGTCGGGGACCATAATTAGGGGTACCCCCAAGACTCCTAATCTCAGCTGGTAACCCCCATCAGCACAAAGCTGCAAAGGCCTGATGGGCGCAATTCCGGTAAAGGCCCTGTCCACTCAAGGGACACGATCTCACCTCACCCGAGCCCAGCCTCAGGAAGGAACAGTAGACCAAGGCAGATTCACGCCTCGCCCGAGGGTCTCCTCAGGCAACGGATGCACCTTCGACTCGCCCGAGGCCCAGCTCGGGCAGGCTTCACGGAGAAGCAACCTTGGCCAGATCGCCTCGCCAGCCGACCGGATCGTAGGAGCATTTAATGCAAGGATCGCCTGACACCTTATCCTGACGCGCGCTCTCCAGTCGACAAGGCCGAAGTGACCGCAGTCATTTCGCCCCTCCACTGACTGACCTGACAGGAAAGCAGCGCCGCCTGCGCCGCTGCGACTGCTGTGCCTCCCGCCAGGGTGAGGCTGACAGTAGCCAAGTGTGGCAGAACCTCCCAAGTTATTGGGCCCACATGCACATGTCCTTGTCTCGAAGACCTCAGACAGCTATGCATGTGCACTAAATAACTTAACAGGATCCGTCCGATTGCCCCAAGGACATCGGATAAACCACTTACAACCAGAACCGCGGGATTAAGTAACACAAATCACACACACAACATTTTTGCAGCGGTAATCTTATTACCAAATTTTACAGGTTATAAAAATTTTACATTATTTTGTCGGAGTGATTACAAAAGTATAAGTTTGAAATATATGCTAGCTCAAGTGACCATCCTCAATAAGAAGTATAGAAGAAGTACTTAGACTTATAAGAAGGCCGAGCCCACCGGCACTTAACACCATCAACAGCAGCACAAAACTATAACCTGAAAAACAACAGGGAATAAAACCCTGAGTATGGAATTACTCAGCAAGACTTACCCGACTAAAAAAAAGACTCTCAAGGATATGCTGGATTTGGGAATCAAGGAGAGGCTTTAGCAAGAATCAACTTAGATACTTTTGCAGAAATAGCTTACTAAAGTGAGTCCTTACTTTCAATATTTTAACGCCAGATTAAATATTAATAGACTCTGTTTGCATCTGGTCTAATTTCACCATCTCATCAATACAACATCATTTTTATTCATGAGGTTCACATCCTGACTTAGGTTGTAGGGCAGTGACCAAGTCTTCATAACTGCGAAGGTACGGCGATCCGAATCGATTATACTCAGCTGAGGATCTCCAATCACACGACATATGTAGCACTTAACCCTTGCATATGTCAACCCGCCACCGGGGTTCTTAAGACCAGATCAGGTTCACGCGAACCGAGAGCACAGATACACCACCGTGCAGCCTCTTGCCACGGAGGGTACACGCTACTCTCGCCACCGCTCCACGCCCATTCCGTGTTATCTTATTCTGGCCTTAGTCTACCCGAGGCAAGGCTTACCCATGCCGAGGCATGTGACCAGTTAAAGGGTCCTCGATCATCAAGCCTACATACGCATCCAATCCTTAATCAACCTGGGTAGAACATCACCTGTTCCTTAGCCCAAGTCCCAATTTAAGTACTTCCATCCTTAGGATTGTTTGTGTTCCTTAGGATGAAAAGAGCATCACAGGGAACTTTGCAGTAAGATCCCACCATGCTCCCAATGAAAATATATTCTTGCAGGTAGAAGCCATCCTTCCTCAGGATAACCCCTGAGCTAGGCAGTATTGCAAAAGACAACCTCTAACCACAAGATCTAAGCAGGGCTAGGCATTTTTGTAAATCATATTTTGATATTTCACCAGAAGTATCTAATAAGGTATGGATATCAAGGAAGGCAATGCATCAAAGGGTTTCAAGCAACTCCTATAAACCTAATGCACATTTCACTAGACTTAAAGTGTGCGAAAATTATTTAAAAACACAAGGAAGGGGTTGCATGCACCGGGGCTTGCCTGAGTAACACTAGGTTAGTGTTTGTTAGACGTCGATCACTTGACGATCAGTCTTTGTTTCGATACTTGCTTCGTCCATCCATCTTCAGGTTAATCCATCAATATCATCTTGCGGATTAGTCCGCGCTTGGGGTCGACTTGGCTCTTTTCCTCCACATCACGTGATTAACTATCGTACCTAAATGATTTGCATAATGCACATGAATGCATAGCACTGACTTCATTCCACAACCAAAATTCCTCGCATAAAATGTCGATAGCGCCTACCGGCAAAGCACTAAAATTACTAAACAAATAAATCTAGCTTACCAGCATCAAACGTGACTCAATACTTGCGAGTATGCTGATAAATCCTGGCTCGAGCTTGTCGTTGAACATCTGACGGTGTGGTGCGGTTTCACTTTCTTCTCCATACCTTCCGGTGATTTCTCTCAAACCAGCGACAATCGATGAGGATTGCGAACATGACGAGAGGGCGAAAACCATCTATCACAACAACTCTCTCTACCCCGCAAATAACATCTAAAATAGCCATATGAAGCAGTGTTGAGATCTTCCGCCCCTACGACCTAGATGGGGTTGACCAAGAGGAGGCGAAACACGATGAGACACGTATCGGAAGAGTTACTGAGATTAAAGATAACGACACACATCAAGACAAGGCGGCATATGGCAGTGAAAAAAATAGGAACGAATGACGACGAGAGACAGCACAGCTGCGCGGGACTTGGCGATAACAACGAGCAGGGAGAAATGTCAAAACCTCGGATGCGACGGTGATTTCACACCGAGGTGACCAACTTCGGATCTGGAGCAGGCCGAACGCGACAGCAAGCGCGGCACAATCCGAGCAGGGTAGGAAGGAGAGAAATCCGCGCGGCGAGGAGACTCCACGTCGCAGAGAAAAACAAGGAGCAGGGACTGGGCGCGGCATGCTGGAGAAATACCACGCGCACGGAGCAGAGAATCGCTCGGCTGGGCGCACTGGAGCAGCAGGGCGATTGCCGCGGCATGGAATAGCAAGAAGAAGCGACTGGCGCCGAGGGACACGACCAGCACCATGGGGGCGAGCCGAGGGGGCGCCGAGTGAAGCTGGGACGGCCAGCCCGACGGCGAAGATGCGCAGCGAGGGACGACCGGGCTGGAGCAGGTAGCGCGCCATGGATGGAGTCTGCAGGGGATTCGGCCGGGCTGGGCGAGCTCCGGCGAGCTGCAGATGACCGAAGGCGCGAGCAGGGAGATGCCATGGATGCAGAGCGCGCGCACGGGAAAACGAAGCTCCACGGCACGGCACTGGAAACAGCAGAGAAGGTCGCCGACGAGCTCGAGAACTGGAGAGGGCGAGCGTGGAGATTTGTCCGAGCGCTGGAGAGGCTGAGCGCGGTCCACGCGAGGTACATCGGCCATGGCTGAGAGCTTTTGGGAGGAGAGAGAGATGGGCGCGCAGCGAGCCAGGGATGAGCAGCCGGCGCACGCACAGGAGCTCCGCGGCAAGGGAGAGAGAGGAGCAGAGCTGGGCGCGGCTGCTCGCGGCAACAGAGCAGAGGGCGGAGTCGAGCAGAGCTGAACGCCGGCCAGGGGAAACTTGGAGAACCGCGGCCATGGCTGGTGAGGGACTCGACACTGAAGAGGAGCAACCACCAGGGGGCTGCGCGGCTAGGCGAGCAAGGAGCGCGCCATGGTTGGGGAGGAGCAGGAGCGCCGCCATGGGAGCAGGCGCGCAGGCAGTACCACGACCGGACACCGAGCGAGCAGCGGAGAGAGAAAAGCAGGGAAGTCCGGCGAGCTTCAGCTGGGCGCGATGAGCAGCGGCCGCGGCAGAAGAGGGAGACCGAGGGAAGGGAGAAGACTTCGGCTGGGCGCCATGGCTGCAGAGGGCGCACGTCAGGGAGCTCGAAGGAAGTCGCAGGGCGCCGTGTAGAGGAATTCGGCTGCACGCAGCTGGATTTGTATCAGGGCCGGCCGAGCGGATAACGGCGAGAAACAGTGGCGGCCAGGAAGATCAGCGATCGACGGTGGGAGATAAGCTCCATGGCTGAATCCAGAGCACGCTGGAGATTCACGGCTGGAGATTTTTTTCTTCCCATAGGCTTGAGCGGCAACCACTGGATAAGGAGAACGAGGGAACAGCGGCAGATGAAAAAAAAATCGGAGGAGAGAAAACAGCGGCTAGGATATTACTTTTTTTTGTTTCAACACAAGTATACGTATGAAACAAATATCCCATGAGTCTAGATTGGCTAATAAAAAAATGAAGTAGAAGCTAGTATACTTGTTCGTGGAGGGAATAAGGGCTGGAAAAATATTAGAGCAGAAGATATTTCCTTTCTTTTTAAGCGATACAGATATTCTTAACTAAGGTACTTATATCAGAAGATTTAGATCTAGGCGAGAAATGCTAGCCCGAAATCAACTGATTTCGGCACTGATAATTGTTCTCTGCGATTCGACCAAAATTAGTCGAAACCAGAGCCGCTAATGTATACGCGATTTCGTCGTCAAAACAGCGTGCAGACGAATAAATGGAATCATATTCGCGCGCACGATTTCACTCAGACGACGCGCGATCCTAATTATTTTGCCCCGAATATTTTAGTCGTCGAGTTCAAATGAATTTGTCCGGGATAAAATCATCCGAATGAGTCGAGCTTCCGAATTCGTATTCGCGCGAGCGATGAATTTTAAATAATCACCGGACGCACCGATTTTCGGACCACGACGTTCCGAACATCACGAAAATTTAGGAAGAGTCCGGATGGATAAAAATAAAAACTATGTCTCACTCGCGACAAACGAAACTGATGCGATCATAAAATCGCGATAGGCGAAGATGATTAAAATTTAGCATCTGTTTCATCCACTGATATTACATGCTTAAATCCATACTTGTTGACGAGCTGAATATAAACACCTGGGGTGTTACACCAAGTCCAGCCTCGGGCGCCATAGGAATCTCCGCCTCGCCCGACCCTAGGGCTCGGACTCAACCTCGATTCCGGAAGACGATCTCCGCCTCGCCCGACCCCCGGGCTCGGACTCAACCACGACTCCGGAAGACGGTCTCCGCCTCGCCCGACCCCAGGGCTCGGACTCGACCTCGACCTCGGAAGACGGTCTCCGCCTCGCCCGACCCCAGGGCTTGGACTCGACCTCGCCTCGGATGACGGTCTCCGCCTCGCCCGACCCCAGGGCTCGGACTCAACGTCGACCTCGGAAGAGCCATCGCCTCGCCCGACCTTTGGCTCAGACTGACCACGCCACAAGGGGGGCCATCATTACCCTACCCCTAGCTAGCTCAGGCTATGGGGAACAAGACCGGCGTTCCATCTGGCTTGCCCTGGTAAAACAAGTAATGATGGCACCCCACGTGCTCCATGACGACGGTGGTTCTCAGCCCCCTACGGAAGCAAGGATACGTCAGCAAGGATCCGACAGCCCCGACAGCTGTGCTTCTACAGGGCTCAAGCGCTCCTCCAACGGCCACGACGCCACATGAACAGGGCTCCAACACCTCTCCGACTGCCACGACGGCATGTACATAGGGCTCTGGCTCCCCTCAGCTAGACACATTAGCACACTGCTACACCCCCTATTGTACACCTGGAACCTCTCCTTACATCTATAAAAGGAAGGTCCAGGGCCCTCGTACAAAAGGGTGGCCGCGCGGGAGAACGGGCTGACGCGCAGTCTCACGCCCTCTCTCTCTCTCTCCCTCGCGAACGCTTGTAACCCCCTACTGCAAGCGCATCCGCCCTGGGCGCAGGACAACACGAGGCCACGGTTTCCCCTTACTGTTTTCCCCCTTGTGTTCCGTCTCGCGCCCACCCATCTGGGCTGGGACACGCAACGACAATTTACTCGTCGGTCTAGGGACCCCCGGGGTCGAAACGCCGACAAGTGGCACAAATGATTAGACAATAATATTACAAAAATTTAGGAACTGGAATGGACCAATTTGGAGTTCATATGCATTTTCTATGAATTAAACAAGTTTATGCAATTAGTTTAATATTAAAAATCTATTTCTAAATTAAATTCCCTGATTTTCTAATCCTCTGGACTGGGCCACATTTTCTGTAAAGCGCAGGGGCTTGGGGAAATATTCCTAAGACTCAGTCGCTGTATAGGGTGGACCGCGGGTTGATTTAATAAAATCCTAGGGGCTTCTTTGCATTAATGCTTGACTGAAGGGTTATCAGTGATCCTAGGCCGTTGGATCCCAACCCGACCGCACAGATTAGATCAAGACACCAGCGAAACAGTATGCGGCGCAGACCGTCCAAACCGTGATCAACGACGCAGATTTAAATACTCCAGAGTCACCCTGATCCGTTCGATCAGATCTCTACCGTCGAGATCTAACCGGCATGCGCGTTTTAATCTACTCCGTCCAGTTGCCATCCGACGACAGACCAATCGTCCCCCACCTCCAGACCGCACAGACGGCGGCACTAGGATCCCCACGACGGAAGCACCGGCGACCCACGTTCGTGGCAGTCCCATGCACCCTACCCGATGCGGCTAGCGTTTCCTGTAGAGAAGAACGAAGCGAGCATGATGAACGAGGACTCATCAGCGATGATGGCATGACGATGACTGGCCACGACGTGGTGCGGATCTGCCCACACACCCATCTCCGGTGAGCAATTGACGCGCCACCGGGGAAACATCACGTCGAGTATCACCTCCACCACACGCGGGTATCACATGCGGTACCCCCAAGACCGCCCACCGAGGACACTACGATGCTACACGCTAGATTCACCCACGACGGCGCTCACACATCTCTCTGCGCACAACCATGGTGACGGCTCCTGTTTTCTGCGTCGTCGTACACATACTATCGCTCGTGGAGGGGTCGTGGAGATGGAAAAGAAGGGAAACGAGGCCCTCCCCAATACCTAAATAGCGCTGGTAGGTTGGTCCAAGAGGTTCACAACGGCAGCCGGATTCTTCGCGGTTTCCGTTGAGTCACCGAGCAGCACGGGATTGGAGAAGACGGTACGCGCTGATGCCAAGGGCCACCTGTCATCCACACGCTAGCGCGCGGCATGGGCTGGAGGCGAGAACGCCTCTGACCATGCGGGCCCGCCATCCACGGGCCGTGTGCACAAGCGCAGGCGCTCAGAGACTGCCAGCGAGACCCCACGAATTAGCGACCCGACCGAGTACGCGCGCGAGGGGGAAAAATCTAGATGGGCCGCGCGGTGAATTTCTTTTGGGGGCTGGCTGGGAGGGAAACCCAGGAATGGGCTGAGAGCGCGGTTTTGGCCCAAGGCGCAGGAATACCTTATTCTTTTTTCCTTTTTCTTTTTAGTTTTACTTTCCCTTTTCTTTTCTCCTTTTAATTTCAAATTTAAGTCCCAAATTTGAACTTCAAATATGCATGTGAATTTAGTACTCAAATTAAAGGTAGACTTTAATCATACTATTTATGGTTGGGTTTATATTTTTATCAATTTTGTTTTATATTTTATGATGTTTCTTCTCTTTCTTTTCTCTTTTTTTGTCATTTTGTTTTCAATTTAGAGGTTATATCCCCTGTGTCCATTAACATACTAATATATTTTTAATGACATAATTATTTTATTATCCACAAATGCACAATCCAATAAAACTCAGCATGATGCACATATTAATTTAAGTGTCATTAGCTAATTAATTACTTTTGAGGTGTTGATTCACCTATTATAATAAACAGAGGCAAAAACATGTGTGTAAATCAACTATGTTTTCAATTTTACATTTTTGAGTATTACAACATATCCGACCGTTGCTCCTCTGGGCTAATTGGCGCACCGGACATTGTCCGGTGCACACCGGACACTGTCCGGTGCACACCTGACAGTCCGGTGCAACAGCTGACCGTTGGAGCAGTCCACGTGTCGCGCAAAAATTGTGCGGCCGACCGTTGGCACAGGTGACCGTTGGCTCACCGGACAGTCCGGTGCACCACCGGACAGTCCGGTGAATTTTAGTCGTACGCTGCTGATCCTTTTCCCAAGAGCGACGAGTTCGCCGCGGATGCTCACCAGACAGTCCGGTGCACCACCAGATAGTCCGGTGAATTATAGCCGTACACCGCCGTCGATTCCCGAGAGCAGCACTTTCACCGGAGACCAGCCTGGCGCACTGGATACTGTCCGGTGCACCACCGGACACTGTCCGGTGAACCACCGGACAATCCGGTGTGCCAGACCGAATTGGAGTTTGCTGCACATAGCCAACTCTTTTGCACTTCAATTATTTTCTCCTCGACACTGTTTCTAGCACTTAGATAACCATGTTAGTACTCAAAAACAATTCACTAAGTCTAGAAACATATCTTGTCTTTGATTTGCACCTTTTGCTTGTTTAACACATAAAGAGTTCAAAACATTTGTGTTGGGCACTTAATCACCAAAACAATTATAGAAATGGCCCAAGGGCACATTTCCCTTTTAATCTCCCCCTTTTTGGTGATTTATGCCAACACATCAAAAAGCAACAAAAAGAAGTGCAGAATCAATGCAATTGAAGACCAAATTGTTTTTTACTTTAATTTGGCATATTTGGATCGCTCTTTGCCACCACTTGGTTTGTTTTTGCAAATCAAATTCTTTTTCCTATCTCTAAGTCACACATACTTGTTTGGGCACAAAGAGAGATATTCCAAGAGTGAAATTGATTAAGTGTTAAAAACTCTCCCTTTTTCCCACAATCAAAATTCTCCCCCATAAGAGACCAAATTGCAATAAGACATCTTGGACAAATCAAAAATTCTAACTATATTATTTTTGAAATTCACAAGTGGTAGCTGATCCATTTGCTTTGGCCTTAATTTCTCCCCCTTTGGCATTAAGCACCAAAACAGGATCATTTTTGGCCCTTTAACCCCATTGCCTCACCAAAAATGTCAATTAAGAGCAAAAAGGCAATGATATGGTAAGTATGAACTTGGAAGTAAGTACACTAATACTAGAGTGCAGTGGAAGTCTTTGCGTCGTCCAAGTCCTTCTTTCCCTTTCAATGCACCTTTGAGACTACAACAAGTGTTCTCAACCAAACAAATTAGTCTCAAAGGGATCAAGTTGTAGCACACTCCCCCTAAATATGTGCACCATTTGCATATGGACTTGTGAGGTCCAGAGAGGCTTGTACAACTTGAGCACCATAAATCGATAACAAAAGATGTAAAAGCACAATGTAACATGATCAAGGGCATAGAACACATGTATGCCATAGATCAATCCAAGTTACGCGAATCTAAGACATTTAGCTCACTACGCAACCTGCAAAACCTTTTCTCATCTAAAGGCTTAGTGAAGATATCGGCTAGCTGGTTCTCGGTGTTAATATGGTACACCTCGATATCTCTCTTTTGCTGGTGGTCTCTTAGGAAGTGATGCCGAATGTCTATGTGCTTAGTGCGGCTGTGTTCAACAGGATTTTCCGCCATGCGGATGGCACTCTCATTGTCACATAGGAGTGGGACTTTGCTCAGATTGTAGCCAAAGTCCCGGAGGGTTTGCCTCATCCAAAGTAGTTGCGCGCAACACTATCCTGCGGCAACATACTCGGCCTCAGCGGTGGATAGGGCAACGGATGTTTGTTTCTTAGAACTCCAGGACACTAGGGACCTTCATAGAAATTGGCACGTCCCCGATGTGCTCTTCCTATCAACCTTGCACCCAGCATAATCGGAGTCAGAGTATCCAATTAAGTCAAAGGTAGACCCCTTTGGATACTAGATCTCGAAGCAAGGCGTAGAAATTAAATATCTAAGAATTCGCTTAACGACCACAAGGTGACACTCCTTGGGGTCGGATTGATATCTAGCACACATGCATACACTTAGCATAATGTCCGGTCTACTAGCACATAAATAAAGCAATGAACCTATCATGGACCGGTATGCCTTTTGATCAACGGACTTACCTCCTTTGTTGAGGTCAACATGCCCGTTGGTTCCCATAGGTGTCTTCGTGGGCTTGGCGTCCTTCATTCCAAACCGCTTTAGAAGATCTTGTGTGTACTTCGTTTGGGAGATGAAAGTGCTATCCATGAGTTGCTTCACTTGGAACCCAAGGAAGTAGGTCAACTCGCCCATCATCGACATCTCGAACTTTTGTGTCATCACCCTGCTAAACTCCTCACAAGACTCTTGATTAGTAGAACCAAATATTATGTCGTCGACATAAATTTGGCACACAAAGAGATCACCATCACAAGTCTTTGTAAAAAGAGTGGGATCGGCTTTCCCAACCTTGAAAGCATTAGCAATTAAGAAGTCTCTAAGGCAGTCATACCATGCTCTTGGGGCTTGCTTAAGTCCATAGAGCGCCTTAGAGAGCTTAAACACATGGTCGGGATACCTGTCATCCTCAAAGCCAGGGGGTTGTTCCACGTATACCTCCTCCTTGATTGGCCCGTTGAGGAAAGCGCTCTTCACATCCATTTGAAACAACCTAAAAGAGTGGTGAGCAGCATAGGCTAGTAATATTCGAATAGACTCTAGCCTAGCCACAGGAGCAAAAGTCTCCTCAAAATCCAAACCTGCGACTTGGGCATAACCTTTTGCCACAAGTCGAGCCTTGTTTCTTGTCACCACTTCGTGCTCGTCTTGCTTGTTGCGGAACACCCACTTGGTTCCCACAACATTTTGCTTTAGACGTGGCACCAGGCTCCACACTTCATTTCTCTTGAAGTTGTTGAGCTCTTCCTGCATGGCCAACACCCAATCCGGATCCTGCAAGGCCTCTTCTACCCTGAAAGGCTCAATAGAAGAGACAAACGAGTAATGCTCACAAAAGTTAGCTAATCTTGAGCGAGTAGTTACTCCCTTGCTGATGTCACCTAGAATCTGGTCGACGGGGTGATGTCTTTGAATCGTTGCTCGGACTTGGGTTGGAGGGGCCTATGGTGCTTCTTTCTCCATCACTTGATCTTCCTGTGCCCCCCCTTGATCATGCCCTTCTTCTTGATGTACCTGTTCATCATCTTGAGTTGGGGGATGCACTCTTATCGAGGAAGATGGTTGATCTTGTTCCAGTACTTCCTGTGGTCGCACATCACCTATTGTCATCGTGCGTATTGCGGCTGTCAGAATTTCTTCTTCATCTACATCATCAGGATCAACTTGCTCTCTTGAAGAGCCATTAGTCTCATCAAATACAACGTCGCTAGAGACTTCAACCAATCCCGAAGATTTGTTGAAGACCCTATACGCCTTTGTATTTGAGTCATACCCTAGTAAAAACCCTTCTACTGCCTTGGGAGCAAACTTAGAATGTCTACCTTTCTTCACCAGAATGTAGCATTTGCTCCCAAATACTCGAAAGTAAGAAACGTTGGGTTTGTTACCGGTAAGGAGTTCATAGGAGGTCTTCTTGAGAAGGTGATGTAGATAGAGCCGGTTTATGGCGTGGCAAGCTGTGTTCACAGCTTCCGACCAAAACCGCTCGGGCGTCTTGAACTCTCCAAGCATCGTTCTTGCCATGTCGATAAGCATCCTGTTCTTCCTCTCTACCACACTGTTTTGCTGTGGTGTGTAGGGAGCGGAGAACTCATGCTTGATGTCTTCCTCCTCAAGATACTCCTCCAGTTGCAGATTCTTGAACTCGGACCCATTGTCGCTTCTTATCTTTTTCACCTTGAGATTAAATTCATTTTGAGCCCTCCTTAAAAAGCGCTTTAGGGTCCCTTGGGTTTCTGATTTGTCATGCAAAAAGAACACCCAAGTGAAGCGGGAAAAATCATCAACAATAACAAGACCATACTTACTTCCCCCGATGCTAAGGTAGGCAACGGGTCCAAAAAGATCCATGTGAAGAAGCTCTAGTAGTCTTGATGTTGTCATCACATTCTTGCTGTGATGAGTGCTTCCCACCCGTTTCCCTGCCTGACATGCTGCACAAGGTCTGTCTTTCTCAAAACAGACATCGGTTAGTCCTAACACATAATCTCCCTTTAGAAGCTTATGAAGGTTCTTCATCCCAACATGTGCTAGACGGCGATGCCACAGCCAACCCATACTAGTCTTAGCTATTAAGCAAGCATCTAGATCGACATTCTCTTTCAAAAAATCAACTAAATAGAGCTTGCCGTCTAATGCACCCTTAAATGCTAATGAACCATCACTTCTTCTAAATACAGATACATCAACATTTGTAAACAAACAATTGTAGCCCATGTGGCACAATTGACTTACAGATAGGAGGTTGTATCCTAATGACTCTACTAAAAATACATTTGAAATAGAGTGCTCGCTTGTGATGGCTATCTTTCCCAAACCTTTGACCTTGCCTTTATTCCCATCTCCAAATATAATTGTATCCTGGGAATCCTTGTTCTTGACGTAGGAGGTGAACGTCTTCTTCTCCCCCGTCATATGGTTTGTGCATCCACTGTCGATGATCTAGCTTGAGCCCCCGGATGCATAAACCTGCAAGGCAATTTACGCTTGGGTTTTAGGTACCCAACTCTTGTTAGGTCCTACAAGGTTAGTCACAATTACTTTTGGAACCCATATGCAAGTTTTATCTCCCTTGCATTTGGATCCCAACTTCTTAGCAACTACTTTTACATTTTTACATGATAGAACAAAAGAATCATTACAAGCATGGTAAATGGTTGAAGGTCCGTTACACATTTTTCTAGGAGCATGAGATACAACATGATCTCTCCTAGGCCTACTTCTACCATGAACAAAGGTAGAACTAGAGGCAAACATAACATGTGAATTAAAAGTATCATGATCATAACTCCTATTATAATGAGCATGATTAGCAATTTTCCTATCATAAATAAAGGCATGGTTCCTGTTGGGGCGAAGGCGAAGACGCCACCCTTCGCTCGATGCCTTCACCGTAATTGTTGGACCAACGGAGACAAGACAACGGGCAGGCTCACCCTTCGTCCCATTCGTCATCGGACGAAGACCTGTGACGAGGTCGTCCTGTCTTGCGACCTCGTCCAGCACGCAGGCCCACGGCCACACGGCCCATGTAACAGGCCCTGCGTGGCCGCTGCGCATTACGGGCCTAATTTGTAAAGGCATCCCTGTAATTACGGTCTGTAACCCCGCTTTATGGGAATATTCTGGGGATAACCTAGGTGTCTGAGGGCACATGCGTCCTTAACACAGGACGCTGGGCACTCAGATACCTATAAATACCCCCGCACAGTGCCCTTGAGAGGCTAGATGAACAGAGCTTTTGCCATCACGTGCTGAAACCCTGTTTGCGCTATTACACCCCCCCGTTGGATCAACTTGCGCCAGTGAGCAAGTTCCAACAGTTCCTTTGAGGATTACTAACCATAGGGGCCTTCCCTTTCTCGTTGGGAATGGGAGCCCTTTGGCTTGTTAAGTTCTTGGCTTCCTTTCAAAAACCAAGCCCATCCTTAATTGAGGGGTGTCTACCAACGGTGTAGGCATCCCTAGCAAATTTTAATTTATCAAAGTTAATTTTGCAAGTCTTAAGTTGAGCATTAAGACTTGCCACCTCGTCATTTAATTTGGTAATAGAAATAAGATGTTCATCACAAGCATCAACATCAAAATCCTTACATCTATTACAAATAACAACATGCTCTACACATGAACTAGTTTTGTTGACTTCCTCTAGCTTAGCATTTAGTTCATCATTTAAACTCTTTAAACTAGAGACAGATTCATGGCAAACAAACAATTCAAAGGATAACATTTCATTTCTCTTAATTTCTAAGGCATGGGATTTTTGCACACTAACAAATTTGTCATGTTCCTCATATAAAATATCCTCTTGCTTTTCTAACAATCTATCCTTTTCATTTAGAGCATCAATTAATTCATTTTTTTCTACCTTAGCTCTATCTAAACCTTTAAATAAACTAGAGTAATCTACTTCATCATCGGAGGATTCTTCATCACTAGATGAAGTGTACTTGGACGTGTCCCGAACACGTACCTTTTTATCCTTGGCCATAAGACATGTATGGCGTTCATTGCGGAAGAGTGAGGATTTGTTGAAGGTCGAAGCAGTGAGTCCTTCGTCGTCGGAGTCAGAAGAGGAGCAGTTCGAGTCCGATTCTTTTCCAAGGTGCGCCTCGCCTTTTGCTTTCATGTAGTTCTTCTTTTTCTCCTTCTTCCCGCTCTCTTCTTGTCCCTAGTCACTATCATTATCGTGACACTGAGCAATAAAGTGACCAGTCTTACTGCATTTGAAGCAGGAGCGCTTTCCCCTTGTTTTATTCTTGTTGGGGGTGCTCTTTGCGTCCTTTGAGTGCGGTCTTGAAACGTTTGATGATGAGTGCCATCTCATCTTCGTTGAGGCCAACAGCCTCCACTTGAGCCACCTTGCTTGGTAGCGCCTCCCTGCTACTAGTTGCCTTAAGAGCAACAGGTTGAGGCTCGTAGACGGGTAGTGGACCGTTTAGAGCATCATCCATGTACCGAGCCTCCTTCACCATCATGCGCCCGCTCACAAATTTTCCAAGGATCTCCTCGGGCGTCATCTTGGTGTACCTGGGGTTTTCACGAATAAGATTGACAAGATGGGGGTCAATTACAGTAAATGACGTTAACATGAGTTAGACGACATCATGATCTGTCCATCTTGTGCTTCCATAGCTTCGTATCTTGTTGACCAGGGTCTTGAGCCTGTTGTATGTCTGAGTTGGCTCCTCTCCCCTGATCATCGCGAATCTCCCCAGTTCGCCTTCCACCAGCTCCATTTTGGTAATCATGGTGGCGTCGTTTTGTAACACCACAAAAGCCATCAACTAAAAATAATAAATTTAGTTTATTATGTTAAATATGGTATTAATTTTTTAAGTGTTTAATTATTTGCATTTTGATCATTTTTCTTTGTATGCGCATGATTGATGATCGGATGTTTTGTAGCAATTCTTTTTAAAAGAAAATCCTATTAATTAATATAATAATTAAATAATATAATAGTTATTAGTCTAAAAACAAGTATTTTATTTATAAATAATTTTGGTGAATTTTTATGAAATTTTTGAGCTCTTTCAAAATTCATTTCACAATTTAGAAAAGAAAAGAAAAAAACAAAAACAAACCCTAATCTACAACCGGCCCACCAGGGCCCAGCCACCAAACCCTAATGCGCGCGCGCGCCCTGGCATGTCCCAGCCGCCGCCGCATGTGCTTCCTTCTCCCTCCCTTTCCTCTTCTCTCTCTCCCTCCTTCTCTCTTCTCTCCCTTGCTCTCCCTACTCTCCCTCACGCGCGCATAGCAAGCCACTGCCGCACGTGCCCTGCGCACGCCGCCCTGTGCCCGCGCGCACCCGCGGCCGAGCCGCCCTGCCATCCAGTGACGCCCGCCCTGCACCGAGCCCAGTCCGATGCCAGGAAGTCCGGCCGCGCCTAGCTTCGCACCAGCCATGACGCCGTGACCGTTTCATTTCTGCGATTAATGGACTTCATTTCCTCCGTTTCTTCCTCCCCATTATTCTCTTTGGTAACCGACGCATTGACGACATTTGAAGACCGACGACGCCCCATTGAAGTTACCCGGCCGACCCTTTCTTCTCCTCTTCCTCTCTCTATGAATATGTCGAGCTCTCTCTCTCTCCCTTCCTCCCCTACCTGAGCTCGCTCTCATTCCTCGCACTCTCTGACTCACCGTTCGTCACTGGAGTTCGCCAGAGTTCACCGGAGCTTGCCGTTCGTCGCCGGAGTTCGCCGTTCATCGCCGGAGCCACGCACCCCTGTCCAGATGGGTTGATGCAAGATGGAACACAAGAGGAGAGACAAGGCTTATATTATCTTGCACCGAGGGTGCTTGCAGTAGGGGTTTGTCGGGGACCGTAATTAGGGGTACCCCCGATGGTCCTTAATCCGGCTGGAAAACTTCTTCAGAACAAACCATACACGACTGGTAAGGCACGGTTCAAGTCAAGGCCACGTCTACCGTGGGACGCGACCTCATCCGAGCCCAGCCTCAGGCGGGAACAGTAGTCCCGGACGAATTCACGCCTCGCCCGAGGGCCTCCCTAGGCAGTGGGCGCGCCCCTGGCTCACCCGAAGCCCAGCTCGGGCAGACTTTGTCGTGCTGCAACCTCGACCAAATCGCCTTACCAACCGACCGTATCGCATGCACATTTATTGCGAGGATCGCCTGACACCTTATCCTGACACGCGCGCCTCAGTCGGCAAGGTCGAAGTGACCGCAGTCACCTCGCCCCTTTACTGACCGTTCTAACAGGAAAGCAGCACTGTTCACCCCGCTCCGGCAATTGTGCCAGCCACCAGGGAAAGGCTAACAACAGTCACGGCCTTTCCCGAGCTCGGCCTCGGGCGCAACAAGGAGCTCCGCCTCGCCCGACCCCAGACCTTGGCCTCAGCCTCGGCCTCGGGAGAAGGACTCCGCCTCGCCCGACCTTAGCCTCGGATTAACTACGCTACAAGGGATACATCATGACCCTATCCCTAGCTAGACGCCTCGGGCTACGAGGGAACAAGACTGGTGTCCCATCTAAGTTACTCCGGTAATAGGTAATGATGGTCCCCCGCGTGCGCCCATGACATCGTTTGCTCTCAACCCCCTACGGAAGCAAGGAAACGTCAGCAGGATCCATGCCGCACCGCCAGCTGTGCTTCTACAGGGCTCAAGGCACTTCTCCAACGGCCACGTTGGTACATGTACAGGGCTCAAGGCACTTCTTCGCCAGCCACGTTAGCTCATAGATACACCCCCATTGTACAGCTGGGCGTCTCCTTGTATCTATAAAAGGGGATGTCCAGGGCCTTCCGGGAGAAAAAGAGGGGAGACGGAAAAGAACGCACGTACGAACACACGGACGTACGACATAGACGAGCGGAGGCAGGAAGAGTAGGAGAGACGCGGTAGAGGCGGACTCAGACAGCTTGCCTCAAGGCCGAACTCTCTCTCCCTCTCTCTCTCGTTCTCGCTCTCTCGCAACGCTTGTAACCCCTACTACGAGCACCCTGGTGCAAGATAATATAAGTCCCGTTTCCCTCTTGTGTTCCATCTTGCATCAACCCATCTGGACTGGGGCACGCGACACATAAATTCACTAGTCGGTCTGGTTGAGGGTCCCCCAGTTCTGAAACACCGACAGTTGGCGCGCCGGGTAGGGGCTCGCTGCATGTTGACAATACTTTCCCGTTGAGTTCCAGATGGGTAGCTTTCAGCAGCCTCTTCAGCCTGGGATGGTGCTCCTCTTTGGAAGTCTCGAGTTCATGTCCCTTGACGGCGGCTACGACATGGTACTGCTCCCCTCGCAGCACGACAACGGTCGTCGGCCTGCCCGGCGGAGGCGAACTCGACAACGACATCTTCTCGCGGCAGAAGAGGAACACCCGGGTTTGCCCCACCGCCCTCCTCGCCAGAGGAGGAGGAGACGGGGCAACTGTGGCCAGGCAGGAGGTGGCACCTCGTCGGCTGTCGAACCAGAGCGAGTCGACGACGCCGGCATCCCTGCGGGGGACATGTCGGGCGTTATCCTCGCACCTGAGACAACGACGGGTGTCGCTTCCCCGCAAAACACCAGCCCCAAGCGAACTGATGACGCCAGCACCCTCGCGAAGGACTTGTTGGACGTCAGCCTCGTACCTGAGATAACGGTGCAGTCCGTCCCCGATGCGACTTTGCCACCGTCCATCAACCAAGAGGTACCATTCGTTTTTCATCCTGTTCCCTTTAGATTCAGCTTCGATCCACCAGGCGACCCCGCTTCGGTGAGCGCTTTCTCTAGGGCATATCCTGACCTTCCGGGGTACCATATGTGGTCAACTTGGGACCGACTGACGGCCGTCTCAACCTCCGGACCCGTGGGTTCCAAGGAAGAGAACGACCCTGACGTCAGTTGGGATTTCTCCGGACTCCGTGATCCTAGTGCCATGCGTGACTTCATGTCTGTATGTGACCACTGCCTCTCCGGCTGCTCTGATGATGGTCACAACCTTGACGACGAGGGTTGCGACCCAACTCGCGAGTGCTACCACATCGATCAGGAAGATCACAACGAAGAAAACCACCTTGGCATGCCAGGAAGTGACGGCGCCCTTGCACCTGCGTCTCGCGTTGAGGTCCCACGGGAGCTAGCTGTGGTCCAAGTCCCTGCGGGGGGTCAGGACACACAGCTTGAGCAACTCCGCGAGATGCAGGCCAAGCTCAACGAAGAAGCAGGACGGCTTGTGTAGCTCCGACAAAACATCGAGCAGGAGTGGGCAGGCCAGGCACTCGCCGGAGGAGCACATCATCGGGCCCGGGACGTCCAGTGCCGCCTTGTTGACGATGCCAGGGCGATGCCGCCCTCGGCCTTCAACGGGGCTGGCCAGAACCTAGCTGCAGCGGCGATGCTACTTCGAACAATGCTGGAGCCATCCACCACCGAGGGGCGACGTATCCAGGGCGAGCTCAAGGGCCTCCTGGAAGACGCCGCTGTCCGACAAGCCGAGAGCTCTGCCTCCCGGAGGTGAGGAGACCCCTCGGAGCATCATGTAGCATCCTCCCGACGCACGCGCAAGGCCTCGGTCCACACCGAGCGCACACGGGACGGGACGCCTGCAGCCCCGGATCGCCTCGGCGACAAGCAACACTGCCGCGACCATCGAGCCCGACTCGAGGAAAGGGTGCGCCAATGTAGCATCCCAAAAATTCAAATCTTGAAATTTTCTCAAACTTGCTCTAAATTCAAAATGAATTTCAAATTTTATTTCAAAATGTTTGTTTGCAAGTTGATATCAGCAAATAAAATATAGTGGTCTGTATTTCCTCCAAAATCCTCCTCAAATTATCCTACAAATATTTCCCGAGTGATCCCCCTCAAATTCTTTCCAGAAATACTGCCCAGATATTTTCCTAGTGATCCCCTTCAAGTTCTTTCCAGAAATACTACCCAAATATTCCACCAATATATCTCCGGATATTTTCCTCTTGAGAAATACCTTCAGAATCATTTTTAAAGTCCCTACAAATATTTTCTTCATAACTTTCCTCATGCCCATACGTATACGTATGCCTCCAGTGTCATACGGTGAGCTCTACAAGCTAATTACACTCATACAAGACAAATCCATGCTAATCTCCCACTAATCATCTCACCCTCCCACTAATCCTCTCATCCCTCCCCCTAATCCCCCACCATGGCTATAAATAGAGGGGCAAGGGCCTCCTCTCATCCCACCCCAAGCCATTTCATGGCAACTCTCTTCCCCCCCCCCACACACACCCACTCCATGTTCCACACAAGCACACACTAGCACAAGGATCGTTCGATTGTTCTTCGATCGTTCGTCCCCCTGTTCTTAGTTTGTTCGTTCGTTCGTCCGATCGTTCGTCCGATCGTTCATGGTTCGTTCGTCCGATTGTTCGATCGTTCGTTCGTTCGTTCGTCCAAATAATCTTTTTTCTGCCGTTATGCTGCCGAAATTTCGATCGTTCGTTCGTTCGATCATTCGATCGTTCATAGTCCCTATTCATCGTTCATCGTTCGTTCATAGTCCCTATTCATCGTTCTTCCAGATAATCTTTGTCCTGCCGTTATGCTGCCGAAATTCCGATCGTTCGTTCGTTCGATCATTCGATGGTTCATCGTTCGTTCATAGGTCCCTATTCATCGTTCATCGTTCGTTCATAGTCCCTATTCATCGTTCATCGTTCGTTCATAGTCCCTATTCATCGTTCTTCCAGATAATCTTTGTCCTGCCGTTATGCTGCCAAAATTCCGATCGTTCGTTCGTCCGATCATTCGTCCAAATAATCTTTTCCTGCCGTTATGCTGCCGAAATTTCGATCGTTCGTTCGTCCAATCATTCGATCGTTCGTCCATTCGTTCATAGTTCCTACTCATCGTTCATCGTTCGTTCATACGAACTATTCACCATCACTATTCACCATTACTATTTATCGTTACTATTCACCATTACTATTCATCGTTACTATTCACATATACTATTCATTATCATTACTATTTATCATTACTATTCGTCATTGTTACTATTCATCGATGATATCTATAATTACTTTTCTATCACCACTATTCATCGTTACTATTCATCGGTCATCCAGTCATCCCAAATTTCAACTACTCATCCATCATGCTGTCCAGTAGACCTAAGACCAGCCAGACCCATGTTCCAGTCATACGAACTCCGACGACTGTGATTTTCCTTCCAGTAGGAACTTCCCATCTGGTCACCCATCCTAGGTTTCTCCAAGTTGAGCATGCTTAACTTTGAGATTCCTTTGAACCAGGCTTCCAAACTAAGATTCCAATAATTCTTGTTTCTAAATTCTTATCAAACTATTCCCTATCCAACCATGTCATCCCTTAAGCATGGTTCATATTCCAGAAAACTCCCAAAATACTCTTGTCCCATATTCTGCCTATAACTCTCCTGTTCATACTAAGTCGGACGATTCATTCGTCACTATTCTCACCAACAGTGAACTTCACTGTGCTACACCACATACACCCAGCTATAAATACACCCAGCTACCCTCTCCCTCTCCACACACTCAACACCCTCAGCCAAGGCAAACACCCCCCCACTCAGTTACTCTGCTCTGCCAGCTACATGCATAGTGTCGCTTCGCCTCCAGTCCACCCTCCTGGTAAGCACCTCCGCTCCACCACTAGTAGTATCTCAACACCACATGACACAGATTCTACTCAAGACTCTACCCATCCATGTATCACTATTCTGACCACTATACTAAATATTTGTTGGTATACTTGCTCATTTGTATGTTTGCTTGTTCATGTTGCATAGTTATCGGAGCGTTTGTGCCGTCTCGTGGAGGCCAGATCTGCAAGTCTACGCTAGGCGGTGGAGCCAGAAGCCAGTTCCGCGAGCTCCCCTTCCCCCTTCGCCAAATAAGCACGACAAGCTCACTGGATTCCTTTGATGCATAAATTACCTATGTTTGCAACCACAACCCTCAGCCTGTTATTTTATGCATGATATGATTTTAAGACAAGTTATTATGGCCACCCAGCCGCTTGCCGCAATCAATCCCTGATATATATGTTCCAAATGATTTGAGAAAAGGTGTGAGTTTTCAAAAGAAAATGCTTTTCAAAATGTGTATGATGAAGGGTTTTCACCCTTATCACCTTGTGAGTGGGATAATCAGGGACTCCCTGGTTTAGGGGAGGGCCTAAGGTGATGGCTCAGCTGGTTTAGGCGTGAGCAGAAGGATTGTCCCCTCGTATAAGGACCGGTTTGTCATCTTTCACTACCTGTACTCATGACAAGTACAACCACTCGAGACTGTGTGGGTAGTCACTCAATCTAAACTCGTACGGTCCAACCCCAGGGTTATGAAGGCTGGGGAGCACCGGGAGGATAAGGAGGGGGAAAGTTTTGTCCGGTTTGGACATGGTGGTGGCCTGACTCCTTCCGGATAACCGTTAAGGTTAGGACGTGCGGGGAAAGAAAGAGATTCGGATTCGGATCTCACTGATCATGAGATCGCAGAGCCGGACTAGTGGGTAAAGTGTACACCTCTGCGCAGAGTTTGAAAACCTATTCGAATAGTCTATGTCCACAGGAATGGACGAGTCTGGTGTGGTATGACAATTAATGTTTTGTTTTCAAAAAAAGGGTGCGTTTGAGAAAAGTGGTTTTTAAAAGGACCGGCGGTTGAGCCGTGAGCTATGGTGGACGGGAAGTCCAGTAGCTGTTTTTGAAAATGAAAACCAGTGGGAAACTGCTGAGATACCTGGATGGTTTAGTCCAGGGGATTTTGTTCTAATATTGAAAAACTTCCTGCTCCTTTTGGAGAGGATGCGCTTTGCAAAATACAAAATGTTTTTCAAAACAACCCTGCATAAAATATTGTTGTTTCTGCAAATATCCTGAGCTCTACATATTCCATGCATTATATCTGATTTCCCCATTCTGCGGGTGAAGGTGGGCTGCTGAGTACGTTTGTACTCACCCTTGCTTATTTGTTGTTTTTCAGAAAAAGGAGATCGGGTAAGAGTTACGACTGTTCCCAACCTTGCCTGTGGCTGTTGGACCGCTGATTTGCTTTGCTGTGTATATCGGGCTGCTTCAGCCCCACTCTGATGATATGTCCCGAGTTGTGGACCAACTCTTAAAGTTGTTCGCCACCTTTGTAGGTTTGTCTCATTTAAGCAGATTTGGTATCATCTGATGTGTAAATGTGTTTACTAGCCTCCTGGGACTAGTAATTGTATCACATTTGAGTCCCAGAGGATTGGGGATGCTTCAGGTGGTATCGGAGCTGTTAGGTTGGCCGCAGGACGTAACCCTTAGCCTGATCCAAAAGTTTTTGAGTCAAAACTATTTTCTTAAAAAAAATTCTTGCTCTCATCCCTTCATTTCAAAAATGCTTTCCCCTTTCCTTCTCTCAGAAGTCAGATGGAGGTCCATTGCCAAACCAGCTTTTGCCAGAATGAAGATGGTTTCCCCAAGTTGCTGAGAGCATGCATGGTTCGCCTCAGAATCAGGAGCCAGCCATAGTATAATGGTCGTGAATTCGTCGAGCATGGCACAGAGAAGTGTGTCGTGACTGTATACATTGGATCCAGTCCGCACCATGTGGAATGGAGTGTCACTGCTGCTGGGCACAGATTCAAAGACACCTGCCAAGTCATCGCCCACAAGGCATTGAGGGCCCTGTGTCAGATTTATGAAGAAGAAGTGGCCAACACCCCGCTCAGATTCTTTCCGCCCTTTCAGAGAAACCGTCCCGTTTGGATGGCCAGGATGCGTGCATTGGAAGGGAAGCAGCTGCTTGAGGATGACCCCACAGTCGTGCACCTCACTGCATACCTGCTCACCCTGGATGCACAGTATGATTTCTTGGCTCGGCACCACCGTCAGATGATTGCCCAAGCAAAAGATGCAGAGAAGCTCAACCGTAAGCTCCATGTGGATCTCACCACAGCTCAAGCCCTTGCAACTGCATTGGAAAGTCGTGAAGTCATTGCTGTTGAAGCCCTGAAGCAAGCCAAGGATGAGCACGTCCAGAAGTTGATGGAGGCCTACTTGGTAACCCATAACCAACGTAGAGCCCTGCGGATCCAAGAACCCGCTTCATCCAGCCCAGTTCAACCCATCAGAGCCGAAGACCCCCAGATTCTTGAAGGTCACCCGGTCTCTACCAGAGGAGAGAAGAAGGCTTGGGAACTCCCGAAAGGAGCCATAGTCTTGGAAGGAATTCCAGTCTTCCCTCAGGCTATGGATAAGCAAGAGCACCCTGAATCCTCCCAAGATCCCCCGCCGGAGTTGTTTGAGCCCCTCACCATAAAGAAGATTCCAGCACCATCCCTTGAAGTCAAGGAAGAAGCTGCAAGCACCCCGCCAGCACCGTCGCCCTCTGAGGAGCTACAAGAGCCAGTCCAGCTTGAAGAAGAGTTCGACCCCGTCTTGCCATCTCAATCACTGCCAGAAGAAGTCATCAACATCAGCTCCCTGTTGACCCATCCAGGAGATGTCTCAGATTGAAGTTGTGTGCAAGCCTTGCCAGAAGAGAAGCTGCCTAGTCTGAAGTTAGTTATGCCCAGTCCTTTGCATGCATTGGGTAGTGAAGTTTTTCTTCACTTTGGCTAGAGCCCTACATGTATGAGAGGTAATCATGTAGACTCGTGTTTTGAAAAACTCTAATTGTGTTGCCCCCTAGGGCATTTCAAAATGAATTTCGCTTGATGTTTTCCTCCCTTTTGAGTGCATATGTGATGCTTTAACGTTAGTGCTCATAAGTTGCATTTAGCATAGTTCTCAATTCAGGAGCCAAGCAATAGTAGTTATGCTTAGCCCCCAAATCTGAGTAGTCCGTGCTATGGAAAAACTCTATTCTTCCCTTATTCAAAACATTTGATTTGTTTATGCTTATCATTGCTGAGCTTGTGTGTTTTCTTTCTTTTTAAGAAAGGTTTTCTCTAAAAACATAGATCACAAATTAGAGCTAATCCTCACCTTATGCTTCCATTCTCATCTTAACCCATCTCAAGAGAAAAGCACTTGACCCAAGAAGATACCGAGAAGCTTACCCTTGAAGCATGGAATAAGCTACAGAGGAGCCTATCCAGCCGCTCAGTCAAAAGGGCCGACCGTGAGAATCAAAGCACTGCCCCTGAGTCAAAGTAAACAGGAAAAGAGGACAGAAGGAGTTATTACCATACAGAGAGGCAAAGATTCTTGGAACCAGAGACCACAAACATCAGGGTCATTGACCCCACCACTCACCCGTGCCCCTCGCACGCGTGCCCGCCTCCATGCGCACTACCATCGCCCCACACCCCCTTTGCAGCGCACTACCGCCACCCACGCCCCCTTTGCAGCGCACTACCGCCACCCACGCCCCCTTTGCAGCGCACCCACCGCCACCATCATCGCCGGCAACACCAGGCCCCCTTCCCCTTGTCGCACCTGCTGCCTCGTGTCACCTACTCCATCACCGCCACTCCGCACCCGAGCACCCACACTCGCCTATAAACCCCCCACCATCTCCCTCAGTTCCCATCCCAAGCAAAACACTCCAGATAAAATCCCCTCTGACAAATCACAAGCAACTCCATTTTCCACTCCCTCGCCCCTAAGATCACAATGCTTGGTGATTCTTGGGTTGAAGACTGTTGCACATGGTTCATAGTCTTTGGTTTCCTCTAGTGTATGATAGTAATACTCTTTGATAGAATCCTCGAGTGGGAAGAGCAAAGAGAAAGAAAGAGGCAGTGAAAAGTGAGAAGTGAGAAGAGAAAAGAAGATAGTGAAGAAAAGATGAGAAGAAGGTTGTCCCAGAATCAACCCGGTGTCAGTCATTTCTCCGCATCCTGCTCAAGCAGCAACAACAGAAGAAGGCCCCGTAACACCCTTGTTATGTGGTGCTTCAAGGAGTTCAAATCCTCAAGATTCAAGAGTTCTACCCTCATTCTTTTTAAGTGGGGTAGTATTCCAGTAAGGTTCCTGCTATGGAGAAAAAGAAGAAGGCCTGTAGCAAGCTTGTGGAGGACCAGATCACCGAAGCTTATAAGTTTCTGGATTAGAAGTGGTCACCCAAGTTCCGTTGATGAAGCACCAGAAGACTAGTCAAGGAAGGAATCCATGTGGGAGTTCGCAAGAGGAAGGTTTGTGTATTGGCATCGATGCTTCTTCAATAAGCTAGCTGCCAAGCAAAACCTAGAAGCCTGAAGATGATCTTTGAGTAGCCAGAATCAGCGTTTGCAATCGGCAATCAGATGCTCCTCAAGAGCCAGATTTTGTTGAAGCTCCATCTCCTCGAAGAGTTGCAAAGTGAAGATATGTAGCTGAAGTAAAGCTATACCCATAACCCTTCTAAGCCGAATCTCGAGGACGAGATTCCTTTTAAGTGGGGTAGATTTATAGCATCCCAAAAATTCAAATCTTGAAATTTTCTCAAACTTGCTCTAAATTCAAAATGAATTTCAAATTTTATTTCAAAATGTTTGTTTGCAAGTTGATATCAGCAAATAAAATATAGTGGTCTGTATTTCCTCCAAAATCCTCCTCAAATTATCCTACAAATATTTCCCGAGTGATCCCCCTCAAATTCTTTCCAGAAATACTGCCCAGATATTTTCCTAGTGATCCCCTTCAAGTTCTTTCCAGAAATACTGCCCAAATATTCCACCAATATATCTTCGGATATTTTCCTCTTGAGAAATACCTTCAGAATCATTTTTAAAGTCCCTACAAATATTTTCTTCATAACTTTCCTCGTGCCCATACGTATACGTATGCCTCCAGTGTCATACGGTGAGCTCTACAAGCTAATTACACTCATACAAGACAAATCCATGCTAATCTCCCACTAATCATCTCATCCTCCCACTAATCCTCTCATCCCTCCCCCTAATCCCCCACCATGGCTATAAATAGAGGGGCAAGGGCCTCCTCTCATCCCACCCCAAGCCATTTCATGGCAACTCTCTTCCCCCCCCACACACCCACTCCATGTTCCACACAAGCACACACTAGCACAAGGATCGTTCGATCGTTCTTCGATCGTTCGTCCCCCTGTTCTTAGTTTGTTCGTTCGTTCGTCCAATCGTTCGATCGTTCGTCCGATCCTTCATGGTTCGTTCGTCCGATTGTTCGATCGATCGTTCGTTCGTTCGTCCAAATAATCTTTTTCCTGCCGTTATGCTGCCGAAATTTCGATCATTCGTTCGTTCGATCATTCGATCGTTCATCGTTCGTTCATAGTCCCTATTCATCGTTCATCGTTCGTTCATAGTCCCTATTCATCGTTCTTCCAGATAATCTTTGTCCTGTCGTTATGCTGCCGAAATTCCGATCGTTCGTTCGTTCGATCATTCGATGGTTCATCGTTCGTTCATAGTTCCCTATTCATCGTTCGTTCATAGTCCCTATTCATCGTTCATCGTTCGTTCATAGTCCCTATTCATCGTTCTTCCAGATAATCTTTGTCCTGCCGTTATGCTGCCAAAATTCCGATCGTTCGTTCGTCTGATCATTCGTCCAAATAATCTTTTCCTGCCGTTATGCTGCCGAAATTTCGATCGTTCGTTCGTCCAATCATTCGATCGTTCGTCCATTCGTTCATAGTTCCTACTCATCGTTCATCGTTCGTTCATACGAACTATTCACCATCACTATGTATCGTTACTATTCACCATTACTATTCATCGTTACTATTCACACATACTATTCATTATCATTACTATTTATCATTACTATTCATCGATGATATCTATAATTACTTTTCCATCACCACTATTCATCGGTCATCCAGTCATCCCAAATTTCAACTACTCATCCATCATGCTGTCCAGTCCACCTAAGACCAGCCAGACCCATGTTCCAGTCATACAAACTCCGGCGACTGTGATTTTCCTTCCAGTAGGAACTTCCCATCTGGTCACCCATCCTAGGTTTCTCCAAGTTGAGCATGCTTAACTTTGAGATTCCTTTGAACCAGGCTTCCAAACTAAGATTCCAATAATTCTTGTTTCTAAATTCTTATCAAACTATTCCCTATCCAACCATGTCATCCCTTAAGCATGGTTCATATTCCAGAAAACTCCCAAAATACTCTTGTCCCATATTCTGCCTATAACTCTCCTGTTCATACTAAGTCGGACGATTCATTCGTCACTATTCTCACCAACAGTGAACTTCGCTGTGCTACACCACATACACCCATCTATAAATACACCCAGCTACCCTCTCCCTCTCCACACACTCAACACCCTCATCCAAGGCAAACACCCCACCCACTCAGTTACTCTGCTCTGCCGGCTACACGCATAGTGTCGCTTCGCCTCCAGTCCACCCTCCTGGTAAGCACCTCCGCTCCACCACTAGTAGTATCTCAACACCACATGACACAGATTCTACTCAAGACTCTACCCATCCATGTATCACTATTCTGACCACTATACTAAATATTTGTTGGTATACTTGCTCCTTTGTATGTTTGCTTGTTCATGTTGCATAGTTATCAGAGCGTTCATGCCGTCTCGTGGAGGCCAGATCCGCAAGTCTACGCTAGGCGGTGGAGCCAGAAGCCAGTTCCGCGAGCTCCCCTTCCCCCTTCGCCAAATAAGCACGACAAGCTCACTGGATTCCTTTGATGCATAAATTACCTATGTTTGCAACCACAACCCTCAGCCTGTTATTTTATGCATGATATGATTTTAAGACAAGTTATTATGGCCACCCAGCCGCTTGCCGCAATCAATCCCTGATATATATGTTCCAAATGATTTGAGAAAAGGTGTGAGTTTTCAAAAGAAAATGCTTTTCAAAATGTGTATGATGAAGGGTTTTCACCCTTATCACCTTGTGAGTGGGATAATCAGGGACTCCCTGGTTTAGGGGAGGGCCTAAGGTGATGGCTCAGCTGGTTTAGGCGTGAGCAGAAGGATTGTCCCCTCGTATAAGGACCGGTTTGTCATCTTTCACTACCTGTACTCATGACAAGTACAACCACTCGAGACTGTGTGGGCAGTCACTCAATCTGAACTCGTACGGTCCAACCCTAGGGTTATGAAGGCTGGGGAGCACCGGGAGGATAAGGAGGGGGAAAGTTTTGTCCGGTTTGGACATGGTGGTGGCCTGACTCCTTCTGGATAACCGTTAAGGTTAGGACGTGCGGGGAAAGAAAGAGATTCGGATTCGGATCTCACTGATCATGAGATCGCAGAGCCGGACTAGTGGGTAAAGTGTACACCTCTGCGCAGAGTTTGAAAATCTATTCGAATAGTCTATGTCCACAGGAATGGACGAGTCTGGTGTGGTATGACAATTAATGTTTTGTTTTCAAAAAAAGGGTGCGTTTGAGAAAAGTGGTTTTTAAAAGGACCGGCGGTTGAGCCGTGAGCTATGGTGGACGGGAAGTCCAGTAGCTGTTTTTGAAAATGAAAACCAGTGGGACGAAACTGCTGAGATACCTGGATGGTTTAGTCCAGGGGATTTTGTTCTAATATTGAAAAACTTCCTGCTCCTTTTGGAGAGGATGCGCTTTGCAAAATACAAAATGTTTTTCAAAACAACCCTGCATAAAATATTGTTGTTTCTGCAAATATCCTGAGCTCTACATATTCCATGCATTATATCTGATTTCCCCATTCCGCGGGTGAAGGTGGGCTGCTGAGTACGTTTGTACTCACCCTTGCTTATTTGTTGTTTTTCAGAAAAAGGAGATCGGGTAAGAGTTACGACTGTTCCCAACCTTGCCTGTGGCTGTTGGACCGCTGATTTGCTTTGCTGCGTATATCGGGCTGCTTCAGCCCCACTCTGATGATATGTCCCGAATTGTGGACCAACTCTTAAAGTTGTTCGCCACCTTTGTAGGTTTGTCTCATTTAAGCAGATTTGGTATCATCTGATGTATAAATGTGTTTACTAGCCTCCTGGGACTAGTAATTGTATCACATTTGAGTCCCAGAGGATTGGGGATGCTTCAGGTGGTATCGGAGCTGTTAGGTTGGCCGCAGGACGTAACCCTTAGCCTGATCCAAAAGTTTTTGAGTCAAAACTATTTTCTTAAAAAAAATTCTTGCTCTCATCCCTTCATTTCAAAAATGCTTTCCCCTTTCCTTCTCTCAGAAGTCAGATGGAGGTCCGTTGCCAAACCAGCTTTTGCCAGAATGAAGATGGTTTCCCCAAGTTGCTGAGAGCATGCATGGTTCGCCTCAGAATCAGGAGCCAGCCATAGTATAATGGTCGTGAATTCGTCGAGCATGGCACAGAGAAGTGTGTCGTGACTGTATACATTGGATCCAGTCCGCACCATGTGGAATGGAGTGTCACTGCTGCTGGGCACAGATTCAAAGACACCTGCCAAGTCATCGCCCACAAGGCATTGAGGGCCCTGTGTCAGATTTATGAAGAAGAAGTGGCCAACACCCCGCTCAGATTCTTTCCGCCCTTTCAGAGAAACCGTCCCGTTTGGATGGCCAGGATGCGTGCATTGGAAGGGAAGCAGCTGCTTGAGGATGACCCCACAGTCGTGCACCTCACTGCATACCTGCTCACCCTGGATGCACAGTATGATTTCTTGGCTCGGCACCACCGTCAGATGATTGCCCAAGCAGAAGATGCAGAGAAGCTCAACCGTAAGCTCCATGTGGATCTCACCACAGCTCAAGCCCTTGCAACTGCATTGGAAAGTCGTGAAGTCATTGCTGTTGAAGCCCTGAAGCAAGCCAAGGATGAGCACGTCCAGAAGTTGATGGAGGCCTACTTGGTAACCCATAACCAACGTAGAGCCCTGTGGATCCAAGAACCCGCTTCATCCAGCCTAGTTCAACCCATCAGAGCCGAAGACCCCCAGATTCTTGAAGGTCACCCGGTCTCTACCAGAGGAGAGAAGAAGGCTTGGGAACTCCCGAAAGGAGCCATAGTCTTGGAAGGAATTCCAGTCTTCCCTCAGGCTATGGATAAGCAAGAGCACCCTGAATCCTCCCAAGATCCCCCGCCGGAGTTGTTTGAGCCCCTCACCATGAAGAAGATTCCAGCACCATCCCTTGAAGTCAAGGAAGAAGCTGCAAGCACCCCGCCAGCACCGTCGCCCTCTGAGGAGCTACAAGAGCCAGTCCAGCTTGAAGAAGAGTTCGACCCCGTCTTGCCATCTCAATCACTGCCAGAAGAAGTCATCAACATCAGCTCCCTGTTGACCCATCCAGGAGATGTCTCAGATTGAAGTTATGTGCAAGCCTTGCCAGAAGAGAAGCTGCCTAGTCTGAAGTTAGTTATGCCCAGTCCTTTGCATGCATTGGGTAGTGAAGTTTTTCTTCACTTTGGCTAGAGCCCTACATGTATGAGAGGTAATCGTGTAGACTCGTGTTTTGAAAAACTCTAATTGTGTTGCCCCCTAGGGCATTTCAAAATGAATTTCGCTTGATGTTTTCCTCCCTTTTGAGTGCATATGTGATGCTTTAACGTTAGTGCTCATAAGTTGCATTTAGCATAGTTCTCAATTCAGGAGCCAAGCAATAGTAGTTATGCTTAGCCCCCAAATCTGAGTAGTCCGTGCTATGGAAAAACTCTATTCTTCCCTTATTCAAAACATTTGATTTGTTTATGCTTATCATTGCTGAGCTTGTGTGTTTTCTTTCTTTTTAAGAAAGGTTTTCTCTAAAAACATAGATCACAAATTAGAGCTAATCCTCACCTTATGCTTCCATTCTCATCTTAACCCATCTCAAGAGAAAAGCACTTAACCCAAGAAGATACCGAGAAGCTTACCCTTGAAGCATGGAATAAGCTACAGAGGAGCCTATCCAGCCGCTCAGTCAAAAGGGCCGACCGTGAGAATCAAAGCACTGCCCCTGAGTCAAAGTAAACAGGAAAAGAGGACAGAAGGAGTTATTACCATACAGAGAGGCAAAGATTCTTGGAACCAGAGACCACAAACATCAGGGTCATTGACCCCACCACTCACCCGTGCCCCTCGCACGCGTGCCCGCCTCCATGCGCACTACCATCGCCCCACACCCCCTTTGCAGCGCACTACCGCCACCCACGCCCCCTTTGCAGCGCACTACCGCCACCCACGCCCCCTTTGCAGCGCACCCACCGCCACCATCATCGCCGGCAACACCAGGCCCCCTTCCCCTTGTCGCACCTGCTGCCTCGTGTCACCTACTCCATCACCGCCACTCCGCACCCGAGCACCCACACTCGCCTATAAACCCCCCACCATCTCCCTCAGTTCCCATCCCAAGCAAAACACTCCAGATAAAATCCCCTCTGACAAATCACAAGCAACTCCATTTTCCACTCCCTCGCCCCTAAGATCACAATGCTTGGTGATTCTTGGGTTGAAGACTGTTGCACATGGTTCATAGTCTTTGGTTTCCTCTAGTGTATGATAGTAATACTCTTTGATAGAATCCTCGAGTGGGAAGAGCAAAGAGAAAGAAAGAGGCAGTGAAAAGTGAGAAGTGAGAAGAGAAAAGAAGATAGTGAAGAAAAGATGAGAAGAAGGTTGTCCCAGAATCAACCCGGTGTCAGTCATTTCTCCGCATCCTGCTCAAGCAGCAACAACAGAAGAAGGCCCCGTAACACCCTTGTTATGTGGTGCTTCAAGGAGTTCAAATCCTCAAGATTCAAGAGTTCTACCCTCATTCTTTTTAAGTGGGGTAGTGTTCCAGTAAGGTTCCTGCTATGGAGAAAAAGAAGAAGGCCCGTAGCAAGCTTGTGGAGGACCAGATCACCGAAGCTTATAAGTTTCTGGATTAGAAGTGGTCACCCAAGTTCCGTTGATGAAGCACCAGAAGACTAGTCAAGGAAGGAATCCATGTGGGAGTTCGCAAGAGGAAGGTTTGTGTATTGGCATCGATGCTTCTTCAATAAGCTAGCTGCCAAGCAAAACCTAGAAGCCTGAAGATGATCTTTGAGTAGCCAGAATCAGCGTTTGCAATCGGCAATCAGATGCTCCTCAAGAGCCAGATTTTGTTGAAGCTCCATCTCCTCGAAGAGTTGCAAAGTGAAGATATGTAGCTGAAGTAAAGCTATACCCATAACCCTTCTAAGCCGAATCTCGAGGACGAGATTCCTTTTAAGTGGGGTAGATTTATAGCATCCCAAAAATTCAAATCTTGAAATTTTCTCAAACTTGCTCTAAATTCAAAATGAATTTCAATTTTTATTTCAAAATGTTTGTTTGCAAGTTGATATCAGCAAATAAAATATAGTGGTCTGTATTTCCTCCAAAATCCTCCTCAAATTATCCTACAAATATTTCCCGAGTGATCCCCCTCAAATTCTTTCCAGAAATACTGCCCAGATATTTTCCTAGTGATCCCCTTCAAGTTCTTTCCAGAAATACTGCCCAAATATTCCACCAATATATCTTCGGATATTTTCCTCTTGAGAAATACCTTCAGAATCATTTTTAAAGTCCCTACAAATATTTTCTTCATAACTTTCCTCATGCCCATACGTATACGTATGCCTCCAGTGTCATACGGTGAGCTCTACAAGCTAATTACACTCATACAAGACAAATCCATGCTAATCTCCCACTAATCATCTCATCCTCCCACTAATCCTCTCATCCCTCCCCCTAATCCCCCACCATGGCTATAAATAGAGGGGCAAGGGCCTCCTCTCATCCCACCCCAAGCCATTTCATGGCAACTCTCTTCCCCCCCCCACACACACCCACTCCATGTTCCACACAAGCACACACTAGCACAAGGATCGTTCGATCGTTCTTCGATCGTTCGTCCCCCTGTTCTTAGTTTGTTCATTCGTTCGTCCAATCGTTCGATCGTTCGTCCGATCCTTCATGGTTCGTTCGTCCGATTGTTCGATCGATCGTTCGTTCATTCGTCCAAATAATCTTTTTCCTGCCGTTATGCTGCCGAAATTTCGATCATTCGTTCGTTCGATCATTCGATCGTTCATCGTTCGTTCATAGTCCCTATTCATCGTTCATCGTTCGTTCATAGTCCCTATTCATCGTTCTTCCAGATAATATTTGTCCTGTCGTTATGTTGCCGAAATTCTGATCGTTCGTTCGTTCGATCATTCGATGGTTCATCGTTCGTTCATAGTTCCCTATTCATCGTTCGTTCATAGTCCCTATTCATCGTTCATCGTTCGTTCATAGTCCCTATTCATCGTTCTTCCAGATAATCTTTGTCCTGCCGTTATGCTGCCAAAATTCCGATCGTTCGTTCGTCTGATCATTCGTCCAAATAATCTTTTCCTGCCGTTATGCTGCCGAAATTTCGATCGTTCGTTCGTCCAATCATTCGATCGTTCGTCCATTCGTTCATAGTTCCTACTCATCGTTCATCGTTCGTTCATACGAACTATTCACCATCACTATTCACCATTACTATGTATCGTTACTATTCACCATTACTATTCATCGTTACTATTCACATATACTATTCATTATCATTACTATTTATCATTACTATTCATCGATGATATCTATAATTACTTTTCCATCACCACTATTCATCGTTACTATTCATCGGTCATCCAGTCATCCCAAATTTCAACTACTCATCCATCATGCTGTCCAGTCCACCTAAGACCAGCCAGACCCATGTTCCAGTCATACAAACTCCGGCGACTGTGATTTTCCTTCCAGTAGGAACTTCCCATCTGGTCACCCATCCTAGGTTTCTCCAAGTTGAGCATGCTTAACTTTGAGATTCCTTTGAACCAGGCTTCCAAACTAAGATTCCAATAATTCTTGTTTCTAAATTCTTATCAAACTATTCCCTATCCAACCATGTCATCCCTTAAGCATGGTTCATATTCCAGAAAACTCCCAAAATACTCTTGTCCCATATTCTGCCTATAACTCTCCTGTTCATACTAAGTCGGACGATTCATTCGTCACTATTCTCACCAACAGTGAACTTCACTGTGCTACACCACATACACCCAGCTATAAATACACCCAGCTACCCTCTCCCTCTCCACACACTCAACACCCTCAGCCAAGGCAAACACCCCACCCACTCAGTTACTCTGCTCTGCCGGCTACACGCATAGTGTCGCTTCGCCTCCAGTCCACCCTCCTGGTAAGCACCTCCGCTCCACCACTATTAGTATCTCAACACCACATGACACAGATTCTACTCAAGACTCTACCCATCCATGTATCACTATTCTGACCACTATACTAAATATTTGTTGGTATACTTGCTCGTTTGTATGTTTGCTTGTTCATGTTGCATAGTTATCGGAGCGTTCGTGCCGTCTTGTGGAGGCCAGATCCGCAAGTCTACGCTAGGCGGTGGAGCCAGAAGCCAGTTCCGCGAGCTCCCCTTCCCCCTTCGCCAAATAAGCACGGCAAGCTCACTGGATCCCTTTGATGCATAAATTACCTATGTTTGCAACCACAACCCTCAGCCTGTTATTTTATGCATGATATGATTTTAAGACAAGTTATTATGGCCACCCAGCCGCTTGCCGCAATCAATCCCTGATATATATGTTCCAAATGATTTGAGAAAAGGTGTGAGTTTTCAAAAGAAAATGCTTTTCAAAATGTGTATGATGAAGGGTTTTCACCCTTATCACCTTGTGAGTGGGATAATCAGGGACTCCCTGGTTTAGGGGAGGGCCTAAGGTGATGGCTCAGCTGGTTTAGGCGTGAGCAGAAGGATTGTCCCCTCGTATAAGGACCGGTTTGTCATTTTTCACTACCTGTACTCATGACAAGTACAACCACTCGAGACTGTGTGGGCAGTCACTCAATCTGAACTCGTACGGTCCAACCCCAGGGTTATGAAGGCTGGGGAGCACCGGGAGGATAAGGAGGGGGAAAGTTTTGTCCGGTTTGGACATGGTGGTGGCCTGACTCCTTCCGGATAACCGTTAAGGTTAGGACGTGCGGGGAAAGAAAGAGATTCGGATTCGGATCTCAGTGATCATGAGATCGCAGAGCCGGACTAGTGGGTAAAGTGTACACCTCTGCGCATAGTTTGAAAACCTATTCGAATAGTCTGTGTCCACAGGAATGGACGAGTCTGGTGTGGTATGACAATTAATGTTTTGTTTTCAAAAAAAGGGTGTGTTTGAGAAAAGTGGTTTTTAAAAGGACCGGCGGTTGAGCCGTGAGCTATGGTGGACGGGAAGTCCAGTAGCTGTTTTTGAAAATGAAAACCAGTGGGAAACTGCTGAGATACCTGGATGGTTTAGTCCAGGGGATTTTGTTCTAATATTGAAAAACTTCCTGCTCCTTTTGGAGAGGATGCGCTTTGCAAAATACAAAATGTTTTTTCAAAACAACCCTGCATAAAATATTGTTGTTTCTGCAAATATCCTGAGCTCTACATATTCCATGCATTATATCTGATTTCCCCATTCCGCGGGTGAAGGTGGGCTGCTGAGTATGTTTGTACTCACCCTTGCTTATTTGTTGTTTTTCAGAAAAAGGAGATCGGGTAAGAGTTACGACTGTTCCCATCCTTGCCTGTGGCTGTTGGACCGCTGATTTGCTTTGCTGCGTATATCGGGCTGCTTCAGCCCCACTGTGATGATATGTCCCGAGTTGTGGACCAACTCTTAAAGTTGTTCGCCACCTTTGTAGGTTTGTCTCATTTAAGTAGATTTGGTATCATCTGATGTATAAATGTGTTTACTAGCCTCCTAGGACTAGTAATTGTATCACATTTGAGTCCCAGAGGATTGGGGACGCTTCAGCCAAGGCTACCACCCCAGGCGCGGGGGACGCTACGACAGTGAGGAGGATCGAAGCCCCTCACCCGAGCCACTAGGTCCGCGAGTCTTCAGCTGGGCCATACGACGAGCGCCGTTCCCAGTCCGGTTCCGAGCCCCGACCACCATCACCAAATACTTAGGGGAGACAAGGCCGGAGTTGTGGCTTGCTGATTACCGGTTGGCATGCCAGTTGGGAGGAATGGACGACGACAACCTCATCATCCGCAACCTCTCCCTTTTCCTCTCCGACGCTGCCCGGGCCTGGCTGGAGCATCTGCCTCCTGCGTAGATCTCCGACTGGGACGACCTAGTCAAGGCTTTCGCTGGAAATTTCTAGGGTACGTACGTGCGCCCTAGGAACTCATGGGATCTCCGAAGCTACCGCCAGTAGCCAGGGGAATCCCTGCGAGAGTACATCTGGTGGTTTTCCAAGCAGCGCACCGAGTTGCCCAACATCACTGACTCGGATGTCATCGGGGCATTCCTTGCCGGCACCACCTGCCGAGACCTGGTGAGCAAACTAGGACGCAAGACTCCCACCAAGGTGAGCGACTTGATGGACATCGCCACCAAGTTCGCCTCTGGTTAGGAGGCGGTCGAAGCCATCTTCCGGAAGGACAAGCAGCCTCAGGGAGGGCAGAAGGAAGACACCCCCGAGGCATCCGTCCAGCGTGGCACGAAGAAGAAGGCCAAGAAGAAGGCGCAAGCGAAGCGCAACGTCGTCGACGCGGATCTCGTCGCTGCTGCCGAGCATAGGAACCCTCGGAAGCCTCCTGGAGGAGCCAACACGTTCGACAAGATGCTCTAGGAGTCGTGCCCCTATCACAAGGGTCCCGTCAAGCACACCCTTGAAGAGTGCGACATGCTCCAGTGCTACTTCAACAAGGCTGGACCCTCGGCAGAAGGTGGCAAAGACCAAGGCAACAACAAGAAGGGGGGCGACAAGGAAGAGGAGTTCCCGGAGGTCCACAACTGCTTCATGATCTACGGCGGACAGGTGGCAAACGCCTCGGCTCAGCACCGCAAGCAGGAGCGTCGGGTGGTCTGCTCGGTGAAGGTAGCGGCGCCGGTCTACCTAGACTGGTCCGATAAGCCCATCACCTTCGACCAAGGCGACCACCCCGACTACGTGCCGAGCCTAGGAAGGTACCCGCTCGTCGTCGACCTGATCATCGGCAACGTTAGGCTCTCCAAGGTCCTCATAGACAGAGGCATCAGTCTCAACATCATCTACGCCAAGACCCTGGAGCTCTTGGGGGTTGATCGGTCCGAGATCCGGGCTGGTGCAGTGCCCTTCCACAGGATCGCACCCAGAAAGCGTATCCTGCCCCTCGGGCAGATTGACTTACCCGTCTGCTTCGGAACTCCCTCCAACTTCCGAAAGGAAACCCTCACCTTCGAGGTAGTCGGGTTCCGAGGGACCTATCACGCGGTGCTGGGAAGACCGTGCTACGCCAAGTTCATGGCCATCCCCAACTACACCTACCTCAAGCTCAAGATGCCTGGCCCCAAGGGAGTCATCACCGTCGGACCCACGTACCGCCACGCTTACGAGTGCAACATGGAATGCGTGGAGTACGCTGAAGCCCTTGCTGAGTCCGAGGCCCTCATCGCCGACCTGGATTGCCTCTCCAAAGAGGTGCCCGACGCGAAGTGGCACGCCGGCAACTTCGAGCCGGCCGAGGCAGTCAAGTCTGTCTCTCTCGACCCCAGCAACAACGCCGGCAAGAAAGTCCGGATCAGCTCCGAGCTCAACCCCAAATAGGAAGCAGTGCTCGTCGAATTTCTCCGCGCAAACACCGAAATTTTTGCGTGGAGTCCCTCGGACATGCCCGACATACCGAGGGATGTCGCCGAGCACTCCCTGGACATCTGAGCTGGAGCCCGACCCGTGAAGCAGCCCCTACGCCGTTTTGATGAAGAGAAGCGTAGAGCCATAGGCGGGGAGGTCCACAAGCTAATGGCTGCAGGGTTCATCAAAGAGGTATTCCATCCCGAATGGTTAGCTAACCCTGTACTTGTGAAAAGAAAGGTGGGAAGTGGAGGATGTGCGTAGACTACACTGGGCTAAACAAAGCATGTCCAAAGATTCCCTACCCTCTGCCTCGCATCGATCAAATTGTGGACTCCACTACTGGGTGCGAAACCCTGTCTTTCCTCGACGCCTATTCGGGCTATCACCAAATCAAGATGAAATAATCCGACCAGCTCGTGACTTCTTTCATCACACCCTTTGGCATGTATTGTTATACTACAATGCCATTTGGTTTGAGGAATGCAGGTGCTACCTACCAAAGGTGCATGAACCATGTGTTCGGAGAACACATCGGCAGAACGGTCGAGGCTTATGTCGATGACATCGTTGTCAAGACAAGGAAAGCCTCTGACCTCCTCTCCGACCTTGAAGTAACTTTCGGGTGCATGCGTGTGAAAGGCGTAAAACTCAATCCTGAGAAGTGTGTCTTTGGGGTCCCCCGAGGCATGCTCCTAGGGTTCATCGTCTCCGAATGAGGCATCGAGGCCAACCCGGAGAAGATTGCGGCCATCACCAACATGGGGCCCATCAAAGATTTGAAAGGAGTACAAAGGGTCATGGGATGCCTTGCGGCCCTGAGCCGCTTCATCTCGCGCCTCGGCAAAAAAGGATTGCCCTTGTACCGCCTCTTAAGAAAGGCCGAGCGCTTCACTTGGACCCCCGAGGCTGAAGAAGCCCTCGGCAACTTAAAGGCACTCCTTACCAATGCACCCATCTTGGTGCCCCCCGCTGAGGGAGAAGCCCTCTTGGTCTACGTAGCCGCAACCACTCAGGTGGTCAGCACCGCGATCGTAGTCGAGAGACAAGAAGAAGGGCATGCACTGCTCGTCCAGAGGCCAGTCTACTTCATCAGCGAAGTGCTATCCGAGACCAAGATCCGCTACCCACAAATCCAGAAGCTACTATACGCAGTAATTCTGACATGGCGAAAGTTGCAACACTACTTCAAGTCTCATCCGGTGACTGTGGTGTCATCCTTCCCCCTGGGAGAGATCATCCAGTGCCGAGAGGCCTCGGGTAGAATAGCAAAATGGGCAGTGGAACTCATGGGCGAAACACTCTCATTCGCTCCTCGGAAGGCCATAAAATCTCAAGTCCTGGCAGACTTCTTGGCTGAATGGGTCGACACCCAATTGCCGACAGCTCCAATACAGCCCGAACTTTGGACCATGTACTTCGATAGGTCGCTTATGAAGACAGGAGCAGGTGCCGGCCTGCTCTTCGTCTCACCCCTCGGGAAACATGTGCGCTACGTACTGCGCCTCCATTTTCCGGCGTCAAACAATGTGGCCGAATATGGGGCCTTGGTTAATGGACTGCGCATCGCTGTCGAGCTAGGGGTTTAGCGCCTCGACGCTCGTGGCGACTCGCAGCTTGTTATTGACCAAGTCATGAAGAACTCCCACTGCCGCGATCGGAAAATGGAGGCCTACTGCGACGAAGTTCGGCGCTTGGAAGACAAGTTCTATGGGCTGGAGCTCAACCATGTTGCTCGACGGCACAACGAGACCGTGGATGAGCTGGCGAAATTAGCCTCAGGGCGAACAACGGTTCCCCCAGACGTCTTCTCCAGGGACATATATCAACCATCCGTCAAACTCGACGACGCGCCCGAACCCGAGGAGACCTTGGCCCAGCCCGAGGTACCCTCGGCCACCGAGGGTGAGGCCTTGCACGTCGAGGGAGAGCGGAATGGGGTCACACCAGTCCCGAGCTGGCAGACCCCGTACCTGGAATATCTCCTCCGAGGAGAGCTGCCCCTCGACAAGGCCGAAGCTCGGCGACTGGCTCGGCGCGCCAAGTCGTTCGTTTTGCTGGGTGATGAAAAGGAGCTGTACCACCACAGTCCCTCAGACATTCTCCAACGATGCATATCCATCGCCCAAGGACAGGAGCTGTTGCAAGAAATACACTCGGGGGCTTGCGGTCACCATGCGGTGCCTCGGACCCTCGTAGGAAATGCCTTCCGACAAGGTTTCTACTGGCCAACCGCAGTGGCCGACGCTGCTAGGATTGTACGCTCCTGCCGAGGGTGTCAATTCTACGCAAGACAGATGCACCTGCCCGCTCAGGCCCTCTAGACGATACCAATCACTTGGCCTTTCGCTGTGTGGGGTCTAGACCTCGTCGGTCCCTTGCAGAAGGCACCCGGGGGCTTCACGCACCAGCTGGTCGCCATCGGCAAATTCTCCAAGTGGATCGAAGTCCGACCCTTAACCAGCATCAGGTCCGAGCAGGCGGTGGCGTTCTTCACAAATATCATCCATCGCTTCGGGGTCCCAAACTCCATCATCACCGACAATGGCACGCAGTTCACTGGGAAAAGTTCCTGGACTTCTGCAAGGACCACCACATCCGTGTGGACTGGGTCGCTGTAGCTCACCCAATGACAAATGGGCAGGTGGAGCGCGCCAACAGTATGATTTTGCAGGGATTAAAACCGAGGATCTAAAACAACCTCAACAAGTTTGGCAAGCGGTGGATAAAAGAACTACCCTCGGTGGTTTGGAGTCTGAGGACGACGCCAAGCCAGGCCACGGGTTTCTCGCCGTTTTTCCTAGTCTATGGGGCCTTGGCTATCTTACCCACGGACTTGGAATACGGTTCCCTGAGGACAAAGGCTTACGATGACCAAAGCAACCAGACCAGCCGAGAGGATTCATTGGACAAGCTGGAAGAGGCTCGGGACGTGGCCTTACTACACTCGGCACGGTATCAGCAGTCTCTACGACACTACCACGCCCAAAGGGTTCGGCTCCGAGACTTCCAAGTGGGAGACTTGGTACTTCGGCTGCGACAAGACGCCCGAGGGCGCCACAAGCTTACTCCTCCCTAGGAAGGGTCGTTCATCATCGCCAAGATTTTGAAGCCCGGGACATACAAGCTGGCCAACGATCAAGGCGAGGTCTACAGCAACGCTTGGAACATCGAACAACTATGTCGCTTTTACCCTTAAAATGTTTCAAGTCGTTCATGTATCTCGTTTCCTTTACATGCAAATATAAAGTCTAACCATCAAGGAAGGGTCAGCCTTGCCTCGGCAAAGCCCGACCCTCCCTCGGGGGCCAGAAGGGGGGAACCCCCTCTGCGTCAAAATTTTGTCAGAAAAGTTTTCTACCAAAACGACTTTCGCGCTTTTTGACTGCATCGATAACAGAATCCTAAAGACAAGCAAGAGAGACTTTGAGCTGCAAGGCCGACCGAGCCGAGGGACTCCTACGCCTCAGAATACGGATACCTCACTCATCACCTTCCGTGAAAAGTAACTCGTGCTTGGATAAGCGATTCTGCTACCAACGAACAAGTCCTAACGCACGAAACGGAGGAAAGAAAATGACTTTCGTGCTTTTCGACTACATCGATAACGGAACCCTAAAAACGACGAGAGGACACGTAAGCGGCAAGGCCGACCGAGCCGAGGGACTCCTACGCCTCCGGGATACGGATACCTCACTCATCACCTTCCGCGAAAAGTAACTCACGCTCGGATAAGCGGTTCTGCTACCGAACAAGGCCTAAGGCTCGAAACAAGAGGAAAGGAAACACAGCTTTAAACTTCAACAACAAAAATGTCTAGGCCTCAGCGGCTGCAAAATACATACACATACTTAGAACAAACTGTTCCTGCAGGCTCAGACATCGGCAGGGGGAGGAGCAGCACGCTCGGCGACATTTCCACCCTCGGTAAAATCTGGCCCGGCCTCGGATGGCGACACGGGCGGAAGGACCTCCACCTCGAAGGAGGAAGCCAACACCGCGCTTGGGCCCTCGACAGCCGTGTCAAGCCTCTAGACCTCGGCTAAGGCAGCCTCCTCTTCGTCGGGTAAGCAGTACCCCTCGCTGACCCACTCCAAATCCACGTCGTAGTGGGAAGCGAGCACGGCGAAGGCCACCTAACATCGTGGTGCAGCGCCCCGCGGAGTCTGCTACGCACACGGCCACCCAAGGCCTGCAGGTGACTCTAGGGGGAGCTACCCGAGGGGACGTCGTCGAGGCCAAAGGCCCGGCAGAAAGCCGAGATAGCCTCGGACATGGCCACGCGGTTGGCCTCCTTCTGCTCAGCCGCCTCGGCAAGCGCCTTGCAGTTCTTGACGAACTCGTTAAGAGCCGTCTCGAACCATGCAGACAGCCGCACAACATTCTTCAGACGCAAGGAGAAGAATGGAGACAAAAACAAAGTCACAAAGTGGGCAAAACATACCTTCGGCCTGAGCGGACGCCTCGAGCCACTTCGTAGCCTCAGCCAGCTGACCCCTAAGGGCCTTAGCCCAGCTCACGGCCTTGGCAGCTTGGCTCCGAGACTGGTCCCGCTCGCCGATAGCCTGGCCGAGCTCCAGCTGCCGCTGCCGCATCTCCTCGGCCTGGGAAGCCACCTGCTCCACGGGCTGACAAAACCTCCGCTCGTGCCGACGCCACCTCTGTCCGCGTCGCTGCCGCCTCCGACTTTAGCCCGTCGTAGAGCAACCGAAGGTCCGCCACCTCGGCGCTCCGTTGGGCAAGGTGCTCATTGGCCTCAGCAAGCGCGGCCAGCTGGGATCGCAGCGACCTCCAAACGTTGCTTTCATGGCGGATGAACAGCGACTTGGTAGTGCTCGCGTCCGCGAGCTCCTGAGGAAGGAAAACGAGATGTCACAAAGAATGCCCTGGTCACGCAAGGTGTACGTCTACGTCCTTACCCGGAAAACCCTGGGAACGTCCCTGGAAAGGGTTTCCATGGTCGACCGAAGCGACCTCATCGCCGCCTCGGTATACTCACGGAAACTATGCCGAGCCTTCTCCTCCAACTCATCGTTGAGGAGGAGGAGGGGCTCCGAGGTGCCGCGGCCCCAGAACCGGAGCGGCTGCCTGCACCATTCATTGGGATTGAGCTGCACAGGGATAAGGCCGCTGCTCCCTAGGACTGGCCACGGTTCTACACGCCCGTCCACCAAGGCGTCGGGTCCCCCTACAGCCGACGCGTCACATACCCTCACCGTCAACGTACTGGGCCCCTCCTCGGCTAAGGTGGCGGGCCTCCGATCACCAGCCTCAGCAACGACGGCCACACTCTCCTCGTGGCCGAGAACAGGGAGGTCGGGAATGACCACGGGCGGTGGCACCTCAACCATCCTGACGTCGGCAGCGACGGGCGGTTCCGCGGGTGAATCAGCGATGGCCCCAGCGGGAGTCGATGCCGACGCAAACAACAAGTCAGGCGGACTCAGGGCCGTGGCCACGTCAGCAGCCTCCCCCGGCATGATGACCGCTCCAATGGGGGGGGTCAGCCGAGGAGGCTTGCCCCATGGCAACTCGTGCTGCCTGGGCCCCCCGTTGGAGGGCGCCTTGCACGGAGGCCAACCAACCGGCATGGCGCGCCGCAGCAGCGGCCGCCAAGGCCGGCTTCGTCTTAAGGGCCTTCATGGGGGCCAGACCAACCAAGCCCTGCCTTCGCTTGCTGAAGGAGAGAGACGGCAAGTTCAAGACACACAGTGAAAAGACCGGAACAGAGGTGCCTTCAGATACTTACCCGCTCCGGGGCAAGGCCAATCGTGCTGCGGGGATACCCCTCAGGCCCCGGTCTCCGCAGGCATTGCCGAGGGTTGCCCCGCTGCCAGCTTCGGCATCGCTTCCACCTCAGGCACCCAAGGCGCCGAGGGAGCGGCCTACCCAGGCGTCGTCACGACGGACGAGGGACCGACCTCCTGTACGGCCGGCACGGGCGCTTGCTCTTGGGGGACAAGCAGATCGGCCTGGCCCCCTGGAGTCACTAGAATTACTTCGGCCAAGGGGTCAAGTACCCCCTCGGCCTACCCCCGCTCCTCGGATTAGGACCTTGGTGTCCTGGCCCTAGGAACTGATGGTGCCAGCCCACTTGGAGGCTGGCTCGGTGACCCCTAGCCCAGCCTCGGGTCTGGGCTGAGGCCAAGTCGAGCCACCATGTCATCGTCTTCGTCATCATCATCATCATCATCATCATCATCGTCATCGTCGTCAGGCGTCTCCGACGACGGCTCTCTCAGGAGCCCATCCCTCGCCTATCTCCGACGACGCTTCTCCAAGGCTTCCCGAGCTCGCATCCTCTTGCAAGCTCGTGCCTTTTCCGCGTCCTTCTTCTCCTTCGCCTTCTCTGCAGCGAGCCTGCGCGCGGCTCGGTCCACCGCGTCCTCCGGGACCAGGGGTCGGGAGAGTTTGAAACCCCTCAACCCCTGGGGATGAAGAAAAATCCCGACAGTAAGAATCAAAGGCGTAGAGAACTCGGCGCAAAACAGGAGGAGGATCGGACACTTATCAGGGACACATACCCGTGGTCGGGATGCATCGCGGGCTGGCTAAGGGCGCCGGCATCTGGCCTCCCTACCGTACTTGTTACCCGCTTGAGGAGGTCGTCGGCGGAGAGGGAGGTCGAGGACATCCGCGAGTCCTCCGAATCGACCCCTGGCTTGATCTCCACGAGCCGCAACCGCCGCTCGACCAAAGGGAGCACCCTTCGATAATGGATAGCGGCGACGGCCCCCGCAGTGGTAAGACCCGCATCTCGTAACTTCTGCAAGGCCTGCAGAATAGACTGGAGCTTCTCCTGGTTCTCGCGCGTGGCCCCCCCAGTGTCAGTTAGTGCCGACGGTGGTCACCACTCATTGAGAAAACGACGAAAGCATCCCGCTGTCGTTCCAGAGATAAAACCACCGGTTCTGCCACCCCTTGTTCGAAGATGCAAGGGAGGCAGGGATGTACTGCTGTGCGTGCCCCGGCCTCAGCTGAAGGGTGCAGCCACCAGCCCGCACCGCCATACGGACCTTCTTCGCCTCCATCGTCGCGGCGAAGAACTCCGCGGAAAAGAGATGGGTCCACAGGTCCTAGTGAGGATCAATCCCCAAAAAACCCTCACAAACCGCCGCGAAGATGGCCGCTTGCGCGATAGAGTTGGGGTTGAAGTTATGTAGCTCCACCCCGTAGTGGTGCAGGAGCGCCCGCATGAAGCAGCTCGCTGGCACTCCAAACCCCCGCTCGTGGAAGGGGATGAAACTGACCACATACCCCGACGGCGAAGTCGGGTCAGCCTCGCTCGCGGGGGCCATCCACTCCGGCTGCGGCCCACCGGAGAGAGGACGGAGCAAACCATCGGCAACAAGGGCCTCCAGATCCTCCACAACAACGATGGAGAAAGGCCACGGGTCGCGTGGCAGAACGACAGTCACCTTGTCAGCCATCGCTGAACGGAGGTGGTGGAGGCGGAGGGGATGAGGTGCGCGGTTTTCCTTTTTCTGGCTGCTCTCTTAGGTTGCGAAAACCAAAGCAGAAGGCAAGCACGAATGGCAGGGTAGAAAACCACCACTGGCCCCTCTTCCGGGTATATAAAGGCCCGGGCGAGATCCACCCAAGGCTTCGCCCGAACCCGCCGCGGGATTCAAACTCGAAGGTGAAACGGTCTTTCTATTCCTCGAACGACTCGCGCACGCGCAACAGATGCCCCGCGAATCGCCCGTCCCGTCGCATTAACTCCTTAGCAGGGCAAGCGACACCTCCGGCAGGCGAAGCGGGCGCCATGATGACCGCGTCAAAAAAGGTGCGCCACATTATTTAAATTTATATCCTTTTCCTTTTTCCTCTCTCTCTCTTGCCACAGGGACCGGGAAAGGGGATATTGCGAAGAGGATCCTTCCCAGCGAAGGAAACAGGCCCTGAGCCCTCCTACTGATCAGGGGTTCGAAGGTTGCGCCCTTCGGGGTTCGGCAACCGTCCTAGAGCACTCGGGCTCCGAGCCCTTTACTGATCAGGGGTTCGAAGGCTGGCCCCTCAGAAGGGTTCGACAGCCGCCCCAGAGCACGCAGAGTCAGGGATGACCCTGGGTACGTCCGTTACATGGCCGAGGCTCAGGCTACGCTCCCGAGGTATCCTAGGACATTTCTGAGACCAGTGGGAACGATTTGTAACAGAATCCCACCGGAGGGAGGCATCGAGCCCTCGGACCCTATCGAATGGGTCCGGGTCCGGCAAATCACCTGCATGTACTTTTGGAGCGCACCTCTGGGCCACTAGCCGACCCTTACCGAACGGGGCTCGGGCGTCCACTCGGATCACTCACTAGCAACTCACTGGAAACACCATGTTCGGTGCCCTCCGAGGGTAACATGGCGCTTCCCCTCCTTCCTCCTCACGGAGAGGCGACGAAGGGGCGTACAATAAAAGTCGAGACGGTCCTTGATCGTCCTCTCGCTCCGTGCAGAGGCTCGGGGGCTGCTCTCGCACCAGGCTATGGCCAAACTGTTGACCACATCAATAAACCAGCTTGAAAACTCGGAGCCTGACCATGCACTCGGGCTGCAGCCAGGCCGCATGAGGGAACAACAAGGCTGACCGAGGCATCACCAAAAGGATTAAGACCTCAGAGGAGTCAAACCACTCCTCCGAGGCCTCGGGGGCTACACTCGGCGGGTGCGCTCGCGCGCACCCACCGGAACAAAGCATAACCGAGAAGGGCCGGTCCCCTTGCAAAAATCCGGCAGAACCTCCAAGCGAGTACCTACACTCCCTTCAAGGCTCGGGGGCTACTATCGGGGACCGTAATTAGGGGTACCCCCGATGGTCCTAAATCCGGCTGGAAAACATCTTCAGAACAAACCATACACGGCTGGTAAGGCACGGTTCAAGTCAAGGCCACGTCTACCGTGGGACGAAACCTCATCCGAGCCTAGCCTCGGGCGGGAACAGTAGTCCTGGACGAATTCACGCCTCGCCCGAGGGCCTCCCCAGGCAGTGGGCGTGCCCCCGGCTCGCCTAAAGCCCAGCTCGGGCAGACTTTGTCGTGCCGCGACCTCGACCAAATTGCCTTACCAACCGACCGTATCGCATGCGCATTTAATGCGGGGATCGCCTGACACCTTATCCTGACACGCGCGCCTCAGTCGGCAAGATCAAAGTGACCGCAGTCACCTCGCCCCTTTACTGACCGTTCTGACAGGAAAGAAGCATTATTCACCCCGCTCCGGCAACTATGCCAGCCACCAGGGAAAGGCTAACAACAGTCACGGCCTTTCCCGAGCTCGGCCTCGGGCGCAACAAGGAGCTCCGCCTCGCCCGACCCCAGACCTTGGCCTCAGCCTCGGCCTCGGGAGAAGGACTTCGCCTCGCCCGACCTCAGCCTCGGCCTCGGAGGAGTCGCCGCCTCGCCCGACCTCAGCATCGGATTAACTACGCTACAAGGGATACATCATGACCCTATCCCTAGCTAGCCGCCTCGGGCTACGAGGGAACAAGACCGGTGTCCCATCTAAGTTACTCCGGTAACAGGTAATGATGGTCCCCCGCGTGCGCCCATGACGTCATTTGCTCTCAACCCTCTACGGAAGCATGGAAACGTCAGCAGGATCCATGCCGCACCACCAGCTGTGCTTCTACAGGGCTCAAGGCACTTCTCCGACTGCCACGTTGGTACATGTACAGGGCTCAAGGCACTTCTTCGCCAGCCACGTTAGCTCATAGCTACACCCCCATTGTACAGCTGGGCGTCTCCTTGTATCTATGAAAGGGGATGTCCAGGGCCTTCTGGGAGAAAAAGAGAGGAGAAAGAAAAGAACACACGTACGAACACACGGACGTACGACGCAAACGAGCAGAGGCAGACAGAGTAGGAAAGACACGGTAGAGGCAGACTCAGACAGCTCCCCTCAAGGCCGAACTCTCTCTCCCTCTCTCTCTCTCTCGTTCTCGCTCTCCCACAATGCTTGTAACCCCTACTACGAGCACCTTGGTGCAAGATAACATAAGTCCCGTTTCCCTCTTGTGTTCCATCTTGCATCAACCCATCTGGACTGGGGCACGAGGCACATAAATTCACTAGTCGGTCTGGTTGAGGTCCCCCGGGCCCGAAACACCGACATTGTTACAAGCTTCGGGAGAGAGGGGACGGGCCCTAGGCCTCCTAGGGGGATCTGGTGTTGCGGAGTGGAGCTTGATGTTTGGGTGAGTCCGTCTCCGTTGCTCTTGCTGCCCGTGTTTTTTCCCCTTTCTCCTTTCCTTTCGAAGGCCCAGGGCATCCCCTTTTATAGACACAAGGGGATGGTCCAGCTGTACATATGGAGGTGTAGCATTGTGCTAACGTGTCCGGCGGAGAGGTGCTTGAGCCCTGTACGAAGCGTAGCTGGCGGTGCGGCCCTGGGTCCTGCTGACGTTTCTTTGCCTTCGTAGAGAGCTTGTGGACTATTGACATCATGGACACATGCGGGGAACCATCATTACCTGTTGCCAGAGTAATCTAGATGTGACTCCGGTCTTGTTCCTTTGTAGCCTGAGGCGGCTAGCTAGAGGTAGGGTAATGATGTATCCCCTGTAGCGTAGTCGGTCCGAGGCTGAGGTCGGGCAAGGCAGCGACTCCTCCCGAGGCCGAGGCTGAGGTCGGGCACGGATGTGACTCCTCTCGAGGCCGAGGTCGGGCGAGGCGGAGAACTTCCCCCGAGGCCGAGGCTGAGACCGAGGCCTGGGGTCGGGCGAGGCGGAGCTCCCTGTTGTGCTCGATGCTGAACTTGGGAGAGGCCGTAACTTACTGTTGTTAGTCTTACCCTGGGGGTTGGCATAGTAGCCGGAGCGGGGCGAACAGTGCTGTTTTCCTGTCAGAACGGTCAGTGAAAGGGCAAAGTGACTGCGGTCACTTCGACCTTGCCGACTGAGGCACACGTGTCAGGATAAGGTGTCAGGCGATCCCCGCATTAAATGCGCATGCGATACGGTCGGTTGGTAAGGCGATTTGGCTGAGGTCGCTGCACGACAAAGTTTACCCGAGCTTGGCTTCGGGCGAGATGAGGGTGCGCCCACTGCCTGTGGAGGCCCTCGGGCGAGGCGTGAATCCGCCCGGGACTACTGTTCCTACCCAAGGCCGGGCTCGGGAGAGGCGAGATCGCGTCCCTTGGCAGACGAGGCCTTGACTTGAACCGTGCTTATCAGTCTTTGCGGTTTGTTCTGAAGACGTTTTCCAGCCGTGTTTAGGAGTGTTGGGGGTACCCCTAATTACGGTACCCGACAGTAGCCCCTGAGCCTCGAAGGGAGTGTAGGTACTCGCTTGGAGGTTCTACCGGATTTTTTGCAAGGGTACCAGCCTTTCTTGGTTATATTTTGTTCCGATGGGTGCGCGCGAGCGCACCCGTCGGGTGTAGCCCCCGAGGCATCGGAGGAGTGGTTTGACTCCTCTGAGGTCTTAATTCTTTTTATGATGCCTCGGTCGGCCTTGTTGTTTCCTCATGCAGCCTGGCCGCAGCCCGGGTGCATGGTCAGGCTCCGAGTTTTCAAGCTGTTTTATCGACGTGGTCGACAATTTGGCTGTAGCCTAGTGCAAGAGCAGCCTCCGATCCTCTGCACGGTGCGAGAGGACGATCAAGGACCGTCTCGACTTTTATTGTACGCCCCTTCGTCGCCTTTCCACAAGGAGGAGGGGGGGGGGGGGGAAGCGCCATGTTACCCTCGGAGGGCACCGAACACGGTGTTTCCAGTGAGTTGCTATCGGGTGATCCAAGTGGACGCTTGAGCCTCGTTCAATAAGGGTCGGCTAGTGGCCCAGAGGCGCGCTCCAAAAGTACCTGCAGGTGATTTGCTAGACCCGGACCCATTTGATAGGGTCCGAGGGCTCGGTGCCTCCCTGTGGTGGGATTCCATTACAAATCGTTCCCGCTGGTCTCGGAAATGTCCTAGGGTACCTCTGGAGCGTAGCCCGAGCCTCGGCCATGTAACGGACGTACCCAGGGTCATCCCTGACTCTGCGTGCTCTGGGGCGGCTGTCGAACCCATCCGAGGGGCCAGCCTTCGAACCCCTGATCAGTAAAGGGCTCGGAGCCCGAGTGCTCTGGGGCGGTTGCCAAACCCCGCCGGGCGCAACCTTCGAACCCCTGATCAGTAGGAGGGCTCGGGGCCCGTTTCCTTTGCTGAGAAGGATCCTTTTCTGAAATATCCCCTTTCCCGATCCCTGTGGCAAGAGAGAGAGAGAGGAAAAGAAAAAGGATATGAATTTAAATAATGTGGCGCACCTTTTTTGACGCGGTCATCATGGCGGAGGTGAAACGGCGCCCGCTTCGCCTGCCAAAGGTGTCGCTTGCCCTGCCAAGGAGTTAATGCGATGGGACGGGCGATTCGCAGGGCATCTGTTGCACGTGCGCGAGTCGTTCGAGGAACAGAAAAACTGTTTCACCTTCGAGTTTGAATTTCGGGACAGGTTCGGGCGAAGTTTTGGGTGGATCTCGCCCGAGCCTTTATATACCCGGAAGAGGGCCTGCGGGGGTTCTTTACCCTACCATTTGCGCTTGCCTTCTGCTTTGGTTTCCGCAACCTAAGAGAAATGCCAGAGAAGAGAAAACCGCGCACCTCATCCCCTCCGCCTCCACCACTTCCGCTCGGCGATGGCTGAAAAGGCGACCGTCGTTCCGCTGTGCGATCCGTGGACTTTCTCCACTGTTATTGTGGAGGATCTGGAGGCCCTTGTTTCCGCTGGTTTGCTCCGTCCTCTCTCCAGCAGGCCGCAGCCTGAGTAGAAGGCCCCTGGGAGCGAGGCCGACCCGACTCCGCCGCTGGGGTACGTGGTCAGTTTCATCCCCTTCCATGAGCGGGGGTTTGGGATGCCGGCGAGCCGCTTCATGCGAGCGCTCCTGGACCATTACGGAAGGAACTGCATAACTTCAACCCCAACTCCATTACGCAAGCGGCCATTTTCGCGATGGTTTGCGAGGGGTTTTTGGGGATTGACCCTCACTTGGACCTGTGGACCCATCTCTTTTCCGCAGAGTTCTTCGTCGCGTCGACGGATGTGAAGAAGGTCCGCATGGCGGTGCGGGCCGGTGGCTGCACCCTCCAGCTGAGGTCGAGGCAGGCACAGCAGTACATCCCTGCCTCCCTTGTATCTTCAAACAAGGGGTGGCAGAACCGGTGGTTTTATCTCCGGAACGACGACAGGATGCTTCCGCCGTTTTCTCAACGAGTGGTGACTGCCGCCGACAATAACTGGCACTGGGGGGCCACACGCGAGAACCAGGAGAAGCTCCAGCCTATTCTGCGTGCCTTGCTGAAGTTACGAGATGAGGGCCTTACCGCTGCGGGGGTCGTCGCCGCTATCCATCGCTGGAGGGTGCTCCCTTTGGCAGAGCGGCGGTTGCGGCTCTCGGAGATGAAGCCGAGGGTCGATTTGGAGGGCTCGCGGATGTCCTCAACCTCCCTCTCCACCGATGACCTCCTCAGGCAGGTAGCGGGTACGGTAGGGAGGCTGGATGCTGGCGTCCTTAGCCAGCCCTCGATGCGCCCCGACCATGGGGACGTGTCCCTGGTAAGTGTCTGATCCTCCTTCTGTTTTCCGCCGAGTTTTTTACGTCTTTGATTCTTACTGTTGGTATTTTTTGTTCGTCCCTAGGGGTTGAGGGGTTTTAAACTCTCCCGGCCACCGGTCCCGGAGGACACGGCGGACCGAGCCGCGTGTAGGCTCGCCGCTGAGAAGGAAAAGGAGAAGAAGGACGCGGAAAAGGCCCGAGTCGTGAGAGGATGCGAGCTCGGGAAGCCTTGGAGAAGCTTCGTCAGAGGCAGGCGAGGGATGGGCTCCCGTTGGAGCCGTCGCCGGAGATGCCTGACGACGAATGATGATGATGATGACGATGACGAAGACGATGACATGGCGGCCTGACTTGGCCTCATCCCGGACCCAAGGCTGGGCCAGGGGTCGCCGAGCCAGCCTCCAAGTGGGCTGGCACCATCAGTGCCTGGGGCCGAGACACCAAGGTCCCGGTCCGAGGAGCGGAGGTAGGCCGAGGGGGTACTTGACCGCTTGGCCGAGATGATTGGGGTGACTCCGGGGGGTCAGGCCAAACCGCATGCCCCTCAAGAGCTGGTGCCCGCGCCGGCCGTACAGGAGGCCGGTCCCTCGCCCGTCGTGACGACGCCTGGGTAGGCCGCTCCCTCGGCGCCTCGGGCGTCCAAGGCGGAAACGGCGCTGAAGCCGACAGCGGGGCAACCCTCGGCAGTGCCTGCAGAGACCGGGGCCCGAGGGGTCTCCCCGCAGGCACGATTGGCCTTGCCCCGGAGCGGGTAAGTATCTGAAGATACCTCTGTTTTGGTTTTTTCGCTGTGTGTCTTGAACTTGCTCTCTCTCTCTCTTTCAGCAAGCGGAGGCAGGGCTCGGCCGGTCTGGCCCCCATGAAGGCCCTTAAGATGGGATCGGCCTCTGCAGCTGGTGCTGCGGCGCGTCATGCCGGTTGGTTGGCCTCCGCACAAGGCGCCCTCCGGCGGGGGGCCCAGGCGGCACGAGTTGCCATGAGGCAAGCCTCCCAGGCTGACCCCTCTGTTGGAGCGGCCATCATGCCAGGGAGGCCGCTGACGCGGCCACGGCCCCGAGCCCACCTGACTTGTTGCCGGCGCCGGCATCGACTCCTGCCGGGGCCGTCGCTGATTCGCCCACGGAACCGCCCGCCGCCGCCGACGTCGGGATGGTTGAGGCACCGCCGCCCGTGGTCATCCCCGACCTCCCCATTCTCGGCCATGAGGAGGGGGCGGCCGTCGTTGCCGAGGTCGATGATCGGAGGCCTGCCACCTTAGCCGAGGGGAGGCCCAGTACGTCGACTGCGGCGGTGCCCGATGCATCGGCTGTAGGGGGACCTGACGCCTTGGTCGAGGGGCGCGTAGAATTGTGGCCCGTCTTGGGGAGCAGCGGCCTTATCCCTGCGCAGCTCAACCCCAATGAGTGGTGTGGGCAGCCGCTCCTGTTCTGGAGCCGCGACACCTCGGACCCGGAGCCCCTCCTCTCCCTCAACGATGAGCTGGAGGAGAGGTCTCGGGATAATTTCCGTGAGTATACTGAGGCGGCGATGAGGTCGCTTCGGTCGACCATGGAGATACTTTCTGGGGACGTTCCTAGGGTCTTCAAGGTAAGGATTTAGACATACACCTTGCGTGATGTCTGGGATTCGCTGTGGTCCCAGTGGGCCACGCTTACCGAGGCCAATGAGCGCCGAGGTGGCAGACCTTTGGCTGCTCTGTGATGAGCTAAAGTCAGAGGCAGCGGCGGTGCGGGCAGAGGCGGCGTCGGCACGGACGGAGGCTTCGTCGGCCCGGGAGCAGGTGGCTTCCTAGGCCGAGGAGATGCAGCAGCGGCATCTAGAGCTTGGCCAGGTCATCGGCGAGCGGGACCAATCTCGGAGCCAAGCTGCCGAGGCCGTGAGCCGGGGTGAGGCCCTTAGGGGTCAGCTGGCTGAGGCTACGGAGCGGCTAGCCAAGGCGTCTGCTCGGGCCGGGACCCTTGCGGAGGGCCTGGCCATGGCCGTCGGGTCTGCCCAGTCCACCCAAGCCGTGGCCTCGCAGCAGCGTGCCCGGGCCGAAGGTATGTTTCGCCTGCTTTGTGACTTTGGTTTAGCTTCATCCTTTTCCTTGTGTCTAAAGAACATTATCCGGATGTCTGCAGGGTTCGAGACGGCTCTTAACGAGTCCGTTAAGAACTGCAAGGTGCTTGCCCAGGCGGCTGAGCAGAAGGAGGCCGACCGCGTGGCCATGTCTGAGGCTATCTCGGCCTTTTGCCGGGCCTTTGGCCTCGACGACGTCCCCTCGGGTAGCTCCCCCCAGAGTCACCTGCGGGTCTTGGGCGGCCATGTGCGCAGCAGACTCCGCGGGGTGCTACACCACGACATTAGGCAGGACTTCGCCATCCTCGCCTCCCACTACGACGTGGATCTGGAGCGGGTCAGCGAGGGGTACTGCTTACCCGACGAAGAGGAGGCCGCCTTAGCCGAGGTCTAGAGGCTTGACGCGGCTGTCGAGGGCCTAGGCGCGGCGTTGGCTTCCCTCTTCTAGCCGGGCCAGACTCTGCCGAGGGCGGAAATGACGCCGAGGGTGCTACTCCTCCCCCTGCCGATACCTGAGCCTGTAGGAACAGTTTGTTTTAAGTATGCGTATGTTTCTCGCGGCCGCTGAGGCCTAAACATTTTCAATGTTGGAGTTTAAAGCTGTGTTTCCTTTCCTCTTGTTTCGAGCATTAGGACTTGTTCGGTAGCAGATCACTATCCGAGCGTGAGCTACCCTTCGTGGAAGGTGACGAGTGAGGTATCCATATCCCGAAGGCGTAGGAGTCCCTCGGCTCGGTCGGCCTTGCCGTTCAAGGTCTCTCTCGCTCGTTTTTAGGATTCTGTTATCGATATAGTCAGAATGGTACGAAAGTCATTTTCTACCCGAGCGTTAGGACTTGTTCGGTAGCAGAATCACTTATCCGAGCGTGAGCTGCCTTTCACGGAAGGTGATGAGTGAGGTATCCGTATCCCAGAGGCGTAGGAGTCCCTCGGCTCGGTCAGCCTTGCCGTTCAAGGTCTCACTCGCTCGTTTTTGGGATTCCGCTATCGACATAGTCGAAAGGCACAAAAGACGTTTTGGTAGGAAACTTTTCCAAGGAAAATTTTGACGCAGAGGGGGTTCCCCCCTTCTAGCCCCCGAGGGAGGGTCGGTTTTTGCTGAGGCAAGGCTGATCCTCCCTTGACAGCTAGACTTTTTATTTGTACATGTAAAGGGACCAAGGTACATAAACGACTTGAAACATTTTAAGGGTAAAAGCGACGTAGCTGTTCGATGTTCCAAGCATTGCTGTAGACCTTGCCTTGATCGTTGGCCAGCTTGTATGTCCCGGGCTTCAAAATTTTGGTGATGATGAACGACCCTTCCGAGGGAGGAGTAAGCTTGTGGCGCCCTCAGGCGTCTTGTCGTAGCCGAAGCACCAGATCTCCCACCTGGAAACCTCGGGGCCGAATCCTTCGGGCGTGGTAGCGTCGCAGGGACTGCTGATACCGCGCTGAGTTGTAACACCCGGTTTTAAGGAACAAAGCCAGGTGCATCTCATACATGCGCCAAGAAGACAACATATATAATAACAGAGTGTATAGAGATAAATGTCAATAACATCAGAGTACTTATTACATAGCGGAAGTCTTATTACAAAGTAAAGGAATAACCATAAAACGAACTAAGGATCATCGGCGCCAATGTCAACTGAGAAACACCACCTAGATCAGATCAAACTCCTCGCCTTGTAGCTCCTCCTGAACCACCTACTCTTCTCCTGTGGGGGGGGGGTGTGAGACAGCAAGAGTGAGCTCACATACGTTCATCGCTCAACAAGTCGTGGGGAATAATGTGGCATGAACTCACCAAAGGTGGGAGTTCATGAAGTGTAAGGCTGATCAATGAAGTAAAGGCTGAAGCTGAGCATTGCTTTTATAAGTTGGTCAAAATTTTATTAGCAATTACTAAGTGTAAGTAAATACCAAACCTTAATAATAACAAAGAAAAATAAACCCAAATGCGATGCAAATGTCCAATTAAATTTAAGTTCCATAAATTAATCATGTGAGGGTCCGAGCCGCTCATGACCGTGAGCACGGCTAGTATACTAGTTTTACACTCTGCAGAGGTTGCGCATCTTTACCCACAAGTCATGTTACCCATCTGCCAAGAGACGGCCAATCCCATACACCTCTACCGAGGAGGCGAGGCAGGGTAACACTACGAGGCCTTTACAAAGTTCCACTAGCTTCAGAAATCCCGCTACAGTTTATAGGAAGCTCCAGTGCAGGGTTCTTGCCTGACCGCCATCGCAGCAAAATCAGCCCAAGGACCTCCCTACACTGACCACTCCCCTACTGCCCTTGCCCCTTTCGGGTAAGGAAGACCTCCACTAGCTTTCCTAGTTAATCAGCCAAGGGCGTCCCATTAAACCCTTGTGGTAGCACTGTTTTCCCGGGTGGTCGCTCCATGTTCCCATTAATTTAATGATCTTAACATGAACAGTAATAATAACAAGATAATAACAGGATAATCATGAGTAGTGTATCTCCATACCCAATCCACATAAAGCAATAGCAAGTACTACCCAAAAGTATTTCAGGGGTGAACAAGGTATAAAGATAACCAAAACTGGGGTAACCTAAAGGATCCCATCAAAATTAACCTATGCAGATCATTAAAATTAATAAGAACATGGCTGGGAAAAGTAAGTGATCAAGGGCACAACTTGCCTGGCACTTGAGATTCCAGGTACCAACTCGCTTTTCAGATGACACGTGTCCTCGCGCTAGTCGTAGCAATACAAACAGATATGGTATAGATAAAATTAACATCACACCAAACATAAGAACAAACTGAATATTAATAATCTATGCGTTGCTACGAGACTAACGCAACTTGAATGGATCAAATCGGAGTTAAAACGGAGGAGTTATGAATTTCTAAGGGTTTTATGTGTTTTGTACAAGATTAAATATCATATAAAATTTAATGTGACTTTCATGTTAAAACAGTGGTAATAGGTGATAAACCACATTATTACAAAATTATAGAAATTGGAATGGGTCGATTTGGAGTTCATATACATTTTCTATCATTTATACAAATTCTAGCAATTGTTTTTATATTAAAAATCTATTTTTAACTCTATTCCTCTGATTCACAAAATCCCTGGACTGCGCACCGAATAACCAGATAACCCAGGGGCTAGCCTGCAAGTTTCCCCAGACTCAGTAAACCACGAGTTGGACAGCGGTCTTATTATGAATAACCCCGAGGGCTCTTTTACAAATTTACTATGGCGAAAGGGTATCTATGAATCCTTACCGTCTGATCCGAAATGCGCGTACCAGATTAAAACAGCGCCCGCGCGAATCGGTATTTCCAGATCCAATCGGGGCCATGCCTCAAGGATCCAACGGACCGTAATCTGTTCACCGCTAGCTAATCACAACCGTCCGCGAGATCAGACGGCGCACGCGCCTTCTCTATCCCAGGACGGCGGCGTTCCTACGCCCACCGCGGCGTTCACCAGACACGGCAAAGCCATTGCCAGCCGCACCCAAAGCTCAAGTCCCGCCCGCTTGGTTTTCACAATGGCCAAGCACGAAAACGCCTCACACCCGTGCGGCCCGGCGATTTCTCGATCGAAGTACACCGGCTGCACGAACTAGTCCGCCAACCTTCACTTTCTCTCTCCTACGCTAATGGCGATTTCGGTTTTTACTTGAAGCCCTTAATGCATTATGTTACACAGGTGATTGGTGAAGGTTTAGAGCCACTTACTAGCAATGGGGGCACGGTGAATCAACCTACAGCACGTCGATTGCGGAGCAGCACAGACGAACCCCGCAACGGCGGATCCACCGAGCTCCAATGCGCGAGTAGCTCGCCCTGCCCGATGTAGACCCCTGACCCCCCTACGGCTTCAGGCGGTATTGCATGGACGGGAAGGCACGGCGACGGAGCGTTGGCGCGATAGACCAGGGCGCCATGATGGTCGGCAAGCACAGGGGAGATGGTGCCAGCGAAGGTGGGTACTAACGGCGGCAACCCAAGCCATCATTCTCTCTCCTTTTCACTCTCCTCCCGCCCATAGTTCTCTCTGCGCATACACACGACACGGGGCAATTTGCTTCACCATAGCGTATCAACGGAGGAGCGGCAGGGGCTCATACTTATGGAGCGAGGGGTCCTGATCCATAGCCGCACGACTGGTGGGCATGCCGCAGTGAGAAACTCGGCCCAGACGCAACTACCTGCCACGGGGAAGATCAGTCTGACCCGATGGATCCAGGCGTCAGCGAATGAACCTGGTGGTGCGCCCAGAGACACCGGCACGCGGGGGACTAACGGGACGGCCCGCCATTAGCGCCGGCCCCAGTGGAGTAGGGGCCCAATCCCGTCCGCTGTGCTTCCTTCGGTTGTGGCGACGAGGGAGAGGGATGACATGTGGATCCCACCAGCAGAGACCGCGCGTGTACACAAAATCTGTCCATTGGGGCCCATATGGCGGCAAGGCATGGCATTAGGGATCACCGGCTGGGCCCGCACGTCGGCGCGGACAGTTTGGTTGGGCCATCCAATGCAATTCGGCCCATGCGCAGGTAAGTTGTTTCTTTTCTTTTTTTTATTTCTGTTTTCAATTTTTTTCAAATCCACATAAAAATCCAAATTTCAAATTTGTGTTCAAATGAGACAATCCAAAATATTGCCATAATGCAAAAACGTACATTTTTATATATATTTATATTTTTTTATTCCTTTGTTTAGGCAAAAGCTCAAAATATGGCGTGCTCACATTTTATTTCATTTCAGGGAAAATATTAGTTTCAAATATGTGATTAAATTCCAAGTTTAACAAAAATTATCCATTACCTTACTTTTTTTAACAATGTATTCTCTTTTACCAAGTGTCACTTCATCTTGAATATATATATATATATATTATTCAAGAGCATTCTTTAAATTTCATGAGGTGGATAGTTTATCTCACTAGATTGATGATATTTCTATTCCATCTTATGTTTACACGATTTCTTAGTATTACTTCATGTAAAAGACCTAGAAGGAATACATGATCTCTTAACTCATTGCTTTTAGGGTTTACAAATCCTACTCCCCTTAACAAGAATCTCGTCCTCGAGATTTAAGAAGGACTAGGGAAAAGATGGGGAAAATCTATGCGAAGCTCTTCTTCTCTTTCGCATGTTGTTTCATCTTCTCCATGTTGACTCCATTGCACTTTGCACATCTTTATAACTTTATTTCTTGTAACTCGAGTCAAGGTGACAAGAATCTTGACAGGATACTCCATGTAAGTCTAATCACCCTGAACACTGAGCTCTTCCATTGGTAACTATTCCTCAGGCACCCTGAGACATTTCTTCAGCTGAGATACATGGAATACATCATGAACATCCGCAAGATGATCCGGTAACTCCAATTGATATGCGACCTCTCCTACTCGCTTTAAGATTAAGAAGGGTCCAATAAAGTGAGGGGACAACTTTCCTTTGACTTTGAACCTTCTCATACCCCGGAGTGGTGACACCTTCAAATAGACATAATCTCCCTCTTTAAACTCAAGCAGTCTTCTCCGGGTATCAGCATAACTTTTCTGCCTGGACTGTGCAGTTCTTAAATTCTCCCTTATTTGTTGAACTTGTTCCTCTGCTTCTTGTATAACCTCAGGTCCAAACAACTGCCTTTCACCAGTTTGATCCCAATATAGTGGCGTCCTGCACTTTCTGCCATACAAAGCCTCAAACGGTGACATCTTCAAACTGGCCTGATAGCTATTAATGTAAGAGAACTCCGCATACGGCAAACTCTTATCCCAACTACCACCATGCTTAAGGGCACAAGCTCTTAACATATCTTCTAACACTTGGTTAGTTCTCTCAGTCTGCCCATCAGTTTGTGGGTGGTAAGCCGAACTAAAGTTCAATCTCGTATCCAATGACTTGTGCAACTTCTTCCAATATCGAAAGGTAAACTGTGATCCTCGATCAGACACGATTTTGTTTGGCACACCATGCAGGCAGACAATCCGTGTCATGTACAACTCTGCCAACTTAGCTCCTGAATATGTGGTCTTCACTGGAATAAAGTGGGCTACCTTAGTTAGCCTGTCCACAATCACCCATATAGAATCATATCCAGCAGACGTGCGGGGTAATCCAACAATGAAGTCCATGCCAATCTCTTCCCATTTCCACTCAGGTATCTTCAGTGGGTGCAGTAGTCCGGCTGGCCTCTGGTGTTCAGCCTTAACTCTTTGGCATACATCGCACATAGCCACATGTGCGGCCACATCTCTCTTCAAACCATACCACCAATACTTTTGCTTCAAATCCTGATACATCTTAGTACTTCCAGGATGGATAGAATAAATTGAGTCATGTGCTTCCTTCAATATAGTTTCCCGAAGACTATCAATATCGGGAACACAGATCCGATTCTTGAACCATATCGTGCCTTGCTCATCCTCTGTGAATTCCGGGCCTCTACCCTCTGTTATCAGATCCTTGATTTCCTGGATTTTAGCATCACCAACCTGACCTTTACGAATTTATTGCTCCAAGGTAGGTTCCAATTCAATAGTAACTCCTTCCGTATGTGTAACAATTCCCAGGTTGAGCCTCTCAAAATCTTTGGCTAATTCATCAGGTAGCTGGACAACGAAAGCGGAGTGAACATGCTCCTTCCGACTCAAGGCATCTGCAACCAAATTTGCCTTTCCTGGGTGATAGTGAATCTCCAAATCATAATCCTTAATGAGCTCCAACCAACGGCGTTGCCTAAGGTTGAGGTCCTTCTGAGTGAATATATACTTCAAGCTCTTATGATCCGTGTATACTTGGCACTTAGTTCCCATAATGTAGTGTCTCCAAATCTTAAGTGCATGCACAACGGTAGCCAGCTCTAAGTCATGAGTGGGGTAGTTCAATTCATGTTTCCGCAACTGACGAGATGCATAGGCGATCACATGTCCTTCTTGCATAAGCACACATCCAAGTCCTTGGCCACATGCATCACAGTAAATGTCAAATCCCTTCTGTAGATCTGGCATAACCAATACCAGTGGAGACATCAATCTCTCCTTCAATTGATCAAAGCTTTCTTGGCATTTCTCATCCCACTTGAATTCTCTTCCTTTTTCCAAAAGCGATGTCATAGGCTTAGCAATTTTAGAGAACCCTTCAATAAATCTCCGATAATATCCTGCGAGTCCCAAGAAACTCCGAATCTCAGTAACTGTAGTGGGCACTCTCCACTCCATTAGAAATAATATGACCAAGGAATGGCACCTTGTCAATCCAAAACTCGCACTTGCTGAACTTAGCATAGAGTTGATTATCTCGCAGCTTTTGTAGCACCAACCTTAGATGTTGTTCATGATCACTTTCATTCTTAGAATAGATAAGAATATCGTCGATGAACACCACGACGAATCTGTCCAAATACTCCATAGACACTTTGTTCATTAAATTCATGAAATAAGCTGGTGCATTGGTTAATCCAAATGACATAACAGTAAACTCATATAATCCATATCGGGTTAAGAAAGCCGTCTTAGGAATATCTGATGGTCTAATCCTCATTTGATGGTATCCCGATCGGAGATCAATCTTCGAGAATACCCTGGCTCCTCTCATCTGATCAAACAAATCCTCAATACGGGGTAATGGACACTTGTTCTTCACTGTAACATCGTTGAGAGATCTATAATCCACACACATTCTTTGTGATCCATCCTTCTTCTGCACAAATAACACCGGTGCTCCCCAAGGTGAGGAACTCGGACGAATATACCCCGCCTCCTGCAACTCAGTTAACTGCTTCTTAAGCTCATTCAGTTCTTCTACAGCCATCCTGTATGGTCGCTTAAAAATAGGGGCAGTTCCAAGTAAAAGATCAATAACAAACTCAACTTCTCTATCAGGTGGCATCCCTGGTAACTCCTCTGGAAAGACATCCGGAAAATCCTTAACCACACGGATGTTGTCACCAACAAACTTCCCATCGACTAAGAATGCCGCTAGTCTGATGGTGGTAGTTACTGCAACTTCAACTTCAAATCTTTGTCCTTTGGAACTGGTGGGTTCTATGGTTCCTTTAGCACAGTGTACATACTGATTTTGCCTTTCTTAATCATGACATACCAAGGATCATATCTATAGTGTTCTCTTCTAACACTATAGGGGTAGCCCATCTGGGTTAGAAACACAGGGTAAGAAAGAAAGGATTGTAGACAAGGCGAGTAATTACGAGGCATGTTACTTTGGGGGATTTATTAGCTAAGTAGATTAGTGTGTTATCTACTAAAGCTAATACATTACATTATGGTGGTACATGCGAAGATGCCCATCTATACTATTTCAATCAATCAAAGAAGCAAATCAGGCATTGATCATCAGAACAATCAACCAACGTTTTTTTTATAGAGAAAATAGTTTTAATTTTTGTGTCTTAGGTCTCCTATCTCTTAAAAAGTTCATAAATGTAGGATTCCAAGGTGTGAAATCCATCTTGTCTTAGAGTAGAAAAGGTAAGAATGATCAGAGTAGAGTAGCAAAAGGTGAGACAAGATCAAGATGCGATAAGTATAGAATGAGTCAGAGTAAGGTAAGTAGGAAAGGTTTGTCCATTTCTATCTAGGTTTCGTCCTACAGTCAACATTCCTCTGATACCACTTCTGTAACACCCGGTTTTAAGGAACAAAGCCAGGTGCATCTCATACATGCGCCAAGAAGACAACATATATAATAACAGAGTGTATAGAGATAAATGTCAATAACATCAGAGTACTTATTACATAGCGGAAGTCTTATTACAAAGTAAAGGAATAACCATAAAACGAACTAAGGATCGTTGGCGCCAATGTCAACTGAGAAACGCCACCTAGATCAGATCAAACTCCTCGCCTTGTAGCTCCTCCTGAACCACCTGCTCTTCTCCTGTGGGGGGGTGTGAGACAGCAAGAGTGAGCTCACATACGTTCATCGCTCAACAAGTCGTGGGGAATAATGTGGCATGAACTCACCAAAGGTGGGAGTTCATGAAGTGTAAGGCTGATCAATGAAGTAAAGGCTGAAGCTGAGCATTGCTTTTATAAGTTGGTCAAAATTTTATTAGCAATTACTAAGTGTAAGTAAATACCAAACCTTAATAATAATAAAGAAAAATAATCCCAAATGCGATGCAAATGTCCAATTAAATTTAAGTTCCATAAATTAATCATGTGAGGGTCCGAGCCGCTCATGACCGTGAGCACAGCTAGTATACTAGTTTTACACTCTGCAGAGGTTGCGCATCTTTACCCACAAGTCATGTTACCCATCTGCCAAGAGACGGCCAATCCCATACACCTCTACCGAGGAGGCGAGGCAGGGTAACACTACGAGGCCTTTACAAAGTTCCACTAGCTTCAGAAATCCCGCTACAGTTTAAAGGAAGCTCTAGTGCAGGGTTCTTGCCTGACCGCCATCGCAGCAAAATCAACCCAAGGACCTCCCTACACTGACCACTCCCCTACTGCCCTTGCCCCTTTCGGGTAAGGAAGACCTCCACTAGCTTTCTTAGTTAATCAGCCAAGGGCGTCCCATTAAACCCTTGTGGTAGCACTGTTTTCCCGGGTGGTCGCTCCATGTTCCCATTAATTTAATGATCTTAACATGAACAATAATAATAACAAGATAATAACAGGATAATCATGAGTAGTGTATCTCCATACCCAATCCACATAAAGCAATAGCAAGTACTACCCAAAAGTATTTCAGGGGTGAACAAGGTATAAAGATAACCAAAACTGGGGTAACCTAAAGGATCCCATCAAAATTAACCTATGCAGATCATTAAAATTAATAAGAACATGGCTGGGAAAAGTAAGTGATCAAGGGCACAACTTGCCTGGCACTTGAGATTCCAGGTACCAACTCGCTTTTCAGATGACACGTGTCCTCGCGCTAGTCGTAGCAATACAAACAGATATGGTATAGATAAAATTAACATCACACCAAACATAAGAACAAACTGAATATTAATAATCTATGCGTTGCTACGAGACTAACGCAACTTGAATGGATCAAATCGGAGTTAAAACGGAGGAGTTATGAATTTCTAAGGGTTTTATGTGTTTTGTACAAGATTAAATATCATGTAAAATTTAATGTGACTTTCATGTTAAAACAGTGGTAATAGGTGATAAACCACATTATTACAAAATTATAGAAATTGGAATGGGTCGATTTGGAGTTCATATACATTTTCTATCATTTATACAAATTCTAGCAATTGTTTTTATATTAAAAATCTATTTTTAACTCTATTCCTCTAATTCACAAAATCCCTGGACTGCGCACCGAATAACCAGATAACCCAGGGGCTAGCCTGCAAGTTTCCCCAGACTCAGTAAACCACGAGTTGGACAGCGGGCTTATTATGAATAACCCCGAGGGCTCTTTTACAAATTTACTATGGCGAAAGGGTATCTATGAATCCTTACCGTCTGATCCGAAATGCGCGTACCAGATTAAAACAGCGCCCGCGCGAATCGGTATTTCCAGATCCAATCGGGGCCATGCCTCAAGGATCCAACGGACCGTAATCTGTTCACCGCTAGCTAATCACAACCGTCCGCGAGATCAGACGGCGCACGCGCCTTCTCTATCCCACGACGGCGGCGTTCCTACGCCCACCGCGGCGTTCACCAGACACGGCAAAGCCATTGCCAGCCGCACCCAAAGCTCAAGTCCCGCCCGCTTGGTTTTCACAATGGCCGAGCACGAAAACGCCTCACACCCGTGCGGCCCGGCGATTTCTCGATCGAAGTACACCGGCTGCACGAACTAGTCCGCCAACCTTCACTTTCTCTCTCCTACGCTAATGGCGATTTCGGTTTTTACTTGAAGCCCTTAACGCATTATGTTACACAGGTGATTGGTGAAGGTTTAGAGCCACTTACCAGCAATGGGGGCACGGTGAATCAACCTACAGCACGTCGGTTGCGGAGCAGCACAGACGAACCCCGCAACGGCGGATCCACCGAGCTCCAATGCGCGAGTAGCTCGCCCTGCCCGATGTAGACCCCTGACCCCCTACGGCTTCAGGCGGTATTGCATGGACGGGAAGGCACGGCGATGGAGCGTTGGCGCGATAGACCAGGGCACCATGATGGTCGGCAAGCACAGGGGAGATGGTGCCAGCGAAGGTGGGTACTAACGGCAGCAACCCAAGCCATCATTCTCTCTCCTTTTCACTCTCCTCCCGCCCATAGTTCTCTCTGCGCATACACACAACACGGGGAAATTTGCTTCACCATAGCGTATCAACGGAGGAGCGGCAGGGGCTCATACTTATGGAGCGAGGGGTCCTGATCCATAGCCGCACGACTGGTGGGCATGCCGCAGCGAGAAACTCGGCCCAGACGCAACTACCTGCCACGGGGAAGATCAGTCTGACCCGATGGATCCAGGCGTCAGCGAATGAACCTGGTGGTGCGCCCAGAGACACCGGCACGCGGGGGACTAACGGGACGGCCCGCCATTAGCGCCGGCCCCAGTGGAGTAGGGGCCCAATCCCGTCCGCTGCGCTTCCATCGGTTGCGGCGACGAGGGAGAGGGATGACATGTGGATCCCACCAGCAGAGACCGCACGTGTACACAAAATCTGTCCATTGGGGCCCATATGGCGGTAGGCATGGCATTAGGGATCACCGGCTGGGCCCGCACGTCGGCGCGGACAGTTTGGTTGGGCCATCCAATGCAATTCGGCCCATGCGCAGGTAAGTTGTTTCTTTTCTTTTTTTTTATTTCTGTTTTCAATTTTTTTCAAATCCACATAAAAATCCAAATTTCAAATTTGTGTTCAAATGAGACAATCCAAAATATTGCCATAATGCAAAAACGTACATTTTTATATATATTTATATTTTTTTATTCCTTTGTTTAGGCAAAAGCTCAAAATATGGCGTGCTCACATTTTATTTCATTTCAGGGAAAATATTAGTTTCAAATATGTGATTAAATTCCAAGTTTAACAAAAATTATCCATTACCTTACTTTTTTTAACAATGTATTCTCTTTTACCAAGTGTCACTTCATCTTGAATATATATATATATATATATATATATATATATATATTATTCAAGAGCATTCTTTAAATTTCATGAGGTGGATAGTTTATCTCACTAGATTGATGATATTTCTATTCCATCTTATGTTTACACGATTTCTTTGTGACGGAACCTCCCAAGTAATTAGGCCCACCTACAGTTGTCCTTGTCCAACGGACTTCAGACAACCCTGTAGGTGGGCCTAATTACTTGGGAGGTTCCGTCACAGCTGGTATCGGAGTGTAGCCCTTCTTTGCAGATATTATGAGGCATCTTAAAAGGGATTTTCGAAAGTCTTACCTAAAAATTCTTTTCTCTTCTTACCTAAGTATTCTGAAGAGTCTATCTTAAAGACTAGATAGGAAGAGTGCAATGTATAGAAGGTTGAATCGACTAAGGTTGATTCTGTACTTATTCATGCATCATGCTAAGAATTATGCTAATAAATTTTCCCCCTTAGAAAGATGCCGCCACGCACAAGGCTAACGACACGTAAGTCAACAGGACCAATTGGAGTACCCCGACATCAACTAGCCCCTCGACACGAAAGCAGCAGCAGCGGAAGTAATGACCCCATAGGAGACCTTGAAGCCCGAGTGAGTCGACTTCAAGCAGAGCTGCAACACAGGACCGATGCTTGGGTCGCAGACGGAGATAGAATCAATGAACTAAGAAGGGACATCCATCACCTGCAGGATCAGCTTGCTGATCGAGACTTAGCACTTGACTGGGCAGTACAGTCTCATTTGCTGGCATGTGCTAAGGAAGCAAGGGCTCAGGCCCGAATTAAAGAACTTAGCTCAACTGTCGACGACCTGCAGGTCTACTGCAATATGTTGCATGAGGAAGTCCATATACTATACTCACAATTACACCCTAGTGTGCCTGCACACTCTGCCGAGGCGGAAGCCGGACCCTCTCACGTTGCGGGATGCGCGCTGGGTGGGGAGTTAGACCTTTTTGAACCCCCTCCTTCTTTGAGGTTGGTTGACGTCTGGACTCCCACACCTGACGATGAGGCCGCCAAAAGTAACGGAAAGTCAGGACATTTTATCAAAGACTGCCCATACCCCAAGCAAAATCAATCCAATACTCAGCAAGGAACTGGGAAGTCCACTCAGCCCAAGGGAAATGCTGTGGGGAGAAATACCAAGAAAACGGGGCGTGTATACTACACCCAGGTGGCCACTACACCGGAAGGAGAGCCGGTGATGATGGGTACGTTTCCCGTGGCCAGTCACCCTGCAATTATTCTTTTTGATTCTGGTGCTTCGCATACCTTCATTAGCAAGAAATTTGTGGAGCAACATCACATTGCATGCCATGAATAAAAAGAGGGATTTAAAATTCATTCACCTGGGGGACACATTTTTACTAGAGAAGTGGCCTATGAAGTGCCAGTAACAATGGCCGGACGGAACTTTCCTGCTAACATGATTGTTCTGAAAGGCCAGGATATAGATGTAATTTTGGGTATGAATTGGTTAACCCAACACAAGGCAATTCTCAACACTGAACTCAGAACCATCAGGTTGAGCTATAATCAAGAAGAGATTCTTTTGTCTCTCCCCATAACCAATCCAGCCAAAGCTTCTGGTAGAATATTTGAAGCCATTGTACCGGAGATCAAGAACATTCCGGTAGTATGTGAGTTTCCAGATGTATTTCCGGAAGATTTGCCTGGACTGCCCCCTGAAAGAGATGTAGAATTCGTAATTGAGCTAAAGCCCGGTACGGCTCCTATCTCCCGAAGATCGTACCGTATGCCCCCTAATGAGTTGGCGGAATTGAAGATTCAATTACAAGATCTATTGAATAAGGGATTCATCCGGCCAAGCTCGTCCCCATGGGGTTGCCCCGCCATTTTTGTTAAGAAGAAGGATCAAACCTTGCGGATGTGCGTGGATTATCGACCCCTGAATGAGGTCACCATCAAGAATAAGTACCCTCTTCCAAGGATCGATATCTTATTTGATCAACTGACTGGGGCGAGGGTATTTTCCAAAATTGATCTCAGGTCGGGCTATCACCAAATCCGTATTCGGCCCGAGGATATACCGAAGACCGCATTTACTACGCGGTATGGATTGTTTGAATACTTGGTAATGTCTTTCGGGCTCACAAATGCTCCTGCCCACTTCACCTATTTGATGAACTCGGTGTTCATGCCCGAGTTGGACAAGTTCGTGGTGGTCTTCATCGACGATATTTTGATATACTCTAAAAATGAAGAGGAGCATGCTCAGCATCTACGGATTGTATTGACGCGCCTGAGGGAACATCAGCTGTATGCCAAGTTCAGCAAGTGCGCGTTCTGGCTGGAGGAAATTCAATTTTTGGGGCACGTGTTATCAGCTAAAGGAATTGCGGTAGATCCTAGCAAGGTCAAAGATATTCTGGAGTGGAAACCCCCAACCACTGTTCACCAAGTCCGGAGTTTTCTTGGACTAGCTGGATATTATCGCAGATTCATACCCGATTTTTCTAAGCTTGTGAAGCCAATCACAAGTTTATTGAAGAATGATATTAAGTTCAATTGGTCTTCTAAGTGTAATGAAGCCTTTGAGCAATTGAAGACATTATTAACCACTGCTCCGGTATTGGCTCAACCGGACATCACTAAGCCTTTTGATGTATATTGTGATGCATCTGGCAGTGGGCTCGGCTGTGTACTGATGCAAGAAGGCCGAGTAATTGCGTATGCTTCAAGGCAGTTGCGCCGACATGAGGAGCATTATCCAACTCATGATCTGGAGCTAGCTGCTGTGGTTCATGCCCTGAAAATATGGCGTCACTATCTGCTGGGAAATATCTGTCACATATATACAGATCATAAAAGTTTGAAGTACATCTTCACCCAGTCGGAGTTAAATATGAGGCAAAGACGATGGCTTGAGCTCATTAAAGACTATGAACTGGAGATCCATTATCACCCAGGCAAGGCCAATGTGGTGGCAGATGCATTGAGTCGTAAGACTTCCTGCCACTGTCTTATGGCGAAGACCTCCGAGAACACTTTATGTCAAGAAATGGAGAAGCTAAACCTGGGAATAATCCAACAAAGGACTCTGAATCAGCTAAAGCTTGAGTCAACCAATTTGCAAAGGATAATTGATGCTCAAAAGGGTAATCTGGGTATGAAGCACATACGAGAGAAGATAAGGGCTGGAACAGCCAAATGTTTCAAGGAAGACGATCAAGGTGTGATATGGTTTAAAAACCGCATAGTAGTGCCAAAGAATGAAGAACTTCGCCAGCAAATCTTAGATGAAGCGCATCTTAGTCGCTATTCTATTCATCCGGGAAGCACTAAGATGTATCATGATCTAAAACAGCACTACTGGTGGACGAAGATGAAAATTGAAATTGCACGCTATGTGGCTAAGTGTGACACTTGCAGACGTGTCAAGGCCATACACATGAAAACTGCCGGTCCATTGCAGTCATTACCAATACCAACATGGAAATGGGAAGACATAAGCATGGACTTCATTGTGGGATTGCCCAGGACCGCGAAAGGGTATGACTCTATCTGGGTGATTGTTGATCGACTTACAAAGGTTGCTCATTTTCTGCCGGTCAAGACATATTACCCGGTACTTACCTATGCGGAATTATATATTGCTCGTATTCTCAGTTTGCATGGTGTTCCAAAGACTATAGTGTCGGATCGTGGACCACAATTTGTATCCAAATTTTGGGAAGAACTTCATAAATCCCTGGGTACTAAGTTACTCCACAGTTCGGCCTGTCATCCTCAAACCAGTGGACAAACTGAGAGAGTGAACCAAATACTTGAAGATATGCTGCGGGCATGTGTCCTGGATTTCTCACCAAAATGGGATGAATGTTTACCTTTGGCGGAGTTTTCACACAATAATAGTTATCAAGAAAGTATCAGGATGGCACCTTTTGAAGCTTTATATGGACGACGGTGTCGGACTCCGCTAAATTGGTCTGAACCTGGTGAGAGGTGCTTTTTTAGACTTGATCTGGTGAAAGAAGCCGAGGATAAAGTTCAGAAAATTATTCGTAATCTGAAGCAAGCACAAGCTCGTCAGAAGAGTTATGCAGACAAACGGCGAAAGCCCTTATACTTCCTGGAAGGAGACTACGTCTACTTAAAGGTTTCACCAATGAAGGGAGTATCGTGTTTTGGGGTTAAAGGGAAGCTTGCACCCAGGTACATTGGTCCATTCCTGGTACTTGAGCAATGTGGACCAGTGGCATACCGACTCCAACTACCCGAAACCTTGTCTACTGTGCATAATGTGTTCCATGTGTCACAATTGAAGAAGTGTCTTCGGGTTCCCGATCGAACCATTGAAGTAACTGATGTTGTCCTTGAGCCGGACTTGACCTATTCTGAGCATCCTGTTCGAGTCTTGGATCAAAAGGACAGGGTTACCCGAAGAAAAACTCTCAAGTTTTATAAGATACAGTGGAACCAGCATTCTGAAGATGAAGCTACTTGGGAAACTCAAGATTTCTTGAATAAGAATTTCCCAGGCTTTCTAGCCTCATGTAATTTGTAAAGTATATATAGTTATTGCAATAAAGGAGTGAACCCCCACACCACCCTGCCTTATACCAGAAATAAGGAAATAAAAGTGTGACACATTTCCTTTTCCATTACTCACCCTAGGACTTTAAATTTCGGGACGAGATTCTTTTATGGGGGGAAGGATGTAACACCCCTGGTGTTACTATAACTAAAACTTGAGCATGACATCATAGCATTGGCATTGCATATGTTTGATACACTTAGAGTGCATTCACTAGGCAAAAAAAATTTCAAACAAGTTGTATTGTTTTAAGTGTTTTTGCAAATAGCACCCTGGATAGGAAACCTAACCCTAAATAGGGATTAAAGGGGTAAAACTTAACCCAAGATGAGAAAACCTAAAGGCTTTAGGGTAGAGTCATAAAATATCCCCAAAAACAAGGTGGAATCCCATTTATACCCCTGGGTATTAAAAAACCTAATTGGAACCCTGAAAAACCCTAAAACTAAACCCTAGGGACCTATGTGCAAAATTAGTCCACTTTTGGGCTAAAATGCAAAAACCAAGGCAAATAAGTATCCTAAGTCATTTGATTCACAAATATGTGGACTTGAAAGCTAAACCCTAAGTTTTGGACTCATTTGCAAAAAGGACCTTGATTTTGATTCCTATGCTAAGTCTGAAAACAGGGTTATAGGCCCAACTTTGGGGCTGTGTAGCTTTCAAAATAATGAGAATTCATGTTAGGTGACCACATCAAAGTTGAAGACCAAACATAGGAGAGCAACTTTGTTTAAGGGTTCAAGCCATGATCTTATGAGAAATTTGGAGAAAAACCCAAGCAAAGATGGACTGTCAGACTGATTCAGTCTGAAATTCAGAGATTCAGTGTAATGGAGCCAACTTGGAGTATGAATCCAACCATGATCTAGTGATCAAATGTGCTCAGCCCCTATAGTCGAAGTGTAGATGGATTATAGCACTACAACTTTGCTATAGGTCACTGGGTGTGTTGCCATTTGAAAATCAGAGAAAAAGAAGCTTAAACATTGTCTGTCAGACACTCTGAACAAGTTCCTCGATGGTACAGTGCACAGATTGGACGCCAGCGCGGACAGCTCGACGCCGGTGACCCTTCACCGTGATTCACGCCATCGCTGTTGGATTCGTGCTCTGGGTGAGTGGATAACGTCGTGCGGTAGAAGCCCCTCGCCGACGGTGAGCTGGAGGTCACTCCGGTGACATCACCGTTAGGGATGGATCCGGATATTTATTCGGATGTCAATTTTTTGGTCTTCTTTCTTCGATTGTGAACAAATAACATATAGAATTTGCTATGTAAATTTATATTCTTGTTTTTAGCATTGAGGCTATTAATATTCACAAAAAATAAACATTAAATTCGTTCTAGATATTTTTAAATAATTGATATATAATTCGGATGTCTATCCGAATACGGATTCGGATGTTTTTTCACTTTTTTTGTTGTAGGGAGAAAATTATGTACATAAAAAAGTATACAAAAATTTATTTAAATACTTCATAATATTCTTCATAACATTGCCAAAAATTAGCTTCAAATTATATGTATATCTATGCTAAAATATTAGATTTGTGATACAAATCGGATGTTTAAGGAACATCCCTAATCACCGTGGCTCTCTCTCCCTCTTTGCGGCTGAGCGGATTAACACGCCAGCGACCGCCGTCTTCCGGCCATACGCCGCGTGGCTCTCACTTTCCACCACACCACCGTGTCTTCCCCTCGCTCTCCGTGGCTCACCGGAGTAACCGCCACGCCTCTAGACACGTATTCACCGCGCCGCTCTCTTCCTCATCTCCGGCCGCCGCGCGTCCTCCTCAAAAATTCGCGACCACCGTCTTACTCTCCTATAAATTGAGCCCATGTCTAGCTCCGTAAGGTCGTCAGCTAACTAGCCACCGCTACTCACCCACAATCATCCACCAGTGAGCTCGAATTCGCGTTTTTCCCCAAATCGGTCGAAGAACACCGTGAAACCAAGTCCACTGTGGCCAACCGATTCTGGTAAAGCTCTGTCCGATTCAAACCTTGTTTAAGTCTTCTTATAGTTCAGTGATGCTCGCCAAGCCATCAATTTGAATGTAGATGCCCCCAATCGTCGGGAACACGACGGGCTAGCCCCCATGCTCACGGCCACCGTGGCCAGAGCTCCTTAGTCGATCATGAGCCAAATTAAGTTGGGGAAAACCATCTAGGTAGCCTCGATTTCATGTCGGTTGCTCGGAGAACCCAGCCGTAGCCCCAATCGACCGGTTCAGGCGCTCGCCGGAGCTCGGCGGGGCATGAACGCCGTCGAGGATGAGTCAGGTGAAGAAATAGAACATCAGGGGCGTTTCTGTAAACTGTCAGTGATACGTAGAAACAGTAAATGACCTCGTTTGCTGTTTGACAAAAACGCGAGGGCCTCTGTGCAAGTTTGTCAGCGCGGGCGCGGGCGCGCGCATTTCTTCTGGTAATGGGCCGACCTGGGCTGGTTTTGGTCCAATACTATTCATCTGTTTTTCTTTTTCTTTTATCTCCAGAGCCAAAACAATTATAGAAAACAGTAGAAAAATGGCAAAATTGTAAAACCAATTTTCCTAGGCTTGTTATTTTCTCTAGTATTTAATAAAAATAATTTCATGATTTTTAGTTTAAACAGAGAATTTTAGGGCATTTAAAGTAGCTTAAAGAATTAGTTATGGATTTTTAGAAAATAATTAGTAAGTCCAAAAATGCCCAAACTTTTTATGGGAACTTAAAACAATATTTAGAAGCCTTGGGTAGGGTTTGAATTGATTTGGACCTTGTTTGATCACCAAACCCCAAACCACCCCCCCTGCTCTATGAACTCCTTTACTGACTCCGGAAACCCTAGGTTCTCGGAGTACCGTGAAGGAAAGTTGTACTCAAGACTTAGATAATAAGTTTATATTATCTTCGCATCCTCATGAGCATCCCATGGCATCCATTCTTATGCATATATATGGTTATGTTAGAACACGAAGAAGAAGAAGAAGTCACTGAAGACAGGACACCACCACCCTCAGATCCTCAAGCAGGCAACTGCTTTTACTTCGATATTTGTGGATCCGAGCAGGACTCACCTGTTAACAAAGGCAAGCCCCGGTGCATTTGCCACCCTCCTTGTTGTTTTAAAATCTTTCTCACTTGCTTGATGCATTAGGTGATAGGAGTTGATTGATAAAACAATTCCTGCATTACCTTCCTTGATCACCCATTTTACAAAAGATTTTGATGCTTAGCCTTGCTTTAGAAAAACAAAATGTTTTATTTTTACAAAAAATGATGTGGCAAAAGTGGGTGGGATGTTTTTGAAATAAAAATTTGATGGTGCTTGATGGATTCAACATCTGGAAAAGATGTACCTCTGCCAGGTACCAAACTTTGGGTTTGAAATAATTAAGATGAGACCGGGCGGGTGACTTGCACGAGAAAGGAGTCTCGGTGTAGTGTCTCCGTCTGAGTCGATTAAGGACCTTGTCGATGTAGGCTTGATGATCGAGGACCCTTTAACTGGTCACATGCCTCGTCATGGGTAAGCCTTGCCTCGGGCAGACTAAGGCCGGAATAAGATAACACGAAATGGGCATGGAGCGGTGGCGAGAGTAGCGTGTACCCTCCGTGGCAAGAGGCTGGACGGTGGTGTATCTGTGCTCTCGGTTTGCGTGAACCTGATCCGGTCTTAAGAACCCCGGTGGCGGGTTGACATATGCAAGGGTTAAGTGCTACATATGTCGTGTGATTGGAGATCCTCAGCTGAGTATAATCGATTCGGATCGCCGTACCTTCGCGGTTATGAAGACTTGGTCACTGACCTACACGTAGCATTCCACTAAAGATGATGGGTTTTTGTTAAGAAATTGGCTAGTGCAGGACCAGTGATTGAACTAGGGTAGAAAGAACTCTAGTGCAGGTAATTGAACTTAACTTGACAAATAAAATTTGATTTTTAAGGATCCACTTTAGTAAGCATTTCTGCAAAACAGAGTCCTTGATTATTGAGAAGCCTTACCTTGACTCCCTAAAAGCCAGCATACCCTTGAGAGTCTTTTCTTTAGTCGGGTAAGTCTTGCTGAGTAATTCCATACTCAGGGTTTATCCCTTCGTTGTTTTTAGGTGAGAAAGTAGCAGATTTCTGCTGCTTCTGTGCCAGGGTGGTACCCAAGGAAGAAAGACAAGACTGAAGTGCGGGAGGACTTGGTCCTCCGTATAGATCTTTTGCTTAAAACTTATCTGGAGGAGTTTTTGCCTCCCTTGGTTTGTATAATATTATTACTCTGCACTCGTTTTTAGTTCTGGTCTGTAATAAAACAACTTGAGCTTGCTTTTAAAATAAATGTAAGTTATGTAAATCACTTCCGCATTTCTTTATCTCCGATGTTCTGTAATGTCTGCAAGACGGGTGAATCGTTCCTGGTAAGGTAAGGAAAGATACCGAACTTGTCAAGTAATTCAGGGGCACCTACAGGGTTGTCTGAAGTCCGTTGGACAAGGACAACTGTAGGTGGGCCTAATTACTTGGGAGGTTCCGTCACATTCTTAGTATTACTTCATGTAAAAGACCTAGAAGGAATACATGATCTCTTAACTCATTGCTTTTAGGGTTTACATGAGTGTAGCAAGGCTACGTCCCGAGCCTCTTCTAGCTGGTCCAATGAATCTTCTCGGCTGGTTTGGTTGTTTTGGTCGTCGTATGCCTTTGTCCTTGGGGAGCCGTATTCTAAGTCCGTGGGTAGGATGGCCTCGGCCCCATAGACTAGGAAAAACGGCGAGAAGCCCGTGGCTCGGCTCGGCGTCGTCCTCAGACTCCAAACCACTGAGGGTAGCTCTTTTATCCATCGCTTGCCAAACTTGTTCAGGTCGTTGTAGATCCTTGGTTTTAGCCCCTGCAAAATCATGCCATCGGCGCGCTCCACTTGCCCATTTGTCATTGGGTGAGCTACGGCGGCCTAGTCCACACGGATGTGGTGGTCTTCATAGAAGTCTAGGAACTTTTTCCCAGTGAACTGTGTGCCGTTGTCGGTGATGATAGAGTTTGGGATCCCAAAGCGGTGGATGATATTTGTAAAGAACGCCACAGCCTGCTCGGACCTGATGCTGGTTAAGGGTCGGACTTCGATCCACTTGGAGAATTTGTCGATGGCAACCAGCAGGTGCGTGAAGCCCCCGGGTGCCTTCTGCAAGGGACCGATGAGGTCCATGCCCCACACAGCAAACGACCAAGTGATAGGTATTGTTTGTAGAGCCTGAGCAGGCAGGTGTGTTTGTCTCGCGTAGAATTGACACCCTCGGCAGGAGCGTACAATTCTAGTGGCGTCGGCCACTATGGTCGGCCAGTAGAAACCTTGTCGGAAAGCGTTTCCCACGAGGGTCCGAGGCACCGCATGGTGACTGCAAGCCCCCGTGTGTATTTCTTGCAACAGCTCCTGTCCTTGGGCTGCGGTGATATAGCATCGTTGGAGAATGCCCGAGGGGCTGCGGTGATATAGCTCCTTTTCATCACCCAGTAAAACGAACGACTTGGCGCGTCGAGCTAGTCGCCAAGCTTCGGCCTTGTCGAGGGGCAGCTCTCCCTTGAGGAGATATTCCAGGTATGGGGTCTGCCAGTTCAGGTTTGGTGTAACCCCATCCTGCTCTCCCTCGACGCGCAGGGCCTCACCCTCGGTGGCTGAGGGTACCTCGGGCTGGACTGAGGTCTCCTCGGGTTCAGGCGCGTCGTCGATTCTGACGGATGGCTGATATATATCCTTGGAGAAGACATTCGGGGGACCCGTCGTTCGCCCCGATGCTATTTTCGCCAGCTCATCCGTGGTCTCGTTGTACCATCGAGCAACATGGTTGAGCTCCAGCCCATAGAACTTATCTTCCAAGCGCCAAACTTCGTCGCAGTAGGCCTCCATTTTCCGATCGCGGCAGTGAGAGTTCTTTATGACTTGGTCAATAACGAGCTGCGAGTCGCCACGAGCGTCGAGGCACCGAACCCCTAGCTCGACGGCGATGCGCAGTCCATTAACCAAGGCCTCGTACTCAGCCACGTTGTTTGACGCCGAAAAATGGAGGCGTATTACGTAACGCACATGTTCTCCGAGGGGTGAGATGAAGAGCAAGCTCGCGCCTGCTCCGGTTTTCATCAACGACCCGTCGAAGTACATGGTCCAAAGTTCGGCCTAGATTGGGGCCATTGGCAACTGGGTGTCTGTCCATTCAGCCAGGAAGTCAGCCAAGACTTGGGATTTTATGGCCTTCCGAGGTGCAAATGAAAGTGTTTCACCCATGAGTTCCACTGCCCATTTTTCTATCCTACTTGAGGCCTCTCGGCACTGGATGATCTCTCCCAGGGGGAAAGATGATACCACAATAACCGGATGAGACTCGAAGTAGTGTCGCAGCTTCCGCCGTGTTAGAATCACTGTGTACAGCAGCTTCTGGATTTGCGGGTAGCAGATTTTGGTCTCGGATAGCACTTCGCTGATGAAGTAGACTAGCCTCTGGATGAGCAGTGCATGCCCTTCTTCTCGTCTCTCGACTACGACCGCAGCGCTGACCACCTGAGTGGTTGCGGCGACGTAAATCAAGAGGGCTTCTTCCGCAGCGGGGGGCACCAAGATGGGCGCATTAGTAAGGAGTGCCTTTAAGTTTCCAAGGGCTTCTTTGGCCTCGAGAGTCCAAGTAAAGCGCTCAGCCTTCCTTAAGAGGCGGTACAAGGGCAATCCTTTCTCGCCAAGGCGCGAGATGAAGCGGCTCAGAGCCGCAAGGCATCCCATGACCCTTTGTACTCCTTTTAAATCTTTGATGGGTCCCATGTTGGTGATGGCCGCGATTTTCTCTGGGTTGGCCTTGATGCCTCGTTCAGAGACGATGAACCCTAGGAGCATGCCTTGGGGGACTCTGAAGACACACTTCTCAGGATTGAGTTTTACGCTCTTCGCTTTTAGGCACCTGAATGTTACCTCAAGGTCAAAGAGGAGGTTAGAGACTTTCCTTGTTTTGACAACGATGTCATCGACGTAAGCCTCGACCGTTCTGCGGATGTGCTCTCCGAACACATGGTTCATGCACCTGCATTCATCAAACCAAATGGCATAGTAGTGTAGCAATACATGCCAAAAGGTGTGATAAAAGAAGTCGCGAGCTGGTTGGATTCTTTCATCTTGATTTGGTGATAGCCTGAGTAGGCATCGAGGAAAGATAGGGTTTCGCACCCAGCGGTGGAGTCCACAATTTGATCGATGCGGGGCAGAGGGTAGGGAACCTTTGGACATGCTTTATTTAACCTAGTGTAGTCTACACACATCCTCTATTTCCCACCTTTTTTCTTTACAAGCACAGGGTTAGCTAACCATTCTAGATGGAATACCTCTTTGATGAACCCTACAACCATTAGCTTGTGGACCTCCTCACCTATGGCTCTGCGCTTTTCTTCATCAAAGCGACGTAGGGGCTGCTTCACGGGTCGGGTTCCGGCTCGGATGTCCAGTGAGTGCTCGGCGACATCCCTCGGTATGCCCGGCATGTTCGAGGGACTCCACGCAAAAACTTCGGTGTTTGCGCGGAGAAAGTCGACGAGCACTACTTCCTATTTGGGGTCAAGCTCGGAGCCGATTCTGACTTTCTTGCTAGCGTCGTTGCTGGGGTCGAGAGAGACAGATTTGACTGCTTCGGCTGGCTCGAAGTTGCCGGCGTGTTGCTTCGCGTCGGGCGCCTCTTTGGAGAGGCAATCTAGGTCGATGATGAGGGCTTCGGACTCGGCGAGGGCTTCAGCGTACTCCACGCATTACACGCCGCACTCGTAAGCGTGGCGGTACGTGGTTCTGACGGTGATGACTCCCTTGGGGCCAGGCATCTTGAGCTTGAGGTAAGTGTAGTTGGGGATGGCCATGAACTTGGCGTAGCACGGTCTTCCCAGCACCGCGTGATAGGTCCCTCGGAACCCGACTACCTCAAAGGTGAGGGTTTCCTTTCGGAAGTTGGAGGGAGTTCTGAAGCAGATGGGCAAGTCAATCTGTCCGAGGGGTAGGATACGCTTTCCGGGTGCAATCTCATGGAAGGGTGCTGCACCAGCCCGGATCTCGGACCGATCAAACCCCAAGAGCTCTAGGGTCTCGGCGTAGATGATGTTGAGGTTGCTGCCTCCGTCCATGAGGACCTTGGAGAGCCCAACGTTGCTGATGATTGGGTCGACGACGAGCGGGTAAATTCCTGGGCTCGGCACGTAGTCGGGGTGGTCGCCTTGGTCGAAGGTCATGGGCTTGTCGGACCAGTCTAGGTAGACTGGCGTTGCTACCTTCACCGAGCAGACCTCCCGGCGCTCCTGCTTGCGGTGTCGAGCCGAGGCATCCGTCATTTGCCCACCGTAGATCATGAAGCAGTTGTGGACCTCTGGGAACTCTTCTTCCCCGTCGCCTCCTTTCTTGTTTTTGCCGTGGTCCTTGCCACCTTCCGCCGTGGGTCCTGCCTTGTTGAAGTAGCGTCGGAGCATGTCGCACTCTTCAAGGGTGTGCTTGACGGGACCCCTATGCTAGGGGCACGACTCCTTGAGCATCTTGTCGAACATGTTGGCCACTCCGGGAGGCTTCCGAGGATTTCTGTGCTCAGCAGCGGCGACGAGGTCCGCGTCGATGGCGTTGCGCTTCACTTGCGCCTTCTTCCTAGTCTTCTTCTTCTTGCCACGATGGACGGACGCCTCGGGGTCGTCTTCCTTCTGCCTTCCCTGAGGCTGCTCTTCTTTCCGGAAGATGGCTTCGACCGCCTCCTGGCCAGAGGTGAACTTGGTGGCTATGTCCATCAATTTGCTTGCCTTGGTGGGTGTCTTGCGCCCCAGTTTGCTTACCAGGTCCCGGCAAGTGGTGCCGGCGAGGAATGCCCCGATGACGTCCGAGTCAGTGATGTTAGGCAACTCGGTGCACTGCTCTGAAAACCACTGGATGTACTCTCGCAGGGATTCCCCTGGCTGCTGGCGGCAGCTTCGGAGATCCCATGAGTTCCTAGGGCGCACATACGTACCTTGGAAATTTCCTGCCGAAGGCCTTGACTAGGTCGTCCCAGCCGAAGATCTGCGCAGGAGGCAGATGCTCCAGCCAGGCCCGGGCAGCGTCAGAGAGGAAAAGGGGGAGGTTATGGATGATGAGGTTGTCGTTGTCCGTCCCTCCCAACTGGCACGCCAGCCAGTAATCCGCGAGCCACAACTCTGGCCTCATCTCCCCCGAGTACTTGGTGATGGTAGTCGGGGCCCGGAACCGGGCCGGGAACGGCGCTCGTCGTATGGCTCGGCTAAAGACCCGCGGGCCTAGTGGTTCGGGTGAGGGGCTCCGATCCTCCTCATTGTCGTAGCGTCCCCCGCGCCTGGGGTGGTAGCCTCGGCGCACCTTTTCCTCGAGGCGGGCTCGACGGTCGCGGCGGCACTGATCATTGCCGAGGCGATCCCTGGCTGTAGGTGTCTCATCTCTTGTAGGCTCGGTGTGGACCGAGGCCTCGTGGGTGTGTCGTGAGGACGCTACATGATGCACCGAGGGGCACCCTCGCCTTCGGGAGGCAGAGCTCTTGGCTCGTCGGGCTGCGGCGTTTTCTAGGAGGTTCTTGAGTTCGCCCTAGATACGTCACCCTTCGGTGGTGGATGGCTCCGGCATCGTTCGAAGCAATACCGCCGCTGCAGCCAGGTCCTGGCCGGCCCCGTTGATGGCCGGGAGCAGCATTGCCCTGGCATCGTCAATAATGCGGCGCTGGACGTCTCGGGCCCGATGACGCGCTCCTCCGGCGAGCGCTCAGCCTGCCCACTCTTGCTCGAGGTTTTGCCAGAGCTGCACAAGTTGCCCCGTTTTCTCGTCGAGCTTGGCCTGCATCTCGCGGAGTTGCTCGAGCTGTGAGCCCTGACCCCCCGTGGGGACCTGGGCCACCGCTAGCTCCCGCAGGATCTCAACGCGAGACGCAGGCGCAAGGGTGCCGTCGCCCCCTGGCATGCTGGGGTGGTTGTCTCCGTCGTGATCTTCCTGATCGATGTGGAAGCACTCGCGAGTCGGGTTGCAACCCTCGTCGTCGAGGCTGTGGCCATCATCAGAGCAGCCGGAGAGGCAGTGGTCACATGCAGACATGAAGTCACGCATGGCACTGGGATCACGGAGTTCGGAGAAATCCCAACTGACGTCGGGGTTGTCTTCTTCCTCGGAACCCGCGGGTCCGGAGGTTGAGACGGCCATCAGTCGGTCCCAAGTTGACCACATATGGTACCCCGGAAGGTCAGGATATGCGCTTACGAAAGCGCTTACCGAAGCGGGGTCGCTTGGTGGGTCGAAGCTGAACCTAAAAGGAACAGGATGGAAAACTGAAGGTACCTGCTGGTTGGTAGACGACGGTGAAGTTGCATCAGAGATGAATGCGTCGTTATCTCAGGTGTGACACTGATGCCCGACAAGTCCCTCACAAAGGTGCCGGCGTCATCAGTCCGCCTGGGGCTGGCGTTTTGCTGGGAAGCGACATCCGTTGTTGTCTCAGGTGCGTGGATAACGCCCGACATGTCCCCCGCAGGGGTGCCGGCATCATCGACTCGCTCTGGTCCGACAGCCGTCGAGGTGCTGCCCCCTGCCTGGCCATGGTCGCCCCGTCTCCGTCTCCTCCGGCGAGGAGGGTGGCGGGGTGACTCGGGTGTTCCTCTTCCGCCACGTGGAGATGTCGTCGTCAAGTTCGTCTCTGCCAGGCGAGCCTGAAAGGGAAATAGGGTCAAACCTTTTCCAATAAGAATTTTGGTGGTTGAATTGCCCAACACAAAATTATTGGACTAACCAGTTTGCTCTAGAAAATATGTTCTACAGGTGCCAAAGGTTCACAACAAACCAATACAAGTCAAAAGAAAGGGTTCAGACAAAGGGAGCAAAGTTAAACCGAAGGCAGCGCTGGTCTGGCGCACTGGACTGTCCGATGCACCACCGGACAGTGTCCGGTGCACCAGGGAATTCAACTCCAAACTTGCCAGTCTCGGGAGAGTCGCTCCGCTATAATTCACCGGACTGTCCGGTGTAGCACCGGACTGTCCGGTGTGCCAGCGGAGCAACGACTACTTCGCGCCAACGGTCGTCTGCAGAACGCATTCAATGCGCTACAGTGCGTGCCAGAGTCAGAGCAGCGTCAGAAGGCGCACCGGACAGTGTACAGTGACTGTCCGGTGGCCCAGAAGATAGAAGCTCCAACGGTCGAACCTTAACGGTCGGGTGACGTGGCTGGCACACCGGACAGTGTCCGATGGCGCACCGGACTGTCCGGTGCGCCATGCGACAGACAGCCTCCCAACCACCTCTTTTGGTGGGTGGGGCTATAAATACCCCCAACCACCACACATTCATGGAATCCAAGTTTTCAGACTTCCTACACCTTACAAGAGCTATAACATTCAATACAAGACACATGTAACACCCTAAATCCATCAATTAAAGATAACTTAGTTTATATTATTAATTTTCAGTGGAAAGGTAAATATTTATGTTTTTTAAATAATGAAACGGTGATACAAATAAAGTAAACAATCTCTTGGTAAAATATTACCAAGTGTTTTTAATGCATTCTTATCGAAGCACAAGCTTTGTTTGAATTGATTTGTAAATCTAATTCTTGAATTTAGTTTTGTGAAGAAAAGTTTATTTTATAGAATAATAATAAATTGTTAAAATAATATACATAGATTAATAATTGTTGTTTGTAGCCTTGTAGGTATTTCATTTTATTGATTTCCTTTTCATGGAGCCCAAACTATTTAAATAATAGACTTATTCTTTAAAATTGAGTATTTTTATCTATAAAATATCATCTTCTAAATTTATTATAGTTTTTTTATGAAGTATTTAAATAAATATAAATATATTAACACTCATATATTAATAAACAATAAAAGAGAAAGCGATTAGAATTTTGAAAAGAAAAAAAAACAAAAGAAACCAAAACGTAAAACACACTCACGGTTTGGCCCATTCGGCCAGCAATTACATGCTCCCATCCCCTCTTTCCCTCACTTCCGTGTGGACCCCATCATCTCCTCTTCTCCCTAATCTTCTCTCTTGCACGCACGGATGTGCAGCCAGCCCACAGCGAACACGCCGTCGCCAATGCCTCCTCCCCAAGCTGCAGCCGCCGTTACCCTGTCCTCCTCGCTCTCCCACCCTGCTCCCTGTTACCGCCGCCACCTGCACTCAAGCCAGCCTGACCGGACGAACCGGCCGCTAAGAGCCGCGCGCGACCCCGCGCCAGGAGCTCTTCCCTCGCGCCCTGTTCATCCGCCAGGACGCCGTCCAGAAACACGCCCCGCGCAGCCGACCCGACGCCGCCGCGCCCTGTACCCGACCCCGTACCGCCCCAGCCGCACGCCCAGCCGCCCGAAGTCCTGCACGACCCGAGCCCCAGCCACGCCAGGCCTCCCTGCCTCGACGCCCGGCGTACCCGACGCGCTCCAGCCGCCGAACAGCCTTCCCGTGCACTGACCCCGCCGTGCCCAGACCCCTGCGTGGAGCCGAACCGACCGCAGACCCGTCCGAGCCACGACCGAGCACCCGCATCATCCGTTCATTCCGCGTTAATGGACCTTTATTGCTTCTGTTTCTCTTTCCCATTAATCCCTCCCTCTATTGATGCGTCATGAAGCATCCTGGCACCCGTTACTCTCTCCCTCGATGCCTTTCCCTCTCCCTCCCTTCCCCTATAAAATGTATCGTCCGGGCCTCGATGTGCTCGATCCTCGCCTCCTGTTCCTCCTCCCGCGTCTCAACTCACTGTCGCCCGTCGCCCTCTGCAGTTACTGTTCGTATTGCCTGGGTAGTGCAGCGTCTTTCGCCATCGTCGCCGATACTCCACCAGTGACTTGGCCTCTGCGACCGAAACACCACGTCGTGCCCCTGCTGTCCACACATCGACTCGCCGACACGCCTCATCAGAGTCTGCTTTGTCATCGTTCAGCTCGTCTTGCAATTGACATTCTTGGTTCGCCGAAGCTACGCACCCGTCGTACCGAGCCTTCGCCTTGACGCACGCCCAAACCCGTCCACCGTCCGTCCCAAGGTTGATGACAACCCTCAAAACATCAATTTATTTTCTAAATCATGTTTTGAATTTATTTATGAATCTTGCGATTTATCGTTGTAATATTATGATGATGCGATTTGGTGATTTGTGTATGATTTTAGAGATTTCGTTTTATACGTGTAGTCAAAAAATCGAACCCCGCAACCACGCTTTAATATGTGTATGATTTTATAATTTTAAAAATGAACACGGTCACTATTCACTAACCCAGTAATGTGCATACTAGAAATGTTTATAATGGATTTCACTTTAGTGTGTGGAGCGATAATCAGTTAGTATTGATATAAGTGTAATTTTAGTGATATGAGAAATTGAAATAGGAATTAAGCCACGTATTTTCGGTCAAATGAAAATATATACTATTTATGATAAATGTATTCATAAGTATAGCACTTAATTACTTAGAATAGTAAAATACTCATTTATATCATAATAACCATAAATAGGTTATTAAAAGTCCCATTTAGTAATTTACAATTAGTTCTAGTATATTAATGTTAGAAGAATTATAAATAAACAATTTTTAGTTATACGTATAAATTCTATTTAGAAAAGAAAGGAGAAATCGAAAGAGTAGAATTTATAATAATGACTTAACTAGGCGCTTATACTTTTCTAATAAAGAAATTGATAGTTATGTTGTTAAACATAGGTTTCTTACTAATAAGATAGATAATTTGTTTCTAATTTAAAAATGACCTGTTTAATAGATATCATATTTAACAAGGTTCGTTATAGATATTTAAGAATAGCCGTGTTAAATAAAAACTTAAAAGAATATATAGACCATATGTCTCTTAATAAAAATAGAAGATAAATATATGTCCAATTAATAGATTGTTTATATTTTCTTAATTACAAGGTAACAAGGGTCATTACTTTTGTAAACTAAAATGATAGTTTATACATAATTTCCTCTCTAATGAATTAGATCAATTAGATCATTTGTTTCTACAATAGAATTAAAGATAATTAATAGATTAATTATCCTTCATCATGATTTATTAATCAAACTTATAGTCAATTTGTTCTTAACTAGATTTATGGCATGATTAATGATTTCATAGAATTTAGTCCACCTTATATACGAATCACTTAGCTTTTACTAAAGGATAAAATATAGGAATTAGTGCTCATGTTATTTTGATAATTAAATTGTTAGTTTATGTATCAATTATAAATATATCTTTATTGATAATAACATAGACTTTGTAAATGTGGAGATAATTAATTGTTTCATTATCTCTTACATAAAATCTATTTAAGCCATGTGTATTCTTAATAAAAGTATAAAGATATTATTTGGTTTAATGATCTTTTCACATAAAACTTGTTTAGGCTTATATCTTAAGGTCCTTTCAAATAAATGTTTTATTATATGTTCCATAATGCTTCATAAATTAATAATGTAGTTCATAACGCATTAATATTAGATATATAACATACATCTTCTCTAAAAAGTTAAAAAGGTTTAATATCGTTATAACATGTTTTATCGTCTTATAAACCCTTAATCTTAGACATATCACGTATGACGTTTTATAAAAGATTAAATTGGTGAACCTAATATTTGTATATTTTAGTTAAGATATTTTTAAGCTCATGTCTTGTTTTATAAAGTATAGATCATACATTTTTGAAAAGAATACCCTCTTATTATAACCATTATTTGCGATGTTCTTGAAAAACGAATGCTCTTCTTTTAACTTTACGTATGGTGAATGTTGTATGTTATTGAGTGGTGTTTGTTCTTCTTGTTTGTTTGTGTGATATTCAGTGGTTGATCTAGTAGTTAAGAATCAAGATCTATTCCTATCCGTGGAAGAACCTCAAGTTTTCTATAAGCAAGGCAAGTGGACTTCTCCCTCTGCATACTCTGTTTGATCCTAAACAATACATTTAATAAAGTTTATTCTTTTGGATATATATGCATAATTTGACGGGTTACCTATTTAGATAACCTTTCCAACCTTATTCCTTGATCAAACCTGTGAATTATACTTTACCTTCGTAGCTATGCTATTGCTACAACTTAACTTTATGCAGTCACTCCCGCTTATGATATCAATGTTCCAAAATGGTAAGTTTACATTATTGTTGTTAATCCGATGGTTAAACAAGATTATTGCATATTAATTGGAACATGGAGTGACCACCCGGGAAAACAGTGCAACCACGAGTGCTATCATGGCTCTGGCTTTGGTAATTAGCTTTATATGCTTAGTGCCTGGCAACCTTACCTGAAATATGGGCAAGAGGGGGAGCGGTAGGTGTTGGCAGCCCACATTAACATGGGGACGTATTCTTGGCTAAGGTACCTCACCCAGGGGGCCACCACCATCGTCTTTAGAAACCTTAGCGGGTTGCTTCGTATTAAGTGTATTTTGTGAAAGCCTCATAGTGGATCCCTAGCCACTCACCTCGGAAGTGTTTATGGGTTTTGGCCGACCCAGGCTAGAGGGGATACACGGCTTGTGGGTAAAGTTGTACCACCTCTGCAGAGTGTAAAACTGATATATCAGCCATGCTCACGGTTATGAGCAGCCTGGACTCCTCACATGATAATTGAACTTGAAGATGGAAATAAATCGAGATCCGATGATCTGCCAATGGTTTGCTTAAGTGGTTTCACTTAAGTGTTTTTGATATACTCTTATACCTTTGTTTAATGGGAATACTTGGGATTCACACTTATTAGTAATCAGGTGTTGATAGTAAAATGTTGACCAACTAAAATGCTTACTGCTCAACCTCAGCCTCACCTTGTTATACCTGCATTAGTTTTTCCCCCACTTGCTGAGCCCCGACCATAAGTGAGCTCACCCTTGCTTAATTTTGATCAGAAGTTGCAGATGAAGATATGATGCTGAACTCCATGGATGCTAGTCTAGTGATACCCCCGGTCATCTTCGTGTGGATGGATGTCCATGTCTCGCTGTACTTTGATGAATAAAGGTTAAGACATTATGTCTGTTCGAAGTGTAATATGTTAATATAATCGTTATTTACGCTTTTATGCATTGTTCTTTTGATATATTACACTTGTGACGTCAACATATGTGTGGAAATAGATCCTGGCACACATATGCTATGCACCCGGCTCTGCCCTTTGGAAACGGGTGTGACAGAAGTGGTATCAAAGCCAGGTTGACCGTAGGTCGCTAGATTAGTTAGAAATGGAAAGCCCAATCAGTCGTTCAAAACTTGACTTATTTGTCTCAATAAAAACTTATTTATATCAAAACTCGTCTCTTTTATTTTCAACCCTTCTTGTCTGATTCTTCGTCTATCAGAAGGCTCTCCTCAAAAGCATTGCAAGATGATCAAGCTGGGATTGCGGAACTTGAAGCGAAGTTTGCCAGAAGAAACCCTTTCGAAGTTATCGACAACGCCCTATTCTCTGTCTTATCCCCACTCCGCAAGAAGTTTTGTTATGGATTCTTTGGATCTATTACCATTCTTCTTGGTTAGGTTGATAGGATAGTTCTATAGTATTAAGATTTTCGACTAGATCGGTAATGGCGATATTATATTATAAGTGGTTTTCTAATCCCTAATATTGCTATATAACCCTTGACTTCTTATACTTTTGTTTTCTTGCCATTGTATTGTCATCCTTGGACAATATCTACCTTGATATAATAAACTTTTGCTTCTCTACTTTTCTCCTTGATAATGCTTTCTCCCTATTGAATTCTTATACTTTGGTTTTCTTGCCATTGTATTGTCATCCTTGGACAATATCTACCTCGAGATATTGAACCCTTTGTCTCTCTACTTGATAATGCCCTTGTATTTTGTATCCTTAAAAAAAGGAAAAAAAACTTTCTCATATCCTTGGTTGTATAATTTATCCTCGCTTCACCAGTTAGTGGTTATCTTATTTCATTATTGGTCATTAACAATAATGTTTTGGTCTTGTCTAACTCCTTGATAATTCTTACCTGACTCCTTGACTTTATAATATCTTTTTTTATTCCAAACCTTGTCTCACCTTTTGTTTTGGTTGAATGAGTAGAATTGGATTGTGTTGTGCTGGTATGCTTGAATTCATTGTCCTTTGTGTTCATGTTTGATTTGCTTCTTTGAAATGATTGTTGGTGTATTGTGTGACTTTTGTCCACAATGACATCAGTTAGCTAGGTAAAACCTTAGATAGATGGGTTTTCTCTGCTCTCTATAATCTGTCTTTGCTCAACCCTTTCGTCCCTTCCATTCTTCCATACCCATATAGATGTCAGTCCTTGGAATGTCAACTACAAGTGATGTCACTAAGTGCAAAGAATGTGGTGTGTTGGCAAGTCAAAACAACACTATAAATAAAATAGTTGATGAACAGACATTCAAGACACAAAAGGATGCACAACCAAACCAACAAACAAGTGACCTTGGAACATGTTGTTGTTGTGAGTACTATGGAATTCCTTGTCGCCAGATCAATACAAACGAAAGTGAAACTACAAAACAGAAGAACCGGATTTTATTTTCTGGCATAAACAGACAAATGTCTCCCCAAGAACAACTAATAACAGATTCTCTCATACCTAATATACTGTCAGTTGATGAATTGAAAAGTATTCCAAAAAGGAAACATCACAAGGATGCCCAGCTACAAAAAGAAGCAAATGAGTGTTACATTGATGGATGGACTATCACCTGCACACAGTTTCAGCCTCGTCGTCGCATCAGTTCTAAGAAACAAAAATGGAAACATGGAAAAAGTCAAGAAATAACTACAAGAAAGTCTTGCTACCAATGTGGACGTGAAGGCCATTACTTCTGTAACTGTCCTGAGAAGCGTTCACTACCGGACACCCCCGAGATAAAGCTATCTCAGTCTTTAGACATGAAATATGAACAAATGCACAGAAACTTCTATCAACATCGTGAAGAACAACAAAAGGAATAGAAAAATGTTTGGATATATGAGTAGTCCACCTCAACCACAAGCAAAAGCCACGAAACACATGGATACCCAAACAGAAGAATCAAGTCAGGCTCAGCTATATGAGATTCAGACACCCCGTCAACCCTCACCCCCTGTTGATCAAGCAAAGTTGACTCGCAAAGAACTCAAAGCAAGAGGTGCTTGTTTCTACTGCAAGAATAAAGAACATATTATTCGCGAATGCCCCAAGAAGCGTCTAGACCAATTAAAGAAGAAGACGGTGAAACAAGACCCAAACAATAACCCGAAAGACCAACCAGTTATAAGTACGATGATGAAGATCGCTTGATTTGTAGTCATTGCGGAGCGAAGAAACAATAAGTTCCTTAAGCTTAGAGGAGTTCAATGAGAACTAAGAACCTACAAATAAACCATGTATCACCTTTGTTTTCTTGCTAGCCTTCCCTAATCTCGAGGACGAGATTTTTTTTAGAGGGGTAGATTTTGTAACACCCTAAATCCATCAATTAAAGATAACTTAGTTTATATTATTAATTTTCAGTGGAAAGGTAAATATTTATGTTTTTTAAATAATGAAACGGTGATACAAATAAAGTAAACAATCTCTTGGTAAAATATTACCAAGTGTTTTTGATGCATTCTTATCGAAGCACAAGCTTTGTTTGAATTGATTTGTAAATCTAATTCTTGAATTTAGTTTTGTGAAGAAAAGTTTATTTTATAGAATAATAATAAATTGTTAAAATAATATACATAGATTAATAATTGTTGTTTGTAGCCTTGTAGGTATTTCATTTTATTGATTTCCTTTTCATGGAGCCCAAACTATTTAAATAATAGACTTTTGACTAAAATGACTTATTCTTTAAAATTGAGTATTTTTATCTATAAAATATCATCTTCTAAATTTATTATAGTTTTTTATGAAGTATTTAAATAAATATAAATATATTAACACTCATATATTAATAAACAATAAAAGAGAAAGCGATTAGAATTTTGAAAAGAAAAAAAACAAAAGAAACCAAAACGTAAAACACACTCACGGTTTGGCCCATTCGGCCAGCAATTACATGCTCCCATCCCCTCTTTCCCTCACTTCCGTGTGGACCCCATCATCTCCTCTTCTCTCTAATCTTCTCTCTTGCACGCACGGATGTGCAGCCAGCCCACAGCGAACACGCCGTCGCCAATGCCTCCTCCCCAAGCTGCAGCCGCCGTTACCCTGTCCTCCTCGCTCTCCCACCCTGCTCCCTGTTACCGCCGCCACCTGCACTCAAGCCAGCCTGACCGGACGAACCGGCCGCTAAGAGCCGCGCGCGACCCCGCGCCAGGAGCTCTTCCCTCGCGCCCTGTTCATCCGCCAGGACGCCGTCCAGAAACACGCCCCGCGCAGCCGACCCGACGCCGCCGCGCCCTGTACCCGACCCCGTACCGCCCCAGCCGCGCGCCCAGCCGCCCGAAGTCCTGCACGACCCGAGCCCCAGCCACGCCAGGCCTCCCTGCCTCGACGCCCGGCGCACCCGACGCGCTCCAGCCGCCGAACAGCCTTCCCGTGCACTGACCCCCGCCGTGCCCAGACCCCTGCGTGGAGCCGAACCGACCGCAGACCCGTCCGAGCCACGACCGAGCACCCGCATCATCCATTCATTCCGCGTTAATGGACCTTTATTGCTTCTGTTTCTCTTTCCCATTAATCCCTCCCTCTATTGATGCGTCATGAAGCATCCTGGCACCCGTTACTCTCTCCCTCGATGCCTTTCCCTCTCCCTCCCTTCCCCTATAAAATGTATCGTCCAGGCCTCGATGTGCTCGATCCTCGCCTCCTGTTCCTCCTCCCGCGTCTCAACTCACTGTCGCCCGTCGCCCTCTGCAGTTACTGTTCGTATTGCCTGGGTACTGCAGCGTCTTTCGCCATCGTCGCCGATACTCCACCAGTGACTTGGCCTCTGCGACCGGAACACCACGTCGAGCCCCTGCTGTCCACACATCGACTCGCCGACACGCCTCATCAGAGTCTGCTTTGTCATCGTTCAGCTCGTCTTGCTATTGACATTCTTGGTTCGCCGGAGCTATGCACCCGTCTTACCGAGCCTTCGCCTTGACGCACGCCCAAACCCGTCCGCCGTCCGTCCCAAGGTTGATGTCAACCCTCAAAACATCAATTTATTTTCTAAATCATGTTTTAAATTTATTTATGAATCTTGCGATTTATCGTTGTAATATTATGATGATGCGATTTGGTGATTTGTGTATGATTTTAGAGATTTCGTTTTATACGTGTAGTCAAAAAATCGAACCCCGCAACCACGCTTTAATATGTGTATGATTTTATAATTTTAAAAATGAACACGGTCACTATTCACTAACCCAGTAATGTGCATACTAGAAATGTTTATAATGGATTTCACTTTAGTGTGTGGAGCGATAATCAGTTAGTATTGATATAAGTGTAATTTTAGTGATATGAGAAATTGAAATAGGAATTAAGCCACGTATTTTCGGTCAAATGAAAATATATACTATTTATGATAAATGTATTCATAAGTATAGCACTTAATTACTTAGAATAGTAAAATACTCATTTATATCATAATAACCATAAATAGGTTATTAAAAGTCCCATTTAGTAATTTACAATTAATTCTAGTATATTAATGTTAGAAGAATTATAAATAAACAATTTTTAGTTATACGTATAAATTCTATTTAGAAAAGAAAGGAGAAATCGAAAGAGTAGAATTTATAATAATGACTTAACTAGGCGCTTATACTTTTCTAATAAAGAAATTGATAGTTATGTTGTTAAACATAGGTTTCTTACTAATAAGATAGATAATTTGTTTCTAATTTAAAAATGACCTGTTTAATAGATATCATATTTAACAAGGTTCGTTATAGATATTTAAGAATAGCCGTGTTAAATAAAAACTTAAAAGAATATATAGACCATATGTCTCTTAATAAAAATAGAAGATAAATATATGTCCAATTAATAGATTGTTTATATTTTCTTAATTACAAGGTAACAAGGGTCATTACTTTTGTAAACTAAAATGATAGTTTATACATAATTTCCTCTCTAATGAATTAGATCAATTAGATCATTTGTTTCTACAATAGAATTAAAGATAATTAATAGATTAATTATCCTTCATCATGATTTATTAATCAAACTTATAGTCAATTTGTTCTTAACTAGATTTATGGCATGATTAATGATTTCATAGAATTTAGTCCACCTTATATACGAATCACTTAGCTTTTACTAAAGGATAAAATATAGGAATTAGTGCTCATGTTATTTTGATAATTAAATTGTTAGTTTATGTATCAATTATAAATATATCTTTATTGATAATAACATAGACTTTGTAAATGTGGAGATAATTAATTGTTTCATTATCTCTTACATAAAATCTATTTAAGCCATGTGTATTCTTAATAAAAGTATAAAGATATTATTTGGTTTAATGATCTTTTCACATAAAACTTGTTTAGGCTTATATCTTAAGGTCCTTTCAAATAAATGTTTTATTATATGTTCCATAATGCTTCATAAATTAATAATGTAGTTCATAACGCATTAATATTAGATATATAACATACATCTTCTCTAAAATGTTAAAAAGGTTTAATATCGTTATAACATGTTTTATCGTCTTATAAACCCTTAATCTTAGACATATCACGTATGACGTTTTATAAAAGATTAAATTGGTGAACCTAATATTTGTATATTTTAGTTAAGATATTTTTAAGCTCATGTCTTGTTTTATAAAGTATAGATCATACATTTTTGAAAAGAATACCCTCTTATTATAACCATTATTTGCGATGTTCTTGAAAAACGAATGCTCTTCTTTTAACTTTATGTATGGTGAATGTTGTATGTTATTGAGTGGTGTTTGTTCTTCTTGTTTGTTTGTGTGATATTCAGTGGTTGATCTAGTAGTTAAGAATCAAGATCTATTCCTATCCGTGGAAGAACCTCAAGTTTTCTATAAGCAAGGCAAGTGGACTTCTCCCTCTGCATACTCTGTTTGATCCTAAACAATACATTTAATAAAGTTTATTCTTTTGGATATATATGCATAATCTGACGGGTTACCTATTTAGATAACCTTTCCAACCTTATTCCTTGATCAAACCTGTGAATTATACTTTACCTTCTGTTGGAGACTTGTTCTCAGATGCTATGAATCAAGAACAAGGCAACACAGAAAGAAGTTAATGGTTAATGCCCTTCGTCCTTCGAAGCATTATTTCCCTTAGGATATAATGATCTTTAGACGAAGGTCATGAAGGACATACCTTCATCATCACAGTTTATATTGATAAAAGGAGAAGTATATGAAACATGAGAGAATAACATGAATGATCACATAACTTTATTACATGTCCTTATTATATAATCATGGAAGAATAGAAACAATATTGAATCGCATTTGTACCTTCGGCTTGATAGAAGGCAAAAATACAAGCGTGACGCACGAGCGAGTACAAGTCAGCGTGAACAGTACGTGGGTACTGTTCGTCTATTTATAGACACAGGACACAGCCTGTGAAGAATTACAATTATGCCCCTCATAAAAGTTTACAACATTGACTCGGACCTTTATGGACTAAAAGGTCAATCTATCTTTAAGTCGGTTTGTAATACCGAAGCTTCATGAAGAGGAACCTTCGGTCATCTCCTGGGGACAGCTTCAGCCGAAGCTGCTTTTTCCTTCAGGACCTTCGGCGCAACGAAGCATGGCCCCAACAGTAGCCCCTTTCGCGGCGCTAGATCGTTTTTCGTAACGAGCTTGATCCATGAAAAAAGCCACTTAAGCTTCGGGAAGCCGAAGGTCCAAAAAACACCTTCCCTGAGCTCGTTGTCGAGAAACGATTCAGTTTCCGAGCCTTGCAGAGTTACTGTTTGTTCTCTGCGGTCCACCGCGCAGCGAGTGCAAGCGACTGTCCGCCTGGTGTAAAAATCCTGGCGTTTCGCCTTCTTACCTGCAGCACTATATAAACAGACGGGTAGGTGTGAAGTTACCACAGCATTCATTGCTATTTGCACTGTTTTGCTGCCAAAATTTTTAACCATAGCCGAAGCTTGACTCTCGGAATCGAACGAAGCTCCAACTTGAAGTCTGCTTCGTCAGAAGGAAAGGCTTCGGAAGAAAAAAGTATTCAATTTCCACAAACTCAGATTTAAATGGCCAGGGTGCGATCTACCGCTAGGGTTGAGCGTGAAGGAGGCGAAGCTGAAGGTTCGGAGACTGTTCCCATCTCCGAAGCAATGCAACGATCCGGACTGGTAACTTCGGAAGAAATCCCCGCTGTTGAAGCAGAACAAGCAACTGCCGAAGCAGAAGATGAGAACATTGAAGAAACTGATCCCGAAGATGATTATCGCATTGCCATGCCAAGTAAGCCTAGCCAGTTGGACTTCGGAAAGTCGACCGTTTCGAAGGCTGATCTCTCCAAGATGGTAAAGTCAGGTTATTTCAGTGAGAGTCAGAAGAAGCTACTTCGCTTCGGGGGGGAAGAAACTACCCCGAAGCCAGAAAAGGATGAAATAGTCATTTTCAAGAGCTTTCTAAAGGCTGGGTTGAGATTCCCCCTTCATAGGATTATTGCAGATGTATTGAAGAAGTTTGGCATCTACTTTCATCAGTTGACTCCTAACGCTATCGTCAGGCTTAGTGTTTACATCTGGGCCCTCCGAAGCCAGGCGGTGGAGCCGTTTGCCGACAGCTTTTGTCGAGTTCATGAGCTGCATTACCAGACGAAGGCTAGAAAAGATGGATTACATGATAACTTTGGTTGCTACAATTTTTCCTATCGGAAAACCACAAAGTTTCCTGTAATCAGCTACCGAAGCAAATGGCCGGCAGGCTGGAAATCAGAATGGTTTTATGTGAAAGTTGACGAAGACCAAGAGAAGCTGGTACAAAGCCCTCTTGAATTGATCTTCGGAGAAACAAGACCACGATGCCAAATGTCATTAGAAGGTTCCACCTGGGCTGCACTGGCTGAGTTTAAAATTATTTCAGAGCATATCAGTACTAGGGACCTAGTTCAAGAGTTCTTGGCCTTCAGGGTTTTTCCTACTTTAAAAGAATGGGAAATGCCGAAGCTAGAGGGGGAGAAGAAAGAAGGGGAACTTGTGCAGTTACCTTACTATTACAAGTTTAAGAAATACTTTAAAAAGCCTTGCCAAGAATGGCTGGACACAGTTGAAATAATGTGCAATGAAATTCTTGGGAATTACTCCAAAAAAGAAGATCAATTGATGAATGCGGCCTTCGGCACCCGCCCGAAGCGAAGGCTGAATCGAGTGCTGGACGCCCTGGGTTTTGAATACCCTGACTACGAAAATCTGAATAAAGGTGCCGAAGGTCGGAAAAGGAAAAGGGGAGCCAAAGCTTTAAATGAAGATGAGGAAGAACCACCAAAAAAGAAGAATATTCCGAAGAAGAAAATATCATCTCCGAAGCGAAAAGTATCTGACGAAGAGGAGACTCCCGCATCACGCTCTGCCACTGATGTGGAAGAGATTTTAAAGGTAATGACTGAATCCCTGCCTGCGAAGCTAAGTCCATTGGGGCCTCAACTGACAAAGTTTTTTCAGAAGGAAAAGGAGCCCGAAAAAACGAAGAAAACAACTAAAACAAAGAGACAAAGAATCATCGCAGTGACAGAAGTCATTGACAAAACACTACCGAGAGCTTCAGCTCAAAAGATACCAGCGGCTGAAGAAATAACAAATATTGAAATCCCATCTTCGGAGGTCGCAGCTGCCGAAGCTACCTCACCTGAAGGTTTGCACTTGGAAAGCACAATTGAACATATCGACAAAATACTGCTAGACATGGCCACAGAAGAAGCTGCTGCTGCCGCCGAAGAGGCCATGGCCGCAGTGTCTGGGAAAGGAAACTGTTGACGAAGCTTCAGAGGACGAAGCCTTCATGTTCCAAAACTTGGTTGGAGAAGAATTGTCAAAAACCGAGATAGAAGAACTTAAAGAGTATGCCAAATCCTGCGGATACAAACCAGGAGCACTCCTCTTCGGGGGTATTGACGATGAAAAATTAGACTGCATTCGGGATCAAACTGGAGCTAAGGTCATCGGTACTCTATCAAAGAGTATCGGTTTTCCGAAGCTGGAAATGGACATTAGCCGCTACCGACGACAACATATCGTTGGTAGCTTATTTTATTCCAATTTCAAGGTAAACAACTTTTCTCTGACTTTTATTGTTTTTAATAATGAAAATGTTTTTAACGAAGGTTGTTTATGTGCAGAGCATGCTACTGAGCAAAGCTTTGAAAATGCAGCAAGATTTAGAGGATAAGAAACACGAAGTTATAATTGAAAATTTAGAGAGCAAAATAAAAGAGCAATCAGCTACTATTGAAAAGAAAGACTTCGAACTCCAAACAACTGAAGGCTTATTGGCAGAAACTGAAGCTAAAGTAGCAGAATTGAATACGAAGCTTCTCTGCCAATCAAAACAATTTGAACAAGAGAAGCAAGAGCTTAATTCAAAATTTGAGGCCGAAGTCCAAAAAAACTCAGATTTGAAAAAATCATTGACAAGCCTTCAAGACAAATGTTTGGAATTTAGTAACAACTGTATTCAACAATTAAAAAAGATCTTTTATTCAGTTGGAGCCAGCAGTGGAAAGTTCACCCCTTCAGCTGAAAATTTGCCAAGAACCTTCGAACATATTGAAGCTGAAATTGATGAGCTTGACGAAGTTATAGCCGGGCACGGTGACTTCTGTGCCTGGGTAGCTTCTCGGGGAACTGCTGCAGCATTTCTGAAGGCTGGCTGTGATCATGGAAAAATTGTCAACAGGCCCAATTTCACTCTATCTCCATCAATTCTAGACGATATTCCTGACCTCGCCCGAAGCATTTCAAACAGATTTATAAAAATGGTATGGACAAAAGGCGGGCGAGAAAAGGCTGGAGACGAAGCTCGAAGTCATCTTGAACCAGTAAGAAATCATACCTTGTGCTTACCTTCTCCTTCAAACTTGATTTTTACTCACAATACCTTGATTCATGTAGGATGACGAAGCTGAAACTGATGCTTAAAGAATATGTCGCCGAAGCTGAAGCCTTGTGAAGATCAGTAGGAGTAGACTGTAGAAAAAACTCAAGAGACTTTTGTAATAACTTTTGTAAATACAGCTAAACTGTTCTTAATGAACTTTGTTCATACCTTGTAATATATCCTTACCCTTCCATTGAGGCGCTTTGATGTGGACGAAATTAGTATTTTGAGCCGAAGGCGAAAAAACACCTTCCCTTCTTTTCGTACACAACGAAGCATAAAAGACCGCTTCTTCTTTTTGCCGAAACCTTTCTTTTTTGTACACAACAAAGCATAAAAGACCGCTTCTTCTTTTTGCCGAAACAACCACTTATGCCATGATGATGATTATCCTATATATGCCTGAATGAATGTTTATGAATGCAAATGCTATGATGTAATGTGATGTGCGAATGAATGTCCAAACACATATCCGAAGCCATACCCTTAGCCATTATTTCCTTAGAAACAATCACACATCAGCTCTGCATTCCCTTAGGAACGACTTTGGAGCTTCTTCGCCTTTTACTTTCGGCGAAATCGGCGTTGACTTTTCGCTGTAAGCTCTGCATTCCCTTAGGAACGACTTTGGAGCTTCTTCGCCTTTTACTTTCGGCGGAATCAGCATTGACTTTTCGCTGTAAGCTCTGTATTCCCTTAGGAACGACTTTGGAGCTTCTTCGCCTTTTACTTTCGGCGGAATCAGCGTTGACTTTTCGCTGTAAGCTCTGCATTCCCTTAGGAACGACTTTGGAGCTTCTTCGCTTTTTCAGTTTTCGGCACTCAATGGTGCGTTCTCAGCTTTTACATTTACATTCCTTGGAGGATTTTGCTCTTATAGAACTAAAAAAGGAAATTACATATGATGGCCCCATTAAAAACCTTTCTCCCCCTTTAGAAAGGAAAAGGGTGCCATGAAAAAGAAAAGAAAAGACATAAAAAGTTACATCAAGTTACACATAATATCGCCGAAGCTCATCCGCATTCCAAGATCTTGGAATGTCGTTGCCGTCCATGTCCTTCAATCTGTATGAACCAGGTCTTGACGAAGATGCTACTAAGAAAGGTCCCTCCCATTTCAACTGTAACTTGCCCACTGTGTCTGGGTTGGCCACTCTCCGAAGCACCAAGTGTCCCGGCTCAATATTCTTTAGCCGAACTTTTCTATCTCGCCATTTGACTGTTTCGGCTTGGTATTTATTGATATTCTCCACAGCTTGAAGCCTGATCCCTTCTAAAGCATCTTTTTCCACAAAACAAGCATCTTCAGTACCTGATTCTGTCGAAGCTACTACTCTTATTGATCCAGTTTTAGCTTCTTCCGGAGTTATTGCTTCGTCACCGAATAATAACTTGAATGGAGTAAAACCTGTGGACCTTGATGTTGTTGTATTGTGGCTCCACACCACTTTGGTTAACTGATCTGGCCACTTTCCCCTGGGTTGATTGAAGATTAACTTCATTATTCCTGTCATTATGATGCCATTGGCTCTTTCAACGAGCCCATTTGACTCTGGATGCCTGACTGATGCAAAATGGATCTTCGTACCAATTTGATCGCAGAAATTTCTGAAAGCTTCGGAGTCGAACTGTGTTCCATTATCTACAGTGATGGCCTTCGGTACCCCGAAACGACAAACAATGTTCTGCTAGAAAAACTTTTGGACAGTGGCCGAAGTTATTGTGGCTAATGGCTTTGCCTCAATCCATTTAGAAAAATACTCCACAGCCACTATAACATATCTTAAATTCCCTTGAGCCGGTGGCAATGGACCTAACAAGTCAAGGCCCCACCTTTGCAATGGCCAGATGGGTTGTATGAGCTGTGTTAAAGACGAAGGTTGTTTTTGATCTCTTGCACATTTCTGACAGCCTTCGCACTTTTGAACTAATTCCGCTGCATCCGAAGCTGCCTTCGGCCAATAAAACCCTTGGCGGAAAACTTTTCCAAGTAACAGCCTAGATCCAATGTGAGATCCACACAGGCCTGCATGTATTTCTTTCATCAACTCTATACCTTCGGTTCTAGATAAACACTTGAGTAGTGGAGCACAAACTCCATGCTTGTACAACTCCCCTTCTATCTGACATATGGATGAGCTCTTGCTTCTATCCTCCTGTTATAAGCTTCGTCATCTGAAAGGAACTTACCCTGAAGGTAAGAGATGATCTCAGTTCTCCAATCTTCGCTATAAACAGGAGATATGTTGAGGACTGCTCTTTCAAGGAGTTCCACTGAAGGTGCCTTTATTGTTTCGAAAAACACATCTGAAGGTAAAGGCAGCCCCTGTGCTGCTGACTTAGCTAGCAAATCAGCATGCTCATTTTGTCCTCGAGGGATATTTTTGACAGAAAATCCTTCGAAGGAAGCTTCAATTCTTCGGACCGTGTCTAGATATTTTTCAAGCTTCGGATCTTTAGCCTTGCAACTCTTATCGATATGACCCGAAACAACCTGGGAATCAGTTTTAAAGATGGCCCTTCTGATTCCCATTGCTTTTAATTTCCGAAGGCCTAAAAGCAGGGCTTCGTACTCAGTAATATTGTTTGTACAGCTAAAATCGAGTCTTGCCGCATAACAAGTTTTAACTTTGGATGGTGAGACCAAGACAGCGGCTGCTCCTGCTCCGAAGGTTCCCCAAGACCCATCGCAAAACACTGTCCACACTTCGGCATCTTTATTTGTTTCTTCATCCTGAGCCCCTGGCGTCCAATCGGCAATGAAATCTGCCAACGCTTGAGATTGGATTGAGGATCTATGCACATAATCAATGCAAAATTCATTGAGCTCTGCAGCCCATTTTCCAATCCGTCCAGTAGCTTCTCTATTTCTCATAATATCCTTCAACGGCTGCGAAGAAGGAACAACAATGTTGTATGCCTGAAAGTAATGCCGAAGCTTCCTGGATGCCATCAAAACAGCATATAATACCTTCTCTAATTCTGTATAGTTTTTCTTTGATACACTAAGGACTTCAGATACAAAATACACTGGAACCTGCTTCTTGACTTGGCCAACGAGCTTCTCCTGGACAAGTGCTGCACTTACTGCTGAGCGCGAAGCTGCCACGTATAACAACAAAGGAGCCCCTGGCGTTGGTGGAGTTAATGTTGTTAAATCTATCAAATATTGCTTCAGCTCTTTAAAGGCTTTTTGTTGACTTGGTCCCCATTGAAAGACTTCAGCTGACTTCAGCACTTCGAAGAATGGTAAATTTCATTCTGCTAATCTGGATATGAATCTATTGAGAGATGCCAGCCTCCCTGCCAATCTTTGGGCCCCCTTTCTTGTAGTTGGTGGCTCCATTCGAAGTATAGCTTCAATTTTACTTGGATTAGCTTCAATTCCCTTTGTTGAAACCAAGCATCCAAGAAATTTCCCCTTCTTTACTCCGAAGACACATTTTTCTGGATTCAGCTTTAAGCCAGCTTGTTTGAAACTGGCGAAGGTCTCCTGCAAATCAGCAATATGATTTTCCTGTTTCGTGCTTTTTACAATGATGTCATCAACATAAGTTAGCACATTTCTGCCTATCTGAGACTGGAGGACCTTCGCAGTCATTCTGCTGAAACTTCCTCCAGCGTTTTTGAGCCCCTCAGGCATCCGAAGATAGCAATATGTGCCACTTGGGGTTATGAAGCTAGTCTTCGGCTCATCTTCCTTCTTCATCCAGATTTGGTGATAGCCTGAGTAACAGTCTAGCAGACTCATGAGCTCTGAAGAAGCTGCTGCATCAACTAAAGAGTCTATCCTTGGCAATGGGAATTCGTCCTTCGGACAAGCCTTGTTGAGATCTGTAAAATCGATACACATTCTCCACTTGCCGTTGGCCTTCTTTACCATAACAGTGTTAGCTAGCCATTCTGGGTACTTTACTTCTCTGATAACTCCTGCACTGAGGAGTCTTTTTACTTCATTACGAGCACCTTCGGCCTTATCATCAGACATTTTCCGAAGCCTCTGCTTTCTGGGTCTGAAGGATGGGTCAACATTGAGCGAGTGTTCAATAACATCCCGATTTACTCCGCAGAGGTCATTAGCTGACCATGCAAAAACATCTTTGTTGTTGAACAAAAACCTTATCAAGGTTTTCTCCTGGTCTTCGGATAATTGAGAGCCCAACAACACCTTCTGCTCTGCTATGTCCTCACATAAGAGCATGGGCTTTGGCTGATCCGCTGAAGCTGCTTTCTCCCTTCTGAATTTGTACTGTTCACAAGCTTCAGGTCCATCTATGTTATGGATTGCTTTTGAGTCAGTCCAGCTTCCTTCGGCCCTTCTGGCAGCTTCCTGACTTCCATGAATAGCGATGGGTCCTTGATCCGAAGGTATCTTCATGCAAAGATAGGCAGGATGAAGAATTGCTTCGAAAGCATTGAGGGTGCCACGGCCAATAATTGCATTGTAAGGGTATTCCATGTCAACAATGTCAAACACAACTTGCTCAGTTCTAGTGTTGTTGATGAACCCGAAGGTCACTGACATGGTGATCTTGCCCAGCGCTACAATCTGTCTTCCTCCGAAGCCACAGAGAGGGTGCGTAGCATCATGAATCTTATCTTCTGGCTCTTGCATTTGCCTGAAGGCCTTGGCAAATATGATATCAGCTGCACTGCCTGTATCAACCAAGACATTGTGGACCAAAAACCCTTTGATGACACAAGAGATAACCATGGCATCGTTGTGTGGGTAATCCTTGAGTTGAAGGTCCTCTTGGGAGAAGGTAATAGGAATGTGAGACCATCTCGACTTGATGAAGGGTCCTTGCACCCCAACATGCTGTACCCTTCTCTGCGCTTCCTTCTTCTGCTTCTTGTTGGCTGGCTCTGAACATGAACCGCCTGTTATCGGGAACAGCAGCTTCGGAGCCGAAGCAGCTCCAGCTTGATTGTTGAACGAAGCCATCAGCTCAAAAAAGTGGAAGTGAGTTCACCGGAGGTGGGCGCCAATGTTGGAGACTTGTTCTCAGATGCTATGAATCAAGAACAAGGCAACACAGAAAGAAGTTAATGGTTAATGCCCTTCGTCCTTCGAAGCATTATTTCCCTTAGGATATAATGATCTTTAGACGAAGGTCATGAAGGACATACCTTCATCATCACAGTTTATATTGATAAAAGGAGAAGTATATGAAACATGAGAGAATAACATGAATGATCACATAACTTTATTACATGTCCTTATTATATAATCATGGAAGAATAGAAACAATATTGAATCGCATTTGTACCTTCGGCTTGATAGAAGGCAAAAATACAAGCGTGACGCACGAGCGAGTACAAGTCAGCGTGAACAGTACGTGGGTACTGTTCGTCTATTTATAGACACAGGACACAGCCTGTGAAGAATTACAATTATGCCCCTCATAAAAGTTTACAACATTGACTCGGACCTTTATGGACTAAAAGGTCAATCTATCTTTAAGTCGGTTTGTAATACCGAAGCTTCATGAAGAGGAACCTTCGGTCATCTCCTGGGGACAGCTTCAGCCGAAGCTGCTTTTTCCTTCAGGACCTTCGGCGCAACGAAGCATGGCCCCAACACCTTCGTAGCTATGCTATTGCTACAACTTAACTTTATGCAGTCACTCCCGCTTATGATATCAATGTTCCAAAATGGTAAGTTTACATTATTGTTGTTAATCCGATGGTTAAACAAGATTATTGCATATTAATTGGAACATGGAGTGACCACCCGGGAAAACAGTGCAACCACGAGTGCTATCATGGCTCTGGCTTTGGTAATTAGCTTTATATGCTTAGTGCCTGGCAACCTTACCTGAAATATGGGCAAGAGGGGGAGCGGTAGGTGTTGGCAGCCCAAGTTAACATGGGGACGTATTCTTGGCTAAGGTACCTCACCCAGGGGGCCACCACCATCGTCTTTAGAAACCTTAGCGGGTTGCTTCGTATTAAGTGTATTTTGTGAAAGCCTCATAGTGGATCCCTAGCCACTCACCTCGGAAGTGTTTATGGGTTTTGGCCGACCCAGGCTAGAGGGGATACACGGCTTGTGGGTAAAGTTGTACCACCTCTGCAGAGTGTAAAACTGATATATCAGCCGTGCTCACGGTTATGAGCAGCCTGGACTCCTCACATGATAATTGAACTTGAAGATGGAAATAAATCGAGATCCGATGATCTGCCAATGGTTTGCTTAAGTGGTTTCACTTAAGTGTTTTTGATATACTCTTATACCTTTGTTTAATGGGAATACTTGGGATTCACACTTATTAGTAATCAGGTGTTGATAGTAAAATGTTGACCAACTAAAATGCTTACTGCTCAACCTCAGCCTCACCTTGTTATACCTGCATTAGTTTTTCCCCCACTTGCTGAGCCCCGACCATAAGTGAGCTCACCCTTGCTTAATTTTGATCAGAAGTTGCAGATGAAGATATGATGCTGAACTCCATGGATGCTAGTCTAGTGATACCCCCGGTCATCTTCCTGTGGATGGATGTCCATGTCTCGCTGTACTTTGATGAATAAAGGTTAAGACATTATGTCTGTTCGAAGTGTAATATGTTAATATAATCGTTATTTACGCTTTTATGCATTGTTCTTTTGATATATTACACTTGTGACGTCAACATATGTGTGGAAATAGATCCTGGCACACATATGCTATGCACCCGGCTCTGCCCTTTGGAAACGGGTGTGACAACACACCAAAGAGATCAAATGCTCTCCCAAGTCCAAAAATCATTCCAAACAATTTAGTGACTAGTGTGAGAGTGACTTGTGTTCATTTGAGCTCTTGCGCTTGGATTGCTTCTTTTCTTTCTCATTCTTTCTTGTGATCAACTCAATTGTAACCGAGGCAAGAGACACCAATTGTGTGGTGGTCCTTGCGGGGACTTAGTGTCCCAGTTGAATGAGAAGAGAAGCTCACTCGGTCTAAGTGACCGTTTGAGAGAGGGAAAGGGTTGAAAGAGACCCGGTCTTTGTGACCACCTCAATGGGGAGTAGGTTTGCAAGAACCAAACCTCGGTAAAACAAATCACCGTGTCACACTCTCCATTTGCTTGTGATTTGTTTTTCGCCCTCTCTCTCAGACTCGATTTTAATTCTAACGCTAACCCCGACTTGTAGTTGTGCTTAAACTTTGTAAATTTCAGATTCGCCCTATTCACCCCCCTCTAGGTGACTTTCAATTGGTATCAGAGCCCGGTGCTTCATTAGAGCCTAACCGCTCGAAGTGATGTCGGGAGATCATGCCAAGAAGGAGATGGTGACCGGCGACAAGCCCGTTACAAGCCACGGGAAGGCTCCATCGGGAGAGTCCCGCAACAAGGGGAAGGAGAAGGAATCCCCTTCACACAAGTCGCATCGGAGTGGCGAAAAGAAAAAGAAGATGAGGAAGGTGGTCTACTACGAGACCGACTCTTCATCGCCATCCACCTCCGGCTCCGACGCGCCGTCCGTAACTTCTAAGCGCCATGAGCGCAAGAAGTTTAGTAAGATTCCCCTACACTACCCTCACATTTCTAAACGTACTGCATTACTTTCCGTTACATTAGGCAAACCACCGGTTTTTGACGGTGAAGATTATTACATGTGGAGTGACAAAATGAGGCATCACCTAACCTCACTCCACACAAGTATTTGGAACGTTGTTGAGTTTGGTGTGCAGGTACCATCCATAGGGGATGAGGACTATGATTCGGACGATGTTGCCCAAATCCGGCACTTCAACTCCCAAGCCACCACTATACTCCTCGCCTCTCTAAGTCGAGAGGAGTATAACAAGGTGCAAGGGTTGAAGAGCGCCAAAGAGATTTGGGATGTACTCAAAACAGCGCACGAAGGAGATGAGGTGACCAAGATCACCAAAAGGGAGACGATCGAGGCGGAGCTCGGTCGATTCATGCTTCACCAAGGGGAGGAGCCACAAGCGATATACAACCGGCTCAAGACCTTGGTGAACCAAGTGCGCAACCTCGGAAGCACCAAATGGGATGACCATGAGATGGTCAAGGTTATTCTAAGATCACTAGTTTTTCTTAATCCTACTCAAGTACAATTAATTCATGGTGATCCTAGATACAAAATAATGTCTCCTGAGGAAGTGATAGGTAAATTTGTGAGCTTTGAACTAATGATCAAAGGCTCCAAAAAGATCATCAAGTAAGGCGCATCCTCCTCCGTACCCGAAGCACAACCCGTTGCATTCAAAGGAACGGAGGAGAAGAAAGAAGATTCTACTCCAAGTAGAATCCCCATCGACGCCTCCAAGCTCGATAATGAGGAGATGGCGCTCATCATCAAGAGCTTCCGTCAAATCCTCAAACAAAGGAAGGGGAAAGATTACAAGCTCCGTTCCAAGAAGGTGTGCTACAAATGTGGTAAGCCCGGTCATTTCATTGCTAAATGTCCATTATCTAGTGATAGTGACAGGGGCGACGACAAGAAGGGAAAGAGGAGAGAAAAGAAGAGGTATTACAAGAAGAAGGGCGGCGATGCCCATGTTTGCCGGGAGTGGGACTCCGACGAGAGCTCCACCGACTCCTCCTCCGACGAGGACGCCGCCAACATCACCGTCAACAAAAGGCTCCTCTTCCCCAACGTCGGCCACAAGTGCCTCATGGCAAAGGATGGCAAAAAGAAGAAGGTGAAATCCAAATCCTCCACTAAATATGCAACATCTAGTGATGAGGCTAATTCTAGTGATGATGAGGATGATTTATTTACTCTCTTTGCCAACTTGAACATGCAACAAAAGGAAAATTAAATGAATTGATTAGCACTATTCATGATAAGGATGAACTCTTGGATAGCCAAGAGGACTTCCTAATTAAAGAAAACAAAAAGCATGTTAAAGTGAAAAATGCTTATGCTCTAGAAGTAGAAAAATGTGAAAAATTAACTAATAAGCTAAGCACTTGCCATGATATTATTTCCAACCTTAGAAATGAGAATGCCAATTTAATTGCTAAGGTTGGGAAGCTTGATGCTTGTGATGATTCAATTGTTAGTCTTAGAAATGATAATGCTAATTTAATTGCTAAGATTGACAATTTGAATGCTTCTCTTTCTAGCCTTAAAATTGAAAATGAAAAATTGATTGCTAAGGCTAAGGATTTAGATGTTTGCAATGCTTCCTTTTCCAATCTTAGAGATGAGAATGATATTTTGCATGCTAAGATTGCTGAATTAAATACTTGCAAACTCTCTACATCTTCCGTTGAGCATGTTACTATTTGTACTAGATGTAGAGATGTTAATGTAGATGCTATTCATGATCACCTTGCTTTAATTAAACAACAAAATGATCACATAGCTACATTAACTGCTAAAATTAATGAGCATGACTTAGAAAATGAAAAATTTAAATTTGCTAGAAGCATGCTCTATAGTGGGAGACACCCTGGTATTAAGGATGGCATTGGCTTCAAACAGGGAGACAATGTCAAGCTTAATGCCCCACCTAAACGATTATCTAATTTTGTTAAGGGCAAGGCTCCCATGGTTCAGGATAACGAGAGTTATATTTTGTACCCTGCCGGTTATCCCGAACACAAAATTAGGAGAATTCACTCTAGGAAGTCTCACTCTGGTCCTAATCATGCTTTTATGTATAAGAGTGAGGCATCTAGTTCTAGGCAATCAACCCATGCTAAATTGCCTAAGAAGAAAACTCCTGCTGCATCAAATGATCATAATGTTTCTTTCAAAACTTTTGATGCTTCTTATGTGCTAACCAACAAATCAGGCAAGGTGGTTGCCAAGTACATTGGGGGCAAACACAAGGGATCAAATACTTGTGTTTGGGTACCCAAAGTTCTTGTATCTAATGTCAAAGGACCCAAAACTGTTTGGGTACCTAAAATCAAGAACTAAATCTGTTTTGTAGGTTTATGCATCCGGGGGCTCAAGTTGGATCATCGACAGCGGATGCACAAACCATATGACTGGGGAGAAAAGAATGTTCTCCTCCTACGAGAAAAACCAAGATCCCCAACGAGCTATCACATTCGGGGATGGAAATCAAGGGTTGGTCAAAGGATTGGGTAAAATTGCTATTTCACCTGACCACTCTATTTCCAATGTTTTTCTTGTAGATTCTTTAGATTACAACTTGCTTTCTGTTTCCCAATTATGTAAAATGGGTTACAACTGTCTTTTCACGGATACAGGTGTTACTGTCTTTAGAAGAAGTGATGATTCAGTAGCTTTTAAGGGAGTATTAGAGGGTCAGCTATACTTAGTTGATTTCAATAGAGCTGAACTCGATACTTGCTTAATCGCTAAGACTAACATGGGTTGGCTCTGGCACCGCCGACTAGCCCATGTTGGAATGAAGAATCTTCACAAGCTTCTAAAGGGAGAGCACATTTTGGAACTAACAAATGTGTATTTTGAGAAAGACAAGATTTGTAGCGCATGCCAAGCAGGGAAGCAAGTTGGTGTTCATCATCCACATAAGAACATCTTGATGACTGACAGGCCACTCGAGCTCCTCCACATGGACCTATTCGGCCCGATCGCTTACATAAGCATCAGCGGGAGTAAGTACTGTCTAGTTATTGTGGATGACTATTCTTGCTTCACTTGGGTATTCTTTTTATAGGAAAAATCTCAAACCCAAGAGACCTTAAAGGGATTCTTGAGACGGGCTCAAAATGAGTTCGGCTTGAGGATCAAGAAAATTAGAAGCGACAATGGGACGGAGTTCAAGAACTCACAAATAGAAGGCTTTCTTGAGGAGGAGGGCATCAAGCATGAGTTCTCTTCTCCCTACATGCCACAACAAAATGGTGTAGTGGAGAGGAAGAATAGAACTCTATTGGACATGGCAAGGACCATGCTTGATGAGTACAATACTTCGGATCGGTTTTGGGCCGAGGCGGTCAACACAGCATGCTACGCCATCAACCGATTGTATCTACACCGAATCCTCAAGAAGACATCTTATGAACTCCTCACCGGTAAAAAGCCAAATATTTCATATTTTAGAGTCTTTGGTAGCAAATGCTTCATTCTTGTTAAAAGAGGTAGAAAATCCAAATTTGCTCCTAAGGCTGTAGAAGGCTTTTTACTAGGATATGATTCAAACACAAGGGCATATAGAGTCTTTAATAAGTCCACTGGACTAGTTGAAGTTTCTTGTGACATTGTGTTTGATGAGACTAACGGCTCCCAAGTGGAGCAAGTTGATCTTGATGAATTAGATGATGAAGAGGCTCCATGCGTCACGCTAAGGAACATGTCCATTGGGGATGTGTGTCTTAAGGAATCCGAAGAGCCCATTCAAGCACAAGATCAACCTTCTTCCTCCATGCAAGCATCTCCACCAACTCAAGATGAGGATGAGGCTCAAGATGATGAAGAAGAAGATCAAGAAGATGAGCTACCTCAAGAGGAGGGCGATGATCAAGGGGGAGATGCCCATGATCAAGACAAGGAAGATGAACAAGACCCAAGGCCACCACACCCAAGAGTCCACCAAGCAATCCAACGAGATCACCCCGTGAACACCATCCTAGGAGACATTAATAAGGGGGTAACTACTCGATCTCGGGTTGCTCATTTTTGTGAACATTACTCGTTTGTTTCCTCTATTGAGCCACACAGGGTAGAGGAAGCACATCAAGATTCGGATTAGGTGATGGCAATGCAAGAGGAGCTCAACAATTTCAAAAGGAATGAGGTATGGCATTTAGTTCCACGTCCTAACCAAAATGTTGTAGGAACCAAGTGGGTCTTCCACAACAAACAAGATGAGCATGGTGTGGTGACAAGGAACAAGGCACGACTTGTGGCCAAAGGGTACTCACAAGTCGAAGGTTTAGATTTCGGTGAAACCTATGCACCCGTAGCTAGGCTTGAGTCAATTTGAATATTACTTGCCTATGCTACTCACCATGACTTTAAGCTCTACCAAATGGACGTGAAGAGTGCTTTCCTCAACGGACCTATCAAGGAAGAGGTCTATGTTGAGCAACCTCCAGGCTTTGAAGATAGTGAGTATCCTAACCATGTTTACAAACTCTCTAAGGCGCTTTATGGGCTTAAGCAAGCTCCAAGAGCATGGTATGAATGCCTAAGAGATTTTCTTATCACTAATGGCTTCAAAGTCGGAAAGGCCGATCCTACTTTATTCACTAAAACCATTGAGAATGATTTGTTTGTATGCCAAATTTATGTTGATGATATCATATTTGGGTCTACTAACAAATCTATTTGTGAAGAATTTAGTAGGATCATGATTCAAAAATTCGAGATGTCTATGATGGGGGAGTTGAAGTACTTTCTAGGCTTTCAAGTGAAGCAACTCCAAGAGGGCACCTTCATCAGCCAAACAAAGTATATTCAAGATATTCTCACCAAGTTTGGAATGAAGGATGCCAAGCCCATCAAGACACCCATGGGAACCAATGGGCATCTCGACCTCGACACGGGAGGTAAATCCGTAGATCAAAAGGTATACCGGTCGATGATAGGTTCTTTACTCTATTTATGTGCATCTCGACCGGACATTATGCTCTCTGTATGCATGTGTGCAAGGTTCCAAGCCGACCCTAAGGAAGTTCATGTAACACCCGGTTTTAAAAGACAAAGCCGGGTGCATCTCATACATGCGCCAAGAAGACAACATATATAATAACAGAGTGTATGGAGATAAATGTCATAATAATCAGAGTATTTATTACATAGCGGAAGACTTACAAAAATAAAATATAAATATAACACGAACTAAGGATCGTCGGCGCCAATGTCAACTGAGAAACGCCACCTAGATCAGATCAAACTCCTCGATACTTGACTCCACTTGAAACCACCTGTTCTTCTCCTGTGGGGGGGGGTGTGAGACAGCAAGGGTGAGCTCACACATGATCATAGCTCAACAAGTTGTGGGGAACCAGTGGACATAAACTCACAAAGGTGTGAGTTCATGTGATGTGTAAGGCTAATCAATGATAGGGGTTAAAGCTGAGCATTGCTTTTAAGTAGTTGGTCAAAATTTTATTAGCAATTACTAAGTGTAAGTAAATACCAAACCATAAGTAGAATAATAGAACAAAATTAATAATAAACCCATGCAATGCGAATGACAAAATTGAATTTAAGTTCCATAATTTAAACATCAGAGAGTCCTGAGCCGCTCATGACCGTGAGCTCGGCTAGTATACCAGTTTTACACTCTGCAGAGGTTGTACCCTTTACCCACAAGTCATGTTACCCATCTGCCAAGGGGTCGCGACTCCCCATATACCTCTACCTAGGAAGCACGGCAGGGCAACACTACGAGGCCTTTACAAAGTTCCACTAGCTTCCGAAAACCCGCTACAGTTTATGGGAAGATCCAGTAAAGGGTTCCTGGCTGATAGCCATCGCAGCAAAATCAACCAGGGACCTCCCCGCACTGACCTCTCCCCTACTGCCCTTGCCCCTTTCGGGTAAGGTAGTCTTCCACTAGCTTTCCTAATTAGTCAGCCAAGGGCGTCCCATTCCACCCTTGTGGTGGCACGTGGTTCTCAAGTTAAGCTCTATGTTCCAATTAACATTAATGATATCAACATGAACATAAACAGAATAACAACAAGAATTGGAACATAGAGGTAATAAATGATTATCCCAAAACCATATAAAGCAATAGCAAACTACCCAAGTGATTCAGGGGTAAACAAGGTAATGAGATAAACAATCTAGGGTGACCTATTGGGCCCCATCAAAATTAACCTATGCATGAGTATGTGATATTAAAGAACATTATTGGGTAAAATGTGGTCAAGGGCACAACTTGCCTGCAATGAGCTCCTGCTCAGCTACTTCAACCTGCTGCTCACCAGGATCTTCAACAACGGGCTCTTCTACTCGCCACAATACAAACAAACACAATGCATACAAAGAATTTAACATTACACCAAACATGTAAACAAAATACTCAGAAATATTCTACATATTAAAATAAAAACCTAGGAACTGGAATCATAATTTTCTGAGTTATAGATTTTAAGTTATGCATTTTCAAGGGTTTTATGTGCTTTAAATAGGATTAAGTGATAAATAAATTTCCTTACTGTTTTCATGATAAAACAGAGACACTAAGTGCTAGAGAATAAAATTACAAAATTTTAGGAACTGGAATGGATTAATTTGGAGTTAGTATGAATTTTCTATGAATTATTGAAGTTCTAGCAATTATTTTCCTATTAAAAAATCTATTTAATAATCATTTTCTCTGGTTTTATAAAGTCCTGGACCGGGCCTCAATATCTGATAACCGTAGGGGGCTCGGGGTAAATCTCTTGAGACACAGCGTACAGTGGAGAGGGACGGCGGGTTCTAATTCTGGCAAGTGGAGGGACTCTTTAGCTAAATGGCACCGCGAAGAGGTATCTTTTAATTCTGGCCGTCCGATCACGGCTGATCGGCCCAGATCAGAATTATGCTACCCAACTCTACTATCCATCCTGGTCGCTCGATCCGGCATCCACGGCTGAAAACCCCACACGCTTACATGTAATCCTAACCGCATGCTAGAGGATCAACGGCCACGAGCTATTGAAGCGAAGGGGTACCAGGCGATTTAATCCAAGCCATCCGCTGGCCGATCAATGGCCACCGTGAACTCACCCACCTTGCTCCCGTTAGCCAGCGCCACCAGGGGTGGCAGCGCCGCCGCGCGGCAAGGTACGCCGGCGAACAATCAAGCCAAGGCTTTGGTGCACTAAATTAGTCACGGATAGGTGCTACACGCAGAGGAATTCGAATCGTATACAAGGCAGTGGTTCTTACTGGCGGAGGTGGCGAGCCGAGCTCTGCCCACGGCGCACGGTGATTTGGTGAGGGCGCCAGACGTCCGGCGAGCAATTCGCGGTGCCCCAGCTCTCGGACTCACCCGTCGCGGTACCAGACGAATCCACGGCGACCCCGCGAAGGTCACCGGCCTGATTCCCGAGCCCCTATGGCGTTGTTGAAGAAATCCCCAAAGCGGCGGACGACGGACTCTCCTTCTCGGCACTGTTTTCTTGGTCACGGGAGGGTGGCTAGCTTCGTGGGGCTTTCGGTTTCGCGGTTAGAGGATTGGAGCTTTGGAGGGGCGAGGCGTGACACCTCTTATGCGCAGGTGATCGGTCAGCAACGGATTCCTCGGTGCTCACTGCGACGCGGCATGCACGGTTTCTGTTGCGCCCGGAAACGCAGGGAAGGTCGATGCAGCCCGAGATCTAGGCGAGGTCTTCGGATCGAGTGGACCACTCGGAAACACCGGCAACACAACCCATGCGAGGATCGGCTGGTTGCAACGGCCGAGGTCCACGGAGTTCGGTTACGGCGCCCACGGTTATCTCGGAGACGACGGTTCCGACAGACCGGTCCCACGCGGGAGTGACTCAAGCGAGGCAGTCACACAGCGAGCGCGCGGCGTGATGACAACGTGGGTCCCGCCAGTCATCGAGAGAGGCATCGCAGGCATACTAGCGCCACTGAACGGAAGGACGCTGGCGAGCGGGCCCCCAGTCGGCAGTGACACAAGCGCGCACAAGGTATACTGGCTGGCGATGTGGGCCCCGGCCGTCGGCGCCTTCGCGCGCGCGGTCGTGAGGCGCGAAGATGGGCCGTGTGGTGTGCTTTTCCTGGTGGGCCGAAAGGGACGAAGTCGGCCCAGCTGCCAGGTTTGGTCTTTTCCTTTTTATTTTCTGTTTTCTGTTTTCTTTTTCTTTATAATTTTCAAATTCATAATTTAATTTCCATTCAAGTTCAAACTTCTGGGTACACCTGTGTTCTCATAAAATATACATCTTAAACATGGCATGAGATGAGTTTATTTATTTTTTTCTTTAACATTTATCTCTCCATTTGTATGGTATTCTTCTCTTTTCTCAAATTCTAGGATCCCTTTTAGGTTTTGAATTCCACTTTGGACTCTTTACTATATTCCTGGTCACAAAATGCACCCACAAAAACAATATCCAGCATGATGCAAAATTTTAATGGCATATATTCTTTTTATTAATTATTTGCTTTTGAATATGTTGTTCACATGGGATGATGCATAAAGATCAAACTCACATAAAGAGAAATTGTTTTCTCTATTGGTATATTTTCCTAGCAATTTACAAATGGGTGTTACAAATCCTACCCCCCTTAAAAATAATCTCGTCCTCGAGATTTAGGAAGATCTAGGGAAAAGGTGGGGAAAATCGATGCGAAGCTCTTCTTCTCTTTCCCAAGTTGCTTCATCTTCACCGTGGTGACTCCATTGCACTTTGCACATCTTTATCACCTTATTTCTTGTAACTCGAGTCAATGTATCCAAAATCTTGATCGGGTACTCCGTGTAAGTCAAATCACCTTGAACACTGAGCTCTTCCATTGGTAGTTGTTCGTGAGGGACACGGGGATACTTCTTAAGTTGAGACACATGAAATACATTATGCATATCCGATAGACTATCCGGTAACTCGAGTTGGTAGGCCATCTCCCCAACTCTTCTAAAGATCAAGAATGGTCCAATATAGCGAGGGAACAATTTGCCCTTAATCTTGGATCTCCTCATTCCATGAAGTGATGACACCTTGAGGTACACATGATTTCTTTCCTCAAATTCCAGTGGTCTTCTTCTACTATCAGCATATCTCTTTGGTCTAGTCTGAACTATCCTCAAGTTCTCTCGAATTATACAAACTTGTTCTTCTGCCTCTTGAATAAGTTTGGGTCCAAAGAATTGTCTTCCTCTAGTCTGGTCCAAAATAGAGGAGTCCTGCATTTCCTGTCATATAGAGTCTCGAACGGTGACATCTTTAGACTGGCCTGGTAATTATTATCATATGAGAACTCAGCATAAGGTAGACTCTTGTCCCAACTACTACCATGCTGAAGGGCACAAGCTCTCAACATATCTTCCAGTACTTGGTTAGTCCTTTCGGTCAGTCCATCAGTCTGAGGTAGGCCAAACTAAAATTCAACTTCGCATCCGCATTCTCATGAAAACTTTTCCAAAATTCTGGGGGTAAACTGTGATCCTCTTATCCAAAACGATCTTCTTTGGTACTCCATGTAAACACACAATCCGAGTCATGGGCTTCCTTTAAAATAGTCTCACGGAGACTTTCAATCTCGGGGACACATATCTTGTCCTTGAACCATATTGTGCCTTGCTCATCTTCCGTGAATTCCGGAACTCGATCTTCGGTAATCAGATCCTTAATCTCTTGTGTCTTAGCATCACCAATTTATCCTTTGCGGATCTCTTGCTTCAAAGTAGCTTCCACATCAATAATAACTCCTTCAGTATGAGCAGCTATACCCAGGTTAAGTCTCCTGAAATTCTCAACAATCTCATCGAGTAGCTGGGCAACAACAGCTAAATGAACATGTTCCTTGCGACTCAAGGCATCTATAACCAAATTCGCCTTGCCCGGGTGATAGTAAATTTCCAAATCGTAATCCTTAATGAGCTCCAACCAACGGCGTTGCCTAAGGTCGAGATCCTTCTGAGTGAATATATACTTCAAACTCTTATGATCCGTATATACTTGGCACTTAGTTCCCACTTAAATTCTCTTCCCTACTCCAAAAGTGAGGTCCTGCAAGTCCCAAGAAACTCCGAATCTCAGTGACTGTAGTGGGTACTCTCCACTCCATTATCTCCTTAACTTTAGCAGGATCCACTGCTATTCCTCTATTAGAAATGATATGTCCAAGAAATGACACTTCGCCAATCCAAAACTCGCATTTACCGTACTTGGCGTAGAGTTGATTATCTTAAAGCTTCTGTAGCACCAACCTTAGATGTTCTTCATGGTCACTCTCATTCTTAGAATAGATAAGAATATCGTCGATGAACACCACGACGAATCTGTCCAAATACTCCAAAAACATCTTATTCATCAAATCCATAAAATAAGCTGGTGCATTAGTTAATCCAAACGACATAACGATGAACTTATATAATCCATATCGAGTCGAGAAAGCCGTCTTAGGAATATCTGATGGTCTAATCTTCATCTGATGGTACCCCAATCGGAGGTCAATCTTCGAGAATACCTTGGCACCTCTCATCCGATTAAATAAATCCTTAATGCGGGGGTAACAGAAACCTGTTCTTCACAGGGACATCATTAAGGAACCTTTAATCCACGCACATCCCTTGCAATCCATCTTTCTTCTTTACAAACAAAACTGGTACTCTCCAAGGTGAGGAACTCGGTCGTAAGCAACTAGCCTCTTGTAATTCCGTTCACTGATTCTTCAGTCCCTTTAGGTGTAATTACTCTCATGGGTTTTCTCATATTGTCCAACACATATGCCCAAACCAAAATCTCAGCATGACGCATAATTTTATTAGCAACTCATGGGGACAGATAGACCTTTTTATTCCTCCTAAAATGGTATCATACCGAATACTAACTAAAGGAACATGTAGATCTTACAAATAGTAGTAATTTATATATATGTTAATGTAGCTTGGTGGAGCTGGTGGTGGTGGAGATGGTGGTTGCTCTTGTCGTTGTCTCTCCAACCGTGATTGCCTTATTTCTTGCTGTATCTCCAGACGGGCCTGACGTATTTCCTCGCGTTCTTGTCTTATCTGGTTTTGCATTTCGGTCATCATGTCTGTCAATTGCTGTATTACCATCCTTTGGGTTGCGATCACTTGCTCGGTTTCAATAGGTGGAGGATTTGGAGGATTCATTTCTGTTTGCTGTTGCGTGCTAATCTTTCCTTTCCTGGTATTGACCATCTGAGTTAGATACATAAGGTAAGAAAGAGCAGTAGGCAAGGCAGTAGTTACAATCATGTCATTTTGGGGGATTTATTAGCTAAGCAGATTAATATCTCACCTACTATAGCTAATTCAATACCTTATGTTGGTACATGCTAAGATGTCCATCTATAATAATTCAATCAATCAAAGAAGCAAATCAGGCATTTAGCATCAACACAATCAAACAACATTTTAAATAGAGAAAATAGTTTTAAATTTGTCTTAGGTTCCCTATCTCTTAGAAAGATCATAGTCATAGGATTCCAAGGTGTGAAATCCATCTTGTCTTAGAGTAGAAAAGGTAAGAATGATCAGAGTAGAATAGTAGAAGGTGAGACAGGATCAAGATAAGTGTAGAAAGAATCAGAATGAGATAAGTAGGTAAGGGTTTGTCCATTTCTATCTAGGTCTCGTCCTACAGTCAACTTTTCCTCTGATACCACTTCTGTAACACCCGGTTTTAAAAGACAAAGCCGGGTGCATCTCATACATGCGCCAAGAAGACAACATATATAATAACAGAGTGTATGGAGATAAATGTCATAATAATCAGAGTATTTATTACATAGCGGAAGACTTACAAAAATAAAATATAAATATAACACGAACTAAGGATCGTCGGCGCCAATGTCAACTGAGAAACGCCACCTAGATCAGATCAAACTCCTCGATACTTGACTCCACTTGAAACCACCTGTTCTTCTCCTGTGGGGGGGGTGTGAGACAGCAAGGGTGAGCTCACACATGATCATAGCTCAACAAGTTGTGGGGAACCAGTGGACATAAACTCACAAAGGTGTGAGTTCATGTGATGTGTAAGGCTAATCAATGATAGGGGTTAAAGCTGAGCATTGCTTTTAAGTAGTTGGTCAAAATTTTATTAGCAATTACTAAGTGTAAGTAAATACCAAACCATAAGTAGAATAATAGAACAAAATTAATAATAAACCCATGCAATGCGAATGACAAAATTGAATTTAAGTTCCATAATTTAAACATCAGAGAGTCCTGAGCCGCTCATGACCGTGAGCTCGGCTAGTATACCAGTTTTACACTCTGCAGAGGTTGTACCCTTTACCCACAAGTCATGTTACCCATCTGCCAAGGGGTCGCGACTCCCCATATACCTCTACCTAGGAAGCACGGCAGGGCAACACTACGAGGCCTTTACAAAGTTCCACTAGCTTCCGAAAACCCGCTACAGTTTATGGGAAGATCCAGTAAAGGGTTCCTGGCTGATAGCCATCGCAGCAAAATCAACCAGGGACCTCCCCGCACTGACCTCTCCCCTACTGCCCTTGCCCCTTTCGGGTAAGGTAGTCTTCCACTAGCTTTCCTAATTAGTCAGCCAAGGGCGTCCCATTCCACCCTTGTGGTGGCACGTGGTTCTCAAGTTAAGCTCTATGTTCCAATTAACATTAATGATATCAACATGAACATAAACAGAATAACAACAAGAATTGGAACATAGAGGTAATAAATGATTATCCCAAAACCATATAAAGCAATAGCAAACTACCCAAGTGATTCAGGGGTAAACAAGGTAATGAGATAAACAATCTAGGGTGACCTATTGGGCCCCATCAAAATTAACCTATGCATGAGTATGTGATATTAAAGAACATTATTGGGTAAAATGTGGTCAAGGGCACAACTTGCCTGCAATGAGCTCCTGCTCAGCTACTTCAACCTGCTGCTCACCAGGATCTTCAACAACGGGCTCTTCTACTCGCCACAATACAAACAAACACAATGCATACAAAGAATTTAACATTACACCAAACATGTAAACAAAATACTCAGAAATATTCTACATATTAAAATAAAAACCTAGGAACTGGAATCATAATTTTCTGAGTTATAGATTTTAAGTTATGCATTTTCAAGGGTTTTATGTGCTTTAAATAGGATTAAGTGATAAATAAATTTCCTTACTGTTTTCATGATAAAACAGAGACACTAAGTGCTAGAGAATAAAATTACAAAATTTTAGGAACTGGAATGGATTAATTTGGAGTTAGTATGAATTTTCTATGAATTATTGAAGTTCTAGCAATTATTTTCCTATTAAAAAATCTATTTAATAATCATTTTCTCTGGTTTTATAAAGTCCTGGACCGGGCCTCAATATCTGATAACCGTAGGGGGCTCGGGGTAAATCTCTTGAGACACAGCGTACAGTGGAGAGGGACGGCGGGTTCTAATTCTGGCAAGTGGAGGGACTCTTTAGCTAAATGGCACCGCGAAGAGGTATCTTTTAATTCTGGCCGTCCGATCACGGCTGATCGGCCCAGATCAGAATTATGCTACCCAACTCTACTATCCATCCTGGTCGCTCGATCCGGCATCCACGGCTGAAAACCCCACACGCTTACATGTAATCCTAACCGCATGCTAGAGGATCAACGGCCACGAGCTATTGAAGCGAAGGGGTACCAGGCGATTTAATCCAAGCCATCCGCTGGCCGATCAATGGCCACCGTGAACTCACCCACCTTGCTCCCGTTAGCCAGCGCCACCAGGGGTGGCAGCGCCGCCGCGCGGCAAGGTACGCCGGCGAACAATCAAGCCAAGGCTTTGGTGCACTAAATTAGTCACGGATAGGTGCTACACGCAGAGGAATTCGAATCGTATACAAGGCAGTGGTTCTTACTGGCGGAGGTGGCGAGCCGAGCTCTGCCCACGGCGCACGGTGATTTGGTGAGGGCGCCAGACGTCCGGCGAGCAATTCGCGGTGCCCCAGCTCTCGGACTCACCCGTCGCGGTACCAGACGAATCCACGGCGACCCCGCGAAGGTCACCGGCCTGATTCCCGAGCCCCTATGGCGTTGTTGAAGAAATCCCCAAAGCGGCGGACGACGGACTCTCCTTCTCGGCACTGTTTTCTTGGTCACGGGAGGGTGGCTAGCTTCGTGGGGCTTTCGGTTTCGCGGTTAGAGGATTGGAGCTTTGGAGGGGCGAGGCGTGACACCTCTTATGTGCAGGTGATCGGTCAGCAACGGATTCCTCGGTGCTCACTGCGACGCGGCATGCACGGTTTCTGTTGCGCCCGGAAACGCAGGGAAGGTCGATGCAGCCCGAGATCTAGGCGAGGTCTTCGGATCGAGTGGACCACTCGGAAACACCGGCAACACAACCCATGCGAGGATCGGCTGGTTGCAACGGCCGAGGTCCACGGAGTTCGGTTACGGCGCCCGCGGTTATCTCGGAGACGACGGTTCCGACAGACCGGTCCCACGCGGGAGTGACTCAAGCGAGGCAGTCACACAGCGAGCGCGCGGCGTGATGACAACGTGGGTCCCGCCAGTCATCGAGAGAGGCATCGCAGGCATACTAGCGCCACTGAACGGAAGGACGCTGGCGAGCGGGCCCCCAGTCGGCAGTGACACAAGCGCGCACAAGGTATACTGGCTGGCGATGTGGGCCCCGGCCGTCGGCGCCTTCGCGCGCGCGGTCGTGAGGCGCGAAGATGGGCCGTGTGGTGTGCTTTTCCTGGTGGGCCGAAAGGGACGAAGTCGGCCCAGCTGCCAGGTTTGGTCTTTTCCTTTTTATTTTCTGTTTTCTGTTTTCTTTTTCTTTATAATTTTCAAATTCATAATTTAATTTCCATTCAAGTTCAAACTTCTGGGTACACCTGTGTTCTCATAAAATATACATCTTAAACATGGCATGAGATGAGTTTATTTATTTTTTCTTTAACATTTATCTCTCCATTTGTATGGTATTCTTCTCTTTTCTCAAATTCTAGGATCCCTTTTAGGTTTTGAATTCCACTTTGGACTCTTTACTATATTCCTGGTCACAAAATGCACCCACAAAAACAATATCCAGCATGATGCAAAATTTTAATGGCATATATTCTTTTTATTAATTATTTGCTTTTGAATATGTTGTTCACATGGGATGATGCATAAAGATCAAACTCACATAAAGAGAAATTGTTTTCTCTATTGGTATATTTTCCTAGCAATTTACAAATGGGTGTTACAGTTCACCTTAGGGCCATGAAGCGAATCTTCAGATATTTAGTTCATACACCTAAGTTTGGTCTTTGGTACCCCAAGGGATCCTCATTTGATTTAATAGGATATTCCGATGCTGATTGGGCAGGGTGTAAGATTAATAGGAAGAGCACATCAGGGACTTGTCAGTTTTTGGGAAGATCCCTGGTGTCTTGGGCTTCAAAGAAGCAAAACTCAGTAGCTCTTTCTACCGCCAAAGCCGAGTACATTGCCGCAGGCCATTGTTGCGCACAATTGCTTTGGATGAGGCAAACCCTTAGGGACTATGGCTACAAGTTTAGCAAAGTCCCTCTCCTATGTGACAATGAGAGTGCAATCCGCATGGCGGATAATCCCGTTGAACACAGCCGCACTAAGCACATAGCCATTCGGTATCACTTTCTGAGAGATCACCAACAAAAGGGGGATATCGAGATAACCTATATAAACACTAAAGATCAATTGGCCGATATCTTTACCAAGCCTTTAGATGAGCAATCCTTTACCAAACTTAGGCATGAGCTAAATATTCTTGATTCTAGGAATTTTGATTGATTCCTTGCACACATAGCTCATTTATATACCTTTGATCATATCTGTTTTTATGTCTATGACTAATGTGTTTTCAAGTATCATCTTATGCTTAGTCATAGGTATTGAAAGGGAAATGGAGTAGTCGGCAAAGAAGGCGCTTCCACTCAACTCCAATTGTGTTTGCCGGTACTCCGCTTCGTTCTCCACTTTGGTATAATCTTCACTCATATTTTTGTGTATGCCAAAGGGGGAGAAAGTTTGAACAAGGGCTTATATCTCACTCACAATTATCCGTTTTTGGCGATTCATGCCAAAGGGGGAGAAAGTATGAGCCCAAAGCAAAAGGACTGCACCACCACCAAATTTAAAAATGAAGTTTTCAATTTGATATCTTATTGTGTTCAAAAGGGGGAGAAAGTAGTATCTTCAAAAATTGCAAAACCCTCTTGAACACTAAGAGGAAAATTTATTTAGGGGGAGTTTTGTTCTAGTCAAAGGAAAAGTATTTGAGACAGGGGAAGAAAATTTCAAATCATGAAAATGCTTTCTTCATACTTATTCATGTACCTTTTACTAATTGCAAAAGAATTTTGAAAAGAATTTTACAAAGAATTTGCAAAACAAAACTCATGGTGCAAATGTGGTCCAAAATTTTAATAAAGAAGAAAACAATCCATGCACATCTATTTGAGATAAGTATATTGGTTTCAACTCCAAGCAACCTTTGCACTTACATTATGCAAACTAGTTCAATTCTGCACTTTTACTTGCTTTGGTTTGTGTTGGCATCAATCACCAAAAAGGGGGAGATTGAAAGGGAAATAGGGTCAAACCTTTTCCAATAAGAATTTTGGTGGTTGAATTGCCCAACACAAAATTATTGGACTAACTAGTTTGCTCTAGAAAATATGTTCTACAGGTGCCAAAGGTTCACAACAAACCAATACAAGTCAAAAGAAAGGGTTCAAACAAAGGGAGCAAAGTTAAACCGAAGGCAGCCCCGGTCTGGCGCACCGAACTGTCCGGTGTGCCACCGGACAGTGTCCGGTGCACCAGGGAATCCAACTCCAAACTTGCCAGTCTCGGGAATTCTGAGAGCCGCTCCGCTATAATTCACCGGACTGTTCGATTTAGCACCGGACTGTCCGGTGTGCCAGCGGAGCAACAGCTACTTCGCGCCAACGGTCGTCTGCAGAACGCATTCAATGCGCTACAGTGCGCGCCAGAGTCAGAGCAGCGTAAGAAGGCGCACCGGACAGTGTACAGTGACTGTCCGGTGCACCACCGGACTGTTCGGTGGCCCAGAAGACAGAAGCTCCAATGGTCGAACCCTAACGATCGGGTGACGTGGCTGGCGTACCGGACAGTATCCGGTGGCGCACCGGACTGTCCGGTGCGCCATGCGACAAACAGCCTCCCAATGGCCACTTTTGGTGGGTGGGGCTATAAATACCCCCAACCACCCCACATTCATGGAATCCAAGTTTTCAGACTTCCTACACCTTACAAGAGCTATAGCATTCAATACAAGACACACCAAAGAGATCAAATTCTCTCCCAAGTCCAAAAATCATTCCAAACAATTTAGTGACTAGTGTGAGAATGACTTGTGTTCATTTGAGCTCTTGCGCTTGGATTGCTTCTTTTCTTTCTCATTCTTTCTTGTGATCAACTCAATTGTAACCGACGCAAGAGACACCAATTGTGTGGTGGTCCTTGCGAGGACTTAGTGACTCGGTTGATTGAGAAGAGAAGCTCACTCGGTCTAAGTGACCGTTTGAGAGAGGGAAAGGGTTGAAAGAGACCCGGTCTTTGTGACCACCTCAACAGAGAGTAGGTTTGCAAGAACCAAACCTCGGTAAAACAAATCACCGTGTCACACTCTCCATTTGCTTGTGATTTGTTTTTCGCCCTCTCTCTCGGACTCGATTTTAATTCTAACGCTAACCCCGGCTTATAGTTGTGCTTAAACTTTATAAATTTCAGATTCACCCTATTCACCCCCCCCTTCAGGCGACTTTCAGAGCCGACGACTGTCGTTGTTGTCGTGCTACGGGGGAAGGAGTACCATGTCGTAGCCGTCGTCAGGGGACATGAACTCGAGGCTCCCTGTAGCATCCCAAAAATTCAAATCTTGAAATTTTCTCAAACTCGCTCTAAATTCAAAATGAATTTCAAATTTCATTTCAAAATGTTTGTTACGAGTTGATATCGGCAAATAAAATATAGTGGTCTATATTCTCTCCAAAATCCTCCTCGAATATCCTACAAATGTTTCTCTAGTGATCCCCCTCAAATTCTTTCCAGAAAATATTGCCCAGATATTTCCCAAGTAATCCCCTTCAAGTTCTTTCCAGAAATATTGCCCAAATATTCCACCAATATATCTCCAAGTATCTTCCTCTTGAGAAATACCTTCAGAATCATTTTTCAAGTCCCTATAAATATTTTCTTCATAACTTTCCTCATGCTCATATGTATGCGTATGCCTCCAATGTCATACGGTGAGCTCTACAAGCTAATCTCACTTATACAAGACAAATACATGCTAATCTCCCACTAATCCTCTCATCCTCCCACTAATCCTCTCATCCCTCCCCCTAATCCCCCCACCATGGCTATAAATAGAGGGGCAAGGGCCTCCTCTCATCCCACCCCAAGCCATTTCATGGCAACTCTCTTCCCCCCCACACACACCCACTCCATGTTCTACACAAGCACACACTAGCACAAGGATCGTTCGGTCGTTCTTCGATCGTTTGTCCCCCTGTTCTTAGTTTGTTTGTTCGTTCATCCGATCGTTCGATCGTTCGTCCGATCGTTCATGGTTCGTTCGTCCGTTCGTTCGTCCAAATAATCTTTTCCCTGCCGTTATGCTACCGAAATTCCGATCGTTCGTTCGTTCGATCATTCGATCGTTCATCGTTCGTTCATAGTTCCTATTCATCGTTCATCGTTCGTTCATAGTCCCTATTCACCGTTCTCCTAGATAATCTTTGTCCTGCCGTTATGCTGCCGAAATTCCGATCGTTCGTTTGTCCGATCATTTGATCGTTCGTCCATTCATTCGTCCAAATAATCTTTTCCCTGCTGTTATGCTGCCGAAATTCCGATCGTTTGTTCGTTCGATCATTCGATCGTTCATCGTTCATTCATAGTTCCTATTCATCGTTCATCGTTCATTCATAGTCCCTATTCATCTTTCTTCCAAATAATCTTTGTCCTGTCGTTATGCTGCCGAAATTTCGATTGTTCGTTCGTCTGATCATTCGATCGTTCGTCCGTTCGTTCATAGTTCCTATTCATAGTTCATCGTTCGTTCATCGTCATCGTTCATCGTTCGTTCATACGAACTATTCACCATCACTATTCATCGTTACTATTCACCGTTACTATTCAGCGTCGTTACTATTCATCGTTACAATTCATCGATGATATCTGTGGCAACCTTTTCGTCGTCACTATTCATCGTTACATTCATCGATCATCCGATCACCCCAGATTTCAACTACTCATCCGTCATGCTGTCCAGTCCACCTAAGACCAGCCAGACCAATATTTCAGTCATACGAACTCCGGTGATGGAACTTCCCATCTGGTCACCCATCCTAGGTTTCTCCAAGTTGAGCATGCTTAACTTTGAGATTCCTTTGAACCAGGCTTCCAAACTTAGATTCCAATAATTCTTATTTCTAAATTCTTATCAAACTATTCCCTATCCAACCATGTCATCCCTTAAGCCTGGTCCATATTCCAGAAAACTCCCAAAATACTCTTGTCCCATATTCTGCCTATAACTCTCATGTTCATACTAAGTCAAACGGTTTATTATTCGTCACTATTCTCACCAACAGTGAACTTCACTGTGCTACACCACATACACTCAGCTATAAATACACCCAGCTACCCTCTCCCTCTCCACACACACTCAACACCCTCAGCCAAGGCAAACCCCCACCCACTCAAATACTCTGCTCCGCTGGCTACACGCATAGTGTCGCTTTGCCTCCAGTCCACCCTCCTGGTAAGCACCTCTGCTCCACCACTAGTAGTATCTCAACACCACATGACACAGGTTCTACTCAAGACTCTACCCATCCATATGTCGCTATTTTGACCACTATACTAAATATTTGTTGGTATACTTGTTTGTTTGTATGTTTGCTTATTCATGTTGCATAGTTATCGGAGCGTTTGTGCCGTCTCGTGGAGGCCAGATCTGCAAGTCTACGCCAGGCAGTGGAGCTAGAAGCCAGTTCTGCGAGCTCCCCTTCCCCCTTCGCCGAATAAGCACGGCAAGCTCACTAGATCCCTTTGATGCATAAATTACCTATGATTTTTCAACCACAACCCTCAGCCTGTTATTTTATGCATGATATGATTTTGAGACAAGTTATTATGGCCACCCAGCTGCTTGCCGCAATCAATCCTTGATATATTTATTCCAAATGATTTGAGAAAAGGTGTGAGTTTTCAAAAGAAAATGCTTTTCAAAATGTGTATGATGAAGGGTTTTCACCCTTATCACCTTTGAGTAGGGATGATCAGGGACACCCTGGTTTAGGGGAGGGCCTAAGGTGATGGCTCAGCTGGTTTAGGCATGAGCAGAAGGATTGTCCCCTCTTATAAGGATCGGTTTGTCATCTTTCACTACCTGTACTCATGATAAATACAACCACTCAAGACTGTGTGGGCAGTCACTCAATCTGAACTCGTATAGTCCAACCCCAGGGTTATGAAGGCTGGGGAGCACCAGGAGGATAAGGAGGGGGAATGTTTTGTCCGGTTTGGACATGGCGGTGGCCTGACTCCTTTCGGTATAATCGTTAAGGTTAGGACGTGCGAGGAAAGAAAGAGATTCGGATTCGGATCTCATTGATCATGAGATCGCAGAGCCGGACTAGTGGGTAAAGTGTACCCCTCTGCGCAGAGTTCAAAACCTATTTGAATAGTCTATGTCCACAGGAATGGACGAGTCTGGTGTGGTATGGCAATTAGTGTTTTGTTTTCAAAAAAAGGGTGCATTTGAGAAAAGTGGTTTTTAAAAGGTCTGGCGGTTGAGCCGTGAGCTATGGTGGACGGGAAGTCCAGTAGCTGTTTTTGAAAATGGAAACCAGTGGGAAAATGCTGAGATACCTGGATGGTTTAGTCCAAGGGATTTTGTTCTAATATTGAAAAACTTCCTGCTCCTTTTGGAGAGGATGCGCTTTGCAAAAATACAAAATGTTTTTTCAAAACAACCCTGCATAAAATATTGCTGTTTCTGCAAAATATCCTGAGCTCCACATATTCCATGCATTATATCTGATTTCCCCATTCCGCGGGTGAAGGTGGGCTGCTGAGTACGTTTGTACTCACCCTTGCTTATTTGTTGTTTTTCAGAAAAAGGAGATCGGGTAAGAGTTACGACTGTTCCCAACCTTGCCTGTGGCTGTTGGACCGCTGATTTGCTTCGCTGCGTATATCGGGCTGCTTCAGCCCCACTCTGATGTTATGTCCCGAGTTGTGGACCAACTCTTAAAGTTGATCGCCACCTTTATAGGTTTGTCTTGTTTAAGCAGATCTGGAATCATCTGTTGTATAATGTGTTTACTAGCCTCCTGGGACTAGTAATTGTATCACATTTGAGTCCTAGAGGATTGAGGCGCTTCAGGTGGTATCAGAGCTGTTAGGTTGGCCGCAGGACGTAACCCTTAGCCTGATCCAAAAGTTTTTTGAGTCAAAACTATTTTCTTAAAAAAAATTCTTGCTCTTATCCCTTCATTTCAAAAATGGTTTCCCCCTTTCCTTCTCTCAGAAGTCAGATGGAGGTCTATTGCCAAACCAGCTTTTGCCAGAATGAAATGGTTTCCCCAAGTTGCTGAGAGCATGCACAGTTCGCCTCGGAATCAGGAGCCAGCCAGAGTATGATGGTCGTGAATTCGTCGAGCATGGCACAGAGAAGTGTGTCGTGACTGTATACATTGGATCCAGTCCGCACCATGTGGAATGGAGTGTCACTGCTGCTAGGCACAGATTCAAAGACACCTGCTAAGTCGTCGCCCGCAAGGCATTGAGGGCCCTGTGTCAGATCTATGAAGAAGAAGTGGCTGACACCCCGCTCAGATTCTTTCCACCCTTTTAGAGAGACCGTCCAGTTTGGATGGCTAGGATGCGTGCATTGGAAGGGAAGCAGCTGCTTGAGGACGACCCCTCAGTCGTGTACCTCACTGCATACCTACTCACCCTGGATGCCCAGTATGATTTCTTGGCTCGGCACCACCGTCAGACGATTGCTCGAGCAGAAGATGCAGAAAAGCTCAACCGTAAGCTCCATGTGGATCTCACCTCAGCTTAAGCCCGTGTAGCTGCCTTGTAAAGTCGTGAAGTCATTGTTGTTGAAGCCCTGAAGCAAGCCAAGGATGAGCACGTCCAGAAGTTGATGGATGCCTACTTGGTAACCCATAACCAATGTAGAGCCCGCTTCATCCAACCTTGTTCAACCCATCAGAGCTGAAGATCCCCAAATTCTTGAAGGTCACCTGGTCTCTATCAGAGGAGAGAAGAAGTCTTGGGAACTCCCGGAAGGAGCCATAGTCTTGGAAGGAATTCCAGTCTCCCCTCAGGCTATGGATAAGCAAGAGCACTCCGAGTCCTCCCAAGATCCCCTGCCGGAGTTGTTTGGGCCCCTCACCATGAAGAAGATTCTAGCACCATCCCTTGAAGTCAAGGAAGAAGCTGCAAGCACCTCGCCAGCACCATCGCCCACTGAGGAGCTACAAGAGCCGGTCCCGCTTGAAGAAGAGTTCGACCCCGTGTTGCCATCTCAGTCGCCGCTAGAAGAAGTCATCAACATCAGCTCCCTCTTGACCCATCCAGGAGATGTCTCAGATTGAAGTTGTGTGCAAGCCTCACCAGAAGAGAAGTTGCCTGGTCTGAAGTTAGTTATGCCCAGTCCTTTGCATGCATTGGGTAGTGAAGTTCTTTCTTCACTTTGGCCAGAGCCCTGCATGTATGAGAGGTAATCATATAGACCCGTGTTTTGAAAAACTCTATTTGTGTGGCCCCCTAGGGCATTTCAAAATGAATTTCGCTTGATGTTTTCTCCCCTTTCGTGTGCAAATGTGATGCCTTAACGTTAGTGCTCATAAGTTGCATTTAGCATAGTTCTCAGTTTAGGAGCCGAGCAATAGTAGTTATGCTTAGCCCCCGAATCTGAGTACTCCGTGCTTTGGAAAAACTCTATTCTTCCCCTATTCAAAATATTTGATTTGTTTGTGCTTATTATTGCTGAACTTATGTGTTTTCTTTCTTTTTAAGAAAGGTTTTCTCTAAAAACATAGATCACAAATTAGATCCAATCCTCACCTTATGCTTCCATTCTTATCTTAAACCATCTCAAGAGAAAAGCACCTTACCCAAGAAGATACCGGGAAGCTTACCCTTTAAGCCTGGAACAAGCTATAGAAGAAACCAGTCCAGCCGCTCAGTCAAAAGGACCGATCGTGAGAATCAAAGCACTGCCCCTGAGTCAAAGTAAACAGAAAAAGAGGATAGAAGAAGTTATTACCATACAGAGAGGCAAAGATTCTTGGAACCAGAGACCTCAAACATTAGGGTCATTGACCCCACCACTCACCCGTGCCCCCGCACGCGTGCCCGCCTCCATGCGCACCACCACCGCCCCACCCCCCCTTTGTCGTGCACCCACCACCGGCAACACCAGGCCCCCTCCCCTTGTCGTGTTTGTTGCCTCGTGTCACCTGCTCCATCACCGCCACTCCGCACCCGAGTAACCCCCACTTGCCTATAAATTCCCCCCACACACACACCAGCTCCCTCAACTCCCATCTCGCTCAAAGCAAAGCACACTCCAGATAAATCCCCTCTGCCAAATCGCAAGCAACTCCATTTTCCACTCCCTCGCCCCTAAGATCACAATGCTTGGTGATTCTTGGGTTGAAGACTGTTGTATATGGTTCAACATCTTTGGTTTCCTCCTCTGTGTGATGGTAATAGTCTTTGATAGAATCCTCGAGTGGGAAGAGCAAAGAGAAAGAAAGAGGCAGTGAAAAGTGAAAAGTGAGAAGAGAAAAGAAGATAGTGAAGAGAAGATAAGAAGAAGGTTCTCCCAGAATCAACCCCAGTCATCTCTCCGCAGCCTGCTCAAGCAGCAACAACAGAAGAAGGCCCTGTAACACACTTGTTATGAGGTACTTCAAGGAGTTCAAATCCCCAAGATTCAAGAGTTCTACCCTCATTCTTTTTAAGTGGGGTAGTGTTCCAGCAAAGTTCCTGCTATGGAGAAAAGGAAGAAGGCTTGTAGCAAACTTGTGGAGGACCAGATCATCGAAGGATATAAGTTTCTGGATGAGAAGTGGTCACCCAAGTTTTGTTGATGAAGCACCAGAAGACCAATGAAGAAAGGAATCCATGTGGGAGTTCGCAAGAGAAAGGTTTGCGTGTTGGCATCGATGCTTCTTCAATAAGCTAGTTGCCAAGCGAAAGCTAGAAGCCTGAAGATGATCTTGAGTAGCCAGAATCAGCGTTTGCAATCAGCAGCCAGATGCTCCTCAAAGGCCAGATTTTGTTGAAGTTCCATCTCCTCGAAGAGTCTGCAATGTGAAGATATGTAGTTGAAGTAAAGCTATACCCATAACCCTTCTAAGCCGAATCTCGAGGACGAGATTCATTTTAAGTGGAGTAGATCTGTAGCATCCCAAAAATTCAAATCTTGAAATTTTCTCAAACTCACTCTAAATTCAAAATGAATTTCAAATTTCATTTCAAAATGTTTGTTTACGAGTTGATATCAGCAAATAAAATATAGTGGTCTATATTCTCTCCAAAATCCTCCTCGAATATCCTACAAATGTTTCTCCAGTGATCCCCCTCAAATTCTTTCCAGAAAATACTGCCCAGATATTTCCCAAGTAATCCCCTTCAAGTTCTTTCCAGAAATATTGCCCAAATATTCCACCAATATATCTCCAAGTATTTCCTCTTGAGAAATACCTTCAGAATCATTTTTCAAGTCCCTATAAATATTTTCTTCATAACTTTCCTCATGCTCATACGTATACGTATGCCTCCAGTGTCATACGGTGAGCTCTACAAGCTAATCTCACTTATACAAGACAAATACATGCTAATCTCCCACTAATCCTCTCATCCTCCCACTAATCCTCTCATCCCTCCCCCTAATCCCCCCACCATGGCTATAAATAGAGGGGCAAGGGCCTCCTCTCATCCCACCCCAAGCCATTTCATGGCAACTCTCTTCCCCACCCCACACACCCACTCCATGTTCCACACAAGCACACACTAGCACAAGGATCATTCGGTCATTCTTCGATCGTTTGTCCCCCTGTTCTTAGTTTGTTTGTTTGTTCGTCCGATCGTTCGATCATTCGTCCGATCGTTCATGGTTCGTTCGTCCGATCATTCGATCGTTCATCCGTTCGTTCGTCCAAATAATCTTATCCCTGCAGTTATGCTGCCGAAATTCCGATCATTCGTTCGTTCGATCGTTCATCGTTCGTTCATAGTTCCTATTCATCGTTCATCGTTCGTTCATAGTCCCTATTCATCGTTCTTCCAGATAATCTTTGTCCTGCCGTTATGCTGCCGAAATTCCGATCGTTCGTTCGTCCGATCATTCGATCGTTCGTCCATTCATTCGTCCAAATAATCTTTTCCCTGCTGTTATGCTGCCGAAATTCCGATCGTTTGTTCGTTCGATCATTCGATCGTTCATCGTTCGTTCATAGTTCCTATTCATCATTCATCGTTCGTTCATAGTCCCTATTCATCTTTCTTCCAGATAATCTTTGTCCTGCCATTATGCTGCCGAAATTTCGATTATTCGTTCGTCCGATCATTCGATCGTTCGTCCGTTCGTTCATAGTTCCTATTCATCGTTCATCGTTCGTTCATTTGTCACTATTCATCGTTCATCGTTCGTTCATACGACTATTCACCATTACTATTCACCATTACTATTCATCGTTACTATTCAGCGTCGTTACTATTCATCATTACTATTCATCGTTACTATTCATCGATGATATATGAGGAAACCTTTTCGTCGTCACTATTCATTGTTACTATTCATAGATCATCCGATCACCCCAGATTTCAACTACTCATCCGTCATGTTGTCTAGTCCACCTAAGACTAGCCAGACCAATATTTCAGTCATACGAACTCCGGTGACTGTTATTTTCCTTCCAGTAGGGAACTTCCCATCTGGTCACCCATCCTAGGTTTCTCCAAGTTGAGCATGCTTAACTTTGAGATTCCTTTGAACCAGGCTTCCAAACTTAGATTCCAATAATTCTTGTTTCTTAATTCTTATCAAACTATTCCCTATCCAACCATGTCATCCCTTAAGCTTAGTCCATATTCCAGAAAATTCCCAAAATACTCTTGTCACATATTCTGCCTATAACTCTCCAGTTCATACTAAGTCAGACGATTCATTCGTCACTATTCTCACCAACAGTGAACTTCACTGTGCTACACCACATACACTCAGCTATAAATACACCCAGCTACCCTCTCCCTCTCCACACACACTCAACACCCTCAGCCAAGGCAAACCCCCACCCACTCAGATACTCTGCTCCGCTGGCTACACGCATAGTGTCGCTTCGCCTCTAGTCCACCCTCCTGGTAAGCACCTCCGCTTCACCACTAGTAGTATCTCAACACCACGTGACACAGATTCTACTCAAGACTCTACCCATCCATATATCTCTATTTTGACCACTATACTAAATATATGTTGGTATACTTGCTTGTTTGTAAGTTTGCTTATTCATGTTGCATAGTTATCAGAGCGTTCGTGCCATCTCGTGGAGGCCAGATCTGCAAGTCTACGCCAGGCAGTGGAGCTAGAAGCCAGTTCCGCGAGCTCCCCTTCCCCCTACGCCGAATAAGCACGGCAAGCTCACTGGATCCCTTTGATGCATAAATTACCTATGATTTTTCAACCACAACCCTCAGCCTATTATTTTATGCATGATATGATTTTGAGACAAGTTATTATGGCCACCCAGCCGCTTGCCGCAATCAATCCTTGATATATTTATTCCAAATGATTTGAGAAAAGGTGTGAGTTTTCAAAAGAAAATGTGTTTCAAAATGTGTATGATAAAGGGTTTTCACCCTTATCACCTTTGAGTAGGGATGATCAGGGACACCCTGGTTTAGGGGAGGGCCTAAGGTGATGGCTCAGCTGGTTTAGGCGTGAGCAGAAGGATTGTCCCCTCTTATAAGGACCGGTTTGTCATATTTCACTACCTGTACTCATGATAAGTACAACCACTCGAGACTGTGTGGGCAGTCACTCAATCTAAACTCGTACAGTCCAACCCCAGGGTTATGAAGGCTGGGGAGCACCGGGAGGATAAGGAGGGGGAATGTTTTGTCCGGTTTGGACATGGCGGTGGCCTGACTCCTTCCGGTATAATCGTTAAGGTTAGGACGTGCGATGAAAGAAAGAGATTCGGATTCGGATCTCATTGATCATGAGATCACAGAGCCGGACTAGTGGGTAAAGTGTACCCCTCTGCGCAGAGTTCAAAACCTATTCGAATAGTCTGTGTCCACAGGAATGGACGAGTCTGGTGTGGTATGGCAATTAGTGTTTTGTTTTCAAAAAAAGGGTGCATTTGAGAAAAGTGGTTTTTAAAAGGTCTGGCGGTTGAGCCGTGAGCTATGGTGGACGGGAAGTCCAGTAGCTGTTTTTGAAAATGGAAACCAGTGGGAAAATGCTGAGATACCTGGATGGTTTAGTCCAAGGGATTTTGTTCTAATATTGAAAAACTTCCTGCTCCTTTTGGAGAGGATGCGCTTTGCAAAAATACAAAATGTTTTTTCAAAACAACCCTGCATAAAATATTGCTGTTTCTGCAAAATATCCTGAGCTCCACATATTCCATGCATTATATCTGATTTCCCCATTCCGCGGGTGAAGGTGGGCTGCTGAGTACGTTTGTACTCACCCTTGCTTATTTGTTGTTTTTCAGAAAAAGGAGATCGGGTAAGAGTTACGACTGTTCCCAACCTTGCCTGTGGCTGTTGGACCACTGATTTGCTTCGCTGCGTATATCGGGCTGCTTCAGCCCCAGTCTGATGTTATGTCCCGAGTTGTGTACCAACTCTTAAAGTTGATCGCCACCTTTATAGGTTTGTCTCGTTTAAGCACATCTGGAATCATCTGTTGTATAAATGTGTTTACTAGCCTCTTGGGACTCGTAATTGTATCACATTTGAGTCCCAGAGGATTGGGGCACTTCACTCCCAAAGCGGAGCACCATCTCGGGCTGAAGAGGCTGCTGAAGATTGTCCATTTGGAACTCAACGGGAAAGTATTGTCAACACGCAGCGTGCCCCTACCTGGCGTGCCAACTGTCGGCGTTTCGGACCCGGGGGACCCTCAACCAGACCGACTAGTAAATTTTATGCCGCGTGCCCCTGTCCAGATGGGTTGATGCAAGATGGAACACAAGAGGAGAGACGAGGCTTATATTATCTTGCATCGGGGGTGCTTGCAGTAGGGGTTACAAGCTTCGCGAGAGAGGGAACGGGCCCTAGGCCTCCTAGGGGGGGTCTGGTGTTGCGGAGTGGAGCTCGATGTTTGGGTGAGTCCGTCTCTGTTGCCCTTGCTGCCCGTGTTTTTTCCCCCTTTCTCCTTTCCTTTCGAAGGCCATGGGCATCCCCTTTTATAGACACAAGGGGATGGTCCAGCTGTACATATGGGGGTGTAGCAATGTGCTAACGTGTCCGGCGGAGAGGTGCTTGAGCCTTGTACGAAGCGTAGCTGGCGGTGCGGCCCTGGGTCGTGCTGACGTTTCTTTGCCTTCGTAGAGAGCTTGTGGACTATTGACGTCATGGACGCATGCGGGGAACCATCATTACCTGTTGCCAGAGTAATCTAGATGTGACTCCAGTCTTGTTCCTTCGTAGCCTGAGGCGGCTAGCTAGAGGTAGGGTAATGATGTATCCCCTGTAGCGTAGTCGGTCCGAGGCCGAGGTCGGGCGAGGCGGCGACTCCTCCCAAGGCCGAGGCTGAGGTTGGGCGCGGATGTGACTCCTCCCGAGGCTGAGGTCGAGCGAAGCGGAGAACTTCCCCCGAGGCCGAGGCTGAGACCGAGGCCTGGGGTCAGGCGAGGCAGAGCTCCCTGTTGTGCTCGAGGCTGAACTCGAGAGAGGCCGTGACTTACTGTTGTTAGTCTTACCCTGGTGGTTGGCACAATAGCCGGAGCGGGGCGAACAGTGCTGTTTTTCTGTCAGAACGGTCAGTGAAAGGGCGAAGTGACTGCGGTCACTTTGACCTTGCCGACTGAGGCGCGCGTGTCAGGATAAGGTGTCAGGCGATCCCCGCATTAAATGCGCATGCGATACGGTCGGTTGGTAAGGCGATTTGGCCGAGGTCGCTGCACGACAAAGTTTACCTGAGCTTAGCTTCGGGCGAGCCGAGGGTGTGCCCATTGCCTGTGGAGGCCCTTGGGCGAGGCGTGAAATCCGCCCGGGACTACTGTTCCTGCCCGAGGCCGGGCTCGGGCGAGGCGAGATCGCGTCCCTTGGCAGATGAGGCCTTGACTTGAACCGTGCTTATCAGTCTTTGCAGTTTGTTCTGAAGACGTTTTCCAGCCGTGTTTAGGTGTGTTGGGGGTACCCCTAATTACGGTACCCGACATATAGCACTTAAATTTTTAGAGTAAGCAAAGTACTTGTTTATATCAAAATAACCTCGCTTGTGTTATAAAAAGTTAAATTAGTAATTTATAGGGATTTTTAGAATATTAAATTCATTTTTTGGCTATACTCAATAATAATTCGAGTTAGAAATAAAAAGGATAAAATCTATTAATCTATTTATTAGTATTAAAGACGATAACTATCATCTATTTTCATTGATGATATTAATACGTATTAATACTAGTTAAAACTGTATTTATAGCACCCACCATTTAGGACTCACAATAATAGCTATAATTGAATTAATAAGTATTTATGCGTTTAGGGCGTATTTAAGGTGTGATAAGTGCGATGTGTTAATGTGTATGTAATGGTGTATGTTTATGTAATGGTGCATGTTTATTTATTGGTGTATGTTTTCTCTTTGTATGGCAACGTACGACGTTATTAGAAGCTGAGTTTGTGGTAGAGGATTCGAATTCGTTCAAGGACTGTCAGCGTTTCGACCCCGGGGGGTCCCTGGACCGACGAGTAAATTGTCACTGCGTGTCCCAGCCCAGATGGGTCGGCGCGAGACGGAGACACAAGGGGGGAAAACAGTAAGGGGGACCGCGGCCTCGTGTTGTCCTGCGCCTAGGGCAGATGCGCTTGCAGTAGGGGGTTACAAGCGTTCGCGAGGGAGAAAGAGAGAGAGAGCCTGTGCGTCAGCCCATCCTCCCGTGCGGCCACCTTTTCGTACGAGGGCCCTGGACCTTCCTTTTATAGACGTAAGGAGAGGGTCCAAGTGTACAACAGGGGGTGTAGCAGTGTGCTAACGTGTCTAGCAGAGGGGAGCCAGAGCCCCATGTACATGCCGACGTGGCTGTCGGAGAGGTGTTGGAGCCCTGTTCATGTGGCGTCGTGGCCGTCGGAGGAGCGCTTGAGCCCTGTAGAAGTACAGCTGTCGGGGCTGTTGGATCCTTGCTGACGTCTCCTTGCTTCCGTAGGGGGCTGAGAACCGTCGTCGTCATGGAGCACGCGGGGTGCCATCATTACTTGTTTTACCGGGGCGAGCCAGATGGGACGCCGGTCTTGTTCCCCATAGCCTGAGCTAGCTAGGGGTAGGGTAATGATGTACCCCCCTGCGACGTGGTCGATCCGAGCCCAAGGTTGGGCGAGGCGGTGGCTCCTCCGAGGTCGAGGCTGAGTCCGAGCCCGGGGGTCGGGCGAGGCGGAGACCGTCGTCCGAGGTCGGGGTTGAGTCCGAGCCTGGGGGTTGGGCGAGGCGGAGACCGTCGTCCGAGGTCGAGGTTGAGTCCGAGCCCTGGGGTCGGGCGAGGCGGAGACTGTCGTTCGAAGTCGAGGTTGAGTCCGAGCCCTGGGGTCGAGCGAGGCGGAGACCGTCTTCCGGAGTCGAGGTTGAGTCCGAGCCTTGGGGTCGGGCGAGGCGGAGACCGTCTTTCGGAGTCGAGGTTGAGTCCGAGCCCTGGGGTCGGGCGGGGCGGAGCTTCCTATGGCGCGAGGCTGGACTTGGCTGCTATCAGCCTCACCCTGGCAGGTGGCACAGCAGTAGGAGCAGCGCAGGCGGCGCTGTTTTCCTGTCAGGTCAGTCAGTGGAGGGGCGAAGTGACTGCAGTCACTTCGGCCTTGTCGACTGGAGAGCGGGCGTCAAGATAAGGTGTCAGGCGATCCTTGCATTGAATGCTCCTGCGATACGGTCGGTTGGCGTGGCGATCTAGCCAAGGTTGCTTCTCCGTGAAGCCTGCCCAAGCTGGGCCTTGGGCGAGTCGAAGGTGCGTCCGTTACTTGAGGAGACCCTCGGGCGTGGCGAGATCGTGTCCCTTGAGTGTACGGAGCCTTGACCGGAATTGCGCCCATCAGGCCTTCGCAGCTTTGTGCTGATGGGGGTTACAAGCTGAGATTAGGAGTCTTGGGGGTACCCCTAATTACGGTCCCCGACAGTAGCCCCCGAGCCTCAAAGGGAGTTTGGGTACTCGCTTGGAGGCTTTGTCGCACTTTTTTGCAAGGGGACCGGCCTTTCCCGGTTGCATTTCGTTCCGGTGGGTGTGCGTGAGCGCACCCGCCGGGTGTAGCCCCCGAGGCCTCGGAGGAGTGGTTTGACTCCTTCGAGGTCTTAATGCTTTTCGTGATGCCTCGGCCGGTCTGGTTGTTCCCTCATGCGAACTGGTCGTTGCCCGGGTGCATAGTCAGGTTCCGAGTTCTCAGGCTGGTATGTTGACGCTGTCAACGGTTTGGCCGGAGCCGGGTTTGCGAGAGCAGCCCCCGAGCCTCTGCACAGGGCGAGAGGACGGTCAAGGACTGACTCGGCTTTTTTCATACGCCCCTTCGTCGCCTTTCCGCAAGGAGGAGGGGGGGGAAGCGCCATGTTGCCCTCGGAGGGCACCGAACATGGTGTCTCCGGTGAGTTGCTAACGGGTGATCCGAGTGGACACTCGTGCCCCGTTCGATAAGGGTCGGCTAGTGGCCCAGAGGCACGCTCCAAAAGTACCTGCAGGTGATTTGCTGGACCCGGTCCCGTTCGACAGGGTCCGAGGGCTCGATGCCTCCCTCTGATGGGATTCCGTTACAGTATCGCTCCTGCTGGTCTCAGAAATGTCCTAGGGTACCTCAAGAGCGTAGCCCGAGCCTCGGCCATGTATCGGACGTACCCAGAGTCATCCCTCGCTCTACGTGTTCTGGGGTGGCTGTCGAACCCTTCGAGAGGCCAGCCTGCGAACCCCTAATCAGTAGTGGGCACGGAGCCCGAGTGGCCTGAGGCGGCTGTTGAACCCTTCCGAGGGGCCAGCCTTCGAACCTCTGACCAGTAGTGGGCGCGGAGCCCGAGTGCTCTGAGGCGGCTGTCGAACCCTTCCGAGGGGCCAGCCTTCGAACCTCTCATCAGTAGGGGGGCTCGGGGCCCGCTTCCTTCGCGGAGAAGGATCCCTTTCGGAGTATCCCCTTTCCCGGTCCCTGTAGCAAGAGAGAGAAAGGGGAAGCAAAAAAGGATACGAAATTGAACAACGTGGCGTACCTTTTTTGATGCGGTCATTATGGCGGAGGGCAAGCGTCGCCCGCTTCGCCTGCCAAAGGTGTCGCCTGCCCTGCCGCAGAGTTAATGCGACGGGACGAGTGGTTCGCGGGGCAGTCGTTGTGCATGCGCGAGCCGTTCGAGGAACGGAACACGGGCGCGTCGCCTTCATGCCATGGGAGAGGGCTCTCTCGCTGTTCTAGGAGGGGACGTGAGCCTGCAGACGATCTGACTGCCGCTTCCGCTCGCCTGCTGCCGCCATTACTGTCGGCCCACTTCTGGCCATATAGACCGTCACGCCTTCTCCCGGGGCTGACTGACCCGTGACCGGCGTGCCCGGTTGGCACTGCTGGGCCGTGCGTAGGGTTGCCTCGAGTCGTGGCACCGATTCCGCGGTTGAGGGTGCGCGGCACTGGCGCGAGTGGCGGTGCAGTTTCTCGCACGTAGTAACTGGCGCGCCGGTTACATGATGTGTGGGCCTGGGCCTCCATGCTGGATGCGTCGAAGTCGAAAGGGTGCGCCCCCTTGGTGTAGTTGCATGCCGCCTGCACGGCGGTCTGCCCTTTCACCCGCTGGTCTGGGCGAAAGTGGAGGAGTGCTTGTAACCGCTGGGCAGTTGCGCGCTCCGTGCGCGGCGGTTTGGCTTCTTCTGTCCTGGGCCAGCTCGCATGACGCGTGGGACCCAGCCCCCATGTTGTAAGGGAGGACCTTGGAGCGTGTTGGTGAAGACTTAGTCCGCGACGGCTGAGGACGCGAGCGGGGAGAGTCGCCTTTAAAAAGGGATCGACCTCCTGGGTGGTAGCCATGCCTTCGCACTTTCCTCATGCGTCGCGGCCTTCCGCCTTCCGAGCCCCCGGATGGGGAGCGCCCGCTCCGCCTTGCTCTTGCTGTTGTTGGAGGAGCGCGGCCTTGTGGAGATCGGCACCTTTCAGCCATCGCTCAGCTTCAAGGATTTTCGTTGTGCAGCCCGGCTGCCTTCCCCCACCAATGGGGCAGTTTGGTGGAGAGAAGCAAGCCGGGCTGCGGCCTCCGCCCCGCCCTCAGCTTCAAGGATCTTCGTCATCCTTGCTGGGGAGGGGGGCGAGGCGAGCTGGGGCCTACCTTGGCGTGGGCTGGCGTCCTGCTTCTTCCTCCAGCTTCTGGGGGTGGAAACCATCCTCCAGCTCTGCGGAGGAGGCGTCCTCCAGCCATGCCAGGGAAGGCGAACTGCTGCTGCCCAGCCAGGGTGCAGCATTCCATCCTCTGTCCGGGCGACGGTGGCCAGCCGCACCGGGGGGTCTCACAACACGTCGTACGCCGCGAGGGCGGTACTCGTGTTCTGGATGGTACCATTCTCATTTTCGTGGCGAGGACGAGAGTGAGGACCTGCCGGTGCGCTTTGGGGCGGCCGGCGCCCGCTGATGCGGTGTTGGTGGGCAGGTGGACGCCGCCGTCGGTGCTGTGGTGGCAGCAGCCGGAGAAGGTTTCTCCGCCGACGAGATCGCCAACTCCGCCTGCACCCCTGGACCTCCGTCTCCCTGGCTTGAATGGCTGGTTCTCGTCCTTTGCGGGCGAGAGCTTTTCCGCCGTAGCGTTTGCCTTGAAGCCGTTGCTGCAACTGTCTTGCCGCCCGGGACGGAGGTCGTTGTCGCTGCTGCAGGAGTGGGCGGCGGTGAGCCGCTTGGAGTTCGTCGTCCCGCGGGCCTCCTGGTATGGAGGTTGTTCATACCCGCGGGAACGGAACCGGAGTCCCGTTTGTAATGGCATTTTGAGTGCCGGTGTATGTTCATTGCGGCTGTCAGGGCCTGAACATCTGTGTATTTGGGCGTAAAGTCATGTTTCTTCCCCATTTCGAGCACCAAGACTCACCTGTCGGCTAGCTGGACCGCTTAACCGAGTGTGAGTTGCCCTGTGCGGAAGGTGACGAGTGAGGTATCCGTATCCCAGAGGCGTAGGAGTCCCTCGGCTCGGTCGGCCTTGCCGTCAAGGCTTCTCTTGCTCAGTGAAGGAACCCTCGGCTGCTCTGTGATGAGCCGAAGCCGGAGGCAGCGGTGTCAACACGGACAGAGGCAGAGTCGGCTGGAGAAGAAACTCCGTCAGCCCAGGAGTAGGGGACATCCCAGGCCGAGGAGGCATAGCAGCGGCGGCTGGAACCTGGCCAGGTTGTCCACTAGTGGGACCAACCCTGGAGTGGGCTGCCGAGGCCATGAGCCAGGCCGGTGTCCTCGGGGGACAGCTGGTTGAGGCTATGGAGCGGCCGGTCCGTCCGTCTGCTTGGGGCGGGTTCTTGGAGGAGACCCTGGCGATGATGGCCCAGGCGCGGTGCTGACATCTTCCTTTGAGGTGGAGATCCTTCGATCGTGACGCCGTCCGAGGCTGGGCCGGATTCCGCCGAAGGTGGAGTTGATGCCGGGGTTGCTGTTGCTCCCCCTTCTGATGTCTGATCCTGCAGGAATAGTTTGTCTATAGTGTGCGTATGTTTTTTGCGGCCGCCGAGGCCCAAACATGTCGTCGTCGTGTTGTAAAGCTGCGTTTCTTTTCCCCTTGTTTCGAGTATCAGGACTTGTTCGTCGGTAACAGACTTGTTTATCCGAGCGAGAGTTACTTATCGCAGAAGGTGATGAGTGAGGTATCCGTATCCTAGAGGCGCAGGAGTCCCTCGGCTCGGTCGGCCTTGCCGCTTACGTGTATTCTTACTCGTCCGTAGGATTCTATTATCGATATAGTCGAGATGGCACGAAAAATCATTTCGGCCGAAAAATTTTCGAGCGCTAAGACTTGTTCGGATAGCGGAATCGCTTATCCGAGCGTGAGTTACTTATCGCAGAAGGTGATGAGTGAGGTATCCGTATCCCGGAGGCGTAGGAGTCCCTCGGCTCGGTTGGCCTTGCCGCTTACGTGTACTCTGTCGTTTTCAGGATTCCACTATCGAAGTAGTCGAAAAGCACAAAAGATGTTCTGGCAGGAAGGCTTTTTCCGAGGAAAATTTTGACGCAGAGGGGGTTCCCCCCTTCTAGCCCCCGAGGGAGGGTCGGGCTTTGCCGAGGCAAGGTTGACCCTTCCTTGATGGTTAGACTTTATTTGCGTACGTGAACGAGGTATATGAACGACTTGAAAACATCAGGGTAGAAGTGACGTAGCTGTCGGATGTTCCAAGCGTTGTTGTAGACCTCGCCTTGACTATTGGCCAGCTTGTATGTTCCGGGCTTCAGAATCTTGGCGATGATGAACGGCCCTTCCCAGGGAGGCGTGAGCTTGTGGCGCCTTCGGGCGTCTTGTCGTAGCCGAAGCACCAAGTCACCCACCTGGAGGTCTCGGGACCGAACCCCTCGGGCGTGGTAGCGTCACAGAGACTGCTGATACCTTGCCGAGTGTAGTAGGGCCATGTCCCGAGCCTCCTCCAGCTGGTTCAGTGAGTCTTCTCGGCTGGTCCGGTTGCTCCGGTCGTCGTACGCTCTTGTCCTCGGGGAACCGTATTCTAAGTCTGTGGGCAAGATAGCCTCGGCCCCCTAGACTAGAAAGAACGGCGTGAAACTCGTGGCTCGGCTTGGCGTCGTCCTCAGACTCCAGACCACCGAGGGGAGTTCCTTCATCCATCGCCTGCCGAACTTGTTAAGGTCATTGTAGATCCTGAGCTTGAGTCCTTGCAGAATCATGCCGTTGGCACGCTCTACCTGCCCATTCGTCATGGGGTGAGCTATGGCGGCCCAGACCACCCGGATGTGGTGGTCCTCGCAGAAGTCCAAGAACTTTCTGCCAGTGAACTGGGTGCCGTTGTCGGTGATGATGGAGTTCGGGACCCCGAAGCGATGGATGATGTTGGTGAAGAACGCCACCGCCTGTTCGAACCTGATGTTGTTTAGGGGTCGGACCTTGATCCACTTGGAGAATTTGTCGATGGCGACCAGCAGGTGCGTGAAGCCCCCGGGTGCCTTTTGTAAGGGACCGACGAGGTCCAGACCCCACACAGCAAATGGCCAGGTGATGGGTATTGTTTGCAAGGCCTGAGCGGGCAGGTGCGTCTGCCTTGCATAGAATTGACACCCTTGGCAGGTGCGTACAATCCTAGTGGCATCGGCCACCGCGGTTGGCCAGTAGAAACCCTGTTGGAAGGCATTTCCTGTGACACCCCAGTGTCACCTAGGGCTTCTCTTAAAATGCCAAACCAAGAACCATCATTCTATGTGAACCAAAGTAAGCATGAGCATCAAATTAACTTAAGAATGAAGAATTCCCCAAGCATATACTTAAAAGTATCATGATCAAAACAAATAAAAGGAAGTAGTGTGGCAACCCTAACAAAAACCCTAAGTAAGCCAAATTAAGCATAAAGGGTAATTGGGAGAAGTCATGGGGAAAAATGCAAAATTTCAGATATGATTAAATTACGAAGTTTTAGTTCATCAAATAACTAACAAACCATAGTAAGAGAGTTTGGCCATTTGGTCTTTTTAAAATTCCCAAACCAGCCCTTGAACCATAAGCCCTTGGAGAAATTCAGATTTCTGAATTTCTGAATTTCAGACCTCTTTCCAAAGATCGACTGTGTTCTCTGTTTTTCGAAACTTAAAACCAGGAGATCCAAATATCAAAGTTGTGCCAAATTCCCTTGAACACGCTCTAGAAAAGTTTGAACTCAAACCAAATTCATTTGACATAGTTTTGGCGCAGTTTGACCTCGGGACCAGACATTCTGACACTGGCACCTTGGTGACACTACAACTCCCTGTCCCTAGCCTAAAACCGCGCGACGTCCATACACAAAAGACAAGCAAGGTCTGGTGAACAAATCCTTCACAGCGATCTTGCCCAAATTCGTGAAGATTTGACCCAACCAGCGCTTGAACTCGGGCAGAAGCATCGGTCACACGTGTTCGACCGTGGCTGACACCTCCAGTTCACGCCCGTTCGCGCACCCGCGCCTCCCAGTGCACGCTCGCGCGCGCTCGCCGGTCCACGGCCGCCCGTGCACCGTGCCGTGCCTATAAAGCCTCCCCGGGCGCGCCTCACTTCACCCCGCACTCACCCTCACCGGCCAGCCACCTCTCCTTAGCTCCGGCGAGCTCATTTCCGCCCGCCATTGCCGCCAGAGCTTCGTCCACCGTGGCTAGCCCACTCCAGCCACCCCAAGTCGAGCTAGTGCTTCGGCTAGCTCCGCCAGTTCGATTGAACTATCCCGCCGTGAGCAGGCCGGACTCCTCGCCGCCGACGAGCAACCCCGCCTGCGCGCATGGACCGGCCAACTCCGGCCATCCCCGACGGCGACCCGCACCTCGTTGTGATCCCCGAAACCTCCCCTACGTCCTCGACCACTTCACCGGAGCAATCTCGCCGCCGGTAAGCCCCTCCGCCCTTTCTTCCGCCGCGGTTACTGTGTAAGATAGGAGAAGGACCTCGGGTTAGGATGTGAAGAACCCGAGGGGTTTTCTGTAACGTCAGTGACCCATGTGAATAGTAGCCTAGGGGCTGATCTGCGAAGAAAACTTGAAATACCCGCCAGGGACCCCAGTGCAAAGTGGATTTCCTTTTAATCAATTCTGTTAATCTTTTAAAATGATCAGAGAACTTAGAAAACCCATAACTCGATGAATTCTTAATGAAAAGTTGTCAAACTAATTTTGCTCGCTCCTGAATATTATGAACTATCATTTAAAAATGATAAACCCTATGCTTTCTATTCTGAATTTTTGAGTTAAAAATTAAAAACAGAAACCTACCAAACCTAGTTTAATTAAGGAAAATTTGTTTTTCTTCTGTACTAAACTTAAGAAAATTTATGGGTATTCAAACCTCATCTAGACACTGTTTAAAAATAATAGGAACCCCAGTATGGAAAAATATGATGTAGATATTAATTTAAAGCTATTTTGCCCAAAACTTAGGAAAAATCAGAAAGGCATTGGAAATTAATGAACAGTGAGTGAAATTATTTTTCCTAGTTTGCTTAAGTAACAAAGAACCTAGGAAAAATGAAGAGACCAATAGTCCAGATCAGTTTTAAATTAGAATGTTTCATTTAGCCTTATTTGAACTGAAAATCAATAATTAGAATTTCAAACCTATACCCAAAATGGATAATAAAAATCCAGTGGACTTGTAACCACTAGAGCCCCACTACAAAAATGATGAACACCTCAGCCCAACATATTAAGTAAGGAAAATAAATATAGAATGATAAGGAGGTAATTTCCAAATAAATCATGAAGAACCCCTAATGATGCAATAATGGGCAACCAAAATTTTGCTAAGACAATAATGAGATAAACCACCAGAGAAAAATGCAAACCCATGAAAAAGGAACAAACTCATACCTATTGCTAAGGATTTATGAGAAAGGCCACTTAATTCAAATAATGCATACCACCCCTTCCCTTATACAAAAAGATGTCAAACTTCAAAATGATTGCTCTTGCACAAAACAATAACTAAGAAAAATAAGAACTTTGTTGTTTGATATTTTTCAAATATAGTGGTAGTAGAAAGCACCAATGTGGCTAGAAACTTGAGAAAACCCTAGTAAAATCATTAATAGGTAATAGTGACTAGAAATTTGTATCAAGTCATGTTATAGCACCTAAAAGCCAGCAAAAATAAATTTTAGAGAATTACCTACTGTTAAGTAATAGTTGTAGTTCAAAGCACCCCTTCTGCCCTAGAATTTAATAATTTTGTCTAGAGAAAACTATTCACTTTCTGATCCCCAACTTTTGAGACAGAGAAACATACACCAGTGCCAAGCCACTGTAATTTTTGCAGAATTTTTAGAATTTTATAAAAGCAACTTGTAGTTCAAACCTACTCCAAAACTTTTAAGAGAATAAAAGAAAAGGATAGAAGAAATAAACCTCACCCCAATAAGTCTAACTTGAGCACTTATCCATTCTCACTAAGACTTAAAAAGGAATTCAGTGGAACCCCAAAAATAAACCTACCACTTGCCTTAGCTGGGTTTAACCTAATTTACCAAGTATACCACCCAAGGGTCTTACATAGGTAAAGTTAACCTTGTTAACTCAAGTAGATCATACACCGTCAGAAGTTGTAATTTCTAAAAGTACATATCATATCATACATGTATCTTACGCATTGCATTCATTAGATTGTAATCTTGCCGATGGAGAGTACGTGCTCATCACCGAGCAAGGACCTGTCCAAGAAGAGGACCAGGAGCAGGCTTCAGAGGCTGCTAGTGAGGATCTCCCCGCAGCCCCAGCAATTGAAGGCAAGCCCCGGTTTTATGCATAACCTGTTAATTATGCTATTTTACTACACTTAATGATTGTAGGATTGTAATGTGCACTTAAGTGTAGGAGTTGCTTGAAACCTCTAGCTGCATGAACTTAGGATTCCTTTTTGAGATGAATACTAGTATGCTAGGTCGAGTAGTTGCTTGCTAATCAGGATCTCGGTAGAAGTTGAGTGATTTTTCTAGCACTCGCGCGAGGTCAGGAATTGATTGTATTCATCTTGATAACGGGATATATGTTAGTCTATGGACTTGAATCCAGGGAGGATGTCTTATCCATGAGACGGGAAAAGGAATTAAGGATTAATGTGTGGATACCTGAGTCAAGCTTTTGAACGTACTAAGCACATGCCGGGAAAAATGGTAACCGGTAAACCTAGTACCTGAGTGAAGCCGGGCGCGGACTTTATCCCTCATGCGACCTGAGACTGGGTCTCCCATGCTAGCTATGGTGGGTACAAGTGCGGTCACTGCACGGCGGCAGCCGGGGTCAGTGGAGCATTGTATGCCAAGGCGGTGAGGCCTGGACGCGAACGGGGAATCGATGGGGACAGTTGTCATGTGTGGGGTCGGAGTACCCTGACATGCCGTGTGTTTAGGTTTACCTTGTAAGGTTAAAACTCGATTCAAATCGTCTGCTTCTCGCAGCTAATGAGACTGCTTGATTCCTTGTACTGCATCGAGTAAGAAGTGAAATGAGGTTACATGAGATAACTTGTTGATTGAACTAAATGCTTGTCACCATGTATGCTTAGAAGGAGCAAATCTAGCTAAGTTAATGATGATAGAAATTGAAAGGCTAAAAATTGATTTTAGAAACAGCTAGTGCTTTTGGCAAACCAAACCCCTCAGCCAAACAGCTGCATAGTCTAGAGGTAGAGGAGTAGACTCCTCACACCGGGTAAGTCTATCTGAGTATTAGTATACTCAGCCTTGCTTGTGGCATAATTTTTGCAGGTACCATTCAGGAAATGGTTGATGGTGTGACTTGGCCTACCACCCTGCCACCGGGTTGGACGGTCGAGTGGGATGTTGCTCCGGCAGGAGAGGAGCACGAGGAGTAGTGGGCTAGGCCTTGCCCAATTCCTCGATACCGACGACATCGATTATCCGCTGCACTTTATTTTGTGAACTCTTAATTGCTACTCGAAAACTCCGATTTATGTAATAACTCAGTACTTAATTTGAGGTTTCCTGTTTTATTGTATTTCTTCTGTGACTCACCTTCGAGTGAGATTGTGGAATTTGATCCTGGTTAAGTGGCTCTATCAGACTAGATCTGAGGGACTGACGTGTTATTCCGATTTAAGTGTGTTACGGCCCCTGGGGCGTGACTTAGGCACATAAGCTGGAATAATTCGGGCGGTTCCGCCACAGCTGGTATCAGAGCAAATTCCACCACAGAGAAAGATGATAAACCATGAATACCAATTTTCAAAATCTAAAACTTGCATAGAAACTGCTACAGATCGTCAGGACTAAACCGCTAGACCTAGGATGAAAGGCCTTAGGCATAGAGGGGAAATTAGGTGGCTAATTACATAGGCCCCATGGGCCAGTACTTATATTTTTATGGATGCCCTAAAAGGCACCCTATTTTCTTTTGAGAGGCAACGTTACTTCTAGCATGCATGCATTATAAAACACAAAGAGGAATTAAAAATTTGAGCTAACCCACTTTCTTTAGGACCATCCGGGCTCTCTATTTGTTTTTCCTTCCACCATAATCTTTACCTTTGATTCCCTTCTGCAGATGAATTTACCCACCCCCGCCAGTGGAGGAGACTCTCGTTTCAGTTCTGACTTCCTTTCTCGCGATGGTTTTCCTTCCATCTTGTGGGAAGTGCTTAACTCCACCGGTTACCCTACGCCCCCTTTGTACACGGTGCAGTTGTATGAGGAGCATCGGGTACCTCGTTGTCGGGTCTGGCTGACTTTGGAGGCTCATCCCCTTCAGCCGGGTTGGCGTTCTCTTGATTCTGAGACAATTGGACTCAGGACGGACGACATCGTTGAAGCAGTAGCCATGAAGACTCTGACGACTTTCTGTGGCTACCATCCTCTGGAGATGGTGATGCACCCTTTGGGACTCTTCCCTGCTGAGAAGAGAGATGATCCCATGTGGTGTAACCGCGTGAGCCATGTAAAGGATGTGTGGGCGAGATATCCTGACTTGGTTGGGAGGGTCACCGTTCAGTGCATGAGTGCGCTGTACCACCTTGAGGCCCTTCAGAGCGACGCTATGGCACTCCTCGCTAACATCGCTCAAACCACCAAGCTCACTCTCGATAGTCGAGAAGATTTTGTGGTCGATTTATCCTCCGAGTTAGTGGAGAAGGATCTGCAGGTGGAAAGGCTGAGCCAGCGCATTACCACCTTGGAGCAGCAGGTGGAGATCCAGGACAACACCATTGATGTCTTGGAGAACCAGCTTCACGATGTGCAGAGGGAACTCGAAGAAGCAAATGACCATTTGGACATGCACCACTTAGAGATGGAGGCCAATGAAGCCGGAAGCGAGGGAGAAGAGGATCACGAGGAGCTAGGACCAGCCCCTGGTGCCAATGGGACTACCTCCGTGATGCCTCCTTCACTCGTATCCAGTGTCGCTTCCACCGAACAGGGTTAAGCAGTCATTTCGACACTTTTAGGCGGATAGAAACCTATGCGAGCTTAGTTAATGACAGATTTTGGACTAGGCTTATGGGTACTTCCCCCTGATTGATGTAACCCTATGAACTTTTGAAATCTGTGGGATATTTGTCACCATGTTATCTTAATTTCGAACCTAATATTATGATTATGGCATTTTTCCCTTCCATATGAGATGATATCTTGTTGTTCGAAACTGTGAGTTGGGATAACAACGGCGACAATCTCTGTTTTCAGATGGCAGCTAGGCAACGTCGCGGGCATAACGAGCAGGTTCCCCCGCCACCTCCTCCAACTCCCACAGTGTAGGAGCTGATAGCCCAGCAGAATGAAATTCTACGACAGCTCTTGCAGCGCCAGCCCCACCCTCAGCAGCATGGTGGAGGCCAGCATCAGCGACCTCCGGCTATGGCAATGTACCAGGAGTTTCTAAGCATGCAGCCACCCTTGTTCACCAAGGCAGAGGATCTGTTGGACGCCGACATGTGGCTTCGCGTCGTCGAGTCCAAGTTTCCCCTCCTCACGGGAGATTGCCCTGATGCTACCAAGACCCACTTCGCCGCGCAGCAGCTTCGCGGATCTGCTCGGACTTGGTGGGATCACTTCCGTGCTATGCTCCCCGCTGATCGTGAGGTATCTTGGGAGGAATTCAAGACTGCCTTCAGAGGACACCACATCCCAGCTGGCATTCTCGATCGGAAGTTGAATGAATTTCTGGCCCTTAATCAAGGAACCCGCACGGTACTGCAGTATGCGCAAGCCTTCAACGACCTGTGCCAGTATCCAGGGTACCATGCCGATTCTGATGAGAAGAAGAGGGATCGCTTCCGCAGGGGTCTCAATACCAAGTTGCGGGAACGACTCAACACTGTCCGGGCTGATAGCTTTAATGAGTTGGTCAACATGGCCATCTCCCAGGAGGATTGCATTGTTGCTCACCGGGCAGAGAAGAAGAGAAAGGCACCAATGGCAGCACCATCCGCTCAGGCTCAGAGGTTCCGGATTGTTTCTCACAATCAGAGCAGGGGTTTTCAGCAGCAGGCAGGCAGATGGGTGATCAGGCCACCTCAGCAGCAGCCGGCACCCAACCGCTTTCCAGCTCCCGCCCCAAGGAACAATCTGCCTCCGCAGCAGCAGCAGTTCCGCCAGGGCAATGGGAACAAGTGTTTCACTTGTGGCAATGTGGGCCACTATGCCAAGAATTGTCCCAGGAACCAGCAGAGGTAGATGCCAGCACCAAATCAAGACAAGGGAAGAAAGCAGAAGGTGCAAGTCAGGCAAGGGAAGCTCAACTTCACCACTCTTGAGGAAGTACCTGAAGGAGCTCCTATCATGACCGGTATCTTTTCGGTTTATAATCAACCTGCTTTAATTCTGTTTGATTCTGGTGCATTTCATAGTTTCATTAGCCAAAAGTTCAGTGCTAAATGTGAACTGCCATTCTCTCACTCTAAGGGGTCATTCTTGATAGTCACACCTGGGGGTAAAATTGCAACTAATCAATTAAACCAAAGTGTGCCTATTCAACTGGGAAGCCACATTGTCAAAACCACTCTTCTTGTGTTGGAATTGGAAAATGTGGACATTATTCTAGGAGCTAATTGGATGACCTTGCACCAAGTTGTGCTTGATGTAGCCAGCCGTACCCTGGAAGTTAATTCTCCGTTCTGCGGGAATTTCGCCTTAATTCAGACCAGTCAAGGTTCTACTCAGTCATGTGCTTTCTCTATGACGGAGTTACCTTTGAAGAAGATCCCAGTGGTCTGTGATTATGCAGATGTCTTCCCTGACGAATTGCCAGGAATGCCACCAGACCGGGATATTGAATTCGCCATCGAGTTGCAACCGGGAACGGCCCCAATTTCCAAAAGGCCCTACCGAATGCCACCCGCTGAGTTGGCAGAGTTGAAGAAGCAATTGCAAGAGTTGCTAGACAAGGGATTTATTCGCCCAAGTACTTCGCCTTGGGGATGTCCAGCACTGTTTGTGAAGAAGAAGGATGAAAGCTTGAGGCTGTGTATAGATTACCGCCCTCTTAATGCGGTAACTATCAAGAACAAGTATCCTTTGCCTCGTATTGATGTTCTTTTTGACCAATTGGTCGGGGCCAAGGTATTTTCCAAGATAGACCTTCGCTCTGGCTACCATCTGATCAAGATACGAGCAAGTGATATTCCGAAGACGGCATTCTCAACCAGATATGGGCTATATGAATTCTTGGTGATGTCATTCGGGCTGACAAATGCACCAGCATATTTCATGTATCTGATGAATTCTGTTTTTATGCCGGAATTGGACAAGTTCGTAGTGGTTTTCATTGATGACATTTTGGTGTACTCAAAGAACGAAGAAGAACATGCCGGGCATTTGCATGTAGTACTTCAACGTCTGCGAAAGCACCACCTTTATGCCAAGTTATCCAAGTGTGATTTTTGGCTGAAGGAAATCAAATTCTTGGGTCACACTATCTCTCAGGCTGGTATAGCAGTTGATCCTGATAAAGTGCAAGAGGTGATGAACTGGAAGCCACCGACAACTGTCCGTTAGATTCGGAGCTTTCTGGGATTAGCTGGTTATTACCGAAGATTTATTCCGGACTTCTCTCGAATTGCGAAGCCTATAACTGAGTTGCTGAAAAAAGAAGTCAAATTTGTTTGGAGTCAGAAGTGCGAAGATGCCTTCCATGCATTGAGGCAGCATCTGACTACAGCACCAGTATTGGCGCAACCCGACAGCAGCAAGCCTTTTGATGTATATTGCGATGCCTCGAGCACTGGACTAGGTTGTGTCTTAATGCAAGACAACCGAGTCATTGCTTATGCCTCAAGAGCACTCAGGCCTCATGAGCAAAACTATCCCACTCATGACCTCGAGTTGGCAGCAGTGGTTCATGCATTAAAGATGTGGAGGCATTACTTAATGGGAACCCACTGCAACATCTTCACTGATCATAAGAGCCTTAAGTACATTTTTACTCAGGCTGATCTCAACATGAGGCAGAGAAGATGGCTAGAGCTGATCAAGGATTATGACCTGGAGGTACATTATCACCCAGGAAAAGCTAATGTGGTAGCAGATGCCTTGAGTCGGAAGTTGCAATGCAATTGCATTCTGATGGATTCTCGCGTTAACACCTTGTGTGATGAGTTGAGCAAGATGCAAATTGAAGTGATTCCTTCTGGTTCTTTGTCTCACATTTCTGTTGAGCCAGCTTTGCAAGACCAGATTATCATGGCCCAGCTCAGTGACAAGGGAGTGCAAATCATCAAGAAGAATCTCCATCAGAAGGTTGAGAAGTATAATTGTTTCCACCAGGATGAAAATGGTGTGTTATGGTTTAAAAGCAGATTGGTGATTCCTAAGGACCAGGATCTCAAGAGGAAAATCTTGGATGAGGCTCATCTCTCCAAATTCTCTATGCATCCGGGAAGCACCAAGATGTACCATGATCTGAAGCCTTTGTACTGGTGGACTAGAATGAAGACGGAGATAGCCCAGTATGTATCATTATGTGACACCTGTCAGAGGATAAAGGCAAGCCACTTGAAGTCAGCTGGAGCTTTGCAACCCCTGTCCATACCTTCATGGAAGTGGGATGACATCAGCATGGATTTCATTGTGGGTCTGCCCAACACCTCTCGTCATCATGATTCAATTTGGGTTATTGTGGACCGATTGACAAAAGTGGCACATTTTCTTCCTGTGCACACCACTGATAAGGCTCAGAAGTATGCAGAATTGTATATTGACTGGATCGTGTGTTTGCACGGATTACCTCGGACCATTGTTTCTGACCGAGGAGCCCAATTTGTTGCCAGGTTTTGGGAACAATTGCAAGAGTCTTTGGGAACCAAGCTAATCAGGAGTTCGGCTTACCACCCACAGACTGATGGTCAGACGGAAAGGGTAAACCAAATTCTGGAGGATATGCTGAGAGCTTGTGCGATCGATTGTGGCAAGAACTGGGATAAGCACCTCTCCTTGGCAGAGTTTGCTTATAACAATAGTTATCAATCCAGCCTAAGGATGGCACCTTTTGAAGCTCTCTATGGAAGAAGGTGTAGGACACCACTCAATTGGTCTCAACCTGGAGAAAGAGAAGTTTTTGGACCTGACTTAGTGACCGAAGCCGAAAGGAAGGTCAAACTAATCAGGAAGAATCTAGAAGCTGCTCAGGCCAGGCAGAAGAGTTACCAGGATAGAAGAAGGAAACCTCTCCAGTTCGAGGTGGGAAGTTTTGTGTACCTCAAGGTATCACCCACCAAGGGAGTGCAGAGGTTTGGGATCAAAGGCAAGCTAGCCCCTCGTTACATTGGACCTTATGAGATCATAGAAACATGTGGACCCGTGGCATACAAGCTGAAGTTACCTTCAAAAATGTCTGCCATTCACGATGTATTCCATGTATCTCAGCTAAAGAAGTGTGTTCGATTGCCGACTGAAATCTTAGCAGAGCCAGAATTGGAGATAGAGCCAGATCTATCGTACCAAGAGTACCCCTCCAAGATTCTGGATTGCAAGGAAAGATCAACTCGGGCTAAATTGATCAAGATGTACAAGGTCCAGTGGAGTAATCACTCAGAGGGGGAAGCTACTTGGGAAACCGAGGAATTCCTGAGATCCAACTTCCCCGATTGCCTACCTAAGGAAGCTGGTACGTAAACACCCCCAACCCCTCCTCCTGCCCTTCGAATCTAGTTTTCAAAAATATGATTTTAATTCAGAATGAAGTAACTATGAAGTAAAACATAAAAAGGACTTCCTTCTGAAGTTGCAAAGAGAATGACATTCGAAGAATAGTTTTACCCTAAAAATAACAGTAATCACCCATTTCCTTTAAGTCTCACCCTTCGCTTCACCCTGAGAGGACTCTGGCCCGAATCTCGGGACGAGATTCCTTTAAGGGGGGAAGGCTGTGACACCCCAGTGTCACCTAGGGCTTCTCTTAAAATGCCAAACCAAGAACCATCATTCTATGTGAACCAAAGTAAGCATGAGCATCAAATTAACTTAAGAATGAAGAATTCCCCAAGCATATACTTAAAAGTATCATGATCAAAACAAATAAAAGGAAGTAGTGTGGCAACCCTAACAAAAACCCTAAGTAAGCCAAGTTAAGCATAAAGGGTAATTGGGAGAAGTCATGGGGAAAAATGCAAAATTTCAGATATGATTAAATTACGAAGTTTTAGTTCATCAAATAACTAACAAACCATAGTAAGAGAGTTTGGCCATTTGGTCTTTTTAAAATTCCCAAACCAGCCCTTGAACCATAAGCCCTTGGAGAAATTCAGATTTCTGAATTTCTGAATTTCAGACCTCTTTCCAAAGATCGACTGCGTTCTCTGTTTTTCGAAACTTAAAACCAGGAGATCCAAATATCAAAGTTGTGCCAAATTCCCTTGAACACGCTCTGGAAAAGTTTGAACTCAAACCAAATTCATTTGACATAGTTTTGGCGCAGTTTGACCTCAGGACCAGACATTCTGACACTGGCACCTTGGTGACGCTACAACTCCCTGTCCCTAGCCTAAAACCGCGCGACGTCCATACACAAAAGACAAGCAAGGTCTGGTGAACAAATCCTTCACAGCGATCTTGCCCAAATTCGCGAAGATTTGCACCCAACCAGCACTTGAACTCGGGCAGAAGCATCGGGCACACGTGTTCGAACGTGGCTGACACCTCCGGTTCACGCCCGTTCGCGCACCCGCGCCTCCCAGTGCACGCTCGCGCGTGCTCGCCGGTCCACGGCCGCCCATGCACCGCGCCGTGCCTATAAAGCCTCCCCGGGCGCGCCTCACTGAACCCCGCACTCACCCTCACCGGCCAGCCACCTCTCCTTAGCTCCGGCGAGCTCATTTCCGCCCGCCATTGCCGCCAGAGCTTCGGCCACCGTGGCCAGCCCACTCCAGCCACCCCCAAGTCGAGCCAGTGCTTCGGCTAGCTCCGCCAGTGGCCCGTAAAGCTTTCCAAGCCCTCGGACCAGGCCGAACTTCACAGGAGGCCCGAGATCGACCTCACCAGACTTTGGTCTTTCGCCGCCGCGCGCGGACAAAGCTAACCGATGAGTCTCCGACCAATTCCTTGCACCCATACCTTCTCTGGCATCCCGTGAACCTCTCTGACCAGTTCGATTGAACTATCCCGCCGTGAGCAGGCCGGACTCCTCGCCGCCGACGAGCAACCCCGCCTGCGCGCGTGGACCGGCCAACTCCGGCCATCCCCGACGGCGACCCGCACCTCGTTGTGATCCCCGAAACCTGCCCTACGTCCTCGACCACTTCACCGGAGCAATCTCGCCGTCGGTAAGCCCCACCGCCCTTTCTTCCGCCGCAGTTACTGTGTAAGATAGGAGAAGGACCTCGGGTTAGGATGTGAAGAACCCGAGGGGTTTTCTGTAATGTCAGTGACCCATGTGAATAGTAGCCTTGGGGCTGATCTGCGAAGAAAACTTGAAATACCCGCCAGGGACCCCAGTGCAAAGTGGATTTCCTTTTAATCAATTCTGTTAATCTTTTAAAATGATCAGAGAACTTAGAAAACCCATAACTCGATGAATTCTTAATGAAAAGTTGTCAAACTAATTTTGCTAGCTCCTGAATATTATGAACTATCATTTTAAAATGATAAACCCTATGCTTTCTATTCTGAATTTTTGAGTTAAAAATTAAAAACAGAAACCTACCAAACCTAGTTTAATTAAGGAAAATTTGTTTTTCTTCTGTACTAAACTTAAGAAAATTTATGGGTATTCAAACCTCATCTAGACACTGTTTAAAAATAATAGGAACCCCAGTATGGAAAAATATGATGTAGATATTAATTTAAAGCTATTTTGCCCAAAACTTAGGAAAAATCAGAAAGGCATTGGAAATTAATGAACAGTGAGTGAAATTATTTTTCCTAGTTTGCTTAAGATACAAAGAACCTAGGAAAAATGAAGAGACCATTAGTCCAGATCAGTTTTAAATTAGAATGTTTTATTTAGCCTTATTTGAACTGAAAATCAATAATTAGAATTTCAAACCTATACCCAAAATGGATAATAAAAATCTAGTGGACTTGTAACCACTAGAGCCCCACTACAAAAATGATGAACACCTCAGCCCAACATATTAAGTAAGGAAAATAAATATAGAATGATAAGGAGGTAATTTCCAAATAAATCATGAACAACCCCTAATGATGCAATAATGGGCAACCAAAATTTTGCTAAGGCCATAATGAGATAAACCACCAGAGAAAAATGCAATCCCATGAAAAAGGAACAAACTCATACCTATTGCTAAGGATTTATGAGAAAGGCCACTTAATTCAAATAATGCATACCACCCCTTCCCTTAAGCAAAAAGATGCCAAACTTCAGAATGATTGCTCTTGCACAAAACAATAACTAAGAAAAATAAGAACTTTGTTGTTTGATATTTTTCAAATATAGTGGTAGTAGAAAGCACCAATGTGGCTAGAAACTTGAGAAAACCCTAGTAAAATATATAATAGGTAATAGTGACTAGAAATTTGTATCAAGTCATGTTATAGCACCTAAAAGCCAGCAAAAATAAATTTTAGAGAATTACCTACTGTTAAGTAATAGTTGTAGTTCAAAGCACCCCTTCTGCCCTAGAATTTAATAATTTTGTCTAGAGAAAACTATTCACTTTCTGATCCCCAACTTTTGAGACAGAGAAACATACACCAGTGCCAAGCCACTGTAATTTTTGCAGAATTTTTAGAATTTTATAAAAGCAATTTGTAGTTCAAACCTACTCCAAAACTTTTAAGAGAATAAAAGAAAAGGAAAGAAGAAATAAACCTCACCCCAATAAGTCTAACTTGAGCACTTATCAATTCTCACTAAGACTTAAAAAGGAATTCAGTGGAACCCCAAAAATAAACCTACCACTTGCCTTAGCTGGGTTTAACCTAATTTACCAAGTATAACACCCAAGGGTCTTACATAGGTAAAGTTAACCTTGTTAACTCAAGTAGATCATACACCGTCAGAAGTTGTAATTTCTAAAAGTACATATCATATCATACATGTATCTTACGCATTGCATTCATTAGATTGTAATCTTGCCGACGGAGAGTACGTGCTCATCCCCGAGCAAGGACTTGTCCAAGAGGAGGACCAGGAGCAGGCTTCAGAGGCTGCTAGTGAGGATCTCCCCACAGCCCTAGCAATTGAAGGCAAGCCCCGGTTTTATGCATAACCTGTTAATTATGCTATTTTACTACACTTAATGATTGTAGGATTGTAATGTGCACTTAAGTGTAGGAGTTGCTTGAAACCTCTAGCTGCATGAACTTAGGATTCCTTTTTGAGATGAATACTAGTATGCTAGGTCGAGTAGCTGCTTGCTAATCAGGATCTCGGTAGAAGTCGAGTGATTTTTCTAGCACTCGCGCGAGGTCAGGAATTGATTGTATTCATCTTGATAACGGGATATATGTTAGTCTATGGACTTGAATCCAGGGAGGATGTCTTGTCCATGAGACGGGAAAAGGAATTAAGGATTAATGTGTGGATACCTGAGTCAAGCTTTTGAACGTACTAAGCACATGCCGGGAAAAATGGTAACCGGTAAACCTAGTACATGAGTGAAGCCAGGCGCGGACTTTATCCCTCATGCGACCTGAGACTGGGTCTCCCATGCTAGCTATGGTGGGTACAAGTGCGGTCACTGCACGGCGGCAGCCGGGGTCAGTGGAGCATTGTATGCCAAGGCGGTGAGGCCTGGACGCGAACGGGTAATCGATGGGGACAGTTGTCATGTGTGGGGTCGGAGTACCCTGACATGCCGTGTGTTTAGGTTTACCTTGCAAGGTTAAAACTCGATTCGAATCGTCTGCTTCTCGTAGCTAATGAGACTGCTTGATTCCTTGTACTGCATCGAGTAAGAAGTGAAATGAGGTTACATGAGATAACTTGTTGATTGAACTAAATACTTGTCACCATGTATGCTTAGAAGGAGCAAATCTAGCTAAGTTAATGATGATAGAAATTGAAAGGCTAAAAATTGATTTTAGAAACAGCTAGTGCTTTTGGCAAACCAAACCCCTCAGCCAAACAGCTGCATAGTCTAGAGGTAGAGGAGTAGACTCCTCACACCGGGTAAGTCTAGCTGAGTATTAGTATACTCAGCCTTGCTTGTGGCACAATTTTTGCAGGTACCATTCAGGAAATGGTTGATGGTGTGACTTGGCCTACCACCCTGCCACCGGGTTGGACGGTCGAGTGGGATATTGCTCCGACAGGAGAGGAGCACGAGGAGTAGTGGGCTAGGCCTTGCCCAATTCCTCGATACCGACGACATCAATTATCCGCTGCACTTTATTTTGTGAACTCTTAATTGCTACTCGAAAACTCCGATTTATGTAATAACTCAGTACTTAATTTGAGGTTTCCTGTTTTATTGTATTTCTTCTGTGACTCACCTTCGAGTGAGATTGTGGAATTTGATCCTGGTTAAGTGGCTCTATCAGACTAGATCTGAGGGACTGACAGGTTATTCCGATTTAAGTGTGTTACGGCCCCTGAGGCATGACTTAGGCACTTAAGCTGGAATAATTCGGGCGGTTCCGCCGCAGCTGGTATCAGATCAAATTCCACCACAGAGAAAGTTGATAAACCATGAATACCAATTTTCAAAATCTAAAACTTGCATAGAAACTGCTACAGATCGTCAGGACTAAACCACTAGACCTAGGATGAAAGGCCTTAGGCATAGAGGGGAAATTTGGTGGCTAATTACTTAGGCCCCGTGGGCCAGTACTTATATTTTTATGGATGCCCTAAAAGGCACCCTATTTTCTTTTGAGAGGCAACGTTACTTCCAGCATGCATGCATTATAAAACACAAAGAGGAATTAAAAAATTGAGCTAACCCACTTTCTTTAGGACCATCCGGGCTCTCTATTTCTTTTTCCTTCCACCATAATCTTTACCTTTGATTCCCTTCCGCAGATGAATTTACCCACCCCCGCCAGTGGAGGAGACTCTCGTTTCAGTTCTGACTTCCTTTCTCACGATGGTTTTCCTTCCATCTTGTGGGAAGTGCTTAACTCCGCCGGTTACCCTACGCCCCCTTTGTACACGGTGCTGTTGTATGAGGAGCATCGGGTACCTCGTTGTCGGGTCTGGCTGACTTTGGAGGCTCATCCTCTTCAGCCGGGTTGGCGTTCTCTTGATTCTGAGACAATTGGACTCAGGACGGACGACACCGTTGAAGCAGCAGCCATGAAGACTCTGACGACTTTCTGTGGCTACCATCCCCTGGAGATGGTGATGCACCCTTTGGGACTCTTCCCTGCTGAGAAGAGAGATGATCTCATGTGGTGTAACCGCGTGAGCCATGTAAAGGATGTGTGGGCGATGTATCCTGACTTGGTTGGGAGGGTCACCGTTCAGTGCATGAGTGCGCTGTACCGCCTTCAGGCCCTTCAGAGCGACGCTATGGCACTCCTCGCTAACATCGCTCAAACCACCAAGCTCACTCTCGATAGTCGAGAAGATTTTGTGGTCGATTTATCCTCCGAGTTAGTGGAGAAGGATCTGTAGGTGGAAAGGCTGAGCCAGCGCATTACCACCTTGGAGCAGCAGGTGGAGATCCGGGACAACACCATTGATGTCTTGGAGAACCAGCTTCACGATGTGCAGAGGGAACTCGAAGAAGCAAATGACCATTTGGACATGCACCACTTAGAGATGGAGGCCAATGAAGCCGGAAGCGAGGGAGAAGAGGATCCCGAGGAGCTAGGACCAGCCCCTGGTGCCAATGGGACTACCTCCGCGATGCCTCCTTCACTCGTATCCAGTGTCGCTTCCACCGCCCAGGGTTAAGCAGTCATTTCGACACTTTTAGGCGGATAGAAACCTATGCGAGCTTAGTTAATGACAGATTTTGGACTAGGCTTATGGGTACTTTCCCCTGATTGATGTAACCCTATGAACTTTTGAAATCTGTGGGATATTTGTCACCATGTTATCTTCATTTCGAACCTAATATTATGATTATGGCATTTTTCCCTTCCATATGAGATGATATCTTGTTGTTCAGAACTGTGAGTTGGGATAACAACGGCGACAATCTCTGTTTTCAGATGGCAGCTAGGCAACATCGTGGGCATAACGAGCAGGTTCCCCCGCCACCTCCTCTAGCTCCCATAGTGCAGGAGCTAATAGCCCAGCAGAATGAAATTCTATGACAGCTCTTGCAGCACCAGCCCCACCCTCAACAGCATGGTGGAGGCCAGCATCAGCGACCTCCGGCTATGGCAACGTACCAGGAGTTTCTGAGCACGCAGCCACCCTTGTTCACCAAGGCAGAGGATCAGTTGGACGCCGACGTGTGGCTTCGCGTCGTCGAGTCCAAGTTTCCCCTCCTCACGGGAGATTGCCCTGATGCTACCAAGACCCGCTTCGCCGCGCAGCAGCTCCGCGGATCTGCTCGGACTTGGTGGGATCACTTCCGTGCTATGCTCCCCGCTGATCGTGAGGTATCTTGGGAGGAATTCAAGACTGCCTTCAGAGGACACCACATCCCAGCTGGCATTCTCGATCGAAAGTTGAATGAATTTCTGGCCCTTAATCAAGGAACCCGCACGGTACTGCAGTATGCGCAAGCCTTCAACGACCTGTGCCAGTATGCAGGGTACCATGCCGATTCTTATGAGAAGAAGAGGGATCGCTTCCGCAGGGGTCTCAATACCAAGTTGCGGGAACGACTCAACACTGTCCGGGCTGATAGCTTTAATGAGTTGGTCAACATGGCCATCTCCCAGGAGGATTGCATTGTTGCTCACCGGGCAGAGAAGAAGAGAAAGGCACCAATGGCAGCACCATCCGCTCAGGCTCAGAAGTTCCGGATTGTTTCTCACAATCAGAGCAGGGGTTTTGAGCAGCAGGCAGGCAGATGGGTGATCAGGCCACCTCAGCAGCAACAGCCGGCACCCAACCGCTTTCCAGCTCCCGCCCCAAGGAACAATCAGCCTCCGCAGCAGCAGCAGTTCCGCCAGGGCAATGGGAACAAGTGTTTCACTTGTGGCAATGTGGGCCACTATGCCAAGAATTGTCCCAGGAACCAGCAGAGGTAGATGCCAGCACCAAATCAAGACAAGGGAAGAAAGCAGAAGGTGCAAGTCAGGCAAGGGAAGCTCAACTTCACCACTCTTGAGGAAGTACCTGAAGGAGCTCCTATCATGACCGGTATCTTTTCGGTTTATAATCAACCTGCTTTAATTCTGTTTGATTCTGGTGCATCTCATAGTTTCATTAGCCAAAAGTTCAGTGCTAAATGTGAACTGCCATTCTCTCACTCTAAGGGGTCATTCTTGATAGTCACACCTGGGGGTAAAATTGCAACTAATCAATTAAACCAAAGTGTGCCTATTCAACTGGGAAGCCACATTGTCAAAACCACTCTTCTTGTGTTGGAATTGGAAAATGTGGACATTATTCTAGGAGCTAATTGGATGACCTTGCACCAAGTTGTGCTTGATGTAGCCAGCCGTACCCTGGAAGTTAATTCTCCGTTCTGCGGGAATTTCGCCTTAATTCAGACCAGTCAAGGTTCTACTCAGTCATGTGCTTTCTCTATGACGGAGTTACCTTTGAAGAAGATCCCAGTGGTCTGTGAGTATGCAGATGTCTTCCCTGACGAATTGCCAGGAATGCCACCAGACCGGGATATTGAATTCGCCATCGAGTTGCAACCGGGAACGGCCCTAATTTCCAAAAGGCCCTACCGAATGCCACCCGCTGAGTTGGCAGAGTTGAAGAAGCAATTGCAAGAGTTGCTGGACAAGGGATTTATTCGCCCAAGTACTTCGCCTTGGGGATGTCCAGCACTGTTTGTGAAGAAGAAGGATGAAAGCTTGAGGCTGTGTATAGATTATCGCCCTCTTAATGCGGTAACTATCAAGAACAAGTATCCTTTGCCTCGTATTGATGTTCTTTTTGACCAATTGGTCGGGGCCAAGGTATTTTCCAAGATAGACCTTCGCTCTGGCTACCATCAGATCAAGATACGAGCAAGTGATATTCCAAAGACGGCATTCTCAACCAGATATGGGCTATATGAATTCTTGGTGATGTCATTCGGGCTGACAAATGCACCAGCATATTTCATGTATCTGATGAATTCTGTTTTTATGCCGGAATTGGACAAGTTCGTAGTGGTTTTCATTGATGACATTTTGGTGTACTCAAAGAACGAAGAAGAACATGCCGGGCATTTGCATGTAGTACTTCAACGTCTGCGAAAGCACCACCTTTATGCCAAGTTATCCAATTGTGATTTTTGGCTGAAGGAAATCAAATTCTTGGGTCACACTATCTCTCAGGCTGGTATAGCTGTTGATCCTGATAAAGTGCAAGAGGTGATGAACTGGAAGCCACCGATAACTGTCCGTCAGATTCAGAGCTTTCTGGGATTAGCTGGTTATTACCGAAGATTTATTCTGGACTTCTCTCGAATTGCGAAGCCTATAACTGAGTTGCTGAAGAAAGAAGTCAAATTTGTTTGGAGTCAGAAGTGCGAAGATGCCTTCCATGCATTGAGGCAGCATCTGACTACAGCACCAGTATTGGCGCAACCCGACAGCAGCAAGCCTTTTGATGTATATTGCGATGCCTCGGGCACTGGACTAGGTTGTGTCTTAATGCAAGACAACCGAGTCATTGCTTATGCCTCAAGAGCACTCAGGCCTCATGAGCAAAACTATCCCACTCATGACCTCGAGTTGGCAGCAGTGGTTCATGCATTAAAGATGTGGAGGCATTACTTAATGGGAACCCACTGCAACATCTTCACTGATCATAAGAGCCTTAAGTACATTTTTACTCAGGCTGATCTCAACATGAGGCAGAGAAGATGGCTAGAGCTGATCAAGGATTATGACCTGGAGGTACATTATCACCCAGGAAAAGCTAATGTGGTAGCAGATGCCTTGAGTCGGAAGTTGCAATGCAATTGCATTCTGATGGATTCTCGCGTTAACACCTTGTGTGATGAGTTGAGCAAGATGCAAATTGAAGTGATTCCTTCTAGTTCTTTGTCTCACATTTCTGTTGAGCTAGCTTTGCAAGACCAGATTATCATGGCCTAGCTCAGTGACAAGGGAGTGCAAATCATCAAGAAGAATCTCCATCAGAAGGTTGAGAAGTATAATTGTTTCCGCCAGGATGAAAAGGGTGTGTTATGGTTTAAAAGCAGATTGGTGATTCCTAAGGACCAGGATCTCAAGAGGAAAATCTTGGATGAGGCTCATCTCTCCAAATTCTCTATGCATCCGGGAAGCACCAAGATGTACCATGATCTGAAGCCTTTGTACTGGTGGACCAGAATGAAGAGGGAGATAGCCCAGTATGTGTCATTATGTGACACCTGTCAGAGGATAAAGGCAAGCCACTTGAAGTCAGCTGGAGCTTTGCAACCCCTGTCCATACCTTCATGGAAGTGGGATGACATCAACATGGATTTCATTGTGGGTCTGCCCAACACCTCTCGTCATCATGATTCAATTTGGGTTATTGTGGACCGATCGACAAAAGTGGCACATTTTCTTCCTGTGCACACCACTGATAAGGCTCAGAAGTATGCAGAATTGTATATTGACCGGATCGTGTGTTTGCACGGATTACCTCGGACCATTGTTTCTGACCAAGGAGCCCAATTTGTTGCCAGGTTTTGGGAACAATTGCAAGAGTCTTTGGGAACCAAGCTAATCAGGAGTTCGGCTTACCACCCACAGACTGATGGTCAGACGGAAAGGGTAAACCAAATTCTGGAGGATATGCTGAAAGCTTGTGCGATCGATTGTGGCAAGAACTGGGATAAGCACCTCTCCTTGGTAGAGTTTGCTTATAACAATAGTTATCAATCCAGCCTAAGGATGGCACCTTTTGAAGCTCTCTATGGAAGAAGGTGTAGGACACCACTCAATTGGTCTCAACCTGGAGAAAGAGAAGTTTTTGGACTTGACTTAGTGACCGAAGCCGAAAGGAAGGTCAAACTAATTAGGAAGAATCTAGAAGCTGCTCAGGCCAGGCAGAAGAGTTACCAGGATAGAAGAAGGAAACCTCTCCAGTTCGAGGTGGGAAGTTTTGTGTACCTCAAGGTATCACCCACCAAGGGAGTGCAGAGGTTTGGGATCAAAGGCAAGCTAGCCCCTCGTTACATTGGACCTTATGAGATCATAGAAACATGTGGACCCGTGGCATACAAGCTGAAGTTACCTTCAAAAATGTCTGCCATTCACGATGTATTCCATGTATCTCAGCTAAAGAAGTGTGTTCGATTGCCGACTGAAATCTTAGCAGAGCCAGAATTGGAGATAGGGCCAGATCTATCGTACCAAGAGTACCCCTCCAAGATTCTGGATTGCAAGGAAAGATCAACTCGGGCTAAATCGATCAAGATGTACAAGGTCCAGTGGAGTAATCACTCAGAGGGGGAAGCTACTTGGGAAACCGAGGAATTCCTGAGATCCAACTTCCCCGATTGCCTATTAAGGAAGCTGGTACGTAATCACTCCCAACCCCTCCTCCTGCCCTTCGAATCTAATTTTCAAAAATATGATTTTAATTCAGAATGAAGTAACTATGAAGTAAAACTTAAAAAGGACTTCCTTCGGAAGTTGCAAAGAGAATGACATTCGAAGAACAGTTTTACCCTAAAAATAACAGTAATCACCCATTTCCTTTAAGTCTCACCCTTCGCTTCACCCTGAGAGGACTCTGGCCCGAATCTCGGGACGAGATTCCTTTAAGGGGGGAAGGCTGTGACACCCCAGTGTCACCTAGGGCTTCTCTTAAAATGCCAAACCAAGAACCATCATTCTATGTGAACCAAAGTAAGCATGAGCATCAAATTAACTTAAGAATGAAGAATTCCCCAAGCATATACTTAAAAGTATCATGATCAAAACAAATAAAAGGAAGTAGTGTGGCAACCCTAACAAAAACCCTAAGTAAGCCAAGTTAAGCATAAAGGGTAATTGGGAGAAGTCATGGGGAAAAATGCAAAATTTCAGATATGATTAAATTACGAAGTTTTAGTTCATCAAATAACTAACAAACCATAGTAAGAGAGTTTGGCCATTTAGTCTTTTTAAAATTCCCAAACCAGCCCTTGAACCATAAGCCCTTGGAGAAATTCAGATTTCTGAATTTCTGAATTTCAGACCTCTTTCCAAAGATCGACTGCGTTCTCTGTTTTTCGAAACTTAAAACCAGGAGATCCAAATATCAAAGTTGTGCCAAATTCCCTTGAACACGCTCTGGAAAAGTTTGAACTCAAACCAAATTCATTTGACATAGTTTTGGCGTAGTTTGACCTCGGGACCAGACATTCTGACACTGGCACCTTGGTGACGCTACAACTCCCTGTCCCTGGCCTAAAACCGCGCGACGTCCATACACAAAAGACAAGCAAGGTCTGGTGAACAAATCCTTCACAGCGATCTTGCCCAAATTCGCGAAGATTTGCACCCAACCAGCGCTTGAACTCGGGCAGAAGCATCGGGCATACGTGTTCGAACGTGGCTGACACCTTCGGTTCACGCCCGTTCGCGCACCCGCGCCTCCCAGTGCACGCTCGCGCGCGCTCGCCGGTCCACGGCCGCCCGTGCACCGCTCCGTGCCTATAAAGCCTCCTCGGGCGCGCCTCACTTAACCCTGCACTCACCCTCACCGGTCAGCCACCTCTCCTTAGCTCCGGCGAGCTCATTTCTGCCCTCCATTGCCGCAAGAGCTTCGGCCACCGTGGCCAGCCCACTCCAGCCACCCCCAAGTCGAGCCAGTGCTTCGGCTAGCTCCGCCAGTGGCCCGTAAAGCTTTCCAAGCCCTCGGACCAGGCCGGACTTCACCGGAGGCCCGAGATCGACCTCACCGGACTTTGGTCTTTCGCCGCCGCGCGCGGACAGAGCTAACCGGTGAGTCTCCGACCAATTCCTTGCACCCATACCTTCTCTGGCATCCCGTGAACCTCTCTGACCAGTTCGATTGAACTATCCCACCGTGAGCAGGCCGGACTCCTCGCCGCCGACGAGCAACCCCGCCTGCGCGCGTGGACCGGCCAACTCCGGCCATCCCCGACGGCGACCCGCACCTCGTTGTGATCCTCGAAACCTCCCCTACGTCCTCGACCACTTCACTGGAGCAATCTCGCTGCCGGTAAGCCCCTCCGCCCTTTCTTCCGCCGCGGTTACTGTGTAAGATAGGAGAAGGACCTCGGGTTAGGATGTGAAGAACCCGAGGGGTTTTCTGTAACGTCAGTGACCCATGTGAATAGTAGCCTAGGGGCTGATCTGCGAAGAAAACTTGAAATACCCGCCAGGGACCCCAGTGCAAAGTGGATTTCCTTTTAATCAATTCTGTTAATCTTTTAAAATGATCAGAGAACTTAGAAAACCCATAACTCGATAAATTCTTAATGAAAAGTTGTCAAACTAATTTTGTTAGCTCCTGAATATTATGAACTATCATTTAAAAATGATAAACCCTATGCTTTCTATTCTGAATTTTTGAGTTAAAAATTAAAAACAGAAACCTACCAAACCTAGTTTAATTAAGGAAAATTTGTTTTTCTTCTGTACTAAACTTAAGAAAATTTATGGGTATTCAAACCTCATCTAGACACTGTTTAAAAATAATAGGAATCCCAGTATCGAAAAATATGATGTAGATATTAATTTAAAGCTATTTTGCCCAAAACATAGGAAAAATCAAAAAGGCATTGGAAATTAATGAACAGTGAGTGCAATTATTTTTCCTAGTTTGCTTAAGTAACAAAGAACCTAGGAAAAATGAAGAGACCATTAGTCCAGATCAGTTTTAAATTAGAATGTTTTATTTAGCCTTATTTGAACTGAAAATCAGTAATTAGAATTTCAAACCTATACCCAAAATGGATAATAAAAATCCAGTGGACTTGTAACCACCAGAGCCCCACTACAAAAATGATGAACACCTCAGCCCAACATATTAAGTAAGGAAAATAAATATAGAATGATAAGGAGGTAATTTCCAAATAAATCATGAACAACCCCTAATGATGCAATAATGGGCAACCAAAATTTTTCTAAGGCCATAATGAGATAAACCACCAGAGAAAAATGCAAACCCATGAAAAAGGAACAAACTCATACCTATTGCTAAGGATTTATGAGAAAGGCCACTTAATTCAAATAATGCATACCACCCCTTCCCTTAAGCAAAAAGATGCCAAACTTCAGAATGATTGCTCTTGCACAAAACAATAACTAAGAAAAATAAGAACTCTATTATTTGATGTTTTTCAAATATAGTGGTAGTAGAAAGCACCAATGTGGCTAGAAACTTGAGAAAACCCTAGTAAAATAATTAATAAGTAATAGTGACTAGAAATTTGTATCAAGTCATGTTATAGCACCTAAAAGCCAGCAAAAATAAATTTTAGAGAATTACCTACTGTTAAGTAATAGTTGTAGTTCAAAGCACCCCTTCTGCCCTAGAATTTAATAATTTTGTCTAGAGAAAACTATTCACTTTCTGATCCCCAACTTTTGAGACAGAGAAACATACACCAGTGCCAAGCCACTGTAATTTTTGCAGAATTTTTAGAATTTTATAAAAGCAACTTGTAGTTCAAACCTACTCCAAAACTTTTAAGAGAATAAAAGAAAAGGATAGAAGAAATAAACCTCACCCCAATAAGTCTAACTTGAGCACTTATCCATTCTCACTAAGACTTAAAAAGGAATTCAGTGGAACCCCAAAAATAAACCTACCACTTGCCTTAGCTGGGTTTAACCTAATTTACCAAGTATACCACCCAAGGGTCTTACATAGGTAAAGTTAACCTTGTTAACTCAAGTAGATCATACACCGTCAGAAGTTGTAATTTCTAAAAGTACATATCATATCATACATGTATCTTACGCATTGCATTCATTAGATTGTAATCTTGCCGATGGAGAGTACGTGCTCATCACCGAGCAAGGACCTGTCCAAGAAGAGGACCAGGAGCAGGCTTCAGAGGCTGCTAGTGAGGATCTCCCCGCAGCCCCAGCAATTGAAGGCAAGCCCCGGTTTTATGCATAACCTGTTAATTATGCTATTTTACTACACTTAATGATTGTAGGATTGTAATGTGCACTTAAGTGTAGGAGTTGCTTGAAACCTCTAGCTGCATGAACTTAGGATTCCTTTTTGAGATGAATACTAGTATGCTAGGTCGAGTAGCTGCTTGCTAATCAGGATCTCGGTAGAAGTCGAGTGATTTTTCTAGCACTCGCACGAGGTCAGGAATTGATTGTATTCATCTTGATAACGGGATATATGTTAGTCTATGGACTTGAATCCAGGGAGGATGTCTTGTCCATGAGACGGGAAAAGGAATTAAGGATTAATGTGTGGATACCTGAGTCAAGCTTTTGAACGTACTAAGCACATGCCTGGAAAAATGGTAACCGGTAAACCTAGTACCTGAGTGAAGCCGGGCGTGGACTTTATCCCTCATGCGACCTGAGACTGGGTCTCCCATGCTAGCTATGGTGGGTACAAGTGCGGTCACTGCACGGCGGCAGCCGAGGTCAGTGGAGCATTGTATGCCAAGGCGGTGAGGCCTGGACGCGAACGGGGAATCGATGGGGACGGTTGTCATGTGTGGGGTCGGAGTACCCTGATATGTCATGTGTTTAGGTTTACCTTGCAAGGTTAAAACTCGATTTGAATCGTCTGCTTCTCGCAGCTAATGAGACTGCTTGATTCCTTGTACTGCATCGAGTAAGAAGTGAAATGAGGTTACATGAGATAACTTGTTGATTGAACTAAATGCTTGTCACCATGTATGCTTAGAAGGAGCAAATCTAGCTAAGTTAATGATGATAGAAATTGAAAGGCTAAAAATTGATTTTAGAAACAGCTAGTGCTTTTGGCAAACCAAACCCCTCAGCCAAAAAACTGCATAGTCTAGAGGTAGAGAAGTAGACTCCTCACACCGGGTAAGTCTAGCTGAGTATTAGTATACTCAGCCTTGCTTGTGGCATAATTTTTGCAGGTACCATTCAGGAAATGGTTGATGGTGTGACTTGGCCTACCACCCTGCCACCGGGTTGGATGGTCGAGTGGGATGTTGCTCCGGTAGGAGAGGAGCACGAGGAGTAGTGGGCTAGGCCTTGCCCAATTCCTCGATACCGATGACATCGATTATCCGCTGCACTTTATTTTGTGAACTCTTAATTGCTACTCGAAAACTCCGATTTATGTAATAACTCAGTACTTAATTTGAGGTTTCCTGTTTTATTGTATTTCTTTTGTGACTCACCTTCGAGTGAGATTGTGGAATTTGATCCTAGTTAAGTGGCTCTATCAGACTAGATCTGAGGGACTGACGGGTTATTCCGATTTAAGTGTGTTACGGCCCCTGAGGCATGACTTAGGCACTTAAGCTGGAATAATTCGGGTGGTTCCGCCACATTTCCAACGAGGGCCCGAGGTGCTGCGTGGTGATCGCAAGCCCCCGAGTGTATTTCTTGCAATAGCTCCTGTCCTTTGGCGATGGATATTCATCGCTAGAGGATGCCTGAGGGGCTATGGTGGTAGAGCTCCTTTCCGTCACCCAGCAAGACGAACGACTTGACGCGTCGCGCCAGTCGCCGAGCTTCGGCTCTGTCGAGGGGTAGCTCTCCTCGGTGGAGATATTGCAGGTATGGGGTCTGCCAGTTTCGATTAGGCGTGACCCCATTCCGCTCTTCCTTGACGCGCAGTGCCTCACCCTCGAGGGCCGAGGGTGCCTCGGGCAGGGCCGAGGCTGCCTCAGGCTGAGCTGAGGGTGCCTCGGAGCCGAGGGCGCCTCGGGCTGAGCCGAGGCCTTCTCGGGCTCGGGCGTGTCGTCGGTCTTGACGGAGGGTTGATGTAGGTCTCAGGAGAAGACGTCTGGAGGAACCGTTGTCCGCCCCGAGGCTATCTTAGCCAGCTCGTCTGCAGTCTTGTTGTATCGTCGAGCGACGTGGTTGAGCTTGAGCCCGTAGAACTTGTCCTCCAGGCGCCAAACCTCGTCGCAGTAGGCTTCCATCTTCGGGTCGCAACAATGGGAGTTCTTCATGACTTGGTCGACGACAACCTGCGAGTCGCCACGAGCGTCGAGGCGCCAGACCCCTAGCTCGATGGCGATGCGCAACCCGTTAACCAGAGCCTCGTACTCGGCCACATTGTTGGACGCCGGGAAATGGAGGCGCAGCACGTAGCGGAGGTGCTTCTCGAGGGGTGAGACGAAGAGCAGGCCCGCGCCCGCTCCTGTTTTCATCAGCAACCCATCGAAATACATGGTCCAGAGTTCCGGTTGGATCGGAGCTGCTGGAAGCTGGGTGTCGACCCATTCAGCCACAAAGTCCGCCAAGACTTGGGACTTGATGGCCTTCCGAGGGGCGAACGAGATTGTCTCGCCCATGATCTCCACTGCCCACTTTGCAATCCTACCCGAGGCCTCTCGGCACTGGATGATCTCCCCCAGGGGGAAGGATGACACCACAGTCACCGGATGAGACTCGAAGTAGTGTCGCAACTTTCGCCGCGTCAGAATTACCGCGTACAGTAGCTTCTGAATTTGCGGGTAGCGGATTTTGGTTTCGAACAGTACCTCACTGATGAAGTAGACCGGCCTCTGGACGGGCAATGCGTGCCCTTCTTCTCGTCTCTCGACCACGATCACGGCGCTGACCACCTGAGTGGTAGCGGCGACGTAGATCAAGAGGGCTTCTCCGGCAGCGGGGGGCACCAAGATGGGCGCGCTTGTAAGGAGCACCTTTAGGTTCCCGAGGGCTTCCTCGGCCTCGGGGGTCCAAGTGAAGCGCTTGGTCTTCCTCAAGAGGCGGTACAGGGGTAGGCCTCTTTCGCCGAGGCACGAGATGAAACGGCTCAGAGCCGCAAGGCATCCCATGACCCTCTGTACTCCTTTCAAGTCCTTGATGGGCCCCATGTTGGTGATGGCCGCGATTTTCTCTAGGTTGGCCTCGATGCCCCGCTTGGAGACGATGAACCCCAGGAGCATGCCTCGGGGGACTCCGAAGACACACTTCTTGGGATTGAGTTTTACGCCTTTCGCCTTGAGACACTTGAATGTCGTTTCAAGGTCGGAGGCTTTCCTCATCTTGACTACGATGTCATCGACGTAAGCCTCGACCGTTCGACCAATAAGCTCCCCGAACACGTGGTTCTTGCACCTTTGGTATGTCGCACCCGCATTCCTTAAACCGAATGGCATAGTAATGTAGCAGTACATGCCAAAAGGTGTGACGAAAGAAGTCACGAGCTGGTCGGACTCTTTCATCCTGATTTGGTGATACCCTGAGTAGGCATCAAGGAACGATAGGGTTTCGCACCCAGCAATGGAATCCACGATTTGATCGATGCAAGGCAGGGGGTAGAGAACTTTCGGACATGCTTTGTTTAGACCAGTGTAGTCTACACACATCCGCCATTTCCCTCCTTTCTTTTTCACAAGCACAGGGTTGGCTAGCCATTCGGGATAGAATACCTCTTTGATGAACCCTGCAGCCATCAGCTTGTGGATCTCCTCGCCTATGGCTTTGCGATTTTCTTCGTTGAATCGGCGTAGAGGCTGCTTCACGGGTCGGGCTCCAGCTCGGATATCCAGTGAGTGCTTGGCGACATCCCTCGGTGTGGCAGAACTGCCCGAATTATTCCAACTTAAGTGCCCAAGTCCCGCCGTAGAGGCTAGACCACACTTAAATGGGAATAACTCGTCAATCCCTCGGATCTAGTCCAACAAGGCCACTGACAGGATCAAGTACCACAATCTCACTCGATGGTGAGTCACAGAGCAAATACAATAAAGCATAAAGACCATGCATGAAAGAGTATTAAATTATTACATCATCATCGGAGTTTTGCAAAGTAGTCATCATTGTTCGAAGTGCAGCGGAATAAAACTAACGGTAAATAAACAGAGGGATGGGGAAGCCTGTCCCATCACTCCTCATGCTCCTCCTCGGCCGAGGCGGGGTCCCACTCGACAGTCCAACCCGGTGGCAAGGCGGACGGCCAAGTCACTCCAGCAACCATGTCCTCAAGAGAACCTGTAAAAAATTATGCCACAAGCAAGGCTGAGTATACTAATACTCAGCTAGACTTACCCGGTGTGAGGAGTCTACTCCTCTACCGCTAGACATGCAGCTGTTTGGCTGTGGGGTTTGGTTGCCAAAAGCACTAGCTGAGTTTCTAAATCAAGTTTTTAACTTTGTCAAATTTAAGTGTGACTCTCTTAAGGCTAAATGTGTACTATCTACTCATACATAGTAGCAAACATTATTAACAAGCAACATCTTATATCAACTCATCATATTTCCACTTGTTACTCAATGTAGCAGCATGGATCAAGCAGTCTCATTAGCTGCGAGAAGCAGACGATTCGAATCGAGTTTTATCCTTGCAAGGTAAACCTAAACACACGACATGGCGAGGCACTCCGTCCCCACACATATCAACCGTCCCCATCGATTCCCCGTCAGCAGATCAGGGCTCACCGCCTTGGCGTACAATGCCTCACTGACCCCGACTGGCCGTCGTGCAGTGACCGCACTTGTACCCACCATAACCGGAATGGGAGACCTCGTCCTAGGTCGCGTGAGGGGATATGTCCACTGCCAGGTTCACTCAGGTACTAGGATTACCGATTTACCATATTTCTCGGCATGTGCTTAGTACGTTCAAACGCTTGACTCACGGTACCACACCTTAATCCTTATTCCAGTTCCCACCTCGTAGACAACCAATCCCCATGGATTGTTGTCCACAGACCAACACCATTATGATATAAAAATGGATACAACCAATTTCCTGATCTCGCGTGAGTGCTAGAAAAATCACTCGACTTCTACCGAGATCCTACTTAATAAAGCAGCTACTCGACTTAGCATACTAGTATTCATCACAATGGGGTTCCTGAGATCATGCAACTATGGTTTCAAACAACTCCTACACTTAAGTGCACAAACAATCCTACAATCATTAAGTGTAGTAAAATAGTATAAATAACAGGTTATGCATAAAACCGGGGCTTGCCTTCCAAAGCAGTGGTAGGCAGGTCCTCTGGTGCAGGCTCTGGTGCTGGGTCTGGGGCTACCTCCTGAGCAGCTCCTTGCTCCGGCACGAGGACGTACTCTCCGTCAGCAAGATTACAGTCTATCGAATGCAATGAACATGTATGTTATGATTATGCAGGATTAATAACATTATGCAAAAAGAAAACTAAGTTAAGGAATAACTTAGGGTTTCTGGGTCATACGGGGCCTTTAGTGGTTTATGCTTATCACTCCTAGGTTTAGATTTTTGTTGAGGATAACATAGTGGATTTGCATTGTCCTTACACATTTCAGTGGGAAATGTTATAAGGGTTTTAGGATGACACTAATTACCAGTATTTATTTTCCTTTCTTTAATTTCTACTTATGGTTTCTAGTGTAGGTTTGAACTATGACAGTGGGTTAATAATTTCCAAAAATTCTGTAAAAATTGCAGTGGGTTGCCATTGGCTATCCCAGCTGGTTTTAGGAATTTGAGGCTTAAACTATAAAGGCTATGCTTTAGACAAAAATAACAAGGGTGGTGTAAAATGGGCCACTTTACACTACACCTCACCATTAGAGTTGAGTTTCTTCCTAAGGGTCATTTTTGTTGGGATCTAACAGTAATACTAAACCTCTGTGCCAAAATCCATAGAAAGTTAACTGGTGATTATTTAGTTGTGATTTTCTAAAGTTTTATGCCAAAAAGGTGCTTATAACTAACTTGTCATTTGAAAAATATCAAACAACAGATTTTGTATTTTTCCTATGTTCATAATAACCAAACATTAGTTATCCTAAGGTTTGAGGGGTTTTTACCTTGGGGTTATTTTTTGTAGGGTTTTTCTAAGTTTCCCTTGTTTTCTTAAATTAAAAGGAATCCTACTTATTTTATACTGAACCAGGATAGGATAGATTTTTCTGGTGAACTACATGGGATAAGTACCTTAACAAAAATAGAGGTGCCCTCTGGTTCCTTTTTTAATTCCCCTTTTCTATTTTTCTTAACCTTAAGCATATTATAAATTAAGGGGTAAAAACTGACTTAATGGAGTGGACAGAGAGGTTTAACATTTTTAAACAGGCCAGTAGGTAGATACAAACTTCTCCAAATTTTTCTAACCCTAGTCAAATAATATTTCTATTTTTCCTCCTATTATTAAGTTTTTAGCAGTTTTCCTAATTAAATCAAAACTTCATAAAATAATACAGGAACTATGGGTTTTACTATTTTTATCTGATAGTTCATATCTCCCAGAGCCTAGCAAAATTGGTTTGACAATTTTTGGATGATTATTCTTCAAGTTATGCATTTATTAAGTTATCTGCCATATTAAAAGAAACTAAATTTGAAAATGGAAAAGAAAACAGTTTTGCGCTGAGGCCCCTGGGTTTCAATCCCCTTCTTCTCTCGCAAAATAGTCCCCGGTCTACTATTGGCGTGGGTCACTGACATCGCACAAAACCCCCTGGGCCTAACCGAAATCTAACCCGCGCTCCCTGGCTGACTTAAACAGTACCCACGGTATAGATTACGGCGGCGAGGCTCACCGGCGGCAGTAGAGCTCCAGCGGGGTGGTCGGTGACGTCCGGGAGGTCACGACGGTCATGTTGGTGTGCGGGTCGGCGTCGGAGGTGGTCGGAGCTACCCTGGCCATGAGCACAGGCGGCGGGGGTCGTCGGCGGCTCCTGTTCCGGCCAAATCACGACGGTATAGTTCAATTAGGGTGCACGAGGAGCTCCACGGGGCGATGTAGAGGCCATGCATGCAACGAATTGGGAAATGGTGCAGAGGCTTACCCGGTCCACGTGCGCCGGCGGGTCTTTGAACTCCGGCGAGCACGATTGCGCTAATCCGGTGACGCGGGTCCTCGGTTCAAGCTTGAGCAAGCTTCACGACCTCACCAGGAAGCTATCTGAGGGCTTGGATCGAATGGAGGAGGACGGGAAAGGGGCTGGCCACGGTGGTTGCTCTCGGGCAGCACTGGCGGGTCGCGGGGAGGTCACCGGAGCTGAGGGTTGGCTCGGGAAGGTCAGGCGAGGTACGGAGGAGGCAACGGGGAAAACAGTCGAGCACTGGGGGTGGGTTTTATAGCCGTGGCGTGGGCGCGGGCCATGGTGCTGGCTTGGCTCGGGCGCGGCGCTGGGCATGCGGGGGCGCGCGCGGGCGTGCTCTGGCACGGGCAGAAAGCGTCGAACACGTGGAGGTGTGTTTCTTCCATTGTTCAAACGCCTGCAGAGATCACAAACGTGTGAATCTTGCCATGAATCCGGCGCAGACCTCTTCCTGGCACCTAGGGCTATCTCTCATGTGTGAGTTCCAATGGAGGATACGCCCTAGATCAAGAGATAGACGGGCGCCAAATCTGGCTTGTCTCACTGCCCACATCGCGACAAAACTGATGCCAAGACCTGTCAAACGTCAAAGGCTCGGTCTCCACTTTTTCCAGGGGGTGCCTTAGGTGGTATGCCACATTTTTGGTATAGATCCTAAGTGGTTTTGGTGCCATCTTCAAAGTGAACACGGTTGATCTTTAGATTAGGGTTTAAATTGGACTTAGAGAGAAATAGAGAGCTCTAGCTCTCTCTCCACTTGGAGATTTGAATTGGGGTTTCTCCAGGGGTCTTTTTGCAATATTTCCCTCCCCTAATTGCTGGTTATAAGGTTACTTAAGGTTTGGGTAAATGTTACTCATGTTTTGCACACTTGTTCACTCTCTTTTCCCTCTTATCTAGGGTTTTGGGAGATAGGGTTTAAGAGAGGTCTAGGGTTCTTCTCCCCTCTCATCCAAGGTAGTAAGTGTGCAAGGATTAGAGTAATGCTTTTGGTTACTCACAATCCTTGGTTAACCTCTAGCTTTCCAAGGCCCTTATGCTTTTGTTCATTAAGTTCTTCCACAGGTGCTCATACCCTTTAGTAACAAGGTGGGCTCTAGCCATGGTAACACCTGGGGTGTTACAGCCCTCCCCCCTTAAAGGAATCTCGTCCCGAGATTTTAGGCAGAGTCCTCTAGAGGGGTGCTTGAAGGTGTGCTGGTGCTACTCTTTCTTTACTCAAGTTTCTCTTATTAACTGCTCTTCGAATGTCATTCTCTTTGCAACTTCAGAAGGAAGCCCTTCTTAAGTTAAATCCACAACTTAGATTACCCTTGTTATCTAAGTTTTTCTTAAAATTATTTTCAAAGGGCAGGTGGGGGGGTGGTGTTTTGGGGTTACGTACCGACTCCTTTGGGTAGAAAGTCAGGGAAGCGAGAGCGTAGAAAATCCTCCGTCTCCCACGTAGCTTCCTCTGCTGAATGGTGACTCCACTGAATTTTATACATCCTGATTGACCTTGCCCGCGTTGATCTCTCCTTTTGATCTAATACCTTGACGGGGTACTCTTGATAGGACAAATCTGGTTCTATTTCAATGTCTGGTTCCGGCAATACTTCAGTGGGTAGGCGAACACATTTTCGCAGCTGAGATACATGGAACACATTGTGAACTGCTGACATGTGGGGTGGCAATTCCAATTGATAAGCCACAGGTCCACAACTTGCTTTTATCTCATAGGGTCCAATGTATCGAGGAGTTAATTTGCCCTTAATTCCGAATCTCTGGACACCCCTGGTGGGTGACACCTTAAGATAGACATGGTCTCCCACTGCAAACTGGAGAGGTTTCCGCCTTTTATCATGATAGCTCTTTTGCCTAGCCTGAGCAGCTTCTAAGTTCCTTTTGATGACTCTGACTTTTTCTTCTGCCTCAAGTACTAAATCTGGCCCAAATATTTCCCTTTCTCCTGCTTGAGACCAATTTAGTGGGGTCCTACACCTTCTCCCATATAATGCCTCAAAAGGTGCCATCTTCAGACTGGACTGATAGCTGTTATTATAAGAAAACTCTGCCAAGGAAAGACACTTGTCCCAATCTTTTCCGTAGTGTAGTGCACATGCCCGCAACATGTCTTCCAGAATCTGATTCACCCTTTCCGTTTGGCCATCTGTTTGGGGATGGTACGCTGAGATTCGTATGACATGGGTCCCAAGTGATTCTTGCAATTGTTCCCAAAATCGTGCCACGAATGGTGCTCCTCTGTCCGAGACTATAGTCCTTGGTATCCCATGCAGACGAACTATCTGGTCAATGTAGATCTCTACATACTTCTCTGTCCTGTGGGTGGTATGTACTGGCAAGAAATGGGCAGTCTTGGTCAATCTGTCCACAATAACCCAAATTGAATCATGGTGCCTGGAGGTGTTTGGCAACCCCACGATAAAGTCCATGCAAATGTCCTCCCATTTCCAAGATGGTATGGGAAGAGGTTGCAAAGGGCCTGCTGTCTTCAAATGACTGGCTTTGATTCTCTGGCAGGTGTCACACTCGGATATATACTTGGCAATTTCCCTCTTCATCCTGGTCCACCAATATAAAGATCTGAGATCATGATACATCTTGTTGCTACCAGGGTGCATGGAAAATTTGGAAAGGTGAGCTTCATCCAGTATCTTCCTTCTGAGTTCAGGGTCCTTGGGAACAACTAATCGGTCTCCAAACCATAAAATTCCCTTGCTGTCCTGACGGAAGCACTTGTATTTCTCTGCCTTTTGCTTGACCATTTCCTTAATCATTTGAACACCCTTGTCCTCAATCTGTGCCCTGACTATTTGCTCCTGCAATGTGGGCTCCACCGAGATATATCTCAATTCACCGGAAGGAACAACTTCCAGGTTCAGCTTGCACAACTCATCGCACAGGGTGGTAACTCTTGCATCCATGTTCATACAATTGCACTGGGCCTTTCTGCTCAAAGCATCTGCCACAACATTGGCTTTGCCAGGATGGTAATGCACCTCCAAATCATAGTCCTTGATTAACTCCAACCATCTCCTCTGCCTCATGTTCAGATCTGCCTGAGTGAAGATGTATTTGAGGCTCTTATGATCAGTGTAGATGTTACAGTGAGCTCCCATCAAGTAGTGTCTCCATATCTTAAGAGCATGAACCACAGCTGCCAACTCCAGATCATGTGTAGGGTAGTTCTGCTCATGGGGCCTGAGTGCTCGGGAAGCATAAGCAATCACTCTGTTCTCTTGCATCAAGACACATCCCAATCCTGTACCAGAAGCATCACAATAAACTTCGAAGGGCTTGGTGTTGTCAGGTTGAGCCAGCACTGGGGCTGTTGTCAAATGCTGCCTCAAAGTATGAAAGGTATCTTCACACTTTTGGTTCCAATCATACTTGACTCCCTTCTTCAATAACTCAGTCATTGGCTTGGCAATTCTAGAGAAATCCGGAATAAATCGTCGATAATACCCGGCCAATCCTAGAAAACTCCGAATCTGCCTCATTGTAGTTGGAGGTTTCCAGTCCATCACTTCTTGCACTTTCTCAGGGTCAACTGATATCCCATCCTGAGAGATTGTGTGACCCAAGAATTTTATTTCCTTCAGCCAGAATTCACATTTAGACAATTTAGCATAAAGACGATGATCGCGCAGTCGCTGAAGCACAATATGCAGATGTTCAGCATGCTCGTCTTCATTCTTGGAATAGACCAGAATATCATCAATGAAAACGACCACGAACTTGTCCAGCTCTGGCATGAATACTGAGTTCATCAGGTACATGAAATAAGCCGGGGCATTGGTCAGCCCAAAAGACATCACCAAAAACTCATACAGCCCATATCTGGTTGAGAAGGCCGTCTTGGGAATATCGCTGGCACGGATCTTGATCTGATGGTAACCTGAGCGAAGGTCTATCTTGGAGAATACCTTGGCTCCCACTAGCTGATCAAACAGAACATCAATACGGGGCAGTGGGTATTTGTTCTTGATAGTCACCGCATTGAGAGGGCGGTAGTCAACACACATCCTCAAACTTTCATCCTTTTTCTTCACAAATAATGCTGGACATCCCCAAGGTGAAGTACTTGGGCGAATGAACCCCTTGTCCAACAATTCTTGCAGTTGCTTCTTCAGTTCTGCCAGTTCCGCGGGAGGCATCCTATAGGGTCTCTTGGAGATAGGAGCAGTCCCGGGTTGCAATTCAATTGCAAACTCAATGTCTCGGTCAGGTGGCATTCCTGGCAATTCATCCGGAAAAACATCGGGGTAGTCACAGACTACTGGGATCCTTTCTACTGGGGATTCTGTCATGATAAAGGCACAAGAACGGGTACAACCCTGAGCGGGCAAATATAATGTGGTTTCACCACAGGTTGGTGAGTGCACTTCGATAGCCCTAGCTGCAATGTCAATCACTGCCTGATGTTTGGTCAACCAGTCAGTTCCCAATATGATATCCACACTATCCAATCCCAAAATAAGAAGGTTGGTTTTAACTATCAGACTACCAAACTTTATGGGCACATTCTTGCTGATTTGATTGGTGGCAATCCTGCCTCCTGGTGTTGAAATTGTGATACCCCCGTGGGTGTGATGAAAAGGCAGTTGACATGTGGCACTAAACTTGGCACTAATAAAGCTATGTGATGCACCAGAATCAAAAAGAGTGATAGCAGGATAATTTAAAACTGTAAAGGTACCAGTCATGACGGGTGCTCCCTCTGGAATATCAGCCATGGTGGTGAAGTTTAGCCTGCCCTACCTCACTTGCACCTTCTGCCTCTTGCCCTGGCTTGGATTGACATTCTGCCCCTGCCTCTGCTGGTTCCTGGGCAATTCTTGGCATAATGCCCGGTGTTGCCACACGTGAAACACTTGTTGTCATTTGCCTGGCGGTACTGCTGTTGCTGATTGCTCCTCTGAGCTGGAAACTGGGTGCGATTGGGTGCCTGCTGCTGCTGCTGCGATGGTCGGATCACCCATCTCCCTTGCTGCTGCTGCTGCGGTCCCCGGTTCTGAGTGTCGGACACAATCCTAAAGCGCTGTGGCTGAGCTGAGGGTCCTGCCACAGGGGTCTTCCTCTTCTTTTCTGCCTGTCGAGCTGTAATGCAGTCCTCCTGGGAGATAGCCATGTTGACCAACTCATTGTAGCTGTTGGCCCTAACAGTATTGAGACGATCACGGAGCTTAGTGCTGAGCCCCCTCCTGAACCTGTCTCTCTTCTTCTCGTCCGTGTCTGCATGGTACCCAGCATACTGACACAAGTCATTAAAGGCCTGGGCATACTGCAACACTGTCCTGTTGCCCTGAGTGAGTGCCAGAAACTCGTTGAGCTTTCGGTCCATAATTCCGGCTGGTATATGATGTCCCCTGAAAGCTGCCTTGAACTCTCTCCACTCCACCTCTCGATCCTCTGGCTGCATGGCAAGAAAATGATCCCACCAAGTCCTTGCGGGTCCGCGAAGCTGCTGGGTGGCGAACCTGACTTTAGTGACCTCTGAACAAGCTCCATGGAGTAGCGGGAATTTGGATTCCACCACTCGTAACCACACATCTGCATCAAGCGGGTCCTCTGCCCTGGTGAACAATGGAGGCTGAGTACTGAGGAACTCCTGGTAAGTGGCCACTGCGGGGTGACGCTGATGATCTCCACCACCATAGTGCTGAGGTGGTGGCTGACGCTGAGCTAGCTGCCTCAAGATCTCATTCTGCTGAGCCATTAGCTCCTGCAGAGTGGGAGGCGGTGGTGGCAGTGGAGGAATGTGCTCATTCTGGCCACGACGCTGCCTCCCGGCCATCTGAAAAACCACATAAATACTTAACACCATAACTCCAATTTCAAGATTTAATCGCGACGAAATGAGTCACAGCAAAACGAGAGACTCCAATTTCACCAAAGATTTATAAAGGCATAACTTTTTCCTTCCAAATTTAAAACTGATAACAGCATCCATCCAACATGTCTCCAAAAGAGTTTATCACGATTACATCATTGCCCCAAAAAGACTCAACTCTATCCAGCCTAGTACCCTAAGGGTGCAAAAGCTAAGCTAGCTGCGAGGAGTCCTACATTACCGATCTCTATTCCTACTCTGGCAACTAATGAGCGAAAGAGGCGACACTCGACTCGGGGGAAGGTGGCCTCTCTGAGCCAGCAGTATCCACGCTGGAAGCAGGCTCCTCCCCTCCCTCAATGTCGACGTCCTCGTCAGCCTCCCCATCATGGATCTTCTGATGATGCATATCTAGGTGCTCATTAGCCTCCGCGAGCTGCTGCTGGGTGTTGAGAAGCTGGTCTTCGAGAACCTCGATGGTGTTCTCCCTCGTTCCCACCAATTCCTCTAACTCATGGATCTCATCAGACAGCTGCTCCACTTGCAAATCTTTTTCTACCAGCTCTTGGGACAAGTCAACCACGAGCTCCTCCCTGTTGTCCAGGGTGATCTTGGTTGCCTCCAATAATGCCATCAGATGAGACATTGCCTCTCCACGCATCACTTGCAGACGATACAGGGCGTTCATGCATCGCACCGACAAGTGAGCCGTGTGGCCTAGGTAGAGAGCCCAGATGTCCTTGGCATGCTCTACCCGATCCTTCCACATCGGGTCGTCCTCCTTTTCCGCGGAGAACAAACCAATGGGGTGGGTAGAGAGCTCCAAGGGATGGAATCCACAAAAAGTCGTCAACCCGTGCAGAGCGATCGCCTCGATCGTGTCCTCCGCCCGGTATCCGAAAGACTCGGAGTCCAGCGAGCGCCATCCTGGCTGCAGGGGATGAGGCTCTAAGGTCATCCTCACCCTACAGCGGGGCACCCGGTGCTTCTCGAACTGCTGCACCGCGTACTGAGGAGGTGTCATGTACCCGGCTCCCTGAAGTACCTCCCACAAAATACGGGGGAAGCCCTCTCGTGCAAGCCCGTCAGTATGGGTTAGTGCATTTCCGTCCTCTGAGGATCCGTGGGAAGTCATCTATGTACGGTTGAGCGTAAGTAAAAGAAAAAAAAGAATAAAAGAAACAAGAGAAATAAAACTCATCCTTTCTTAAATTAAAAAGGTAAGGGAGACTTAGTTGGTTATCACCTCGTTTTTAAGTCTTTACTCAAATATCCATTGGTTTAATTAAGAATGCATGCATGCTCGTCCTGAACGACCTCACAACAAGATAAAAGGAGTAGGGAAGAACTCCCATCCTGTAAAAGTGGCCTGTAGGGCCTAATCACTTAGCCACCTAGCCACCCCTCTACCAACCTAAGGCTTCACGTCCTAGGTCTATCCTGCTCGTCCTACTATCTATCCAACATTGTTTCTATCAAATTTTATTTTGGAAAATGATGGTATCTATATTTTATTGATTCCTCTGTGGTGGTACAAGCTCTGATACCAGCTGTGGCGGAACTGCCCGAATTATTCCAACTTAAGTGCCCAAGTCCCGCCGTAGAGGCTAGACCACACTTAAATGGGAATAACTCATCAATCCCTCGGATCTAGTCCGACAAGGCCACTGACAGGATCAAGTACCACAATCTCACTCGATGGTGAGTCACAGAGCAAATACAATAAAGCATAAAGACCATGCATGAAAGAGTATTAAATTATTACATCACCATCGGAGTTTTGCAAAAGTAGTCATCATTGTTCGAAGTGCAGCGGAATAAAACTAACGGTAAATAAACAGAGGGATGGGGAAGCCTGTCCCATCACTCCTCATGCTCCTCCTCGGCCGAGGCGGGGTCCCACTCGACAGTCCAACCCGGTGGCAAGGCGGACGGCCAAGTCACTCCAGCAACCATTGAAAGGGAAATGTGCCCTTGGGCCATTTCTAAGTATTTTGGTGATTGAGTGCCAACACATGTGCTTAATTGTGAATTTATGTACATGGATGAACAAGGTGCAAATCATGAGATAAAGGTATGTTTCTAAGCCTTAGTACATTGGTTTAGTGTGCTAACATATTTGTCTAAGTGTTAGAAACAGAAAGAAGAAGAAGAGAGAAGAGGAGGAAATGACTTGGCTGTGTGCAGCCAAGTCCCAGCTCGGTCTGGAGCACCGGACTGTCCGGTGTGCACCGGACAGTGTCCGGTGCGCCAGGCTGCCTCGACTCAAACTGGCCGCTCTCGGGAAATTGGCCGGCGGCGTACGGCTAAAATTCACCGGACTGTCCGGTGTGCACCGGACTGTCCGGTGAGCCAACAGTCGGCCGGGCCAACGGTCGGCCGCGCAATATGCGCGGGACACGTGGCGGAGCCAACGGTCGGAAGACGGCACCGGACTGTCCGGTGTGCACCGGACATGTCCGGTGCGCCAACGGCTCCCAGATCTCCAACAGTCTGCAACGGTCGGAAGTGTCAGATATGGAAACAAATCGGGCACCGGACAGTGTCCGGTGTGCACCGGACTGTCCGGTGCCCCCGACGACAGAAGGCAAGGATGGCCTTCCGGATTTGCTCTCAACGGCTCCTAGCTGCCTTGGGGCTATAAAAGGAGCCCCTAGGCGCATGGAGGAGACACACAAGCAACCTTTGAGCATTCTTGATCATCCACACTCAGTCTCTGCGCATTTGATTGTCATTCTAAGTGTTTCGAGCTCTGTTCTAGTGAGAACTGTGTGATACTCTTGTGAGCTCGATTTTTGGCCGTGTGTGTGCGCGTTTCGCTGTGGATTTGTGTGTGTTGCTTCCCTCCCTTACTCTGTGCTTTCTTTGTGATCATACTTGTAAGGGCAAGAGACTCCAATTTGTGGAGATTCCTTGCAAACGGGATAGTGAAAGGAACAACAAAACACCGTGGTATTCAAGTGGGTCTTTGGACCGCTTGAGAGGGGTTGATTGCAACCCTCGTCCGTTGGGACGCCACAACGTGGAGTAGGCAAGCGTTGGCTTGGCCGAACCACGGGATAAACCACTGTGTCCCTCTGTGCTTGATTCTTGTGGTATTGTGTTTTGTTGAGACTTCACCTTAGCCACTTGGCATTAATCGTGCTAACGCTTAACAAGTTTTTGTGGCTTAAGTTTGAAGTTTTTACAGGATCACCTATTCACCCCCCCCCCCCCCTCTAGGTGCTCTCAATTGGTATCGGAGCCGTTCTATTCACAAAGGGACTAACCGCCCGAATAGATGGATCCTAAGGGGAAGGGTATAGTGATCAACGACAAAGAGAAGGAATCCTTCGTCAACGAGCCGAAGGACGATAAGCCTACCGACTCCGGCTCGGGTCAAAGACGGAAGGAAGGGAAGAAGAAGAAGACCAGGCGCATCAAGGAGATCGTCTACTACGACAGCGACGAGTCTACTTCTTCCCAAAAGGACGAGGACCACAACAACTACGAGAGGAGAAAACCGGTTAATTCGAACTTTTCTTTTGATTACTCTCGTATTCCGCAAAGTTCACATTCACATTTGCTCTCCATTCCACTTGGCAAGCCCCCACACTTTGATGGAGAGGACTACGGATTTTGGAGTCACAAAATGCGTAGTCACCTATTTTCTCTCCATCCTAGTATTTGGGAGATTGTGGAGAGTGGAATGCACTTTGATAGTTCGGATAGTCCCATGTTCATTAATGAACAAATTCATAAGAATGCACAAGCTACTACTGTTCTTCTAGCTTCCTTGTGCAGGGATGAATACCATAAGGTGAGCGGCTTGGATAACGCCAAGCAAATCTGGGACACCCTCAAGATTTCTCATGAGGGGAACGACGTCACCTTACTCACCAAGATGGAGTTGGTGGAGGGCGAGCTTGGACGGTTCGCAATGATAAGGGGCGAGGAGCCGACGCAAACATACAACCGGCTCAAGACCCTTATCAACAAGATAAGGAGCTACGGGAGCACGCGATGGACGGACCACGACGTCGTCCGCCTAATGCTCAGGTCCTTTACCGTACTTGATCCTCATCTCGTGAACAATATTCGTGAGAATCCCAGGTACACGATGATGACGCCCGAGGAAGTACTTGGAAAATTCGTGAGCGGGCGGATGATGATCAAGGAGGCAAGATACGTCGACGACGCGTTGAACGGACCACTCCACGAGCCTCAACCCATTGCTCTAAAAGCAACGAGGAGCAAGGAGTCGCTACCTAGCAAGGTGGCGCAAGTCGAGGCGGCCGGGCTCAATGATGAAGAGATGGCTCTCATCATCAAGAGATTCAAGACGGCGCTAAATGGTCGCAAGGGGCAGCCAAGCAAGACCAAGACCAAGGGGAAGCGCTCATGCTTCAAATGCGGTAAGCTTGGTCATTTTATCGCTAACTGTCCCGATAATGAAAGTGACCAGGAAAAGGGGAACAAAAGAGAGAAGAAGAAGCAATACAAGAAGGCAAAAGGCGAGGCGCATCTAGGAAAGGAGTGGGACTCGGATTGCTCCTCCTCCGACTCCGACAACGAAGGACTCGCCGCCACTGCCTTCAACAAATCGGCTCTCTTCCCCAACGAGCGTCTCACTTGCCTTATGGCAAGGGAAAAGAAGGTAAGTACTCAAGACTCCACTTATGCTTCTTCTAGTGATAGTGAGTCTAGTGATGATGACATAGATTACTCATGCTTGTTCAAGGGCTTAGATAGATCTAAGATAGATAAAATCAATGAATTGATTGATGCTTTGAATGAAAAGGATAGGCTTTTAGAAAAGCAAGAGGAATTATTGTATGATGAACATGATAAGTTTGTAGAGGCACAAAAATCATATGCTTTAGAAGTGAAAAGAAATGAAGTGCTTTCTAGTGAAATATCTTCTTGTCATGAAACCATTGCTACTTTACAAAGTGTTAACCATGATTTAAATGCTAAATTAGAAGTAACAAATAAATCTAAGTCTTGTGTTGGAAATGTTACAATTTGCACTAGGTGTAAGGATTTTGATGTTAATACTTGTAGCAAACACTTAGTTTCAATTTCAAAACTAAAAGATGAAGTGGCTAGTCTTAATGCCCAACTTAAGACTAGCAAGAGTGAAGTTGAAAAGATAAAATTTGCAAGGGATGCCTATACAATTGGAAGACATCCCTCAATTAAGGATGGGCTTGGCTTCAAGAGGGAAGCCAAGAACTTAACAAGCCATAAGGCTCCCATCTTCGTCAAGGAGAAGGGGAAGGCCCCTATGGCTAGTAATGCTAAAAAGAATCATGCTTTTATGTATTATGATAGGAGACATGCTAGAAATGCTTATAATCATTTTGATTCACATGTTTATGATTCTCATGCCATGTTTGCTTCTAGTTCTTCTTATAAGCATGATAGAGATATGTGTAGGAGAAATGTTGTACATATGCCTAAGAGAGATATTGCTCATGTACCTAGAAAGAATGTTATTCATGCTCCTAGGAAAGTAGTGAATGAACCTTCTACCATTTATTATGCTTGTAATGCTCCCTTTGCTATTTGTAGAAAGGGTAAGAAGGTAGTTGCTAGGAAATTAGGGGCTAGATGCAAGGGAGATAAATCTTGCATTTGGGTCCCTAAGGATATTTGTACTAACCTTGCAGGACCCAACATGAGTTGGGTACCTAAGACCCAAGCCTAAATTTGCCTTGCAGGTTTATGCATCCGGGGGTTCAAGCTGGATTATCGACAGCGGATGCACAAACCATATGACGGGGGAGAAGAAGATGTTCACCTCTTACGTCAAGAATAAGGATTCCCAAGATTCAATTATATTCGGTGATGGGAATCAAGGCAAGGGAAAAGGGTTAGGTAAAATTGCAATTTCTAATGAGCATTCTATCTCAAATGTATTCTTAGTGGAGAGTCTTGGATATAATTTGCTATCTGTTAGTCAATTATGTCAAATGGGATATAATTGTTTATTTACAAATGTAGATGTGTCTGTCTTTAGAAGATGTGATGGTTCACTAGCTTTTAAGGGTGTACTAGACGGCAAGCTTTATTTAGTTGATTTTGCAAAAGAAGAGGCCGGTCTAGATGCATGCTTAATGGCTAAGACTTGCATGGGCTGGCTGTGGCATCGCCGCTTAGCACATGTGGGGATGAAGAACCTCCACAAGCTTCTAAAGGGAGAACACGTGATAGGTCTAACAAATGTTTATTTCGAAAAAGATAGACCTTGTGCAGCTTGTCAGGCAGGTAAACAAGTAGGAGGAGCACATCACAGCAAGAATGTGATGACCACGTCAAGACCTCTGGAGCTGCTGCATATGGACCTCTTCGGACCCGTCGCCTACCTAAGCATAGGAGGAAGTAAGTATGGTTTAGTTATTGTTGATGACTTTTCCCGCTTCACTTGGGTGTTCTTTTTGCAGGATAAGTCTGAAACCCAAGGGACCCTCAAGCGCTTCCTCAGGAGAGCTCAAAATGAGTTTGAGCTCAAGGTGAAGAAGATAAGGAGCGACAACGGGTCCGAGTTCAAGAACCTTCAAGTGGAGGAGTTTCTTGAGGAGGAAGGGATCAAGCACGAGTTCTCCGCTCCCTACACACCACAGCAAAATGGTGTGGTAGAGAGGAAGAACAGGACGCTAATCGATATGGCGAGGACGATGCTTGGAGAGTTCAAGACCCCCGAGTGCTTTTGGTCAGAAGCCGTGAACACGGCTTGCCACGCCATCAACAGGGTCTATCTTCATCGACTCCTCAAGAAGACTTCGTATGAGCTACTAACCGGTAACAAACCCAATGTATCGTACTTTCGTGTTTTTGGGAGCAAGTGCTACATTCTAGTGAAGAAGGGTAGAAATTCTAAGTTTGCTCCCAAAGCTGTAGAAGGGTTTTTATTAGGTTATGATTCAAATACAAAGGCGTATAGAGTCTTCAACAAATCATCAGGTTTGGTTGAAGTCTCTAGCGACGTTGTATTTGATGAGACTAATGGCTCTCCAAGAGAGCAAGTTGTTGATTGTGATGATGTAGATGAAGAAGATGTTCCAACGGCCGCTATACGAACCATGGCGATTGGAGACGTTCGGCCACAGGAACAAGATGAACGAGATCAGCCTTCTTCCTCAACGACGGTGCATCCCCCAACTCAAGACGATGAACAGGTTCATCAAAAGGAGGCGTGTGATCAAGGGGGAGCACAAGATGATCATGTGATGGAGGAAGAAGCGCAACCAGCACCTCCAACCCAAGTTCGAGCGATGATTCAAAGGGATCATCCCGTCGACCAAATTCTGGGTGACATTAGCAAGGGAGTAACTACTCGGTCTCGACTAGTTAATTTTTGTGAACATTACTCTTTTGTCTCCTCTATTGAGCCTTTCAGGGTAGAGGAGGCCTTGCTAGATCCGGATTGGGTGTTGGCCATGCAGGAGGAACTTAACAACTTCAAGCGCAATGAAGTTTGGACGCTGGTGCCTCGTCCCAAGCAAAATGTTGTGGGAACCAAGTGGGTGTTCCGCAACAAACAGGACGAGCACGGGGTGGTGACAAGGAACAAGGCTCGACTTGTGGCAAAAGGTTATGCCCAAGTCGCAGGTTTGGACTTTGAGGAGACTTTTGCTCCTGTGGCTAGGCTAGAGTCCATTCGTATCTTGCTAGCATATGCCGCTCACCATTCTTTCAGGTTGTACCAAATGGATGTGAAGAGCGCTTTCCTCAACGGGCCAATAAAGGAGGAAGTATACGTGGAGCAACCCCCTGGCTTCGAGGATGAGCGGTACCCCGACCACGTGTGTAAGCTCTCTAAGGCGCTCTATGGACTTAAACAAGCCCCAAGAGCATGGTATGAATGCCTTAGAGATTTCTTACTTGCTAATGCTTTCAAGGTTGGGAAAGCCGATCCAACTCTCTTTACAAAGACATGTGATGGTGATTTGTTTGTATGCCAAATTTATGTCGATGACATAATATTTGGTTCTACTAACCAAAAGTCTTGTGAAGAGTTTAGCAGGGTGATGACGCAGAAATTCGAGATGTCGATGATGGGCGAGTTGAACTACTTCCTTGGGTTCCAAGTGAAGCAACTCAAGGACGGCACCTTCATCTCCCAAACAAAGTACACGCAGGACCTGCTAAAGAGGTTTGGGATGAAGGACGCCAAGCCCGCAAAGACGCCGATGGGAACCGACGGACACACCGACCTCAACAAAGGAGGTAAGTCCGTTGATCAAAAAGCATACCGGTCAATGATAGGGTCTTTACTTTATTTATGTGCTAGTAGACCGGATATTATGCTTAGCGTATGCATGTGTGCTAGATTTCAATCCGATCCTAAGGAGTGTCACTTGGTGGCGGTGAAGCGAATTCTTAGATATTTAGTCGCTACGCCTTGCTTCGGGATCTGGTATCCAAAGGGGTCTAACTTTGACTTGATTGGGTACTCAGATTCCGACTATGCTGGATGTAAGGTCGATAGGAAGAGTACATCGGGGACGTGCCAATTCTTAGGAAGGTCCCTGGTGTCATGGAACTCTAAGAAACAAACCTCCGTTGCTCTATCCACCGCTGAGGCCGAGTACGTTGCCGCAGGTCAGTGTTGCGCGCAGCTACTTTGGATGAGGCAAACCCTCAGGGACTTTGGCTACAATCTGAGCAAAGTCCCACTCCTATGTGACAATGAGAGTGCTATCCGAATAGCAGAAAATCCTGTTGAGCACAGCCGCACAAAGCACATTGACATCCGGCATCACTTTCTGAGAGACCACCAGCAAAAGGGAGATATCGAAGTGTTTTATGTTAGCACCGAGAACCAGCTAGCCGATATCTTTACCAAGCCTTTAGATGAGAAGACCTTTTGCAGGCTGCGTAGTGAGCTAAATGTCTTAGATTCGCGGAACTTGGATTGAATTGTAGCATACATGTGCTTATGCCTTTGATCATGTTCTTTCTGCATTTTGTTGCTTATTATGGTGCTCAAGTTGTACAAACACTCCCTGGACCTCACAAGTCCGTTGCAATGTGATGCACATGTTTAGGGGGAGATGTGTTACAACTTGACCCTTTGAGACTAACCATATGTTTGAGTTTGCTTGTGTTAGTCACAAAGGAGAATTGAAAGGGAAAAGGTGGACTTGGACCATGAAAGACTTCCACTGCACTCCGATGAGGGGTAACTAATTCCAAGTTCATCTCATGAACTCTTATTGCCATTTGCTCTTAAGTAAAGATTTTGGTGAGGCAATGGGGTTAAAGGGCCAAAATTGATCCCGTTTTGGTGCTTGATGCCAAAGGGGGAGAAAATAAAGGCCAAAGCAATAAATGGATCAGCTACCACTTGAGAGATTTTGAAAATAGTTGAATAGAGTTTTTAGTTTGTCAAAATTCTTATGTTGTCTCTCTTGTCAATAATTGGCTTCTTGTGGGGAGAAGTATTGATTATGGAAAATAGGGGGAGTTTTGAAATCTTTGATCAATCTCTTTTGGAATGACTCTCTTTTTGCTTTAAACATGTGTGTTTAACTTAGAGATAGAGATTTGAGTTTGATTTGCAAAAACAAACCAAGTGGTGGCAAAGGATGATCCATATATGCCAAAATTGAATAAAACTTAAATTTATTTTATTTGAAGTGAGTTTGCACTTGTTCTAGTTGCTTTATGTTGTGTTGGCATAAATCACCAAAAAGGGGGAGATTGAAAGGGAAATGTGCCCTTGGGCCATTTCTAAGTATTTTGGTGATTGAGTGCCAACACATGTGCTTAATTGTGAATTTATGTACATGGATGAACAAGGTGCAAATCATGAGATAAAGGTATGTTTCTAAGCCTTAGTACATTGGTTTAGTGTGCTAACATATTTGTCTAAGTGTTAGAAACAGAAAGAAGAAGAAGAGAGAAGAGGAGGAAATGACTTGGCTGTGTGCAGCCAAGTCCCAGCTCGGTCTGGAGCACCGGACTGTCCGGTGTGCACCGGACAGTGTCCGGTGCGCCAGGCTGCCTCGACTCAAACTGGCCGCTCTCGGGAAATTGGCCGGCGGCGTACGGCTAAAATTCACCGGACTGTCCGATGTGCACCGGACTGTCCGGTGAGCCAACAGTCGGCCGGGCCAACGGTCGGCCGCGCAATCTGCGCGGGACACGTGGCGGAGCCAACGGTCGGAAGACGGCACCGGACTGTCCGGTGTGCACCGGACATGTCCGGTGCGCCAACGGCTCCCAGATCTCCAACAGTCTGCAACGGTCGGAAGTGTCAGATATGGAAACAAATCGGGCACCGGACAGTGTCCGGTGTGCACCGGACTGTCCGGTGCCCCCGACGACAGAAGGCAAGGATGGCCTTCCGGATTTGCTCTCAACGGCTCCTAGCTGCCTTGGGGCTATAAAAGGAGCCCCTAGGCGCATGGAGGAGACACACAAGCAACCTTTGAGCATTCTTGATCATCCACACTCAGTCTCTGCGCATTTGATTGTCATTCTAAGTGTTTCGAGCTCTGTTCTAGTGAGAACTGTGTGATACTCTTGTGAGCTCGATTTTTGGCCGTGTGTGTGCGCGTTTCGCTGTGGATTTGTGTGTGTTGCTTCCCTCCCTTACTCTGTGCTTTCTTTGTGATCATACTTGTAAGGGCAAGAGACTCCAATTTGTGGAGATTCCTTGCAAACGGGATAGTGAAAGGAACAACAAAACACCGTGGTATTCAAGTGGGTCTTTGAACCGCTTGAGAGGGGTTGATTGCAACCCTCGTCCGTTGGGACGCCACAACGTGGAGTAGGCAAGCGTTGGCTTGGCCGAACCACGGGATAAACCACTGTGTCCCTCTGTGCTTGATTCTTGTGGTATTGTGTTTTGTTGAGACTTCACCTTAGCCACTTGGCATTAATCGTGCTAACGCTTAACAAGTTTTTGTGGCTTAAGTTTGAAGTTTTTACAGGATCACCTATTCACCCCCCCCCCCCTCTAGGTGCTCTCAACCATGTCCTCCAGAGAACCTGTAAAAAATTATGCCACAAGCAAGGCTGAGTATACTAATACTCAGCTAGACTTACCCGGTGTGAGGAGTCTACTCCTCTACCTCTAGACATGCAGCTGTTTGGCTGTGGGGTTTGGTTGCCAAAAGCACTAGCTGAGTTTCTAAATCAAGTTTTTAACTTTGTCAAATTTAAGTGTGACTCCCTTAAGGCTAAATGTGTACTATCTACTCATACATAGTAGCAAACATTATTAACAAGCAACATCTTATATCAACTCATCATATTTCCACTTGTTACTCAATGTAGCAGCATGGATCAAGCAGTCTCATTAGCTGCGAGAAGCAGACGATTCGAATCGAGTTTTATCCTTGCAAGGTAAACCTAAACACACGACATGGCGAGGCACTCCGTCCCCACACATATCAACTGTCCCCATCGATTCCCCGTCAGCAGATCAGGGCTCACCGCCTTGGCGTACAATGCCTCACTGACCCCGACTGGCCGTCGTGCAGTGACCGCACTTGTACCCACCATAACCGAAATGGGAGACCTCGTCTCAGGTCGCGTGAGGGGATATGTCCACTGCCAGGTTCACTCAGGTACTAGGATTACCGATTTACCATATTTCTCGGCATGTGCTTAGTACGTTCAAACGCTTGACTCACGGTACCACACCTTAATCCTTATTCCAGTTCCCACCTCGTAGACAACCAATCCCCATGGATTGTTGTCCACAGACCAACACCATTATGATATAAAAATGGATACAACCAATTTCCTGATCTCGCGCGAGTGCTAGAAAAATCACTCGACTTCTACCGAGATCCTACTTAATAAAGCAGCTACTCGACTTAGCATACTAGTATTCATCACAATGGGGTTCCTGAGATCATGCAACTATGGTTTCAAACAACTCCTACACTTAAGTGCACAAACAATCCTACAATCATTAAGTGTAGTAAAATAGTATAAATAACAGGTTATGCATAAAACCGGGGCTTGCCTTCCAAAGCAGTGGCAGGCAGGTCCTCTGGTGCAGGCTCTGGTGCTGGGTCTGGGGCTACCTCCTGAGCAGCTCCTTGCTCCGGCACGAGGACGTACTCTCCGTCAGCAAGATTACAGTCTATCGAATGCAATGAACATGTATGTTATGATTATGCAGGATTAATAACATTATGCAAAAAGAAAACTAAGTTAAGGAATAACTTAGGGTTTCTGGGTCATACGGGGCCTTTAGTGGTTTATGCTTATCACTCCTAGGTTTAGATTTTTGTTGAGGATAACATAGTGGATTTGCATTGTCCTTACACATTTCAGTGGGAAATGTTATAAGGGTTTTAGGATGACACTAATTACCAGTATTTATTTTCCTTTCTTTAATTTCTACTTATGGTTTCTAGTGTAGGTTTGAACTATGACAGTGGGTTAATAATTTCCAAAAATTCTGTAAAAATTGCAGTGGGTTGCCATTGGCTATCCCAGCTGGTTTTAGGAATTTGAGGCTTAAACTATAAAGGCTATGCTTTAGACAAAAATAACAAGGGTGGTGTAAAATGGGCCACTTTACACTACACCTCACCATTAGAGTTGAGTTTCTTCCTAAGGGTCATTTTTGTTGGGATCTAACAGTAATACTAAACCTCTGTGCCAAAATCCATAGAAAGTTAACTGGTGATTATTTAGTTGTGATTTTCTAAAGTTTTATGCCAAAAAGGTGCTTATAACTAACTTGTCATTTGAAAAATATCAAACAACAGATTTTGTATTTTTCCTATGTTCATAATAACCAAACATTAGTTATCCTAAGGTTTGAGGGGTTTTTACCTTGGGGTTATTTTTTTGTAGGGTTTTTCTAAGTTTTCCTTGTTTTCTTAAATTAAAAGGAATCCTACTTATTTTATACTGAACCAGGATAGGATAGATTTTTCTGGTGAACTACATGGGATAAGTACCTTAACAAAAATAGAGGTGCCCTCTGGTTCCTTTTTTAATTCCCCTTTTCTATTTTTCTTAACCTTAAGCATATTATAAATTAAGGGGTAAAAACTGACTTAATGGAGTGGACAGAGAGGTTTAACATTTTTAAACAGGCCAGTAGGTAGATACAAACTTCTCCAAATTTTTCTAACCCTAGTCAAATAATATTTCTATTTTTCCTTCTATTATTAAGTTTTTAGCAGTTTTCCTAATTAAATCAAAACTTCATAAAATAATACAGGAACTATGGGTTTTACTATTTTTATCTGATAGTTCATATCTCCCAGAGCCTAGCAAAATTGGTTTGACAATTTTTGGATGATTATTCTTCAAGTTATGCATTTATTAAGTTATCTGCCATATTAAAAGAAACTAAATTCGAAAATGGAAAAGAAAACAGTTTTGCGCTGAGGCCCCTGGGTTTCAATCCCCTTCTTCTCTCGCAAAATAGTCCCCGGTCTACTATTGGCGTGGGTCACTGACATCGCACAAAACCCCCTGGGCCTAACCGAAATCTAACCCGCGCTCCCTGGCTGACTTAAACAGTACCCGCGGCATAGATTACGGCGGCGAGGCTCACCGGCGACAGTAGAGCTCCGGCGGGGTGGTCGGTGACGTCCGGGAGGTCACGACGGTCACGTTGGTGTGCGGGTCGGCGTCGGAGGTGGTCGGAGCTACCCTGGCCACGAGCACAGGCGGCGGGGGTCGTCGGCGGCTCTTGTTCCAGCCAAATCACGACGGTATAGTTCAATTAGGGTGCACGAGGAGCTCCACGGGGCGATGTAGAGGCCATGCGTGCAACGAATTGGGAAATGGTGCAGAGGCTTACCCGGTCCACATGCGTCGGCGGGTCTTTGAACTCCGGCGAGCACGATTGCGCTAATCCGGTGACGCGGGTCCTCGGTTCAAGCTTGAGCAAGCTTCACGGCCTCACCAGGAAGCTATCTGAGGGCTTGGATCGAATGGAGGAGGACGGGAAAGGGGCTGGCCATGGTGGTTGCTCTCGGGCGGCACTGGCAGGTCGCGGGGAGGTCACCGAAGCTGAGGGCTGGCTCGGGAAGGTCAGGCGAGGTACGGAGGAGGCAACGGGGAAAACAGCCGAGCACTAGGGGTGGGTTTTATAGCCGTGGCTTGGGCGCGGGCCATGGCGCTGGCTTGGCTCGGGCGCGGCGCTGGGCATGCGGGGGCGCGCACGGGCGTGCTCTGGCGCGGGCAGAAAGCGTCGAACACGTGGAGGTGTGTTTCTTCCATTGTTCAAACGCCTGCAGAGATCACAAACGTGCGAATCTTGCCATGAATCCGGCGCAGACCTCTTCCTGGCACCTAGGGCTATCTCTCATGTGTGAGTTCCAATGGAGGATACGCCCTAGATCAAGAGATAGACGGGCGCCAAATCTGGCTTGTCTCACTGCCCACATCGCGACAAAACTGATGCCAAGACCTGTCAAACGTCAAAGGCTCGGTCTCCACTTTTTCCAGGGGGTGCCTTAGGTGGTATGCCACATTTTTGGTATAGATCCTAAGTGGTTTTGGTGCCATCTTCAAAGTGAACACGGTTGATCTTTAGATTAGGGTTTAAAATTGGACTTAGAGAGAAATAGAGAGCTCTAGCTCTCTCTCCACTTGGAGATTTGAATTGGGGTTTCTCCAGGGGTCTTTTTGAAATATTTCCCTCCCCTAATTGCTGGTTATAAGGTTACTTAAGGTTTGGGTAAATGTTACTCATGTTTTGCACACTTGTTCACCCTCTTTTCCCTCTTATCTAGGGTTTTGGGAGATAGGGTTTAAGAGAGGTCTAGGGTTCTTCTCCCCTCTCATCCAAGGTAGTAAGTGTGCAAGGATTAGAGTAATGCTTTTGGTTACTCACAATCCTTGGTTAACCTCTAGCTTTCCTAGGCCCTTATGCTTTTGTTCATTAAGTTCTTCCACAGGTGCTCATACCCTTTAGTAACAAGGTGGGCTCTAGCCATGGTAACACCTGGGGTGTTACACTCGGTATGCCAGGCATGTCCGAGGGACTCCACGCAAAAACCTCGGCGTTTGCGCGGAGAAAGTCGACGAGCACTGCTTCCTATTTGGGGTCGAGCTCGGAGCCGATCCGGATCTGCTTGGAGGTGTCGTTGCTGGGGTCGAGAGGAACGGACTTAACCGCCTCAGCTGGCTCGAAGTTGCCAGCATGGCGCTTCGCATCTGGCGCCTCCTTGGATAGGTTTTCCAGGTCGGCGATGAGGGCCTCGGATTCGGCGAGGGCCTCGGCGTACTCCACGCACTCCACGTCGCATTTGTACGCGTGTCGGTATGTGGGGCCGACGGTGATGACCCCGTTGGGGCTCGGCATCTTGAGCTTGAGGTAGGTGTAGTTGGGGACGGCCATGAACTTGGCATAGCATGGTCTCCCCAGCACTGCATGGTAGGTTCCTCGGAACCCGACCACCTCGAACGTGAGGGTTTCCTTTCGGAGGTTGGAGGGAGTCCCGAAGCAGATGGGTAGATTGAGTTGTCCAAGGGGCTGGACGCGCTTCCCGGGAATGATCCCGTGAAAGGGCGCCGCACCGGCCCGGATCGAGGATAGATCGATCTGCAGGAGCCCGAGGGTGTCGACGTAGATGATGTTGAGGCTGCTGCCTCCGTCCATGAGGACCTTGGTAAGCCTGACGTTGCCGATGATGGGATCAACAACGAGCGGGTACTTCCCCGGGCTCGGCACGCGGTCGGGGTGGTCGCCTTGGTCGAAGGTGATGGGCTTGTCGGACCAGTCTAGGTAGACTGGCGCCGCCACCTTCACCGAACAGACCTCCCGGCACTCTTGCTTGCGGTGCTGAGCCGAGGCGTTCGCCACTTGCCCACCATAGATCATGAAGCAGTCGTGGACCTCGGGGAACTCCTCTGCCTTGTGACCCTCCTTGTCGCTGTCGGGGGCTCTGCCACCTTCCGCCGGGGCCCGGCCTTGTGGAAGTAGCGCCGAAGCATGACGCACTCCTCAAGGGTGTGCTTGACGGGACTCTAATGATAGGGGCACGACTCCTTGAGCATCTTGTTGAACAGGTTGGCGCCTCCGGGAGGCTTTCGAGGGTTCCTGTGCTCGGTGGTGGCGACAAGGTCTGCGTCAGCGGCATCGCGTTTCGCTTGCGACTTCTTGCCCTTCTTCTTCATGTCGCGCTGAGCGGATGCCTCGGGGACGTCTTCCGGCTGGCGCCCCTGAGGCTGCTTATCTTTCCGGAAGATGGCTTTGACCGCCTCCTGACCAGAGGCGAACTTGGTGGCGATGTCCATCAGCTCGCTCGCCCTGGTGGGAGTCTTGCGACCCAGCTTGCTCACCAGGTCGCGGCAAGTGGTGCCGGCGAGGAACGCGCCGATGACATCCGAGTCGGTGATGTTGGGCAGCTCGGTGCGCTGCTTCGAAAATCACCGGATGTAGTCCCGCAGGGATTCTCCCGGCTGCTGGCGGCAGCTTCGGAGATCCCAGGAGTTCCTAGGGCGCACGTATGTGCCCTGGAAGTTGCCGGCGAATGCTTTGACCAGGTCGTCCCAGTTGGAGATCTGCGCAGGAGGCAGATGCTCCAGCCAGGCTTGGGCGGCGTCGGAGAGGAACAGGGGGAGGTTGCGGATGATGAGGTTGTCATCGTCCGTTCCACCCAGCTGGCAGGTCAGCCGGTAGTCCGCGAGCCACAGTTCTGGCCTTGTCTCCCCCGAGTACTTGGTGATGGTAGTCGGGATTCGGAACCGGGTCGGGAACGGCGCCCGTCGTATGGCCCGGCTGAAAGCTTGCGGACCGGGTGGTTCGGGCGAGGGGCTCCGATCCTCCTCGCTATCGTAGCGTCCCCCACGCCTAGGGTGGTAGCCTCGGCGCACCTTCTCGTCGAGGCGGGCTCGACGGTCGCGGCGGGCTCGACGGTCGCGGCGGTGGTGCTCGTTGCCGAGGCGACCCGGGGCCGCAGGCGCTGTGTCCCGCGTGCGCCCGGTGTGGACCGAGGCTTCTCGCATGAATCGGGAAGTCACGGCGCGATGCTCTAGGGGGTATCCCTGCCTTCGGGAGGCAGAGCGTTTGGCCCGTCGGACTGCGGCATCCTCCAGGAGATTCTTGAGCTCTCCCTGGATACGCCGCCCCTCAGTGGTGGATGGTTCCGGCATCGCTCGGAGTAGTATTGCTACTGCAGCCAGGTTCTGGCCGACCCCACTGGAAGCCGGGGGCAGCCTTGCCCTAGCATTGTCGGTGATGCGGTGCTGGATGTCCTGGGCCAGATAATGCGCTTCTCCGGCCGGTGCTCGGCCTGCCCACTCCTGCCCGATATTTTGCTGGAGCTACACAATGGGGGAAAACAGTAAGGGGGGCCGCGGCCTCGTGTTGTCCTGCGCTTAGGGCGGATGCGCTTGCAGTAGGGGGTTACAAGCGTTCGCGAGGGAGAAAGAGAGAGAGAGCCTGTGCGTCAGCCCATCCTCCTGCGCGGCCACCTTTTCATACGAGGGCCCTGGACCTTCCTTTTATAGACGTAAGGAGAGGGTCCAGGTGTACAACGGGGGGTGTAGCAGTGTGCTAACGTGTCTAGCAGAGGGGAGCCAGAGCCCCATGTACATGCCGACGTGGCTGTCGGAGAGGTGTTGGAGCCCTGTTCATGTGGCGTCGTGGCCGTCGGAGGAGCGCTTGAGCCCTATAGAAGTATAGCTGTCGGGGCTGTCGGATCCTTGTTGATGTCTCCTTGCTTTCGTAGGGGGCTGAGAACCGCCGTCGTCATGGAGCACGCGGGGTGCCATCATTACTTGTTTTACCGGGGCGAGCCAGATGGGACGCCGGTCTTGTTCCCCGTAGCCTGAGCTAGCTAGGGGTAGGGTAATGATGTACCCCCTGCGACGTGGTCGGTCCGAGCCCAAGGTCGGGCGAGGCGGTGGCTCCTCCGAGGTCGAGGCTGAGTCCGAGCCCGGGGGTCAGGCGAGGCAGAGACCGTCGTCCGAGGTCGGGGTTGAGTCCGAGCCCGGGGTTCAGGCGAGGCGAAGACCGTCGTCCGAGGTCGAGGTTGAGTCCGAGCCCTAGGGTCGGGTGAGGCAGAGACCGTCGTCCGAAGTCGAGGTTGAGTCCGAGCCCTGGGGTCGGGCAAGGCGGAGACCGTCTTCCAGAGTCGAGGTTGAGTCCGAGCCCTGGGGTTGGGCGGGGCGGAGCTTCCTATGGCGCCCGAGGCTGGACTTGGCTGCTGTCAGCCTCACCCTGGCAAGTGGCACAGCAGTCGGAGCAGCGCAGGCGGCACTGTTTTCCTGTCAGGTCAGTCAGTGGAGGGGCGAAGTGACTGCGGTCACTTCGGCCTTATCGACTAGAGAGCAGGCGTCAGGATAAGGTGTCAGGCGATCCTTGCATTGAATGCTCCTGCGATACGGTCGGTTGGCGTGGCGATCTGGCCAAGGTTGCTTCTCCGTGAAGCCTGCACGAGCTAGGCCTCGGGCGAGTCGAAGGTGCGCCCGTTGCTTGAGGAGACCCTCAGGCGAGGCGAGATCGTGTCCCTTGAGTGGACGGAGCCTTGACCGGAATTGCGCCCATCAGGCCTTTGCAGCTTTGTGCTGATGGGGGTTACCAGCTGAGATTAGGAGTCTTGGGGGTACCCCTAATTATGGTCCCCGACAAGGACGATCCGCAGGATACTTTTGAGCAAGGCAAGTGGATTCTCCCTCTGCATATTCTTTTTGTACCCAATCATTACATATAATAATGTTTACTTTTTGATATACTGCATAATTTGATGGGTTTTACCTAATTAAGGATTTCCTAGATTTATCATCTGTATTCCTTGTTTACCCTGGGAAATTACTAAGCTTTGCAAATTTGTGCTACCGCTCAACTTAATGATTTTTGATGTCACTCATTAATTGGTATTAATGTTCCAAAAATTTAATTGGCAATTATGACATTAACCCGATGGTTAAAACAACATTATTACATATTAATTGGAACATGGAGTGACCACCCAGGATAACAGTGCAACCACGAGTGCTATCATGGCTCTGGCTTTGGTAATTAGCTTTATATGTTTAGTGCCTAGCAACCTTACCTGAAATATGGGCAAGAGGGGGAGCAGTGGTGTTGGCAGCCCACGTTATCATGGGGACGTATTCTTGGCTAAGGTACCTCACCCAGGGGGTCACCACCATCGGCTTTAGAAACCTTAGCGGGTTGCTTCGTATTAAGTGTATTTTGTGAAAGCCTCATAATGGATCCCTAGCCATTCACATCGGCAGTGTTTAAGGGTCCGATCAACCCGAGCTAAATGGGATACATGGCTTGTGGGTAAAGTTTACCACCTCTGCAGAGTGTAAAACTAATATATCAGCCGTGCTCCCGGTTATGAGCGACCTGGACTCCTCACATGATAATTGAACTTGAAGATGGAATTAAATTGAGATCCGATGATCTGCCAATGATTTGCTTAAGTGGTTTCACTTAAGTGTTTTTGTTATATTCATATTCCGTTGTTTAAATGGGATACTTGGAATTCACACTTATTAGTAAGACATGTGTTGTTAATAAAGTATTGACCAACTAAAATGCTTACTGCTCAAACTTAGCCTCACCTTGTTATACCTGCATTAATTTTTCCCCCACTTGCTGAGCCCCGACCATAAGTGAGCTCACCCTTGCTAATATTTTGATCAGAGGGTGATGCTGGAGACTTTGATGGAGATTTTGATGACGATGAATTCTAAGTCTAACGATGCGTCGGTCATCTTCCTATGGGAGATTGCCCCTAGCTATTATTTATTTCCGCTTTACTTTGATGTGATACTTGTTAAAGATACAATGTTTCAGATGATGTAATAAAGTATTCTACTCTCTTTACGCCTTTATTGCATTGTCTTTTGATATATTACACTTGTGACGTCAACATATGTGTGGAAATGGATCCTGGCACACATATGCTATGCGCTCGGTTCTACCCCCTGGAACCGGGTGTGACACGTTTCCCTCATGAGATATCTTGAGGGTGTCCGAGATTTGCTTGGCGTTGTCCAAGCCGCTCACCTTATTATATTCATCCCTGCAAAGTGAAGCTAGCAACACAGTAGTAGCTTGTGCATTTTTATGAATTTGCTCATTTATAAAAATAGGATTGTCAGTACTATCAAAATGCATTCTGTTTTCAACAATTTCCTAGATACTCGGATGGAGAGAAAATAAATGACTACACATTTTATGACTCCAGAAAGAGTAGTCTTCTCCATCAAAGTGTGGAGGTTTCCCAAGTCGAATTGATAGCAAATGAGCATTAGAATTGAACGGAATACGAGAATAATTAAATGAATAGTTTTGATTAACCGTTTTCTTTTTTGAAGAGTCATCGTCATCGTCGTCTCTTGGTGAAGAAGAGGAGGCATCGCTGTTGTAGTAGATAATCTTCTTGATGCGCCTCTTCTTCTTCCCGTCCCTCTTTTTGTGACTTGAGCCTGAGTCGGTGGTCTTGTCGTCCCTTGGCTCGTTGAAGAGGGACTCCTTCTCCTTGTCGTTGACCACTATCCCCTTTCCCTTAGGATCCATCTCTTCGGGCGGTTAGTCCCTTAAGTGAAGAGTACGGCTCAGATACCAATTGAGAGCACCTAGAGGGGGGTGAATAGGTGATCCTGTAAAATCAAGGACTAAATAGCCACAGACTTGGTAAAAGTGTTAGTTAAATCAAGTGGCTATAAAGTAACACTTGCTTTATAGCCACTTGATAGCCACAGACACGTGATTTTTATCCTGTGGTTCGGCCAAGTAACACTTGCCTACTTCTACGTTGTGGCGTCCCACTGGACGAGGGTTGCACTCAACCCCTTTCAAGTGATCTAATGATCAACTTGAATACCACGGCTTTCTTCCTTATAGTATTCTTCCCGTTTGCGAGGAATCTCCACAAGTTAGAGCCTCTCGCCCTTACAATATTGATCACAAAGAAAGCATGGAGTAAGGTTGGGAGAAGCAATACACACACGACACAAATCTGCAGCACACACACACACAAGCCAAGACTTGAGCTCGAAACGTAGCACAGGGAGTTCACAACTCGAACGAAGCTCAAATCACTAACACAATCGATCAAATACGCGGAGGCTGAGTGTGGGAGTCTTAGAATGCTTAGTGAATGCTTGGGTGTCTCCTCCATGTGCCTAGGGGTCCCTTTTATAGCCCCAAGACAGCTAGGAGCCGTTGGAGACAAACTTGGAAGGCCAATCTTGCCTTCTACCTTGTCTTTGATTTGCACTTTTACTTGTTTAACACATAAAGAGTTCAAAACATTTGTGTTGGACACTTAATCACCAAAACAATTATAGAAATGGCCCAAGGGCACATTTCCCTTTCACCCCCATCCCAGGTCTCCCTGTTAGCTAGATAGCTGTAGTGCTGTTTTGTAGCAGTATTTTTGTCATGGATGGGTTAATTTATGCTTGTTATTGGCCGTCGTAGGGAGGCCTTATCTGTATCTTGGGGTATCTTGGGGTCCTATTGGACCTTTTTTCTCCTTCTTAATATATTTTCGCGCAGTTCTCTTGTGCTTCCGAGAAAAAGAAGATGTTGGATAGTAGACACCAGATAGAACAAAAGTTGAGTCATAAAATAGTTCAAGGAATACCAAGATTTTTTCAGCAACATACCAGTGATCATTAGACAAAAGCAAAGGTTCACCTACAGCTCTAGGGTAGTGAGTTTGGATAAACACATCAAATGTGTTCCTGTAAGGCACTAGATGCTTAAGCATAAGGTAAGTGGAGTTCCACCTTATACCCATATCCAACCCAAACTTACGAGGACGTGTATTCATAGCAATGCAATATGATTTGTATAAAGCAATGCGTTGATTAGAAGAGTTCAAAAAAGATATTGCAATTCTAAATGATTCTAGATAAGGTTGAAGCCTTTTTAAACCAGACTTAACAATCAAATTTAGAATATGACATGCACACCTTTGATGCAAAAAAACATCCCCAACATAAGCATTAAGTACACGAGTAAGTCTAACCATAACAGATGTATTAGCAAAAGCATTGTCCAGGGTAATAGAAAAGGGTTTATCAAGAAGACCATAGTCTTTTAACACCTCAAATATTCTCTCGAATATGTTTTCACCACTATGTGAGACATCAATTAGCCTTAGGCCTATTATCCTTTTTTCCAATTCCCATGCAGTATTAACATAATGCACAACAACACTCAAATAATCCTCTTTAGCATTTCCAGACCATATATCAGATGTGACAGCAACAGAAGAAACATAATTTTTTAATGTGTCAATAAGCTTAGCACGTGATTCATTGTAGTACTTTTTAATATCTCTAGTGGTTGTTTGTCTATACACAACAGAAAATCTAGGATTATGAGCCTTTTTAATGTACTCTTCAAAAGCAGATGATTCAGCCAAGCAAATAAGTAGATCAAGCCTACATATCAAACGACACATCTCAGATCTAGCAACATCAGCATTATACTCCCACAATCTAGCACTACCATCAGGATTAAACTGGAGCAGGGACTGGGCAAAGGTAGTTCTGCCATGCTTTGGTTTGCATGCATTTCTATGACGATTAAGATGGCCAGTGCCACCAGATGATTTAGCAGACAAAACACACTTGCAAACTTTGCACTTAGCCTGACACCTTACCCTCATACCATCAACAACCTTATATATCTTGTCAAAATCATTCCACACATCAGATGTGCAAGCTCTATTTCTTACCCGAGAACTAGTAGGTGTGTCTATCCCCTCAGCCTCTTCCACAGTAGGGTTAGGATCTATATTGATGGGCTCCATTGAAGGAACCACAGCCTCACTGTTGTTAGTTTGTCCAGCCACGGTGTCGTTGTCGGCCATCAAGCACAGATCAGAAGCACAGAGCACCAGATTAATAACTTACCAAAGCCGAAGCACTAGATCGGTCCCTCACGGCTACAATCACATAACAAGAAGGCAGTATAATAGATTAGGGTTCGAACATAGGTCATAACTCACAAGCATCAGATTAATAACTTACCAAAGCCGGAGCACCGGATCGGTCCCTCATGGCTACAACCTCCAATCACAGAACAAGGCACTAGAATATATTAGGGTTTGTTGGTTTGACCATAGATCCAGAGGCGACAAACACAAATCAGAAGCACAAGCAAAAGATTAGCAACTTACCAAAGCCGGACCGGAGCACCAGATCAGTCCCTCATGACTCCAATCACAGAACAAGAAGACAATATAATAGATTAGGGTTCGAACACAGGTCACAACTCACAAGCACAAATCACAAAACAAGCATCAAATTAATAACTTTCCAAAGCCGGAGCACCAGATCGGTCCCTCACGGCTCCAACCTTCAATCACAGAATAAGGCGGTATAATAGATTAGGGTTCGTCGGTTTGAACAAGGTCCAGAGGCGACAAAGACAAATTAGAAGCACAAGCAAAAGATTAGCAATTTACCAAAGCTGGACCGGAGCACCAGATCGGTCCCTCATGGCTCCAATCTTCAATTCAATCACAGAACAAGGCACTAGAATATATTAGGGTTCGTCGATTTGACCATAGATCTAGAGGCGACAAACACAAATCAGAAGCACAAGCAAAAGATTAGCAACTTACCAAAGCCGGAGCACCAAATCCAACCCCGGCGGCCGACGGCACGATGATTAGGGTTAAAGCACAGTTAGGGTTACGCACCGTTATAGGGAGTCATAGAGGATCAACACAACCGAAGTTGGAGGGAGACCAGAAGAAGAACAAAAGTTCGAGATCAGAACACCAAACTTAGGATTTCGAACTAGATCCAGAGGCGACACGAGCAAGAGAGCACCACCTGACCAGAGGACCGTGTTACCAGCATAGGCACCGGAGAGCCAGAGGACCAGATGAGGCGGCGGAGAGGCGGTGAGGGAGACGACGGAGGCGACGCTTTCCAAATCGCCGGAGGGCGGAGCCGTAGACTCGCGGAGGGTTCGAGAGAGAACGAGTGAGGGAGAGACTGAGAGTGAGAGGAGACATGGACGGTGGGGGGGTATGTGATATGCACGGCACTAGGGATCGGGCCGTGCCGGCACAGGCCCGGAACCAATCCTGCGGTGCCGTGCTTGGGCACTATGGGCCGTGTCGTGCCTCGTGCTGGCTCGTTTAACTGGGCACTATTGGCCATCTATACTTTATAGTAGCCACACAAATGGGGACGTAGGCACAACTTTTTAGTGTGGTTGAACCTCAAAATAAATTGTGTCTTTGTGTGCTTTTGGTTGTAGTATTACTTGCTATGGTGGTATGGTCTTTACTTTATGTGGTGGATCTAGCAAAATGCGTGAATTTACTTAGCACAACAACTCTACAATTACGATGAACTCGATTAAATATTTGAACACTTCTATTCATAATTATTTAGTTTACTTCTTTCTGAGATTTGAAAATTTGATTCTCACTTTGTCGGGGAATGACCCCGGTCTCCGAGACCCACCGATCACAGAGTGCGCTAAAAAAGTAGCCTATGATCGATGGGACCCGTTGGTCAATTGAGAGAGGTAGATACGTCAACTCCGAAAGGGACCACCTCCGATCGAACCCCACGGCACCGAGTCCGGGGTCATATGGCGGAACCTAACAAGGAAGGTCGCACAAAGCAATCACTGCCGGACAAAGCAGCTATGTATCCAGCGAGCATACCAGAACACTGTGTTCTTGCCAGAACTTTGAGTGAAATGGCAAACATTGTCTGCACAGCTGCACTGCACCTGTGATTGTATTGGAATGTCAAGTCGAAACCATAGTCGGTCTTCATTGGTTTTGCCCAACCAGTCCATAATTGTAAATTGGCGATCCCAAGACCTCCAGTCCTCCAAGCTCAATTGGCCGAGCCACATTTTCCCATAATAAAAAGGATCTCCTAATTTTATCAATGGTCTTGACCATTAGCATTTAGATCCAACGAATAAAGCTCAGAAGCTGAACCACCAGTCTCAGGCTTTCAGCCATTGTTGTAACACAATGTAAGCACATGAATATTGCAAAAAGAAGCTATGGAACAAAGCTGAGGAAATACATTGTATTTATCACACCATATGCAGGATATATGAGCAGCTATTTTGAGTAGCCTATATGAATGGAGGATGGAACTGAAGTTACTTTTGCACTGATGGGCCTAACAAGGAATGCATCTAGGCACTACAGATAGCATTTGTTTTCAAAGGTTAGCTAAAGTATGCATAATAAATTTACAGTGAGATTCCTCTTGTTCGTGGGAAAATAACTTGTTAGCACTTAGCAGCCATGTTCCATCCCCTTCTTAGCATTTACAACGAAATTATTTTCTTGAAGTAAGATCCACTAGTTTTCAAGTTGAGTTATTCTCTGCAAAATACATGATTTGACACCAGGTATACAGCTTCGGATGATCCTTCTGTGACCTCCCCAAATCACCAGTCACCAGCAAGCTTCAAAATATGTTGGTAACTTTTACCTTGCCAAGTCGCACCTTCTTCCATCTACTCTTAAAGAGGAAAGGATGAAGGCCCAATATATGTTCAGGCATGAAATCATGTCTTGTTAGTATGCCGACAACAGGTGCTCTCTGCATTTAATGAAATTAAGCAGCCAAAATGTTATTAGCACAACTATGGGAAGTATTTGTGATTTTTCTAATCAGACTTATGTACTACTCCCTCCTCCCTCCGTTCTTTTTTATTTGTCGTGTTTTAGTTCAAAATTCAACTAGCGGAGCGGGCGACAAATATTTGAGAATGGAGGTAGTATAATATAAAGAAAATGCAAATGCAGCTGGTGTAATTCGTGCCATTTCACAACATAGTTAATCTAAAGTAATCTATCGATATCTCTTATAAAGTTAATCCCCACTACAACTTCTATCTCAACAGTCAAGATGCACATGACATCATCCACATCATCTACCACTAATACTCATGTCATCTCACCAATTTTCAACCTCTTAATGCAAGCTATTGAAGCATCCATCTATTGCTATTTTCCATTGCATCATCTTATAATTCGATCTGATTCTATTAGTTTTTTTATTGGATTCTTTGATTGCCTTGCCGGGTTTTGATAAGAATGAACGTAAGAATATGTAGGTTTAACTCAGACATGAAACAGTTTAATTTCTAAGAAAATCTCGCAGCAACGTGCAGGATATTCTTCTAGTTATTATGATTAACAACACTTGATGCTAATAGGGAGCCCAAAGTTGTAGCCAAGGAGCTAAGACTTGTTCAGACAGGCATGAAGGAAATACACATTAGAATCCTGAAATAGACATAGCAACAATAAAGTAACCAAAGCCTAAAAACAATGCTAACCTTAGAAGATTTTGGTAGAACCAGAAGATGTCTCAATCCAACTTCACGGAAAAGTATAAGAGCCTTAGCCAAAGACATAGTCTCAAGGACAGTATATGGAGATGTGTTTGTGAATGGATGCAAGTCTACAAACATTTCCAGTTCTTCTGGACATAATTCAATGTCCTCAATCCTGTCATGTTTTCCCGATCCACGTTTAGCAAACTCAGCATGTGAGAAATGGTTTAAAGCATTCAGTGTAGACGCTGTGCAACTACGGATGAAATCCTTCTTCCTCAATAGAACAAGCAGGTGGTCTCGAAGAATTAGACCATACAATGTAGGGGTATCTGAAAATGGTGGCTCATCAACCACAGGGAAACCGTTGTGGCCAGTTGTCTTTAAGACATGAACTATATGGCCGACCTTCTCTATGCCATTGAATGTCTGTAGAGGACCAGTTACAACATCACTGACTGACAGTTGCCTCATGTATGGTTCAGCATAACCTTCAAGGTGTGGAAACCCTTTCAATCTAACAAGCAAATCATAGACGTTTGCATTGAACGCATCTGCCACCACCTTTGATATGAGAAGGACAAGCATTACCAAAGGAAGCATACGCAGATTATTAGTCAATTCTAGGATGATAACACAAACTGAAACAGTCATCCGCATTGATCCACCTAACAGAGCAGCAGAGCCGAGAACTGCAAAAAGACCATGATCTAAAGTTGACTGTGACCCAATCAACATGCCTACCAGACGGCCGTAAGCTGCACCAGTTAAAATAACTGGCACAAAAAGGCCAGATGGTAAAGCAAGGCCATAGCTGAAGATGCCCAAAAAATACGATGCAATAAAGAACACAAGGATGGACGAAATGTGGAATTCATCATCAGTGCCAGCACTGTAGAGGTTTCTAATAGTGTCATCATTTGTGTTGAAGAATAGGCTAGCCAAATCATTGTATTCATCTGTTGCACATTGGAATTTCTTGAAATTACCAGAACGGCCTATTGATGGACAAGCTTCTCTAGTGTCAGTTGGACAAGGTTTGCAAGCAGCAATCCATGGCAAGCCAAATAGACAACATGATGTACAAACAGTGACTGTTGCAGCGAGTAGTAGTTTGTAAGCTTTTCCTTTCCTGGAAGTAAATAAAATACTTTAGCCAAGATGTTGCAAATACTTGAGCATTTTGACTTCAAATAATTCAGTAGATGCAGGACATGGTCTTTATTGGTTTTCAAAATTGATATAGTACAACAGTAAAGGTGACGTTGATAGGTTATTGAAACTGCAACAAAATAGAACATGCATGGTATTCAGTTTAAACCACACAAGTTGGGAGAGTTTAAACTGAGGTAACATTGGCACATACTCGTTGATAAGGTTGTAGAGACGGAGAACCTTGTCCAGGAAAAAGTTGTACAAACTCCCCAGTATTCCTCCAAAAACCCCTAAAGTGATTACTGGAGGTAAATCAATCAAATGGTAGGTGACATAATCTGCTGTTACATCAAACATTATAAGGCCACCTTTCCCAAACAAACCACACTTGCCACTTTGACAGAAGTCTATCAGTGCCCTAAGCACAACAGCGACCATTGCTGTTGTGAAAAAGGCTCGCCATAGTAGAGCACTCCTCCACCTGCAATAAAAGAAAATATGTTGCAATGTCTTTAAGTTGTACAAGAAAGTTTGTCCAAGAAAGATGCCATACCTCTGAAGGGATATGCCTAAGAGCTAGTGCACCATACCCTTCAGTGCATCAATACTTGTATACTACCCGTGCTTGAACACATTTCAATTACTATTTTCTGTTTGAAAGAGATAGTAGATGATAAGAAACATTCACGCTAGTCGAATTTTACACCGGGTGGAAGACTCCTTATGTCACCTTCCTTATTTCATGTAAAAGTAACTTAAAAATCATTAACAATAGGAAAGCAGTAATGTTGAACATGAGGTCCATTGAAGTAGAGTCTATTTTTATCGGCTTATCGCTTATTTTTTCTTTTGCAAAACATGGTTTGACATCTTCTCAGACAGTAGGGGAATTTTTTTTATCAACACATCATGTAGGATTCAACGGCTTTGTGCTTTCAGTGGTAGGCGATGTTCTCATCGACAGTGAGGCGCCTGTGGTGACTTTGTCAATCTCGTCTCGAGGATTTCTCGGTATGGTTTTCGAAGGTGCTCATAGGGTAGGGTCTGCGTGCATGGGTTTATAGGGGTGAGTGTGTGTTGTCCTATGTAATCTAAAAAATGTAGGTATTTAGCAATGATCCATGTCATGGATCATATGTGATTGTAGCCTTCACACTCGTCTTTTTCGCTCCACAATAGTAATAAACAAGAGTTACATAAATACATCATGAAACACATTTTCAAAGAATTTACCATGAAGATACTGTTTCCAGAGCAAAAAGGACTCCACCAACCGGCGCCCGGAAAGCAGCAGCAATACCAGCAGCAGAACCACAAGTAACAAGGTCCCTCCGATCCCTATCATTCTTGAAGTACCTGAGCCACCTACATGTCATACGATATTTACGTGACCCACCTTGCCCAAGTATTGATGCAATGCATGCGCCTGTGTGTACAAGTGGCCCAGCTTTTCCCACATGCAGTGATGATGATACTGCCGCAATGCATCCCACAATCTGCTCAAAACCAGCACATATCGAAATATTATTTCAAACATTTAACATAAGAGGATGCTATGTTACCAAGGACCAAAAACAAGCTGAACTGGATTTTTTTTTACAAACTAAGACCCAATCAAGGCAAACTTAAAATAGGATGTGGCATTCAGAATTCGGTCCAAACATAAAACAAGTTGCAATGAAAATGACAAACTGACTTATAAATCTTGGCATATGCATTCTCAGTGCTCCTCACCATTTCCCATCAAAATAGAGTTACTAGATCATAGTAAATTAGTAATCTAATTAAGAGCAAATGTATATGTGTACACCTTTGTACAGTTTAGCACTTCTCTCCATGGCAAACATGAGATTATGTAGCCGGAAATGATCTATAAGATCAATCTCACTTTTCATCAATATGGCTAAAGGAGTCAAGCAGATTAAAGTATTGTTCATGTTCCAAATACACCTTACTTAAATGCAGAAGTACTCTAGAATTAAGCTATCATATCACAACTTCACTATTTTCCCTCAGAAACTATCATAAACTATAGTAATGATTGTTGGGCACAGTTGGATTTTACATTTTTTTATTAAAAAATGTTCCTCAGTCAGAGTGGATCCAAGTTGAAAGATGCAAAATATTTCAAGAACAGACAGATATGTATGCCGTCGCAGAATGTGGTATTCCAGCTCTTCTGTAAATAACTCAATAGTCAATACTATGCCACAGTTTCCAAGCATGTCCAGAAGCACTGAAGCAATCGTGGTCATGGTTCACGACTTCAACTTATGTAAACCATCTTTAAAATAACCTTCAATTTCACTTGGACAGCTCAATGAAGTCCAAGAAAAAACAGAACCAGGCCTGAATCTGAAAAGTGTTATCCAAGCAGGCTACAAAATAGTGCTACTCCGGGTTTTTTTTCTTCAAAAAAATAGTGCTACTCTCAAATGACAGACCAATACGATCAAACAATTCATTACTTCATATTAAGCACAGAGCAAAGTGTCATAATCATACAACGTGTAACACCAAAATATCAATGCCACTTTGCACTTTGATAGAGACGAAAGAGACGGGAACGGGTACCTTCACTATCAGAGTTTTCAGTGAGAATATGTTGGGGGCGTCAACACCGTTCAAGTAGGCCTTCACCTCCGGGATTCCGGATCCGGCAGCCGCAGGCGCCACATACACCGTCAGCACCGCAGCTAACATGGTGAGCGCAAAGTTGGACGCCAGGAACACCGCGAACGCCGAGCCGTGTCTGATCAGATTAGCTTGTGAATCAGCACGGGAAGCCCGTAACCACTAGCCATGCCTGAACTGAACCCCAATCGACCGAACGCTAGGAACCTCTCAGCTTGTGGTGCTCATTACCTGCCGTCCAACATGAGGTCGGAGGTGACGACGAACTTGGCGCCGGCGACATTCTCGACGCCGAGGTTGGCGACGAAGCCGGCGGCGGCTGCGAGGGCCCCGACGAGGAAGCAGAGGGCCCACTTGAGCGCCACGTAGCGCAGGATGTGGCCCCGTCCCCGCGCCCTCCAATCCTGCTTGAACACGTCGTTCTCGATGAGCCTGCACGGGGCGCGCAGGCGCAGCACACGCATGTGGCGTCGGTCAACCGAGTCAAGCAAGTCGAAGCGAGAGAGCGATTGGGGAGGGCGGGTGGGCGGGCCTACTCGTAGTCGAGGCTCTCGATGGGGCAGACGTCGGCGCCGACGAGCGCGACCTGGGAGGTGGTGTTGGAGTGCGTGTGGCTGCCGTGGAGGAACCGGCGGCGGCGGCGGCGCTGCTCCTCGTCGCCGCCGCCGCCGTCCTCGAGCGCCGGGTCCAGGAGGAACGATGATCCGGAGGAAACCAGCAGCGGGGCCTCGATGTCGGGCTCCGGATCCGCCGCGCCGCCCACGCCGAAGCCGTCCTCCTTGGGGTCCCTCGGCGCCATCGCCTCGGCCACTCCGCTGCTTCTGCGCTGCGCTGCGCCGCTCCCTGCCGCCGCCACTCACGGCACAGCCGAGGAACTGACTGACACGAGCAGATGGGAAGTGGTGCTCGCTGGGTTTCAGTAACGACAGAGCAGAAAGGACGGACTCCCGGGACAGAGAGATTGTGGTCGCTGTGACACTGCCAGTGGGGACAAGGACAGGTGGCCCCCTACATAGACGTGACGGTGGCATACAAGGCGCCCCGTGGGCCGTGGGTGGGGCACCGGCTTCAGAAGCGGTTGGGCCGCGTCACCGACCCTCGGATGGCGATGGCGATGTCAAGGGCAACACAGTAGCCGCTGCGCGTCTCCACGGTGCCAAGAAGCGAGGAGCGGCGTTTCTCGAGCGTTATTATCACCGTCCGAAAGCTGTGTCTGTGTGCGCCCGCCCCCTCGCGCTTCTGGCTCAGATTCCTCTGGCCATGGAATTGATGTCTTCAAGAGCCTGGTCTCTGCATATGTTGACAGATCTGCGCAACGTTTTTTGGGGGGAGGGGAGTGGGGAGGGGCGAAGAACTACATCTAGTGTGGGTTAACTAGTCACGGCCTTTTGGCATTAGTGCCACACTGTTACTCAGATGAAGGATTCATAAGCACACACAAATTGGCCACACCAGAACATCATGTGTCAGGTTTAGAGTGCACCAGTTCTCAACCTACGCTTTTTGTAAAAAAAGGCGCCACTTTTAGAACTTTAGAGGCAGAAGCCCCCAGCACAAGACAAGGTTGCTGCAGATCTTTCTTCCTCGCTACCTTATCCTGAATTCACATGGGCTCATCAGCGCGTTCGGTGTCTCGTACCACAGAGGCCCCATCAGAGCAGTTGAAAGCAAAACGTGGGCTCATAATTACACTGATGCAAGACAAGAAAGCCTTCCCTATTAGGGCTTGTTCGGTTATCTCTCAATCCACGTGAATTGAGTGAGGTTGGGTGGGTTTAAATCCCAAACAAGTCAAAGTTCTTCTAAATTTTTTCCAATCTCATCCAATCTATGTATTATAGGAATAACCGAACAAAGTCTTAACTGTCATAGATACTACTACTAGACTCGTAGTACTAGTCAAGAACTCACGAACGAAGCTCGTACCATGACAAGTTTTTTGACGGCTAGCTCATGGGCTGTATGTGTCTGTTCAACGTGCGAGCAGTAAAACTTATCCAAGCACTAGCTGCCACGCTTCAGGGAGGGAAGATCACGATGCTATTCCGGTTCACCCACCCTAGGTTAACATAAACGTGACGGAGAAAACGGAGCTCATGCCGTTGCTTGGCAGGCTCTGTCGAAGCTGTCTGCAGCGGAGGACATCCGCTTCACCAGCTCGTGTGGTCTGGGCGTGCTAGCTTCAACCGGCTCCCAAAGTGCAAACACAACCAGTTTTGCTCTCAGCGGTTCAGTTCGAGCCATCCGAATTCAGACGTCAGAGGCAGTTTGAGCAGTTCCGTGTAATTAAGCACAAGCAAACATGTCAAGGATTCTGTTTCTCGGAAGCACAAGTGGCCAGGTGCACAACATCGGCGTGTGCGGAACTGCGGGTCGATTCAGAGCATGTTGCTGGCTGCTGCTGAACGCTCATCCTATTTGGCAGAGGAAATGTGTTAGGATTTATGGGCTTGGCCCAATTAAAAAATTCAAATAAATCCTAGAAAATCTCAAAAGCCCATACGAGAAGATGGATAGAGGATAGGTGAAACCAATAGCACCATATTGCTAGCTCTAGTGGAGTAGAGCTAGCTTAAATATGTAAACCACACTCACTCACCAAGTCATGGATGAGAGGAGAGAGTGTGGAGAGCCACACGCGCGCGCGCACTCGCTCACCTCGTCTGGCCTGGCCGGGGCGAAGGGCGCGGGCGCACGACATGCGCGTGAATGGTCCGCCAAAATCCGGCCCCTCGCCTTGCGGGGGGCAGCTACCTTTTGCCGTTTGATTTTTTGGTGGGTCGCGGACTCGGCCCTATAAAAGGAGCCCGGCAGCCAGCCTCCAAATCATCTAGTTTTCGCTTTCGCCTCTCTTCATAGCTGAGCCGCCTTTTAGTTCCCTTCGTCCCGACCGCAGAGGTGCATCTGCGCTCAGGAGAGCAGGTCTCCGGAACCCTTCGTCTTCTAGATCCTGCACCGGGAGAGGGCGAATAAGGTTTTTGGGAAGCGTCTCTACGCGACTGCTCGTGATCTTCTGACCTCGTCGACCCTGCTGCTTCGACGTCGTCGACCCTGCTGATTCCGGCGCGTGCCATCTATCAGTAAGTCTAATCAGTGCGCATCATCTGATTTGGCTTTTTATTTCAGTTCTTCTGATTTGGTCATGATTTATATTCGGAAATTAATTTGGAATTTGTCTAATTATTCAACAATCCAAAAACCTTATTATAGACAATTTTCTAGTTTTTCTATGGCTGCTTTTGCCGATGCGCTCAAGCCAGAAAAGTTCAATGGTATGCACTTTAAGAGATGGCAAGTCAAAGCCACGCTCTGGCTTACTGCTATAAATGTCTTCCATGTTAGTAAAGGCAGACCTGAGGGTCCACTGACTCCTGGACAGGAGAAAGAGTACGACCATGCCAATACTATGTTCACGGGAGCCGTTCTTAGCGCCCTTGTTGACCGTCTGGTTGATGCGAATATGCAGTACACAGACGGGAAAGAGTTGTGGGATGCACTTACTACTAAGTATGGTGCATCAGATGCTGGCAGTGACATGTATATCATGGAGAGCTTTCATGATTATAAGATGGTTGATAATCGCTCTATTGTAGAGCAAGCTCATGAAATACAGTGTATAGCCAAGGAGCTCGACCACCTTAAGATAGTCCTTCCTGACCGATTTGTGGCTGGGTGCATTATTGCAAAGTTGCCTTCTACATGGAGGAACTTCGCCACATCTCTGAAATATAAGAGACAGGAGATATCAGTTGAAAATCCAATAGCGTCTCTGGATGTTGAGGAGAAAGCTCGGGCTAAGGACACAGGATCTAAAGGAGGCGAGGGCCACTCCAGCGCCAACATGGTTCAGAAGAACCACAACAAGGGTGAAAGGGAATTAGGCTTACACCTAGTCCCTAAATAATTTTGGTGGTTGAATTGCCCAACACAAATATTGGACTAACTAGTTTGCTCTAGTGTATAAGTTATACAGGTGCAAAAAGTTCACACTCAGCCAATAAAAAGATCAAGTTTTGGATTCGACAAAGGAGCAAAGAGGCAACCGAAGGCACCTCTGGTCTGGAGGCACCGGACTGTCCGGTGTACACCGGACAATGTCCGGTGCGCCACCGGACAGTGTCCGGTGTTCCAGAGGACTCCAACTCAAACTCGCCACCTTCGGGAATTTCTCAGGCCGCTTCGCTATAATTCACCGGACTGTCCGGTGTACACCGGACAGTGTCCGGTGCTCCAAGGAAGCGCGGCCTCCTCAACTCGCCAGCCTCGGGATCGCGCAGCAGCCGCTCCGCTATAATTCACCGGACATGTCCGGTGTGCACCGGACTGTCCGGTGTGACCACGGAGCAACGGCTATTTCGGCGCCAACGGCTACCTGCGGCGCATTTAATGCGCGCTCTACGCGCGCAGAAGTCAGGCGCGCCCATACTGGCGCACCGGACATTGAACAGGTGATGTCCGGTGTGCACCAGACATCCAGGCGGGCCCAGAAGTCAGAAGCTCCAACGGTCAGAATCAAACGGCATTGATGTCGTGGCGGGGGCACCGGACATGTCCGGTGTGCACCGGACTGTCCGGTGCACCATCGACAGACAGCCTCCACCAACGGTCAAATTTGGTGGTTGGGGCTATAAATACCCCAACCACCCCACCATTCATTGCATCCAAGTTTTCCAACTTCCAACCACTATACAAGAGCTAGCATTCATTGCAAAGCACACCAAAAGAGATCAAATCCTCTCGCAACTCCACACAAAGCCCTAGTGACTAGAGAGAGTGATTTGTAGTGTTCATTTGAGCTCTTGCGCTTGGATCGCTTCTTTTTCTTTGGCATTCTTTCTTGTGATCAAACACTCTCTTGTAATTGAGGCAAGAGACACCAATTGTGTGGTGGTCCTTGCGGGAAGTTTGATTCCCAAGTGATTTGAGAAAGAGAAGCTCACTCGGTCCGAGGGACCGTTTGAGAGAGGGAAGGGTTGAAAGAGACCCGGCCTTTGTGGCCTCCTCAACGGGGAGTAGGTTTGAGAGAACCGAACCTCGGTAAAACAAATCCGCGTGTCTCACTTCATTATTCGCTTGCGATTTGTTTTGCGCCCTCTCTCGCGGACTCTATTATATTTCTAACGCTAACCCGGCTTGCAGTTGTGATTATTTTTGAGATTTTCAGTTTCGCCCTATTCACCCCCCCCCCCTCTAGGCGACTTTCAATTGGTATCAGAGCCCGGTGCTTCATTAGAGCCTAACCGCTCGAAGTGATGTCGGGAGATCACACCAAGAGGGAGATGGAGACCGGCGACAAGCCCACTACAAGCCAAGGGAGCACTTCATCGGAAGAGTCCCGCACCAAGAAGAGGGAGAAGAAGAAGGGCTCCTCCAAACGGAAGGAGAAAAGATCTTCCTCTTCTCACCACAATGAGAAGAAGGAAAAATCTTATTCTCACAAGTCGCATCGGAAAGGCGACAAGCACAAGAGGATGAGGAAGGTGGTCTACTACGAGACCGACACTTCATCAACATCCACCTCCGACTCCGATGCACCGTCCGTAACTTCTAAGCGCCAAGAGCGCAAGAAGTTTAGTAAGATCCCCTTACATCTAGACATACTCCATTACTTTCCGTTCCATTAGGCAAACCGCCAACTTTTGACGGCGAAGATTATGCTAGGTGGAGTGATTTAATGAAATTTCATCTAACCTCACTCCACAAAAGTATATGGAATATTGTTGAGTTTGGAGCACAGGTACCATCAATAGGGGATGAGGATTATGACACGGACGAAGTGGCCCAAATCGAGCACTTCAACTCCCAAGCCACAACCATTCTCCTCGCCTCTCTAAGCAAGGAGGAATACAACAAAGTACAAGGGTTGAAGAATGCAAAGGAGATTTGGGACCTACTCAAGACCGCGCACGAGGGTGATGAACTCACCAAGATCACCAAGCGGGAAACGATCGAGGGGGAGCTCGGTCGCTTCCGTCTTCGCCAAGGGGAGGAGCCACAAGATATGTACAATCGGCTCAAGACCTTGGTGAACCAAGTGCGCAACCTCGGGAGCAAAAAATGGGATGACCACGAGGTGGTTAAGGTTATTTTAAGAGCTCTTATTTTCCTTAACCCCACTCAAGTTCAATTAATTCGTGGTAATCCTAGATATCCACTAATGACCCCCGAGGAAGTTATCGGGAATTTTGTGAGCTTTGAATGCATGATTAAGGGCTCAAAGAAGATCAACGAGCTTGACGAACCTTCCACATCCGAGGCGCAACCGGTGGCCTTCAAGGCAACGGAGGAGGAGTCTACACCAAGTAGACAACCAATTGATGCCTCCAAGCTCGACAATGAGGAGATGGCCTTAATCATCAAAAGCTTTCGGCAAATCCTCAAGCAACGGAAGGGGAAGGACTACAAATCCCGTTCCAAGAAGGTTTGCTACAAGTGTGGTAAGCCCGGTCACTTTATTGCTAAATGTCCATTATCAAGTGACAGTGACAGGGACAACGACAAGAAGGGCAAGAGAAGAGAAAAGAAGAGGTACCACAAGAAGAAGGGCGGCGATGCCCACGTGTGTCGCGAGTGGAACTCTGACGAAAGCTCCACTGACTCATCCTCCGACGACGAGGACGCCGCCGACATCGCCATCACCAAGGGACTTCTCTTCCCCAACGTCGGCCACAAGTGCCTCATGGCAAAGGACGGCAAAAGGAAGAAGGTTAAATCTAACTCCTCCACCAAATATGAATCTTCTAGTGATGATAATGCTAGTGGTGAGGAAGATAATTTGTGTATCCTTTTTGCCAACCTTAACATGGAACAAAAGGAAAAATTAAATGAGCTAATTAGTGCCATCCATGAAAAGGATGATCTCTTGGACTCCCAAGAGGACTTCCTAATCAAGGAAAATAAGAAACATGTTAAGGTTAAAAATGCCTATGCTCTAGAGGTAGAAAAGTGTAACAAATTAACTAGTGAGCTAAGCACATGCCATGACACTATTGACAACCTTAGAAATGAAAATGCTAGATTAATTGCTAAGGTTGATTCACATATTTGCAATGTTTCAACTTCCAATTCTAAAGATGATAATATTGATTTACTTGCTAGAATTGATGAGTTAAATGTTTGCATTTCTAACCTTAGAGATGAGAATGATATACTACATGCTAAGGTTATAGAATTAAAAACTTGCAAACCCTCTACATCTACTGAGCATATTTCCATTTGTACTAGGTGTAGAGATATTAATGTTGATGCTATCCATGATCACCTAGCCTTAATTAAAAAACAAAATGATCACATAGCACAACTTAATGCTAAGATTAGTGAGCATGACTTAGAAAATGAAAAATTTAAATTTGCTAGAAGCATGCTCTATAATGGGAGACGCCCTGGCATCAAGGATGGCATTGGCTTCCAAAGGGGAGACAATGTCAAACTTAATGCCCCTCCTAAGAACTTGTCTAACTTTGTTAAGGGCAAGGCTCCCATGCCTCAGGATAACGAGGGTTACATTTTGTACCCTGCCAACTATCCTGAGAGCAAAATTAGGAGAACTCATTCTAGGAAGTCTCACTCTGGCCCTAACCATGCTTTTATGTATAAGGGTGAGACATCTAGCTCTAGGCAACCAACCCGTGCCAAGTTGCCTAGAAAGAAAACTCCTAATGCATCAAATGATCATGCTATTTCATTCAAAACTTTTGATGCATCATATGTGCTTACTAGCAAATCCGGCAAGGTAGTTGCCAAGATTGTTGGGGGCAAACACAAGGGCTCCAAGACTTGTGTTTGGGTACCCAAAGTTCTTGTTTCTAATGCCAAAGGACCCAAAACCGTTTGGGTACCTAAAATCAAGAACTAAAATTGTTTTGTAGGTTTATGCATCCGGGGGCTCAAGTTGGATACTCGACAGCGGGTGCACAAACCACATGACAGGGGAGAAAAAGATGTTCTCCTCATATGAGAAAAACCAAGATCCCCAAAGAGCTATCACATTCGGGGATGGAAATCAAGGTTTGGTCAAAGGATTGGGTAAAATTGCTATATCACCTGACCATACTATTTCCAATGTTTTTCTTGTAGATTCTCTAGATTACAATTTGCTTTCCGTATCCCAATTATGTCAAATGGGCTACAACTGTCTATTTACTGATATAGGTGTTACTGTCTTTAGAAGAAGTGATGATTCAATAGCATTTAAGGGAGTGTTAGAGGGTCAGCTATACTTGGTAGATTTTGATAGAGCTGAACTCGACACTTGCTTGGTTGCTAAGACTAACTTGGGTTGGCTCTGGCACCGCCGACTAGCCCATGTTGGAATGAAGAATCTTCATAAGCTTCTAAAGGGAGAACACATTTTAGGACTAACAAATGTTCATTTTGAGAAAGACAGGATTTGTAGCGCATGCCAAGCCGGGAAGCAAGTTGGCACTCATCATCCACACAAGAACATCATGACGAGTGACAGGCCACTGGAGCTCCTACACATGGATTTATTCGGCCCGATTGCTTACATAAGCATCGGCGGGAGTAAGTACTGTCTAGTTATTATGGATGATTATTCTCGCTTCACTTGGGTGTTCTTTCTGCAGGAAAAATCTCATACCCAAGAGACCTTAAAGGGATTCTTGAGACAAGCTCAAAATGAGTTCGGCTTAAGGATCAAGAAAATTAGAAGCGACAACGGGACGGAGTTCAAGAACTCTCAAATTGAAAGCTTCCTTGAGGAGGAGGGCATCAAGCATGAGTTCTCTTCTCCCTACACTCCACAACAAAATGGTGTAGTGGAGAGGAAGAATCGAACTCTATTGGACATGGCAAGAACCATGCTTGATGAGTACAAGACACCGGATCGGTTTTGGGCCGAGGCGGTCAACACCGCTTGCTACGCCATCAACCGGTTATATCTACACCGAATCCTCAAGAAGACATCCTATGAACTCCTAACCGGTAAAAAGCCAAATATTTCATATTTTAGAGTTTTTGGTAGCAAATGTTTTATTCTTGTCAAAAGAGGTAGAAAATCTAAATTTGCTCCTAAAACTGTAGAAGGCTTTTTACTAGGATATGACTCAAACACAAGGGCATATAGAGTCTTTAACAAGTCCTCAGGACTTGTTGAAGTTTCTTGTGACGTTGTGTTTGATGAGACTAACGGCTCTCAAGTAGAGCAAGTTGATCTTGATGAGATAGGTGAAGAACAGGCTCCATGCATAGCGCTAAGGAACATGTCCATTGGGGATGTGTGTCCTAAGGAATCCGAAGAGCCTCCACATGCACAAGATCAACCATCCTCCTCCATGCAAGCATCTCCACCAACTCAAATTGAGGATGAGGCTCAAGATGTTGAACAAGAAGATCAAGAAGATGAGCCACCTCAAAATGACGGCAATGATCAAGGGGGAGATGCAAATGATGAAGACAAGGAGGATGAACAACCAGCGCCGCCACACCCAAGAGTCCACCAAGCAATACAACGAGATCACCCCGTCGACACCATCCTCGGCGACATTCATAAGGGGGTAACTACTCGATCTCGTGTTGCACATTTTTGTGAACATTACTCTTTTGTTTCCTCTATTGAGACACACAAGGTAGAGGAAGCACTCCAAGATTCGGATTGGGTGATGGCGATGCAAGAGGAGCTCAACAATTTCACAAGGAATGAGGTATGGCATTTAGTTCCACGTCCTAATCAAAATGTTGTAGGAACCAAGTGGGTCTTCCGCAACAAGCAAGATGAGCATGGTGTGGTGACTAGGAACAAAGCTCGACTCGTGGCCAAGGGGTATTCACAAGTCGAAGGTTTGGATTTTGGTGAAACCTATGCACCCGTAGCTAGGCTAGAGTCAATTCGCATATTATTGGCCTATGCTACTTACCATGGCTTCAAGCTTTATCAAATGGACGTGAAGAGTGCCTTCCTCAATGGACCAATCAAGGAGGAGGTCTATGTTGAGCAACCTCCCGGCTTTGAAGACAGTGAGTACCCTAACCATGTTTATAGGCTCTCTAAGGCGCTTTATGGGCTCAAGCAAGCCCCAAGAGCATGGTATGAATGCCTTAGAGATTTCCTTATTGCAAATGGCTTCAAAGTCGGCAAAGCCGATCCTACTTTATTCACCAAAACACTTGATAATGATTTGTTTGTATGCCAAATTTATGTTGATGATATTATATTTGGGTCTACTAACAAATCTACATGTGAAGAATTTAGTAGGATCATGACACAGAAATTCGAGATGTCTATGATGGGGGAGTTGAAGTATTTTCTAGGATTTCAAGTCAAACAACTCCAAGAGGGCACATTCATTTGCCAAACAAAGTATACTCATGACATTCTAAGCAAGTTTGGAATGAAGGACGCCAAGCCCATCAAGACTCCCATGGGAACAAATGGGCATCTCGACCTCGACACGGGAGGTAAGTCCGTGGATCAAAAGGTATACCGGTCGATGATTGGTTCATTGCTTTATTTATGTGCATCTCGACCGGACATTATGCTTTCCGTATGCATGTGTGCAAGATTCCAAGCCGACCCTAAGGAATCACACCTTACGGCCGTAAAACGAATCTTGAGATATTTGGCTTATACTCCTAAGTTTGGGCTTTGGTACCCTCGGGGATCCACTTTTGATTTGATTGGTTATTCGGATGCCGATTGGGCGGGGTGTAAGATTAATAGGAAGAGCACATCGGGGACTTGCCAGTTCTTGGGAAGATCCTTGGTGTCATGGGCTTCAAAGAAGCAAAATTCGGTCGCTCTTTCTACCGCCGAAGCCGAGTATATTGCCGCAGGCCATTGTTGCGCGCAATTGCTTTGGATGAGGCAAACCCTGCGGGACTACGGTTACAAATTAACCAAAGTTCCTCTTCTATGTGATAATGAGAGTGCAATCCGCATGGCGGATAATCCCGTTGAGCACAGCCGCACTAAACACATAGCCATTCGGTATCATTTTCTTCGGGATCACCAACAGAAGGGGGATATCGAGATTTCATACATTAACACTAAAGATCAATTAGCCGATATCTTTACCAAGCCACTTGATGAACAATCTTTTACCAGACTTAGGCATGAGCTTAATATTCTTGATTCTAGGAATTTCTTTTGCTAAACTTGCACACATAGCTCATAAGAATACCTTTGATCATGACTCTTTTATATGCTATGACTAATGTGTTTTCAAGTATATTCCAAATCAAGTCATAGGTATATTGAAAGGAAATTGGAGTCTTCGGCGAAGACAAAGGCTTCCACTCCGCTTTACTACTCATCCTTCGCCGTAGCTCCGCGTCACTCTCCAACGTTGGTATAATCTTCACTCATTTATTGTATGACCAAAGGAGGAGAAAGTACTTCTATGGGCTCTAATATTTCTGTTTTTGGCGATTCATGCCAAAGGGGGAGAAAATATGAGCCCAAAGCAAAAGGACCGCACCACCACCCTAATTTTAAAATTGATGATTTTCAATTGGTAAATTTCAAAATTGGTATCTCTTTGTGTTCAAAAGGGAGAGTAAGTAGTATTTTCAAATTTGATGTCTTAAAACCCTCTTGAACACTAAGAGGAGACTTTATTTGAGGGGGAGTTTTGTTTAGCCAAAGGGAAAGCATTTTGAACAAAGGAAGAAAATTTCAAAACTTGAAAATACCTTGCAAAATCTTATTCATTTACCCTTGACTATCTTGCAAAAGGACTTTGAAAAGAATTTACAAAAGAGTTTGCAAAAACAAAACTTTTGGTGCAAATGTGGTCCAATATGTCAAAAACAAAGAAAACAATCCATGCGCATCATGTAAGCATTTATATTGGCTTAATTCCAAGCAACCTTTGCACTTACATTATGCAAACTAGTTCAATTATGCACTTCTATATTTGCTTTGGTTTGTGTTGGCATCAATCACCAAAAAGGGGGAGATTGAAAGGGAATTAGGCTTACACCTAGTCCCTAAATAATTTTGGTGGTTGAATTGCCCAACACAAATATTGGACTAACTAGTTTGCTCTAGTGTATAAGTTATACAGGTGCAAAAAGTTCACACTCAGCCAATAAAAAGATCAAGTTTTGGATTCGACAAAGGAGCAAAGAGGCAACCGAAGGCACCTCTGGTCTGGAGGCACCGGACTGTCCGGTGTACACCGGACAGTGTTCGGTGCGCCACCGGACAGTGTCCGGTGTTCCAGAGGACTCCAACTCAAACTCGCCACCTTCGGGAATTTCTCAGGCCGCTTCGCTATAATTCACCGGACTGTCCGGTGTACACCGGACAGTGTCCGGTGCTCCAAGGAAGCGCGGCCTCCTCAACTCGCCAGCCTCGGGATCGCGCAGCAGCCGCTCCGCTATAATTCACCGGACATGTCCGGTGTGCACCGGACTGTCCGGTGTGACCACGGAGCAACGGCTATTTCGGCGCCAACGGCTACCTGCGGCGCATTTAATGCGCGCTCTGCGCGCAGAAGTCAGGCGCGCCCATACTGGCGCACCGGACATTGAACAGGTGATGTCCGGTGTGCACCGGACATCCAGGCGGGCCCAGAAGTCAGAAGCTCCAACGGTCAGAATCAAACGGCATTGATGTCGTGGCGGGGGCACCGGACATGTCCGGTGTGCACCGGACTGTCCGGTGCACCATCGACAGACAGCCTCCACCAACGGTCAAATTTGGTGGTTGGGGCTATAAATACCCCAACCACCCCACCATTCATTGCATCCAAGTTTTCCAACTTCCAACCACTATACAAGAGCTAGCATTCATTGCAAAGCACACCAAAAGAGATCAAATCCTCTCGCAACTCCACACAAAGCCCTAGTGACTAGAGAGAGTGATTTGTAGTGTTCATTTGAGCTCTTGCGCTTGGATCGCTTCTTTTTCTTTGGCATTCTTTCTTGTGATCAAACACTCTCTTGTAATTGAGGCAAGAGACACCAATTGTGTGGTGGTCCTTGCGGGAAGTTTGATTCCCAAGTGATTTGAGAAAGAGAAGCTCACTCGGTCCGAGGGACCGTTTGAGAGAGGGAAGGGTTGAAAGAGACCCGGCCTTTGTGGCCTCCTCAACGGGGAGTAGGTTTGAGAGAACCGAACCTCGGTAAAACAAATCCGCGTGTCTCACTTCATTATTCGCTTGCGATTTGTTTTGCGCCCTCTCTCGCGGACTTTATTATATTTCTAACGCTAACCCGGCTTGCAGTTGTGATTATTTTTGAGATTTTCAGTTTCGCCCTATTCACCCCCCCTCTAGGCGACTTTCAAAGGGCAAAGGAAAGCCAAAATCTAACAAGCCCAACAAAACTACCAACTTCAAGAAGAAGAAGAACAAGGCTGAATTGACATGTTTCGCATGTGGCGAGGCGGGTCATTTTGCCAAGGATTGTCCTGATCGAGCGGATCGCCGTGGCAAAAAGGGCAATGTCAACACAGTGGTCGCTAGCAATGAGGAAGACAAAGGGTATGGTAATTTACCTTTTATCTTCTCAGTATTTCAATCACCTAGCTGGTGGCTTGATACTGGTGCTAATGTTCATGTGTGTTCTGACATTAACTTGTTCTCTTCTTATCAGAGCGCCCGGGATTCTTCCGTGCTAATGGGGAATGGGTCACATGCTTCTGTTCATGGCACTGGCACGATGGATCTGAAGTTTACTTCGGGAAAGATCGTGCAGCTGAAGAACGTGCATCATGTCCCTTCTATACACAAGAATCTTGTTAGCGGAACCCTTCTATGTAGAGATGGGTTCAAGGTAGTTTTGGAGTCCAATAAATTAGTTGTGTCCAAGTCTGGACAATTTATTGGTAAAGGTTATGATTGCGGAGGCTTGTTCCGCTTTTCTTTGTTAGATTTTAATAATAAGTCTGTGAACCATATTTGTGCTAATGTTGATGATCTTGCGAGTATTTGGCATTCTCGTTTGTGTCATATTAATTTTGGCTCTATGTCTCGGCTTGCAACCATGAGTTTAATTCCGAATATCACCATAGTCAAAGGTTCTAAGTGCCATAGTTGTGTGCAGTCGAAGCAACCTCGAAAGCCTCATAAGGCTGCTGAGGAGAGACACCTGACACCTCTAGAACTCATACATTCTGATCTTTGTGAGATGAATGGTGTGTTGACAAAGGGTGGTAAGAGATACTTCATGACATTGATTGATGATGCGTCTAGATTTTGCTATGTATACTTGCTAAAAACTAAAGATGAGGCTTTAGACTACTTTAAAATCTATAAGGCTGAAGTTGAAAACCAACTAGAGAGAAAGATCAAACGTCTTAGATCAGATCATGGTGGCGAGTTCTTTCCCAAAGTCTTTGACGATTTCTGTGCAGAACATGGCATTATTCATGAGAGGACTCCTCCCTATTCACCCGAGTCAAACGGGATTGCTGAAAGGAAAAACCGTACATTGACTGACCTGGTGAATGCCATGTTAGACACTTGTGGTTTATCTAAGGCATGGTGGGGGGAGGCAGTCCTGACTTCATGTCATGTTCTGAATAGAATTCCTATGGGCAAAGAAGAGAAAACCCCTTATGAGAAATGGGTTGGGAGAAAACCATCACTTTCATACTTGCGCACTTGAGGGTGCATGGCGAAAGTCAATGTACCAATTAATAAAAAGCGCAAGCTTGGTCCAAGGACAGTGGATTGTGTCTTTCTTGGATATGCCTCGTGTAGCATAGCATATAGATTTTTAGTAGTTAAATCTGAAGTTCCTGATGTGTATGTTGATACTATTATGGAATCACGTGATGCTACTTTCTTTGAACATATATTTCCAATGAAAGACATTCATAGCAATTCTAGATACTCTTCTGAGATAACTCCTAAACATAGTACACCTATTGAGAGTTTTGAACAACCACATGAAATTGTCCTAGAGGAGGATGACAATGATGCTCCTAAAAGGAGCAAGAGACAAAGGGTTGAAAAATCCTTTGATGATGATTTCATTGTGTACCTTGTGGACGATACCCCTACTACCATTGCAGAAGCATTTGCATCTCCAGATGCAGATGATTGGAAAGAAGCAGTTCATAATGAGATGGACTCCATTCTTTCAAATGGTACATGGGAAGTCACTGATCGACCCTATGGATGCAAACCTGTGGGTTGTAAGTGGGTGTTTAAAAAGAAGCTCAAGCCTGATGGTACAATTGAAAAGTACAAGGCTAGGCTTGTGGCTAAAGGCTATACTCAGAAAGAAGGAGAAGACTTCTTTGATACTTACTCACCTGTTGCTAGAATGACCACTATTCGAGTACTACTTTCTTTGGCTGCCTAGTATGGTCTCCTTGTTCATCAGATGGATGTAAAGACAGCTTTTCTTAATGGAGAGCTGGACGAGGAAATCTATATGGAACAGCCTGATGGATTTGTAGTAAAGGGTCAAGAAAGCAAGGTGTGCAAGTTATTGAAATCTCTGTATGGTCTGAAGCAAGCACCAAAGCAGTGGCATGAGAAGTTTGACACTACTCTAACGTCTGCAGGCTTTGCCATTAATGAGGCAGACAGGTGTGTATATTATCGCTGTGGTGGGGGCGAAGGAGTTATATTGTGCTTATATGTTGATGATATATTGATATTTGGCACAAACATTGATGTGATCAATGAAGTCAAGTCTTTTCTATCAAAGAGTTTTGATATGAAAGATCTGGGAGAATCTGATGTGATTGTAAACATCAAGCTGATTAAGGCAGATGGTGGGATTACTCTCTCACAATCTCACTATGTTGAAAAGGTTTTGAAGCGATTTGGCTTCTCTGAGTGCAAACCTTCTCCAACACCTTATGATCCCAGTGTGACACTGCGAAAGAACAAGAGAATTGGTTTAGACCAATTGAGATACTCTCAGATTGTCGGTTCACTCATGTATCTTGCTGGTGCAACAAGGCCCGATATCTCGTTTGCTGTGAGCAAATTGAGTAGGTTCATGTCAAACCCCGGGACTGATCATTGGCATGCACTTGAGCGGGTTATGCGCTACCTACAAGGTACAATGAGTTATGGAATTCACTATTCTGGTCAGCATGCAGTACTTGAAGGATATAGTGATTCGAACTGGATATCTGATGCAGACGAGCTTTATGCCACCAGTGGTTATGTCTTTACTATTGGTGGAGGTGCGGTATCATGGAGGTCATGCAAGCAGACCATTTTGACGAGGTCAACCATGGAAGCCGAGCTAGCTGCACTTGACACAGCAACTGTTGAGGCAGAATGGTTGCGTGAACTCTTGATGGACTTGCCGGTGGTTGAGAAACCAATACCAGCTATCCTTATGAACTGTGACAATCAGACAGTGATTGCTAAAGTGACGAGTTCTAAGGATAATGGAAAGTCATCAAGACATGTCAAAAGACGATTGAAGTCTGTCAGAAAGTTGAGAAACTCCGGAGTTATAAGTGTGACTTATATTTCAACAGATAAAAATCTGGCAGATCCTTTTACCAAAGGACTACCACGTAATGTGATAGAAATCGCATCGAGAGAGATGGGTATGAGACCCGAATAAAGTTGCCATGGTGCAAACCCAGTCTATGTGATCGGAGATCCCGTGAATTAGGTCCTGGGAAGAACAAGCCATTGGTGAACTGAGGAGAGTAACCTTTGACCCTCTCTAAGTAAAGATGCAATACTCTCAAATGCTGTAAGGCAGGTTGGCTTTGTGCCTTAATGTGTTCTGTTGGCTTGTATTAGCGAAGATGTTGTCCTGCAGAACATTCTTTGAAAGAACACACCTATATGAGTTAGACTGTCTAACGTCGCAGTCTATGAGATTTGGGTGATCTCTAGTAAACTCATGAAGAGACCTTGGAGTACGACGTATATGCTCCACCCGAGAAGGGGACTACTGGTAGCCAAGTACTGGTCATGACTTCAAGTGAAACTCATTCACGCAAAACTTGCAATTCAAGGCATAGTCCATTGTCCAAGTTGTGGGTTGGTGTAGCTTGGAGTTCTAGGCAGAAGTTCAACTTAACAGTCTCTGCTGAAAAAACTAGTATATTAAACAGTAGTGAACAGTGGCGAAAATTGCAGATGGGCATTTGAGATCTGGTGGGGGATTGTTAGGATTTATGGGCTTGACCCAATTAAGAAATTCAAATAAATTCCAGAAAATCTCAAAAGCTCATACAAGAGGATGGCTAGAGGATAGGTGGAACCAATAGCACCATATTGCTAGCTCTAGTGGAGTAGAGCTAGCTTAAATATGGAAGCCACACTCACTCACCAAGTCATGGATGAGAGGAGAGAGTGTGGAGAGCCACACGCGCGCGCGCTCGCTCGCCTCGCCTGGCCTGGCCTGGGCGAAGGGCGCGGGCGCACGACATGCGCGTGAATGGTCCGCCGAAATCCGGCCCCTCGCCTTGCGGGGGGGGGCTACCTTTTGCCGTTTGATTTTTTGGTTTCTTGGCTGTTACGCTTATCCTAACCGATCGCTATAAAATCTTAACTGATTGCGAGATTTTCGTGGGCGGATAAGCACGGGGGGTCGTGGACTCGGCCCTATAAAAGGAGCCCGGCAGCCAGCCTCCAAATCATCCAGTTTTCGCTTTCGCCTCTCTTCATAGCTGAGCCGCCTTTTAGTTCCCTTCGTCCCGACCGCAGAGGTGCATCTGCGCTCAAGAGAGCAGGTCTCCAGAACCCTTCGTCTTCAAGATCCTGCACCGGGAGAGGGCGAATAAGGTTTTTGGGAAGCGTCTCTACGCGACTGCTCGTGATCTTCTGACCTCGTCGACCCTGCTGCTTCGACGTCGTCGACCCTGCTGATTCCGGCGCGTGCCATCTATCAGTAAGTCTAATCAGTGCGCATCATCTAATTTGGCTTTTTATTTCAGTTCTTCTGATTTGGTCATGATTTATATTCGGAAATTAATTTGGAATTTGTCTAATTATTCAACAAAATGCTCGCTTCGGCAAGCTGGGCTAGCACAGGGCCTTCCCGTTAAGAACCGTGCAAGTCGTCGGGTACATGTCGGTCAAGTCCGGGAAGATAAGACTCTCTTTAATGGTTCCGCGACCATTCCCCTCTCCTTGCAGTGGTGGCTACAGGGCACCTCTTTCCCCACATCGCTGTCTCTCCTCAGATGCAGGAGAATACTGTTTATCCCCTACGGCACTGTGTTGTGGATGCACGAGTAATTGCTAGTAGATGAAAAATTGTTAGTAGACCGAAGAAGTGGTCCGGCGACGCTGCCATGCGCTCATGCCTTCCGTCCGCTCCGTTCTAGTTCATGCACGCACCAGCAGGCTGCAGGATGAGGATCCGAGACGATCGATGGATCGAGGGGCCGGGGCCGGGGCCGGGGCCGGGGCCGCGCGCGCGATCGGGGGAGGTCCGGATCTGGCTCATTTGGTCAAGGCGCGGGCGTCACGTTACGTTCTGTTGAACGTGTTGTAAAGTTTCTTGCGAGCATAATCTAGCCTTACATGGTTCTAGCAGTTAGCAGCTTAGCAATGGAAATTTCTTAGGTTTATCAGAGATGTTGTTGAATTTGATCTAATTACTCAAGAGCATGTCCGCCGTATTACAAGTGAGTATTACAAGTGAAGAAGCTCAGGTTTATTAGCTTGATAATAAGATTCCTAATAGGATGATATACTTGCTTGCTTCTATTCTATTATTAAGTATCTCTACTACTTATTAAGTCATTAAGGGGTAAACTGTCATTCTGTGTTCTGTCATTCTCATTTCCTATTCCGTCTTTTCATTCCCCCTCCCCGTATAGTTGCCATTCTCATTCCTGTCCTACCCCGCACACAGTTCATTCTCATGTTTTGCCACCATTTTCAGCCATTCTCATTCCTTGTTCTGTATTTCTCATTTTCCCTTCCTCGCAAAGCTCATTCTCATTCCCACGTACATCCCACGTCTAACTAAAATTAATTTAAAAAATTCAAATGGCTCCAAGGGGATTTGAACCCGCAACCCCTGAAGCAAATATGCTCGTAGCTACCACTCAACACATATGTGTTTATGTCTACATCTATTACAGTAAAAACATCTACTATATCTTTTCCGAAGCCCACCTGCTACCCTTGCATAATGTGTAGTAGATAAGTATCACCGAGATTGTTAAATTATATTTTTGGATGCAGGGATTAGTATTTAAAGAAGAGCCTTGCATGCAATTTCTTTTGTTTGAATAATGTTTTCAACTTAAATTCCTTTTTTGCATGTGTGACATTTATTCTCCATAATATTTTTTCCATGGATCTGACTTGTGAATCATTTTTATAAACTAACGCCAAAGATATGAATACATGTTTTTTACTTAGAAACCCCGAACAAACACCACTAACAGGAGGCGCTCGCGTTGGCGTCGCTCATCGGCGATGAGAAGAAACTTGACGACTGCCAGTTCGACCTCTGTAAGCAGTCCTACGTGGCCGCATGCACCACTGTGTATGGTAAGCTCCGGCGCAGCCGCCGCTTGGACGCGGTCCAGAGCGGCTGCACCGCGCTGTCCATCGTCAAACAGGGGACCTCATGGTCGTCGCCAACGCGCGACGACTCTCGGATTGTTCTGGGCACCATATCCAACGATGTCGCCATCACGCCGTCCAGCTCATCATCCACCTGAAGCCCAACCTACCATGTAAGTTGCTACTGATCGGCTATGAATTCTTGTGCGTTGGGATGACGGCTGTTACTGACGTTGTGTGAGTGTCCTCAAACAAGATGTATATAGAGGAGTAGCATATCCGGTGGTACAACGGCTAGGTGTATTACCTCGTTGATGAGCCCGGGTGCACTTTGTTTGGCAGCCCAACCAAGAGTCATCGGTACTCGCCATGTCGTATGCGTTCTCCGACTACTATATCAAGGACTGTGGCGTCATCTCGGCGCCAGAGGTGACACAGAGGAGGACCGACAACAATGACCACTCGACATCGTCGGGATAGCTTTTGTGCCGGTCTGTCTTTAATTCTCTTTGCAAACGCACACACTTGCCTTTTTTAAGCAAGTGTGTATGGTGGTGTGTGCCTGATGACTGACAATGTACGAGGAAACTTCTATCGGCAGGTGTGGCACGTGCTCTCCAATGATGAGACCATGCAAATCGTGGCATATATCGAAATATGCATGATACTAATGGTTGCAATGTAGTTGTGAAACAATTAAATTAAAATAACAAAATTTATGTATGGTCAGGATCACAAATGGATTATAAAACATTTTCTTATAACAATATAAGACACATTTTGTATCTAAATTATCATGGTATTATATGTTCCCGTTGCAACACACGGACACTCACCTAGTAAAATTATTAAGAAAATAAAGATGGAAAAATATATCTCTGTCATACTTGATTGTATACAACACTAATGCAAGCTATCAAGAACAAATGTCTTTAACTATTATAAAGGTGTGGGTTTATTTCCAAATCATGTCGGAATGAATAATATTTTCTAAGATTTTTAAATGTGAATAATATGACTGAAGAAGGTCTTTTTTATGTGCTGCAAAATAAACTTCTTGATATAGATAATGTGAGAGGACAAGGATGTGAAGGCAAATATGAAAGGATGCAAAAAATGGGTTTCCAAATAAACTTTTGGATTTAAATTCTAGAGTTTTCTATTCTATTTGCAGTTATCATAGCCTTAATTTAACACTTTGGGATATGGCCAACACATGTGGAAAAACTAAGGACTTCTTTGGAATTATCCAACATCTATATACGATCTTTGCTAATTCCATAAAAATGGCATGTTCTTAAAGATAATGTAACTGGATTGACTTCCAAATCAATGTTAGCTACACAATGGGAGAGTCGTGTTGAAAGTGTTAAATCTATTAGGTTTCAATGTGCATATTTTCGAGAAACTCTACTTTAGGTGCCTTATATTTTTCATATTTGTTTAATACTTCCATATTTGTCCAACTATGACACATAGTAGAACTATGTATCTTTGTATTAAGAAAGGAAAATCAAGGTCTGTCTGATACATGCTTCACCTCTGCAGTAGACTAGGCAACGGTTTGCTACAAATATACACGACTATAAAAGGGGAAAACTTAGAATGGGTAGGACCTGATCACACTCTAAACAAAGCAATTTCGATGAGGACATCACCACACTATAAAAGAGGGGAGATTAAAAGTGTAGGGGACCATAATTAGGGGTACCCCCAAGACTCCTAAACTCGGCTGGTAACCACCATCAGCACAAGCTGCAAAGGCCTGATGGGCGTAATACAGGTCAAAGCTCCGTCCACTCAAGGGACACGATCGCGCCTCACCCGAGCCCAGCCTTGGGCAGGAACAGTAGACCCAAACGGATTCACGTCTCGCCCGAGGGCCTCCTCAAGCAACGGGCGCACCTTCGACTCGCCCGAGGCCCAGCTCGGGCAGGCTTCACAGTGAAGCAACCTTGGCCAGATCGCCTCGCCAACCGACCGAATCGCAGGAGCATTCAATGCAAGGATCGCCTGACACCTTATCCTGACGCGCGCTCCTCAGTCGACAGGGCCGAAGTGACCGCAGTCACTTCGCCCCTCCACTGACCGACCTGACAGGAAAACAGCGCCGCCTGCTCTGCTCCAACTGTTGTGCCACCCGCTAGGGTGAGGCTGACAGCAGCCAAGTCCAGCATTAGGCGCCATAGGAAGCTCCGCCTCGCCTGACCCCAGGGCTCGGACCCAACCTCGACCTCGAAAGACAGTCTCCGCCTCGCCCGACCCCAGGGCTTGGACTCAACCTCGACCTCAAAAGACGGTCTCTGCCTCGCCCGACCCTAGGGCTCGGACTCAACCTCGACCTCGGAAGACGGTCTCCGCCTCGCCCGACCCCAGGGCTCGGACTCAACCTCGACCTCGGAAGACGGTCTCCGCCTCGCCCGACCCCACGGCTCGGACCCAACCTCGACCTCGGAAGATGGTCTCTGCCTCGCTCGACCCCAGGGCTCGGACTAAACCTCGACCTCGGAAAGCAGTCTCCGCCTCGCCCGACCCCAAGGCTCGGACTCAACCTCGACCTCGGAGGAGTCACCGCCTCGCCCGACCTTGGGCTCGGACCGACCACGTTACAGGGGGGCACATCATTACCCTACCCCTAGCTAGCTCAGGCTACGGGGAACAAGACCGGCATCCCATCTGGCTTGCCCCGGTAAAACAAGTAATGATGGCACCCCGCGTGCTCCCATGACGACGGCGGTTCTCAGCCCCCTACGGAAGCAAGGAGACGTCAGCAAGGACCCGACAGCCCCAACAGCTGTACTTCTACAGGGCTCAAGCACTCCTCCGACGGCCATGACGCCACATGCATAGGGCACTAACATCTCTCCGACAGCCACGTTGGCATGTACATAGGGTCCTGGCTCCTCTCTGCCGGACACGTTAGCATATTGCTACATCCCCCATTGTACACCTGGACCCTCTCCTTACATCTATAAAAGGAAGGTCCAGGGCCCTCTTACGGGGGGGTGGCCGTGCGGGAGGACGGGCTGACGGACAGGCTCTCTCTCCCTCTCACGCGAACGCTTGTAACCCCCTACTGCAAGCGCATCCGCCCTGGACGCAGGATAACACGAGCCGTGGTTTCCCCTCTCCTTCATCCCCCTCGTGTTCCATCTCGTGCCGACCCATCTAGGCTGGGACATGCGGCGACAATTTACTTTTTGGTCCAGGGACCCCCCGGGTCGAAACACCGACAGTTGGCGCGCAAGGTAGGGGCCTGCTGCGTGTTGATGAACAGCTTCCCGTCAAGCTCCAGATGGGTAGTCTCCAGCAACCTCTTCAACCTAGGAAGGTACTCCATTTCGGGAGTCTCGAGTTCATGTCCCTCGACGGCAGCTACGACATGGTACTCCTTCCTCCGCCGCGCGACAACGACAATGGCGGCCGTCAGCCCGCCCGGCGGCAGCGGAACCAACGACGTCTTCCCCGCATCGCGGAAGAGCAGCATTCGGGTCTGTCTCGTCGCCTTCCCCGCCGTAGGAGGAGGAGGCGGGGCAACCATGGCGTGGCAGGAGGCGGCGCCTCGTTGGTGGTGAAGCGAGTCGACGACGCTGGCGCCCTAGCGGGGGACACGTCGGGCGTTGACCTCGCGTCTGAGATGAAGGTGAGCGTCGTTTCCCGCAACACGCCAACCCCAGGCGGACGGATGACGCCAGCACGCTCGCGGAGGACTTGCTGGGCGTTAGCCTCGTACCTGAGATGACGGTGCAGTCCATCCCTGACGCGACCTCGTCACCAACCATCGATCGAGAGGTACCGTCCGTCTTTCACCCTGTGCCTTTTAGATTCAGCTCCGATCCACCAAGCGGTCCAGCTTCGGTGAGCGCTTTCATAAAGGCATACCCTAACCTTCCGGGGTACCATATGTGGTCAACCTAGGACCGACTGACGGCCGTCTCGACCTATGGGCCCCCGGGTTCCGAGGAAGACGACGAGCCTGACTCCGGTTGGGATTTCTCTGGGCTCGGTAGTCATAGCGCCATGCAAGACTTCATGACCGCATGTGACTACTGCCTCTCCGATTGCTCCGATGATAGCCACAGCCTTGACGATGAAGGTTGTGGCCCAAGTCACGAATGTTTCCACGTCGATCTAGGGGGTCCCAACAAAGGCAACCACCTTGGTATGCCGGAGGACGGCGATCCCCCTAGGCCTGCGCCTCGCGTTGACCTCCTTCGGGAGCTAGCTGTTGTCCTAGTCCCTGCGGGGGGTCAGGACACACAGCTCGAGCAAATCCGCGAGATGCAAGCCAGGCTCGACGGGGAAGCAGGACAACTTGTGCAGCTCCAGAAGAACATTGGGTAGGAGTGGGCAGGCCGAGCACCAGCCGGAGAAGCGCGTCACCTGCCCCAGGGTGTCCAGCACCACATCACTGACGACGCCAGGGCAAGGCTACCCCCGACTTCCAGTGGGGTCGGCCAGAACCTGGCTGCAGCAGCAATACTATTCCGAGCGATGCCGGAGCCATCCACCACCGAGGGGCGGCGTATCCAGGGAGAACTCAAGAATCTCCTGGAGGATGCCGCGGTCCGACGGGCCGAGAGCTCTACCTCTCGAAGGCAGGGGTACCCCTCAGAGCATCACGCCGCGACTTCCCGATTCATGCGGGAAGCCTCAGCCCACGCCGGGCGCACGTGGGACACGACGCCTGCAGCCCCAGGTCGCCTCGGCAACGAGCACCGCCGCCTCGGTCGTCGAGCCCGCCTCGATGAAAGGGTGCACCGAGGCTACCACCCCAGGTGTGGGGGACACTATGACAGCGGGGAGGATCGGAGTCCCTCGCCCGAACCACCTGGTCCGCAAGCTTTCAGCCGGGCCATACGACGGGCGCCGTTCCCGACCCGGTTCCGAGCCCCGACTACCATCACCAAGTACTCGGGGGAAACAAGGCCAGAGCTGTGGCTCGCGGACTACCGGCTGGCCTGCCAGCTAGGTGGAGCGGACGATGACAACCTCATCATCCGCAACCTCCCCCTGTTCCTCTCCGACGCCACCCAGGCCTGGCTGGAGCATATGCCTCCTGCGCAGATCTCTAACTGGGACGACCTGGTCAAAGCCTTCGCTGGAAACTTCCAGGGCACATACGTGCGCCCTGGGAACTCCTGGGATCTCCGAAGCTGCCGCCAGCAGCCAGAAGAATCCCTGCGGGACTACATCCGGTGATTCTCGAAGCAGCGCACCGAGCTGCCCAACATCACCGACTCGGATGTCATTGGCGCGTTCCTCGCCAGCACCACTTGCCGCGATTTGGTGAGCGAGCTGGGTCACAAGACCCCCACCAGGGCGAGCGAGCTGATGGACATCGCCACCAAGTTCGCCTCTGGTCAGGAGGCGGTCGAGGTCATCTTCTAGAAGGACAAGCAGACTCAGGGATGCCAGCAGGAAGACATCCCCGAGGCGTCCGCTCAGTGCAACACAAAATAGAAGGGCAAGAAGAAGTCGCAAGCGAAATGCGACGCCACAGACGCAGATCTTGTCGCTGCCGCCGAACACAGGAACCCTCGGAAGCCTCCCGGAGGGGCCAACTTGTTCGACAAGATGCTCAAGGAGTCATGCCCCTATCATCAGGGACCCATCAAGCACACCCTTGAGGAGTGCGTCATGCTTCGGCGCTACTTCCATAAGGCTGGGCCCCCGGCGGAAGGTGGCAAAGGCCACGACAACGACAAGAAGGAGGGCCACAAAGCGGAGGAGTTTCCCGAAGTCCACGACTGCTTCATGATCTACGGTGGGCAAGTGGCGAACACCTCGGCTCGGCACCGCAAGCAGGAGCGCCGGGAGGTCTGCTCGGTGAAGGTTGCGGCGCCAGTCTACCTAGACTGGTCCGACAAGCCCATCACCTTCGACCAAGGCGACCACCCCGACCGCGTGCCGAGCCTAGGGAAGTACCCGCTCGTTGTCGATCCCGTCATCGGCAACGTCAGGCTTACCAAGGTCCTCATGGACGGAGGCAGCAGCCTCAACATCATCTACGCCGAGACCCTCGGGCTCTTGCAGATCGATCTGTCCACGATCTGAGTCGGTGCGGCGCCTTTTCACGGGATCATCCCCGGGAAGCGCGTCTAGCCCCTTGGGCAACTCGACCTGCCCTCTGCTTCGGGACTCCCTCCAACTTCCGAAAGGAGACCCTCACGTTCGAAGTGGTCGGGTTCCGAGGAACCTACCATGTGGTGCTGGGGAGACCGTGCTATGCCAAGTTCATGGCCGTCCCCAACTACACCTACCTCAAGCTCAAGATGCCAGGCCCCAACGGGGTCATCACTGTCGAATCCACATTTCGACACGCGTACGAATGCGACGTGGAGTGTGTGGAGTACGCCGAGACCCTCACCGAGTCCGAGGCCCTCATCGCCGACCTAGAGTGCCTCTCCAAGGAGGTGCCAGATGCGAAGCGCCACGCCGACAACTTCGAACCAGCAGAGGCGGTTAAGTCTGTCCCTCTCGACCCCCACAACGATGCCTCCAAGCAAGTTCAGATCGGCTCCGAGCTCGACCCCAAATAGGAAGTAGTGCTCGTTGACTTTCTCCGCGCGAACGCCGAGGTTTTCGCGTGGAGTCCCTCGGACATGCCTGGCATACCGAGGGATGTCGTCGAGCACTCGCTGGATATCCAAGCCGGAGCCCGACCCGCGAAGCAGCCTCTGCGCCGATTCGACGAAGAAAAGCGCAAAGCCATAGGCGAGGAGATCCACAAGCTGATGGCTGCAGGGTTCATCAAAGAGGTATTCCATCCCGAATGACTAGCCAACCCCGTGCTTGTGAAAAAGAAAGGTGGGAAATGGAGGATGTGTGTAGACTACACTGGTCTAAACAAAGCATGTCCGAAGGTTCCCTACCCTCTGCCTCGCATCGATCAAATCATGGATTCCACTGCTGGGTATGAAAACCTGTCTTTCCTCGACGCCTACTCGGGGTATCACCAAATCAAGATGAAAGAGTCCGACCAGCTTGCGACTTCTTTCATCACACCTTTTGGCATGTACTGCTATATTACTGTGCCATTTGGTTTGAGGAATGTAGGCGCGACATACCAAAGGTGCATGAACCATGTGTTCGGGGAGCACATCGGCCGAATGGTCGAGGCTTACGTCGATGACATCGTAGTCAAGACGAGGAAAGCCTCCGACCTCCTTTCTGACCTTGAAACGACATTCAAGTGTCTCAAGGCGAAGGGCGTAAAACTCAATCCCGAGAAGTGTGTCTTCGGAGTGCCCCGAGGCATGCTCCTGGGGTTCATCGTCTCCGAGCAAGGCATCGAGGCCAACCCGGAGAAAATCGCGGCCATCACCAGCATGGGGCCTATCAAAGACTTGAAAGGAGTACAGAGGGTCATGGGATGTCTTGCGGCTCTGAGCCGCTTCATTTCGCGCCTCGGCGAAAGAGGCCTACCCCTGTACCACCTCTTAAGGAAGACCAAGCACTTCACTTGGACCCCCGAGGCCGAGGAAGCCCTCGAGAACTTAAAGGCGCTCCTTACAAGCGCGCCCATCTTGGTGCCCCCCGCTGCCGGAGAAGCCCTCTTGATCTACATAGCCGCAACCACTCAGGTGGTCAGCGCTGCTATCGTGGTCGAGAGACGAGAAGAGGGGCATGCATTGCTCGTCCAGAGACTGGTCTACTTCATCAGTGAGGTGCTATCCGAGACCAAGATCCGCTACCCGCAAATTCAGAAGCTACTGTACGCAGTAATTCTGACACGACGAAAGTTGCGACACTACTTCGAGTCCGGTGACCATGGTGTCATCCTTCCCCCTGGGGGAGATCATCTAGTGCCGGGAGGCCTCGGGTAGGATTGCAAAGTGGGTGGTGGAGATCATGGGCGAGACAATCTCGTTCGCCTCTCGGGAGGCCATCAAGTCCCTAGTCTTGGCGGACTTTGTAGCTGAATGGGTCGACACCCAGCTTCCAGCAGCTCCGATCCAACCGGAACTCTAGACCATGTTTTTCGATGGGTCGCTAATGAAAACAGGAGTGGGTGCGGGCCTGCTCTTCATCTCACCCCTCGGAAAGCACCTCCGCTACGTGTTGTGCCTCCATTTCCTGGCGTCAAATAACGTCGCCGAGTACGAGGCCCTGGTCAACGGATTGCGTATCGCCATCGAGCTAGGGGTTCGGTGCCTCGACGCTCATGGCGACTCGCAGATCGTCATCGACCAAGTCATGAAGAACTCCCATTGCCGCGACCGGAAGATGGAGGCCTACTGCGACGAGGTTCGGCGCCTAGTGAACAACTTCTACAGGCTCGAGCTCAACCACGTCGCCCGACGATACAACGAGACTGCGGATGAGCTGGCTAAGATAGCCTCAGGGCGGACAACGGTTCCCCCGGACGTCTTCTCCCGAGACCTACATCAACCCTCTGTCAAGACCGACGACACGCCCGAGCCCGAGGAAGCCTCGGCTTAGCCCGAGGAGGCCTCGACCCAGCCCGAGGCACCCTCGGCCCCCGAGGGTGAGGCACTGCGCGTCGAGGAAGAGCGGAATGGGGTCACGCCTAATCGAAACTGGCGGACCCCATACCTGCAATATCTCCTCCGAGGAGAGCTCCCCCTCGACAAAGCCAAGGCTCGGCGACTGGCGTGGCGCGCTAAGTCGTTCGTCTTACTGGGCGATGAAAAGGAGCTCTACCACCGCAGCCCCTCAGGCATTCTTCAACGATGCCTATCCATCGCCGAAGGTCAGGAGCTACTACAAGAAATACACTCGAGGGCTTGCGGCCATCACGTAGCACCTCGAGCCCTCGTTGGAAATGCCTTCTGACAAGGCTTCTACTGGCCCACGGCGGTGGCCGACGCCACTAGGATTGTACGCTCCTGCCAGGGGTGTCAATTCTACGCAAGACAGACGCACCTGCCACTCAGGTCCTATAGACAATACCCATCACTTGGCCATTTGCTGTGTGGGGTTTGGACCTCGTCGGTCCCTTGCAAAAGGCGCCCGGGGGCTTCACGCACCTGCTGGTCGCCATCGACAAATTTCCAAGTGGATCGAGGTCCGACCCCTAAATAGCATCAGGTCCGAGCAGGCGGTGGCGTTCTTCACCAACATCATCCATCGCTTCGGGGTCCCGAACTCCATCATCACCGACAATGGCACCCAGTTCACCAGCAAGAAGTTCCTGGACTTCTACGAGGACCACCACATCCGGGTGGACTGGGCCACCGTGGCTCACCCCATGACGAATGGGCAGGTGGAGCGTGCCAACGACATGATTCTGCAGGGACTTAAACCGAGGATCTACAACGACCTCAACAAGTTTGGCAGGTGATGGATGAAGGAACTCCCCTCGGTGGTCTGGAGCTTGAGGACGACGCAAGCCGAGCCACGGGCTTCACGCTGTTTTTTCTAGTCTTTGGGGTCGAGGCTATCTTGCCCACAGACTTGGAATACGGTTCCCCGAGGACGAGGCGTACGATGACCGAAGCAACCAGACCAACCGAGAAGACTTGCTAGACCAGCTGGAAGAGGCTCGGGAAATGGCCTTGCTACACTTAGCACGGTATCAGCAGTCTCTGTGACGCTACCACGCCCGAGGGGTTCGGTCCCGAGACCTCCAGGTGGGGGACTTGGTGCTTCGGCTGCGACAAGATGCTCGAGGGCGCCACAAGCTGACTCCTCCCTGGGAGGGGCCGTTCATCATTGCCAAGATTTTGAAGCCCGAAACATACAAGCTAGCCAACAGTCAAGGCGAGGTCTACAACAACGCTTAGAACATCCAACAGCTACGTCGCTTTTACCCTTAAGATGTTTTCAAGTCGTTCACATACCTCGTTCTCTTTACATACACAAATAGAGTCTAACCGTCAAGGAAGGGTCAGCCTTGCCTCGGCAAAGCCCAACCCTCCCTCGGGGGCTAGAAGGGGGGAACCCCCTCCGCGTCAAAATTTTTCTCGGAAAAAGTCTTTCTGCCAGAACTTCTTTCGCGCTTTTCGATTACTTCGATAGCGGGATCCTGAAAATGATGGAGTACACGTAAGCAGGCAAGGTCGACCGAGCCAATGGACTCCTACGCCTCCGGGATATGGATACCTCACTCATCACCTTCTGCGATAAGTAACTCACGCTCGGATAAGCGATTCCGTTGACCGAACAAGTCTCAACGCTCGAAAACTTTTCTGCCGAAACGATTTTTCGTGCCTTCTCGACTATATCAGTAACAGAATCCTGCGGACGAGTAAGAGTACACGTAAGTGGCGAGGCCAACCGAGCCGAGGGACTCCTACGCCTCTAGGATACGGATACCTCACTCATCACCTTCCGCGATAAGCAACTCTCGCTCGGATAAATGATTCTGCTACCGATAAGCAAGTCCTGATACTCGAGAAAAGAGGAAAAGAAACGCGGCTTTATAACAATACAACGATATGTTTGGGCCTCGGCGGCCGCAAAAAACATACGCGTGCTACAAACAAAACTGTTCCTGCAGGTTCAGACATCAATGGGGGGAGCAGCAGCACCCTCGGCATCGTCTCCACCTTCGGTAGAATCTGACCCGGCCTTGGACGGCGACACGGGCGAAGGATCTCCACCTCGAAGGAAGATGTCAGCACCGCACCTGGGCCATCGCTGCCAGGGTCTCCTCCAGAAACCCGGCCCGAGCAAATGGCTTGACCGGCCGCTCCGTAGCCTCAACCAGTTGTCCCCAGAGGACATCAGCCCGGCTCATGGCCTCGGTAGCCCGACTCTGGGGTTGGTCCCACCAGTGGGCGACTTGGCCAGGTTCCAGCCGCAGCTGTTACGCCTCCTCGGTATGGGAAGTCCCCTGCTCCTGGGCCGACAAAGTTTCTTCTCGAGCCGACTCTGCCTCTGTCCACGCTGACACCGCTGCCTCTGGCTCCAGCTCATTGCAGAGCGGCCGAAGGTTTCTTTAACTGAGCAAGAGAAGCTTTGAGCGGCAAGGCCGACTGAGCCGAGGGACTCCTACGCCTCCGAGATACGGATACCTCACTCGTCACCTTTCGCACAGAGCAACTCACGCTCGGTTAAGCGGTTCAGCTAGCCGACAGGCAAGTCCTGGTGCTCGAGATGAAGAAAAAACACGATATTACACTCAAATACCCGGATGTTTAGGCCTCGACAACCACGATGAACAAACACCGGCACTCAAGGTGCCATTACAAACGGAACTCCGGTTCCCCTCCCACGGGTATGAACAGCCTCCACACCAAGGGCCTGCGGGACAACAAACTCTAGGTGGCTCGTCGCCACCCGCTCCGACAGTAGCGACAACGACCTCCGCTCCGGACGGCTAAACAGCAGCAGCGATGACCTCAAGGCAGACGCCGCTGTGACAAGGCCCTCGCCCACATCCCCACTCGAGGGGCGAGGACAAGCTATCAAAGCCAAAGAGCCAGAGGGCGGTCCGTAGATGGCGCTGACGGTCTCATCGGCGGAGAAGCCTTCTCTGGCAGCCACCACCTCAGCACCGACAACGGCAGCCACCTGCCCACCGGCAGATCCCCACTCAAGTCCTCCCAGACGGGCGAGCACCGGCGTGCGTGCGAAGGTGTCGTGCTGGAGCAAGGGCAGGACAACCCAAGAACACGAACACCGCCTTAGCGGCGTGCGACGTCTTGAGCGGTCCCCTGGTGCACATGGCGCAACAGCCGCCCGTATGACGGGCAGATAGCCACGCTCCATCCTAGCGGTGGGAAGTGGCACTGGAAGCAGCACCAGAGCTAGCTGAGCCAGCGGGCCAGGCATGCTGGAGCTGACGACGCTTGCGGCCGACCGACCTCGTAAGCCGAGGTTCGCCCCCTCCGAAAGGCTGGTGAGTGCCCTTCTCCCCCGATCACTGAGGGAAGAAGCGAGTCGCCAGCTCCTGCGGGAGGTAGAGCCTCAGCTCGCCTCGCCCTCCTCCCCAGCAAGGATGACGAAGATCCTTGAAGCTGAGGGCAGGGCGGAGGCCGCAACCCGGCTTGCTTCTCCCCACCAAACTGCCCATTGGTGAGGGAATGCAACCGGGATGCACGACAAAAATCCTTGAAGCCAAGCGATGGCTGAAGGGTGCCAACCTCCGTGAGGTTGCGTTCCTCCAACAACAAGACGAAGACGACGCGGGTGCTCCCCATCCGGGGGCTCAGAAGGTGGAAGAATGCAATGCATGAGGGGAGTGCGAAGGCGCGGTCACCACCCAGGGGGTCGATCCCTTTTTAAAGGCGACTCTCCCCACTCGCGTCTGCAGGCGTCATGGACTAAGTCTTCACCAACGCGCTCCAGAGTCCCCCCCTACGACACGGGGGCTAGGTCCCACATGTCATGCGAAGCTGGCCCAGGACGGAAGAAACCAAACCGCCGCGCGTGAAGCGTGTAACCGCCCCACGGTTACAAGCACTCCTCCACCCTCGCCTAGACCAGCGGGTGAAGGAGCGGACCGCCATGCAGGCGGCATGCAACCGCCCCATGGAGACGCACCCCTTCGACTTCAACACCTCCAGCATGGAGGTCCAGGCCCACACGTCATGCAACCGGCGCGCCGGTTACTACGTGCGAAAAACTGCACCACCACTTACGCCAACCCCGCGCCTTCTCGACTGCGGAACTGGTGCCATGACTCGAGGCAACCCTGCGCATGGCCCAACAGTGCCAGCCAAGCGCATCGGTCACAAGTCAGTCAGCAGTGGGGGGAGGCGCGACGGTCGATACTGCCAAAAGTGGGCCGGTAGTAATGGCTGCAGCAGGCGAGCGGAGGCAGCAGTCAAATCGTCTGCAAGCTCACGTCCCCTCCTGAAGCAGCAGAGAGCCCTCTCCCACGGCGCGAAGACAACATGCCCGTTCCTCGAACGACTCGCGCAACAGTTGCCACGCGAACCACCCGTCCCGTCGCATTAACTCCGCGGCAGGGCAGGCGACACCTTTGGCAGGCAAAGCGGGCGACGCTTCACCTCCTCCATGATGACCGCGTCAAAAAAGGTGCGCCACATCGTTCAATTTCGTATCCTTTTCCTCTTCCCCTTTCTTTCTCTTACTACAGGGACTAGGAGAGGGGATACTCCAAAAGGGATCCTTCTCCGCGAAGGAAGCGGGCCCCGAGCCCCCACTACTGATCAGAGGTTCGAAGGCTGGCCCCTCGGAAGGGTTCAACAGCCGCCTCAGAGCACTCGGGCTCCGCGCCCACTACTGGTCAGAGGTTCGAAGGCTGGCCCCTCAGAAGGGTTCGACAGCCGCCTCAGGCCACTCGGGCTCCGCGCCCACTACTGATCAGGTGTTCGAAGGCTGGCCCCCCGAAGGGTTCGATAGCCGCCCCAGAACACGCAAAGCGAGGGATGACTCTAGGTACATCCGATACATGGCCGAGGCTCGGGCTACGCTCCAGAGGTACCCTAGGACATTTCCGAGACCAGCAGGAGCGATTCTGTAACGGAATCCCATCTGAGGGAGGCATCGAGCCCTCAGACCCTATCAAACGGGACCGGGTCCGGCAAATCACTTGCAGGTACTTTTGGAGCGTGCCTCTGGGCCACTAGCCAACCCTTATCGAACGTGGCACGGGCGTCCACTCGGATCACCCGTTAGCAACTCACTGGAGACACCATGTTTGGTGCCCTCCGAGGGCAACATGGCGCTTTCCCCCCCTCCTCCTTGTGAAAAGGCGACGAAGGGAAGTATGACAAAAGCCGAGTCTGTCCTTGACCATCCTCTCACTCTGTGCAGAGGCTCGGGGGCTGCTCTCGCAAACCCGGCTCCGGCCAAACCGTTGACAGCGTCAACATACCAGCCCGAGAACCAAGAACCTGACTATGCACCTGGGCTACGGCCAGATCGCATGAGGGAACAACCAGACTGGCCTAGACGTCACGAAAGGCACTAAGACCTCAAAGGAGTCAAACCACTCCTCCGAGGCCTCGGGAGCTACACCCGGCGGGTGCGCTCGCGCGCACCCACCAGAACAAAATGTAACTGAGAAAGGCTGGTCCCCTTGCAAAAAAGTGCGATGAAGCCTCCAAGCGAGTACCAACACTCCCTTTATGGCTCGAGGGCTACTGTCGGGGACCATAATTAGGGGTACCTCAAGACTCCTAAACTCGGCTGCTAACCTCCATCAGCACAAGCTGCAAAGGCCTGATGGGTGCAATACATGTCAAAGCTCCGTCCACTCAAGGGACACGATCGTGCCTCGCCCGAGCCCAGCCTCGGGCAGGAACAGTAGACCCAGACGGATTCACGCCTCGTCCGAGGGCCTCCTCAAGCAATGGGCGCACCTTCGACTCGCCCGAGGCCTAGCTCAGGCAGGCTTTGTAATGAAGCAACCTTAGCCAGATCGCCTCGCCAACCGACCGAATCGCAGGAGCATTCAATGCAAGGATCGCCTAACACCTTATCCTGACGCACGCTCCTCAATTGACAGGGCCGAAGTGACCGCAGTCACTTCGCCCCTCCACTGACCGACCTAACAGGAAAACAACGCCGCCTGCTCTGCTCCGACTGCTGTGCCACCTGCCAGGGTGAGGCTGATAGCAGCCAAGTCCAGCATCAGGCGCCATAGGAAGCTCCGCCTCGCCCGACCCCAGGGCTTGGACCCAACCTCGACCTCGGAAGACGGTCTCCGCCTCGCTCGACCCCAGGGCTCGGACTCAACCTCGACCTCGGAAGACGGTCTCCGCCTCGCCCGACCCCAGGGCTCGGACTGAACCTCGACCTCGGAAGACGGTCTCCGCCTCGCCCGACCCTAGGGCTCGGACTCAACCTCGACCTCGGAAGACGGTCTCCACCTCGCCCGACCCCAGGGCTCGGACCCAACCTCGACCTCGGAAGACGGTCTCCGCCTCACCCAACCCCAGGGCTCAGACTCAACCTCAACCTCAGAAGGCGGTCTCCGCCTCGCTCAACCCCAGGGCTCGGACTCAACCTCGACCTCGAAGGAGTCACCGCCTCGCCCGACCTTGGGCTCGGACCGACCACATTACAGGGGGGCACATCATTACCCTACCCCTAGCTAGCTCAGGCTACGGGGAACAAGACCGGCGTCCCATCTGGATCGCCCCAGTAAAACAAGTAATGATGGCACCCCGCGTGCTCCCATGACGACGGCGGTTCTCAGCCCCCTACGGAAGTAAGGAGACGTCAGCAAGGACCCGACAGCCCCGACAGCTGTACTTCTATAGGGCTTAAGCACTCCTCCGACGGCCATGACGCCACATGCACAGGGCACTAACATCTCTCTGACAGCCACGTTGGCATGTACATAGGGTCCTGGCTCCTCTCTGCCGGACACGTTAGCATATTGCTACATCCCCCATTGTACACCTGGACCCTCTCCTTACATCTATAAAAGGAAGGTCCAGGGCCCTCTTCAAGGGTGGCCGCGCGGGAGGACGGGCTGACGGACAAGCTCTCTCTCCCTCTCACGCGAACACTTGTAACCCCCTACTGCAAGCGCATCCGCCCTGGGCGCAGGATAACACGAGCCATGGTTTCCCCTCTCCTTCATCCCCCTCGTGTTCCATCTCGCGCTGACCCATCTGGGCTGGGACACGCGGCGACAATTTACTCGTCGGACCAGGGACCCCCGGGGTCGAAACGCCGACAAAAAGAAAGATACATTTCGATGCGAACCCCAATGATACAAATATTGTCACACGGTTTACAGAGAAATAATTTAGAATCACCTATTTTATATCTATTATTGATCAAAGCAATTTATCTACTTACAATGAGATTCAAACAGTACCAAGGCTATTAACAATGTTCAAAAAGCACGATTAAGCGCCCGCCTAATCACGATTAGACCCTAAGCGGCATGTTAACGCTGCGCTTAGGCCCTGGGCGGTGGTTTCCGCAGTGGGCGCGTGTAGGCGGCGCATGATTTGGGCTATGCGGGCTGAGGCGGAAAGGAGGCGTGCGGAAGCGGGGTTTGGTGCGCGGGGAAAGGATGAGCACGGAAGCTGCTGCGCGGGAATAGAAACTGAATAGGAGGGAAAGAGGCAGGAGCTGCTGATGCCCAGAAAAGAGTGAAACAGGTTGGGAGCTGTAGCTGCTGTTGAATGGAAGAGGAGGAAAACAGGGCCGCCGCCAGACTGGTCCTCTTCCCCAGCCGTCCAGGGCCACCACCGTCGGTGCCCTCTTCCCCTTCTGAAAAAGAAATAGGCTTACACCTTTTCCTAATTGATTTTGGTGGTTGAATTGCCCAACACAAATAATTGGACTAACTAGTTTACTATAGAATATAAGTTTTACAGGTGCCAAAGGTTCACAACAAATCAATAAAAAGACCGAAAAAGGATTCAAATACAAGGGAGCAAAGACAACCAAAGTGTGCCCTGGTCTGGCGCACCGGACTGTTCGGTGTGCCACCAGACAGTGTCCGGTGCACCACCGGACAGTGTCCGGTGCACCAGGGGCTCCAACTCCGAACTGCTCACCTTCGGGAATTCTGGAGGCCACTCCGCTATAATTCACCGGACAGTGTCCGGTGGCGCACCGGACTGTCCAGTGTGCCAGCGGAGCAACGGCTACTTCGCGCCAACGGTCGTCTGCAGAACGCATTGAATGCGCTATAGTGCGCGCCAGAGTCATAGCAGACCCTGGTGGCGCACCGGACAGTGAACAGTGCCTGTCCGGTGCACCACCGGACTGTCCAGTGGCCCAGAAGACAGAAGCTCCAACGGTCGGAATCCAACGGCCAGGTGATGTGGCAGGCGCACCGGACAGTGTCCGGTGGCGCACCGGACTGTCCGGTGCGCCATGCGACAGACATCCTCCCAACGGCCACTTTTGGTGGTTGGGGCTATAAATACCCCAACCACCCCACATTCATTTCATCCAAGTTTTCAGCTTTCATATACCTTACAAGAGCTATAGTATTCAATACAAGACACACCAAAGAGATCAAATCCTCTCCCAAGTCCTTAGCTCAATTCCAATCAAATAGTGACTAGTGAGAGAGTGACTTGTGTTCATTTGAGCTCTTGCGCTTGGATTGCTTCTTTTCTTTCTCATTCTTTCTTGTGATCAACTCAATTGTAACCGAGGCAAGAGACACCAATTGTGTGGTGGTCCTTGCGGGGACTTAGTGTCCCATTTGATTGAGAAGAGAAGCTCACTCGGTCTAAGTGACCGTTTGAGAGAGGGAAAGGGTTGAAAGAGACCCGGTCTTTGTGACCACCTCAACGGGGAGTAGGTTTGCAAGAACCGAACCTCGGTAAAACAAATCACCGTGTCACACTCTCTATTTGCTTGTAATTTGTTTTCGCCCTCTCTCTCGGACTCGATTTTAATTCTAACGCTAACCCCGGCTTGTAGTTGTGCTTAAACTTTGTAAATTTCAGATTTGCCCTATTCACCCCCCTCTAGGCGACTTTCAATTGATATCAGAGCTGGGTGCTTCATTAGAGCCAAACCGCTCGAAGTGATGTCGGGAGATCATGCCAAGAAGGAGATGGTGACTGGCGACAAACCCGTTACAAGCCACGGGAAGGCTCCATCGGGAGAGTCCCGTAACAAGGGGAAGGAGAAGGAATCCCCTTCACACAAGTCGCATCGGAGTGGCGAAAAGAAGAAGAAGATGAGGAAGGTGGTCTACTACGAGACCGACTCTTCATCGCCATCGACCTCCGGCTCCGATGCGTCATCCGTAACTTCTAAGCGCCATGAGTGCAAGAAGTTTAGTAAGATTCCCCTACACTATCCTCGCATTTCTAAACGTACTCCATTACTTTCTGTTCCATTAGGCAAACCACCGGTTTTTGACGGTGAAGATTATAACATGTGGAGTGATAAAATGAGGCATCATCTAATCTCACTCCACACTAGCATTTGGGATGTTGTTGAGATTGGAGTATAGGTACCATCACTAGGGGATGAAGACTATGATTCGGACGAGGTCACCCAAATCCGACACTTCAACTCCCAAGCCACCACTATACTCCTCGCCTCTCTAAGTCAAGAGGAGTATAACAAGGTGCAAGGGTTAAAGAGCGCCAAGGAGATTTGGGACGTGCTTAAGACCGCGCACGAAGGAGACGAGGTGACCAAGATCACTAAGAGAGAGACGATCGAGGGGGAGCTCGGTCGATTTAGACTTTACCAAGGGGAAGACCCACAAGCCATGTACAACCGCTTGAAGACCTTGGTGAACCAAGTGTGCAACCTCAGGAGCACCAAATGGGATGACCATGAGATGGTCAAGGTTATTCTAAGGTCCCTCATTTTCCTTAACCCTACGCAAGTTCAATTAATTCGAGGTGATCCTAGATACACACTAATGTTTCTCGAGGAGGTCATAGCTAATGATCAAAGGCTCCAAAAAGATCATCGAGCAAGGCGACTCCTCCACGCCCGAAGCATAACCCGTTGCATTCAAAGCAACGAAGGAGAAGAAAGAAGATTCTACTCCAAGTAGAATCCCCATCGATGCCTCCAAGCTCAACAATGAGGAGATGGCGCTCATCATCAAGAGCTTCCGTCAAATCCTCAAACAAAGGAAGGGGAAAGATTACAAGCCCCGTTCCAAGAAGGTGTGCTACAAGTGTGGTAAGCTCGGTCATTTCATTGCTAAATGTCCATTATCTAGTGATAGTGACAGGGGCGACGACAAGAAGGGAAAGAGGAGAGAAAAGAAGAGGTATTACAAGAAGAAGGGCGGCGATGCCCATGTTTGCCGGGAGTGGGACTCCGACGAGAGCTCCACCGACTCCTCCTCCGATGAGGACGCCGCCAACATCGCCATCACCAAAGGGCTCCTCTTCCCAAATGTCGGCCACAAGTGCCTCATGGCAAAGGACGGCAAAAGGAAGAAGGTAAAATCAAGATCCTTCACTAAATATGCATCCTCTAGTGATGAAGACAATTCTAGTGATGAGGAGGATAACTTGCGCACCCTTTTTGCCAACCTAAACATGCAACAAAAAGAAAAGTTAAATGAATTAATTAGTGCTATTCATGAGAAGGATGAACTCTTGGATTCCCAAGAGGACTTCCTAATTAAGGAAAATAAGAAGCATGTTAAGGTTAAGAATGCTTATGCTCTAGAAGTGGAAAATGTGAAAAATTATCTAGTGAGCTAAGCACATGCCATGATATTGTTACCAACCTTAGAAATGAGAATGCTAGATTAATTGCTAAGGTTGACTCAAATGTTTGTGATGATTCAATTTCCAATCTTAGAGATGATAATGTTAATTTACTTGCTAAGATTGAAGAATTGAATGTTTCTCTTACTAGCCTTAGAAACGAAAATGAAAAATTAATTGCTAAGGCTAAGGACTTAGATGTTTGCAATGTTACCATATCCAATCTTAGAAGTGAAAATGACATTTTACATGCTAAGATTGTTGAACTAAAAACTTGCAAACCCTCTACATCTACCGTTGAGCATGTTTCCATTTGTACTAGATGTAGAGATATTAATGTTGATGCTATTCATGATCACCTAGCCTTAATTAAGAAACAAAATGATCACATAGCTCAACTTAATGCTAAGATTAATGAGCATGACTTAGAAAATGAAAAATTTAAATTTACTAGAAGCATGCTCTATAGTGGGAGACGCACTGGCATCAAGGATGGCATTGGCTTCCAAAAGGGAGACAATGTCAAACTTAATGCCCCTCCTAAAAGATTGTCTAACTTTGTTAAGGGCAAGGCTCCCATGCCTCAGGATAACGAGGGTTATATTTTGTACCCTGCCGGTTATCCCGAGCACAAAATTAGGAGAATTCACTCTAGGAAGTCTCACTCTGGCCCTAATCATGCTTTTATGTATAAGGGTGAGACATCTAGCTCTAGGCAATCAACCCGTGCAAAATTGCCTAAGAAGAAAACTCCTATTGCATCAAATGATTCTAACATTTCATTTAAATCTTTTGATGCATCTTATGTTTTGACTAACAAATCCGGCAAAGTAGTTGCCAAGTATGTTGGGTGCAAGCACAAGGGGTCAAAGACTTGTGTTTGGGTACCCAAAGTTCTTGTATCTAATGTCAAAGGACCCAAAACCGTTTGGGTACCTAAAATCAAGAACTAAATTTGTTTTGTAGGTTTATGCATCCTAGGGCTCAAGTTGGATCATCGACAGTGGATGCACAAACCACATGACAGGGGAGAAGAAGGTGTTCTCCTCCTATGAGAAAAACCAAGATTCCCAACGAGCTATCACATTCGGGGATGGGAATCAATGTTTGGTCAAAGGATTGGGTAAAATTGCTATATCTCCTGACCACTCCATTTCCAATGTTTTTCTTGTAGATTCTTTAGATTACAACTTGCTTTTAGTTTTGCAATTATGTAAAATGGGTTACAACTGTCTTTTTACGGATATAGGTGTTACTGTCTTTAGAAGAAGTGATGATTCAGTAGCATTTAAGGGAGTGTTAAAGGGTCAGCTGTACTTAGTAGATTTTGATAGAGCTGAACTCGATACTTGCTTAATTGCTAAGACTAACATGGGCTGGCTCTGGCATCGCCGACTAGCACATGTTGGAATGAAGAATCTTCACAAGCTTCTAAAGGGAGAACACATTTTAGGACTAACAAATGTTCATTTTGAGAAAGACAGGATTTGTAGCGCATGTTAGGCAGGAAAGCTAGTTGGTGTTCATCATCCACATAAGAACATCATGATGACTGACAGGCCACTCGAGCTCCTTCACATGGATCTATTCGGCCCGATAGCTTACATAAGCATCAGCAGGAGTAAGTATTGTCTAGTTATTATGGATGATTATTCTCGCTTCACTTGGGTGTTCTTTTTGCAGGAAAAATCTCATACCTAAGAGACCTTAAAGGGATTCTTGAGATGGGCTCAAAATGAGTTCGGCTTAAGGATCAAAAAGATTAGAAGCGATAACGGGATGGAGTTCAAGAACTCTCAAATTGAAGGCTTCCTTGAGGAGGAGGGCATCAAGCATGAGTTCTCTTCTCCCTACACTCCACAACAAAATGGTGTAGTGGAGAGGAAGAATCGAACTCTATTGGACATGGCAAGGACCATGCTTGATGAATACAAGACTTCAGATCGGTTTTGGGCCGAGGCGGTCAACACCGCCTGCTACGCCATTAACTGATTGTATCTACACCGAATCCTCAAGAAGACATCGTATGAACTCCTAACCGGTAAAAAGCCTAATGTTTCATATTTTAGAGTCTTTGGTAGCAAATGCTTTATTCTTGTTAAAAGAGGTAGAAAATCCAAATTTGCTCCTAAGGCTGTAGAAGGCTTTTTACTAGGATATGATTCAAACACAAGGGCATATAGAGTCTTTAACAAGTCCTCTGGACTAGTTGAAGTTTCTTGTGACATTGTGTTTGATGAAACTAACGGCTCTCAAGTAGAGCAAGTTGATCTTGATGAGCTAGATAATGAAGAGGCTCCATGTGTCGCGCTAAGGAACATGTCCATTGGGGATGTGTGTCCTAAAGAATCCGAAGAGCCTCCACAAGCACAAGATCAACCTTCTTCCTCCATGCAAGCGTCTCCACCAACTCAAGATGAGGATAAGGCTCAAGATGATGAAGGAGAAGATCAAGAAGATGAGCCACCTCAAGAGGAGAGCAATGATCAAGGGGGAGATGCCCATGGTCAAGATGAGGATGATGAACAAGTTACAAGACCGCCACACCCAAGAGTCCACCAAGCAATTCAACAAGATCACCCCGTGAACACCATCCTCGGCGATATTCAAAAGGGGGTAACTACTCGATCTTGTGTTGCTCATTTTTGTGAACAATACTCTTTTGTTTCCTCTATTGAGCCACACAGGGTAGAGGAAGCACTACAAGATTCGGATTGGGTGGTGGCGATGCAAGAGGAGCTCAACAACTTCACTAGGAACAAGGTATGGCATTTAGTTCCACGTCCTAATCAAAATGTTGTAGGAACCAAGTGGGTCTTCCACAACAAACAAGCTGAGCATGGTGTGGTGACAAGGAACAAAGCCCGACTTGTGGCCAAGGGATATTCACAAGTCGAAGGTTTGGATTTTGGTGAAACCTATGCACCCATAGCTAGGCTAGAATCAATTCGCATTTTACTTGCCTATGCTACTTACCATGGCTTCAAGCTTTACCAAATGGACGTGAAGAGTGCCTTCCTCAATGGGCCAATCAAGGAGGAGGTCTATGTTGAGCAACCTCCCGGCTTCGAAGATAGTGAGTACCCTAACTATGTATATAAACTCTCCAAGGCGCTTTATGGGCTCAAGCAAGCCCCAAGAGCATGGTATGAATGCCTAAGAGATTTTCTTATCACTAATGGCTTCAAAGTCGGAAAGGCCGATCCTACTTTATTTACTAAAACTCTTGAAAATGATTTGTTCATATGCCAAATTTATGTTGATGATATTATAATTGAATCTACTAACGAATCTACATGTGAGGAATTTAGTAGGATCATGACACAGAAATTCGAGATGTCTATGATAAGGGAGTTGAAGTACTTCTTAGGATTTCAAGTGAAGCAACTCCAAGAGGGAACCTTCATTAGCCAAACAAAGTATATTCAAGACATTCTAAACAAGTTTGAGATGAAGGATGCCAAGCCCATCAAGACACCCATGGGAACCAATGGGCATCTCGACCTCGACACGGGAGGTAAATCTGTAGATCAAAAGGTATACCGGTCGATGATAGGTTCCTTACTCTATTTATGTGCATCTCGACCGGACATTATGCTTTCCGTATGTATGTGTGCAAGATTCCAAGCCGACCCTAAGGAACCTCACCTTACGGCCGTAAAACGAATCTTGAGATATTTAGTTTATACTCCTAAGTTTGGGCTTTGGTACCCTCAGGGATCCACATTTGATTTAATTGGTTATTCGGATGCCGATTGGGCGGGGTGTAAAATTAATAGAAAGAGCACATCGGGGACTTGCCAGTTCTTGGGAAGATCCCTAGTGTCTTGGGCTTCAAAGAAGCAAAATTCCGTCGCTCTTTCTACCGCCGAAGCCGAGTATATTGCCGCAGGCCATTGTTGCGCGCAATTGCTTTGGATGAGGCAAACCCTTAGGGACTATGGTTACAAATTAACCAAAGTTCCTCTTCTATGTGATAATGAGAGTGCAATCCGCATGGCAGATAATCCCGTTGAACATAGCCGCACTAAACACAAGTCATTCAGTATCATTTTCTAAGGGATCACCAACAAAAGGGGGATATCAAGATTGCATATATTAACACCAAAGAACAATTAGCTGATATCTTTACCAAGCCACTAGATGAACAAACATTTAATAAACTTAGGCATGAGCTAAATATTCTTGATTCTCGGAATTTCTTTTGATGTTTTGCACACATAGCTCTTTAATATACCTTTGACCATATCTCTTTCATGTGCTATGACTAATGTGTTTTCAAGTGTATTTCAAACCAAGTCATAGATTGAAAGGGAAAAGGAGTCTTCGGCGAAGACAAGGCTTCCACTCCACTCCATCGAATCATTCATCCTTCGCCGTCGCTCCGCACAAACTCTACAACTTTGGTATAATCTTCACTCATATATTATTTACCATAGGGAGAGAAAGTAAAAAGGGCTTATATTTCACTCAAGTATCCGTTTTTAGCAATTAATGCCAAAGGGGGAGAAAGTATTAGCCCAAAGCAAAAGGACCGCACCACCACCATTTTCAAAAATTCGAGTTAAGAAAAGATTTTTCAAATGATGATTTTCCATTGGTATCTTATTTTTGATAGAATTTCAAATTGGTACAACCTCTTCAAAACTAATTTATAAAACCCTCTTGAACACTAAGAGGAGGATTTTATTGAGGGGGAGTTTAGTTTAGTCAAAGGAAAAGCATTTGAAACAGGGGGAGAAAATTTCAAATCTTAAAAATGCTTCTCAAAATCTTATTCATTTACCTTTGACTATTTGCAAAAGGACTTTGAAAAGAATTTGCAAAAACAAAACATGTGGTGCAAGCGTGGTCCAAAATTTTAAAGAAAAAGAAATCAATCCATGCATATCATATGAACATATATTGGTCCAATTCTCAGTAACCTTTGCACTTAAATTATGCAAACTAGTTCAATTATGCACTTCTATATTTGCTTTGGTTTGTGTTGGCATCAATCACCAAAAAGGGGGAGATTGAAAGGGAAATTGGCTTACACCTTTTCCTAATTGATTTTGGTGGTTGAATTTCCCAACACAAATAATTGGACTAACTAGTTTACTCTAGAATATAAGTTTTACAGGTGCCAAAGGTTCACAACAAACCAATAAAAAGACCGAAAAAGGATTCAAATACAATGGAGCAAAGACAACCGAAGTGTGCCCTGGTCTGGCGCACCGGACTGTCCGGTGTGCGACCGGACAGTGTCCGGTGCACCACCGGACAGTGTCCGGTGCACCAGGGACTCCAACTCCGAACTGCTCACCTTCGGAAATTCTGGAGGCTGCTCCGCTATAATTCACCGGACTGTCCGATGAAGCACCGGACAGTGTCCGGTGGCGCACCGGACTGTCCGGTGTGCCAGCGGAGCAACGGCTACTTTGCACCAACGGTCGTCTGTAGAACGCATTGAATGCGCTACAGTGCGCGCCAGAGTCAGAGCAGACCCTGGTGGCGCACCGGACAGTGAACAGTGCCTGTCCGGTGCACCACCGGACTGTCCGGTGGCCCAGAAGATAGAAGCTCCAACGGTCGGAATCCAACGGCCAGGTGACGTGGTAGGCGCACCGGACAGTGTCCGGTGGCACACCGGACTGTCCGGTGCGCCATGCGACAGACAGCCTCCCAACAGCCACTTTTGGTGGTTGGGGCTATAAATACCCCAACCACCCCACATTCATTTCATCCAAGTTTTCAGCTTTCATACACCTTACAAGAGCTATAGCATTCAATACAAGACACACCAAAGAGATCAAATCCTCTCCCAAGTCCTTAGCTCAATTCCAATCAAATAGTGACTAGTGAGAGAGTGACTTGTGTTCATTTGAGCTTTTGCGCCTGGATTGCTTCTTTTCTTTCTCATTCTTTCTTGTGATCAACTCAATTGTAACCGAGGCAAGAGACACCAATTGTGTGGTGGTCCTTGCGGGGACTTAGTGTCCCGTTTGATTGAGAAGAGAAGCTCACTCGGTCTAAGTGACCATTTGAGAGAGGGAAAGGGTTGAAAGAGACCCGGTCTTTGTGACCACCTCAACGGGGAGTAGGTTTGCAAGAACCGAACCTCGGTAAAACAAATCACTATGTCACACTCTCTATTTGCTTGTGATTTGTTTTCGCCCTCTCTCTCGGACTCGATTTTAATTCTAACGCTAACCCCGGCTTGTAGTTGTGCTTAAACTTTGTAAATTTCAGATTCGCCCTATTCACCCCCCTCTAGGCGACTTTCACCTTCTGATCAAGTCATCCAGGCTGCCGGGGTCAGCGCCTCTTTGCTCCTTTTCCCTAGCTATCCAGGTGTGCTCTCCCTCTCCCTCCTTTGCTTTTGCTCTGCTCCTCCATCTCTTCTGTTCTATACTTGTCGGGGACCATAATTAGGGTACCCTCAAGACTCCTAAACTCGGCTGGTAACCACCATCAGCACAAGCTCCAAAGGCCTGATGGGCGCAATACAGGTCAAAGCTTCATCGACTCAAGGGACACGATCGCGCCTCGCCTGAGCCCAGCCTCGGGCAGGAACAGTAGACCCAGACGGATTCACGCCTCGCCCGAGGGCCTCCTCAAGCAACGGGCGCACCTTCGACTCGCCCGAGGCCCAGCTTGGGTAGGCTTCGCAGTGAAGCAACCTTGGCCAGATCGCATCGCCAACCGACAGAATCGCAAGAGCATTCAATGCAAGGATCGCCTGACACCTTATCCTGACGCGCGCTCCACAGTCGACAGGGGCCGAAGTGACCGCAGTCACTTCGCCCCTCCACTGACTGACCTGATAGGAAAACAGTGATGCCTGCTCTGCTCCGACTGCTGTGCCACCCGCTAGGGTGAGGCTGATAGCAGCCAAGTCCAGCATCAGGCGCCATAGGAAGCTCCGCCTCACCCGACCCCAGGGCCCGGACTCAACCTCGACCTCGGAAGACGGTCTCCGCCTCGCCCGACCCCAGGGCTCGGACTCAACCTCGACCTCGGAAGATAGTCTCCGCCTCGCCCGACCCCAGGGCTCGGACCCAACCTCGACCTTGGAAGACAGTCTCCGCCTCGCTCGACCCCAGGGCTCGGACCCAACCTCGACCTCGGAAGATGGTCTCCGCCTCGCCCGACCCCAGGGCTCAGACTCAACCTCGACCTCGGAAGGCGGTCTCCGCCTCGCCCGACCCCAGGGCTCAGACCCAACCTCGACCTCGGAAGACGGTCTCCGTCTCGCCTGACCCTAGGGCTCGGACCCAACCTCGACCTCGGAAGACGGTCTCCACCTCACCCGACCCCAGGGCTCAGACCCAACCTCGACCTCAGAAGATGGTCTCCGCCTCGCCCAACCCTAGGGCTCGGACTCAACCTTGACCTCAGAAGGCGGTCTCCGCCTCGCCCGACCCTAGGGCTCGAACCCAACCTCGACCTCGGAAGATGGTCTACGCCTCGCCCGACCCCAGGGCTCGGACTCAACCTCGACCTCGAAAGGCGGTCTCCGCCTCGCCCGACCCTAGGGCTCGGACTCAACCTCGACCTCGGAGAAGTCACCGCCTCGCCCGACCTTGGGCTCGAACCGACCATGTTATAGGGGGGCACATCATTACCCTACCCCTAGCTAGCTCAGGCTACGAGGAACAAGACCGGTGTCCCATCTGGCTCGCCCCGGTAAAACAAGTAATGATGGCACCTCGCGTGCTCCCATGACGATAGTGGTTCTCAGCCCCCTACGGAAGCAAGGAGACGTCAGCAAGGACCCGACAGCCCCAACAGCTGTACTTCTACAGGGCTCAAGCACTCCTCCGACAGCCACGATGCCACATGCACAGGGCACTAACATCTCTCCGACAGCCACGTTGGCATGTACATAGGGTCCTGGCTCCTCTCTGCCAGACACGTTAGCATATTGCTACATCCCCCATTGTACTCCTGGACCCTCTCCTTACATCTATAAAAGGAAGGTCCAGGGCCCTCTTACGGGAGGGTGGCCGCGCGGGAGGACGGGCTGACGGATAGGCTCTCTCTCCCTCTCACGCGAACGCTTGTAACCCCTACTGCAAGCGCATCCACCCTGGGCGCAGGATAACACGAGCCGTGGTTTCCCCTCTTCTTGATCCCCCTCGTGTTCCATCTCGCGCTCACCCATCTGGGCTGGGACACGCAGCGACAATTTACTCGTCGGTCCAGGGACCCCCGAGGTCGAAACGCCGACAGTTGGCGCACCAGGTAGGGGCCTGCTGCGTGTTGACGAACAGCTTCCCGTCAAGCTCCAGATGGGTAGTCTCCAGCAACCTCTTCAACCCAGGACGCTACTCCGTTTTGGGAGTCTCGAGTTCATGTCCCTCGACAACAGCTACGACATGGTACTCCTTCCTCCGCCGCGCGACAACGACAATGGCAACCGTTAGCCCGCCCGGCGGCGGCGGAACCAACGACTCTTCCCCGTGTCGCGGAAGAGCAGCATTCGGGTCTGTCCTATCGCCTTCCCCGCCGTAGGAGGAGGAGGCGGGGCAACCATGGCCTAGCAAGAGGCGGCGCCTCGTTGGTGGTCAAGCGAGTCGACGACGCCGGCGCCCCAGCGGGGGGCACGTCGGGCGTTGACCTCGCGTCTGAGACGAAGGCGAGCGTCGTTTCCCCGCAACACGCCAACCCCAGGCGGACAGATGACGCTAGCACGCTCGCGGAGGACTTGCTGGGCATTAGCCTCGTACCTGATATGACGGTGCAGTCTGTCCCCGACGCGACCTCGTCACCAACCATCGATCGAGAGGTACCGTCCATCTTTCACCCTGTGCCTTTTAGATTCAGCTCCGATCCACCAAGCGGTCCCGCTTTGGTGAGCGCTTTCATAAAGGCATACCCTAACCTTCCGGGGTACCATATGTGGTCAACCTGGGACCGACTGACGGCCGTCTCGACCTACGGGCCCTCGGGTTCCGAGGAAGATGACGAGCCCGACTCCGGTTGGGATTTCTCTGGGCTCGGTAGTCATAGCGCCATGCGAGACTTCATGACCGCATGTGACTACTGCCTCTCCGATTGCTCCGATGATAACCACAGCCTTGACAACGAAGGTTGTGGCCCAAGTCGCGAATGTTTCCACGTCGATCTAGGGGGTCCTGACAAAGGCAACCACCTTGGTATGCCAGAGGACGGCGATCCCCTAGGCCTGCGCCTCGCGTTGACATCCTTCGGGAGCTAGCTGTGGCCCCAGTCCCTGCGGGGGGTCAGGACACACAGCTCGAGCAAATCCGCGAGATGCAGGCTAGGCTCGACGGGGAAGCAGGACAACTTGTGCAGCTCCGGCAGAACATCGGGCAGGAGTGGGCAGACCGAGCACCAGCCGGAGAAGCGCGTCACCTGCCCCAGGGCGTCCAGCACCACATCACTGACGATGCCAGGGCAAGGCTACCCCCGACTTCTAGTGGGGTCGGCCAGAACCTGGCTGCAGCAGCAATACTACTCCGAGCGATGCCGGAGCCATCCAACACCGAGGGGCGGCGTATCCAGGGAGAACTCAAGAATCTCCTGGAGGATGCCGCGGTTCGACGGACCGAGGGCTCTACCTCCCGAAGGCAGGGGTACCCCTCGGAGCATCGCGCCGCGACTTCCCGATTCATGCGGGAAGCCTCGGTCCACGCCGGGCGCACGCGGGACGCGACGCCTGCAGCCCCGGGTCGCCTCGGCAACGACCACCGCCGCCTCGGCCGTCGAGCCTGCCTCGACGAAAGGGTGCACCAAGGCTACCACCCCAGGCGTGGGGGACGCTACGATAGTGGGGAGGATCGGAGTCCCTCGCCCGAACCACCTGGTCCGCAAGCTTTCAGCCGGGCCATACGACGGGCGCCGTTCCCGACCCAGTTCCGAGCCCCGACTACCATCACCAAGTACTCGGGGGAAACAAGGCCGGAGCTGTGGCTCGGGGACTACCGGCTGGCCTACCAGCTAGGTGGAGCGGACGATGACAACCTCATCATCTGCAACCTCCCCCTATTCCTCTCCGACGCCACCCAGGCCTGGCTGGAGCATCTGCCTCCTGCGCAGATCTCTAACTGGGACGACCTGGTCAAAGCCTTCACTGGAAACTTCCAGGGCACATACGTGTGCCCTGGGAACTCCTGGGATCTCTGAAGCTGCCGCCAGCAGCCAGGAGAATCCCTGCGGGACTATATCCAGCGATTTTCGAAGCAGCGCACCGAGCTGCCTAACATCACCGACTCGGATGTCATCGGTGCGTTCCTCGCCGGCACCACTTGTCACGATTTGGTGAGCAAGTTGGGTCGCAAGACTCCCACCAGGGCGAGCGAGCTGATGGACATCGCCACCAAGTTCGCCTCTGGTCAGGAGGTGGTCGAGGCCATCTTCCGGAGGGACAAGCAGCCTCAGGGACGCCAGCAGGAAGACGTCCCCGAGGCATCCGCTCAGCGCGACACGAAAAAGAAGGGCAAGTAGAAGTCGCAAGCGAAACACGACGCCACCGACGCAGATCTTGTCGTCGCCGCCGAACACAGGAACCCTCGGAAGCCTCCCAGAGGGGCCAACTTGTTCGACAAGATGCTCAAGGAGTCATGCCCCTATCATCAGGGACCCGTCAAGCACACCCTTGAGGAGTGCGTCATGCTTCGGCGCTACTTCCATAAGGCTAGGCCCCCGGTGGAAGGTGGCAAAGGCCACGACAACAACAAGAAGGAGGGCCACAAAGCGGAGGAGTTCCCTGAGGTCCACGACTGCTTCATGATCTACGGTGGGCAAGTGGCGAACACCTCGGCTCGGCACCGCAAGTAGGAGCGCTGGGAGGTCTGCTCGGTGAAGGTGGCGGTGCCAGTCTACCTAGACTGGTCCGACAAGCCTATCACCTTCGACCAAGGCGACCACCCCAACCACGTGCCGAGCCCAGGGAAGTACCCGCTCGTTGTCGATCCTGTCATTGGCAACATCAGGCTTACCAAGGTCCACATGGACGGAGGCAGCAGCCTCAACATCATCTACGCCGAGACCCTCGGGCTCTTGCAGATCGATCTGTCCACGATCCGAGCCGGTGCGGCGCCTTTTCACGGGATCATCCCTGGGAAGCACGTCCAGCCCCTTGGGCAATTCGTCCTACCCGTCTGCTTCGGAACTCCCTCCAACTTCCGAAAGGAGACCCTCACGTTCGAAGTGGTCGGGTTCTGAGGAACCTACCATGCGGTGCTGGGGAGACCGTGCTACGCCAAGTTCATGGCCGTCCCCAACTACACCTACCTCAAGCTCAAGATGCCGGGCCCCAACGGGGTCATGACCGTTGGATCCACATTCCGACACGCGTACGAATGCGATGTGGAGTGTGTGGAGTACACCGAGGCCCTCACCGAGTCCGAGGCCCTCATCGCCGACCTAGAGTGCCTCTCCAAGGAGGTGCCAGATGTGAAGCGCCACGCCGGCAACTTCAAACTAGCAGAGGTGGTTAAGTCCATCCCTCTCGACCCCAGCAACAACGCCTCCAAGAAAGTTCGGATCGGCTCCGAGCTCGACCCCAAATAGGAAGCAGTGCTCGTTGACTTTCTCCGCGTGAATGCTGAGGTTTTCACGTGGAGTCCCTCGGACATGCCTGGCATACCGAGGGATGTCGCCGAGCACTCGCTGGATATCCGAGCTGGAGCCCGACCTATGAAGCAGCCTCTACGCTGATTCGACAAAGAAAAGCGCAGAGCCATAGGCGAGGAGATCCACAAGCTGATGGCTGTAGGGTTCATCAAAGAGGTATTCCATCCTGAATGACTAGCCAACCCTATGCTTGTGAAAAAGAAAGGTGGGAAATGGAGGATGTGTGTAGACTACAGTGGTCTAAACAAAGCATGTCCGAAGGTTCCCTACCCTCTGCCTCGCATCGATCAAATCGTGGATTCCACTGCTGGGTGCGAAACCCTGTCTTTCCTCGATGCCTACTCGGGGTATCACCAAATCAAGATGAAAGAGTCTGACCAGCTCGCGACTTCTTTCATCACACCTTTTGGCATGTACTGCTATATTACTATGCCATTTGGTTTGAGGAATGCAGGCGCGACATTCCAAAGGTGCATGAACCATGTGTTCGGGGAGCACATCGGCCGAATGGTCGAGGCTTACATCGATGACATCGTAGTCAAGATGAGGAAAGCCTCCGACCTCCTTTCTGACCTTGAAACGACATTCAAGTGTCTCAAGGCGAAGGGCGTAAAACTCAATCCCGAGAAGTGTGTCTTCGGAGTGCCCCGAGGCATGCTCCTAGGGTTCATCGTCTCCGAGCGAGGCATCGAGGCCAACCCAGAGAAAATTGCGGCCATCAACAGCATGGGGCCTATCAAAGACTTGAAAGGAGTACAGAGGGTCATGGGATGCCTTACGGCTCTGAGCCGCTTCATCTCGCGCCTCGGCGAAAGAGGCCTACCCCTGTACCGCCTCTTAAGGAAGACCGAGCACTTCACTTGGACCCCTGAGGCCGAGGAAGCCCTCGGGAACTTAAAGGTGCTCCTTACAAGCGCGCCCATCTTGATGCCCCCCGCTACCGGAGAAGCCCTCTTGATCTATGTAGCCGCAACCACTCAGGTGGTCAGCGCTGCTATCGTGGTCGAGAGACGAGAAGAGGGGCATGCATTGCTCGTCCAGAGACCGGTCTACTTCATCAGTGAGGTGCTATCCAAGACCAAGATCCGCTACCCGCAAATTCAGAAGCTACTGTACACAGTAATTCTGACGCGGTGAAAGTTGCGACACTACTTCGAGTCTCATCCGGTGACTGTGGTGTCATCCTTCCCCCTGGGGGAGATCATCAAGTGTCGGGAGGCCTCGGGTAGGATTGCAAAGTGGGCGGTGGAGATCATGGGCGAGACAATCTTGTTCGCCCCTCAGAAGGCCATCAAGTCCCAAGTCTTGGCGGACTTTGTAGCTGAATGTGTTGACACCCAGCTTCCAGCAGCTCCGATCCAACCAGAACTCTGGACCATGTTTTTCGATGGGTCGCTGATGAAAACAGGAGCGGGTGCGGGCCTGCTCTTCATCTCACCCCTCGGAAAGCACCTTTGCTACGTGCTGCGCCTCCATTTCCCGGCGTCAAACAACGTCGCCGAGTACGAGGCCCTGGTCAACGGATTGCGTATCGCCATTGAGCTAGGGGTTCGGCGCCTCAATGCTTGTGGCGACTCGCAGCTCGTCATCAACCAAGTCATGAAGAACTCCCATTGCCGCGACCGGAAGATGGAGGCCTACTGTGATGAGGTTCGGCGCCTGGAGAACAACTTCTATGGGCTCGAGCTCAACCACGTCGCCCGATGATACAACGAGACTGCGAACGAGCTGGCTAAGATAGCCTCGGGGCGGACAATGGTTCCCCCGGACATCTTCTCCCGAGACCTACATCAACCCTCTATCAAGACCGACGACGCGCCCGAGCCCGGGGAAGCCTCGGCTTAGTCCGAGGCACCCTCGGCCCCCGAGGGTGAGGCACTGCGCGTCGAGGAAGAGCGGAATGGGGCCACGTCTAATCAAAACTGGTGGACCCCGTACCTGCAATATCTCCTCCGAGGAGAGCTCCCCCTCGACAAAGCCGAGGCTCGGCGACTGGCGCGGCGCGCTAAGTCGTTCGTCTTACTGGGCGATGAAAAGGAGCTCTACCACTGCAGCCCCTCAGGCATTCTTCAACGATGTCTGTCCATCGCCGAAGGTCAGGAGCTACTGCAAGAAATACATTCGGAGGCTTGCGGCCATCACGCGGCACCTCGAGCCCTCGTTGGAAACGCCTTCCGACAAGGCTTCTACTGGCCCACGGTGGTGGCCGACGCCACTAGGATTGTACGCTCCTGCCAAGGGTGTCAATTCTACGCAAGACAGACGTGCCTGCCTGCTCAGGCTCTGCAGACAATACCCATCACTTGGTCATTTGCTGTGTGGGGTTTGGACCTCGTCAGTCCCTTGCAAAAGGCGCCCGGGGGCTTCATGCACCTGCTAGTCGCCATCGACAAATTCTCCAAGTGGATCGAGGTCTGACCCCTAAATAGCATCAGGTCCGAGCAGGCAGTGGCGTTCTTCACCAACATCATCCATCGCTTCGGGGTCCCGAACTCCATCATCACCGACAACGGCACCCAGTTCACCGGCAAGAAGTTCCTGGACTTCTGTGAGGACCACCACATCCGGGTGGACTGGGCCACCGTGGCTCACCCCATGACGAATGGGCGGGTGGAGCGTGCCAACGACATGATTTTGCAGGGACTTAAACCGAGGATCTACAACGACCTCAACAAGTTCGGTAAGCGATGGATGAAGGAACTCCCCTTGGTGGTCTAGAGCCTGAGGATGACGCCAAGCCGAGCCACGAGCTTCACGCCATTTTTTCTAGTCTTTGGGGCCGAGGCTATCTTGCCCACAGACTTGGAATACGGTTCCCCAAGGACGAGGGCGTACGACGACCGAAGCAACCAGACCAACCGACAAGACTCGCTAGACCAGCTGGAAGAGGCTCAGGACATGGCCTTGCTACACTCGGCACGGTATCAGCAGTCACTGCAACGCTATCACGCCCGAGGGGTTCGGTCCCGAGACCTCCAGGTGGGGGACTTGGTGCTTTGGCTGCGACAAGACACTCGAGGGCGCCACAAGCTGACTCCTCCCTGGGAGGGTCCGTTCATCATCGCCAAGATTTTGAAGTCTGGAACATACAAGCTGGCCAATAGTCAAGGCGAGGTCTACAACAACGCTTGGAACATCCAACAGCTATGTCGCTTTTACCCTTAAGATGTTTTCAAGTCGTTCACATACCTCGTTCTCTTTACATACACAAATAGAGTCTAATCGTCAAGGAAGGGTCAGCCTTGCCTCGGCAAAGCCCGACCCTCCCTTGGGGGCTAGAAAGGGGGAACCCCCTCCGCGTCAAAATTTTTCTCGGAAAAAGTCTTTCTGCCAGAACTTCTTTCGTGCTTTTCGACTACTTCGATAGCGGGATCCCGAAAACAATGGAGTACATGTAAGCAGGCAAGGTCGACCAAGCCAGGGACTCCTACGCCTCCGGAATACAGATACCTCACTCATCACCTTCTGCGATAAGTAACTCACGCTTGGATAAGCGATTTCGCTGACCGAACAAGTCTCAACGCTCGAAAACTTTTCTGCCGAAACGATTTTTCGTGCCTTTTCGACTATATCAGTAACAGAATCCTACGGACGAGTAAGAGTACACGTAAGCGGCAAGGCCGACCGAGCCGAGGGACTCCTACGCCTCTGGGATATGGATACCTCACTCATCACCTTCCGTGATAAGTAACTCTCGCTCGGATAAACGATCCTGCTACCGATAAGCAAGTCCTAATACTCGAGACAAGAGGAAAAGAAATGCGGCTTTATAACAACACGACGACAAAGTGTTTAGGCCTCGGCGGCCACGAAAGATACATGCATGTTCCAAACAAACTGCTCTGGCAGAATCAGGCATCAACCATTGGAGGAGCGGCACCCTCGGCGAGATCCGCCCTGGCCTTGGATGGCGACGCAGGTGGAAGGATCTCCACCTCGAAGGAGGATGCCAGCACCGCGCTTGGGCCCGCGATGGCCGCGTCGAGCCTCTAAACTTCGGTCAGGGCAACTTCATCTTTGTCGGGTAGACAGTACCCCTCGCTAACCCGCTCTAGATCCACATCGTAGTGAGAAGCGAGCACGGCGAAGGCCCGTCTAACGCCGTGATGCAGCGCCTCGCGGAGTCTGCTGCGCGCGTGGCTGCCCAAGGCCTGCAGGCGACTCTGGGGGGAGCTTCCCGAGGGGACGTTGTCAAGACCGAAGACCTGACGGAAGGCCGAGATAGCTTCGGACATGGCCATGCGGTCGGCCTCCTTCTGCTCAGCCGCCTGGGCAAGTGCCTTGGTGGACTCGTTGAGGGCTGACTCGAACTCTGCAAACAGCCAAAACAGAATTCTTCAGACACGAGTTGAAGAATGAAGCCGAATCAGAGTCTCAAAGCGGCCAAGATATACCTTCAGCCCGGGCATGCTGCTCCAAGGCTGCGGCTTGAGCGGACTGAGCGGACCCGACGGCCACGGCCAGGTCCGCCGCAAGGGCTCTGGCCCGGGCAGACGCCTTGGCTAGCTGGCCCCCGAGGGCCTTAGCCCGGCTCTCCGCCTCGGCAGCCTGGCTCCGAGATTAGTCCCGCTCACCGATGACCCGGCCAAGCTCCAACTGCCCTTCCTGCGCCTCTGCGCGTGCCACCGCTGCCTCTACCCCCAGCTCGTCACAAAGCAACCGAAGGCCCACCGCCTTGGCGCTCTGTTGGGAGAGGCGCTCGGTAGCCTCGACAAGCGTGATCCTCAAGAACCACAGCGAACCCCAGACATCGGCCTCGCGGCGGATGAACAAAGACTTAGCGGTGCTCATATCCGTCGGTTCCTGAGGAAGGGAAACGGGGTGTTACAAAGAATGCCCTACTCACACGAAAGGTATGCCTGAAATCTTTACCTGGAGGGCCCTGGGAACGTCCCTGGAAAGGATCTCCATGGCCGCCCGAAGCGACCCCATCGCCGCCTCAGCATATTCGCGGAGCTCATCCCGAGACCGCTCCTCCCGCTCGTCGTCAAGGACGAAGAGGGGTTCCAAGGCGCCACGGGTCCAGAACCAGAGTGCCTCCCCATGCCACTCGCTGGGATCACGCCGCGCGGGGATGAGATTGTCGCTCCCCAGGACGGGCCGCGGTTCTGCGCCCCCTCCTCCAAGGCGTCGGGACCCCCTGCAGTCGGCGCATCGGGTACCTCCTCAGCTAAGGAGGCAGGCTTCCGATCACCGACCTCGAGCAGCGGCGCCTCAGCCATCTCAGCATCGGCGGCGACGGGTGGCTCCATGGATAGAACGGCAACAGCCTCGGCAGAAGCTGGTGCCGGCGCCGGCAACACGTCAGGTGGGCTCAGGGCCACGGTCGCGCCAGCAATCTCCCCCGGCACGACGGCCGCCTCGACGGAGGGGTCAACCTGAGGAGCTCGCCCCACGGCAACTCGTGCCGCCTGAGCCCCCCGCTTGGAGGCATCTTGTTTGGAGGCCAGCCGACCGACGGGGCCCAGTGCGGCACCAGCTGCAGAAGCCGACACCGTCTTGAGGGCCTTCCAGGGTGCCAGGCCGGCCGAACCATGCCTCCGTTTGCTGGGGGAAAAGGAAAAGCAGGATCAGGACACACGAAGCAGGAGCCGGGACAGAGGTATCCCCAGATACTTACCCACTCCGGACTAAGGCCAGTCGTGCCTATGGGGAGGCCCCTCGGGCCTTGATCCCCGCGGGCACCACCACGGTTTGCCCCGCTGCCGGCTTCGACACCATCCCCGCCTCGGGCGCCCGGGGCGCCAAAGGGACGATCCGCCCAGGCGCAGTCACGATGACCTGAGGATCAACCTCCTATGCGGTCGGCACGGGCAACGGCTCTTGGGGGACAGGCAGGTCGGCCTGACTCCCCGGGGTCACCTCAACTACCTTGGCCAAGGGGTCAGGTGCCCCCTTAGCCTGCCCCTACTCTTCAGACCGGGACCCTGATGTCTCGGCCCTAGATACCGACGGTGCCAGCCCACTCAGGGGCTGGCTCGACAACCCCTGGCCCAACCTCAGATCTGGGCTGAGGCCAAGGCGGGCCGCCATGTCATCGTCTCTGTCATCATCATCATCGTCGTCGTCGTCATCAGGCGTCTCCGGCGACAGCTCCCTCGGGAGCCCGTCCCTCTCCTGTCTCCATTGGCGCCTCTCCAAGGCGTCCTGGGCCCGCAATCGCTCGCGAGCCCGAGCCTTTTTCGCGTCCTTCTTCTCCGCAGCGACCCTCCGCGCAGCTCGGTCCACCGCGTCCTCCGGGATCGGTGGCAGAGAAGGCTTGTGACACCCCAACTCCTGGGGACGGACGGAAATCTCGACTGTGAGAACCAAGGGCAATCCGACACAAGAAAGAAGAAGGAGCGGGCACTCGCCAGGGAGATGCACCCGCGTTCGGGACGCATCGAGGGCTGGGTAAGGGCGCCGGCGTCCAGCTTCCCTACCGTGCCAGCTACCCGCCTATGGAGGTCATCGGCGGAAAGGGGGAACGAGGACATCTGCAAACCCTGCAAGTCGACCCCCGGCATCATCTCCGAAAGCAGCAACCGCCGCTCTACCAAGGGAAGCACCCTCCGGCGATGGATGGCGGCGACCACCCCCGCGGCGGTAAGCCCCCCGTCTCGCAGCCCCTGCAAGGCCTCCAGAAGGGGCTGGAGATTCTTTTGTTTCTCGTGTGCAGTCCCATAGCGCCAATTGCTGCCGGTGGCAGTCACCACTCGTTGAGAAAACGGCGGGAGCCTCCCATCGTCATTCCAGAGGTAAAACCACCGGCGCTGCCACCCCTTGTTCGAAGACACAAGGACGGCAGGGATGTACTGTTGCGCACGTGCCTGCCTCAACTGGAGGATGCAGCCACCGGCCCGCACCGCCATGCGGACCCTCCTTTCCCCCGTCGTCAAGGCAAAAGGCTCCGCGGAGAAAAGATGGGTCCACAGATCCCTGTGGGGGTCAATCCCCAAAAATCCTTCGCAAACCGCCGCGAAGATGGCCGCTTGCGCGATGGAGTTGGGGTTGAGATTGTGTAGCTCCACCCCATAGTAATGCAGGAGCGCCCGCATGAAACGGCTTGCTGGGACTCCGAACCACCGCTCATGGAAGGAGACGAAACTCAGCACATACCCTGTCGGTGGGGTCGGGGCGGCCCCGCTTGGAGGGACCATCCACTCTGGTTGTGGGTCACCAGAGAGGGGACGGAGCAAGCCATCATTGACAAGGGCCTCCAGATCGTCCACCGTGACGGTGCAGAAAGGCCACGGCTCGCGCGGCGGAACGACGATTACCTGGTCTGCCATCGCCAAGCGAAAGGGGTGGCGACGGAGCGGATGAGGTGCGTGTTTTTCTTTCTCTGGCTATTCTCTTGGGTTGCAAAAACCAAAGCAGGAGGCGAGCAGCAGAGTGAAGAACCACCACCAGTTCCTCTTCCGGACATATAAAGGCCCAGGCGAGACCCGTTCAACGCTTCGCCCGAACCCACCGCGAAATTCGAACTCGAAGGCGAAACGCCCGTTCCTCGAACGACTCGCGCAACGGCTACCCTGCGAACCACCCGTCCCGTCGCATTAACTCCGCGGCAGGGCAGGCGACACCTTTGGCAGGCGAAGCGGGCGACGCTTCACCTCCGCCATGATGACCGCGTCAAAAAAGGTGCGCCACATCGTTCAATTTCGTATCCTTTTCCTCTTCCCCTTTCTCTCTCTTGCTACTTAGACTGGGAGAGGGGATACTCCGAAAGGGATCCTTCTCCGTGAAGGAAGCGGGCCTCGAGCCCCCACTACTGATCAGAGGTTCGAAGGCTGGCCCCTCGAAAGGGTTCGATAGCCGCCTCAGAGCACTCGGGCTCCGCGCCCACTACTGGTCAGAGGTTCGAAGGCTGGCCCCTCGGAAGGGTTCGACAGCCACCTCAGGCCACTCGGGCTCCGCGCCCACTACTAATTAGGGGTTCGAAGGCTGGCCCCCCGAAGGGTTCGACAGCCACCTCAGAACACGCAGAGCGAGGGATGACTCTGGGTACGTCCGATACATGGCCGAGGCTCGGGCTATGCTCCTGAGGTACCCTAGGACATTTCCGAGACCAGCAGGAGCGATTCTGTAATGGAATCCCATTAGAGGGAGGCATTGAGCCCTCGGACCCTATCAAACGGGACCGGGTCCGGCAAATCACCTGTAGGTACTTTTGGAGCGCGCCTCTGGGCCACTAGCCGACCCTTATCGAACGGGGCACGGGCGTCCACTCGGATCACACGTTAGCAACTCACTGGAGACACCATGTTCGGCGCCCTCCGAGGGCAACTTGGCGCTTTCCCCCCCTCCTCCTTGCGAAGAGGCGACGAAGGGGCGTATGACAAAAGTCGAGTCTGTCCTTGACCATCCTCTTGCTCTGTGCAGAGGCTCGGGGGCTGCTCTCGCAAACCCGGCTCCAGCCAAACCGTTGACAGCGTCAACATACCAGCCCGAGAACCCAGAACCTGACTATGCACCCGGGCTACGGCCAGATCGCATGAGGGAACAACTAGACCAGCCTAGACGTCACGAAAGGCACTAAGACCTCAGAGGAGTCAAACCACTCCTCCGATGCCTCGGGGGCTACACCCGGTGGGTGCGCTCGCGCACCCACCGGAACAAAATGTAACTGAGAAAGGTTGGTCCCCTTGCAAAAAAGTGCGACGAAGCCTCCAAGCGAGTACCAACACTCCCTTTGAGGCTTAGGGGCTACTGTCGGGGACCATAATTAGGGGTACCCTCAAGATTCCTAAACTCGGCTGGTAACCACCATCAGCACAAGCTGCAAAGGCCTGATGGGTGCAATACAGGTCAAAGCTCCGTCCACTCAAGGGACACGATCGCGCCTCGCCCGAGCCCAGCCTCGGGCAGGAACAGTAGACCCAGAGGGATTCACGTCTCGCCCGAGGACCTCCTCAAGCAACGGGCGCACCTTTGACTCGCCCGAGGCCCAGCTCGGGCAAGCTTCGCAGTGAAGCAACCTTGGCCAGATCGCCTCGCCAACCAACTGAATCGCAGGAGCATTCAATGCAAGGATCGCCTGACACCTTATCCTAACGCGCGCTCCTCAGTCGACAGGGCCGAAGTGACCGCAGTCACTTCGCCCCTCCACTGTCCGACCTGACAGGAAAACAGCGTCGCCTGCTCTGCTCCGACTGCTGTGCCACCCGCTAGGGTGAGGCTAACAGCAGCCAAGTCCAGCATCAGGCACCATAGGAAGCTCCGCCTCACCCGACCCTAGGGCTCGGACTCAACCTCGACCTAAGAAGACGGTCTCCGCCTCGCCCGACCCCAGGGCTTAGACTCAACCTTGACCTCAGAAGACGATCTCCGCCTCGCCTGGGCCCCAGGGCTCGGACCCAACCTCGACCTCGGAAGATGGTCTCCGCCTCACCCGACCCCAGGGCTCAGACTCAACCTCGACCTCGGAAGGCGGTCTCCGCTTCGCCCGACCCTAGGGCTCAGACCCAACCTTGACCTCGGAAGACGGTCTCCGCCTCGCCCGACCCCAGGGCTCGGACCCAACCTCGACCTTGGAAGATGGTCTCCGCCTCGCCCGACCCTAGGGCTTGGACTCAACCTCGACCTCGGAAGGCGGTCTCTGCCTCGCCTGACCCCAGGGCTCGGACCCAACCTCGACCTCGGAAGACGGTCTCTGCCTCGCCCGACCCCAAGGCTCGGACTCAACCTCGACCTCAGAAGGCGGTCTCCGCCTCGCCCGACCCAGGGCTCGGACTCAACCTCGACCTCGGAGGAGTTACCGCCTCGCCCGACCTTGGGCTCGGACCGACCACGTTACAGGGGGGCACATCATTACCCTACCCCTAGCTAGCTCAGGCTACGAGGAACAAGACCAGCGTCCCATCTGGCTCGCCCTGGTAAAACAAGTAATGATGGCACCCCACGTGCTCCCATGACGACGGCGGTTCTCAGCCCCCTACGGAAGCAAGGAGACGTCAGCAAGGACCCGACAGCCCCGACAGCTGTACTTCTACAGGGCTCAAGCACTCCTCCGACGGCCACGACGCCACATGCACAGGGCACTAACATCTCTCCAACAGCCACGTTGGCATGTACATAGGGTCCTGGCTCCTCTCTGCCGGACACGTTAGCATATTGCTACATCTCCCATTGTACACCTGGACCCTCTCCTTACATCTATAAAAGGAAGGTCCAGGGCCCTCTTACGGGAGGGTGGCCGCGCGGGAGGACGGGCTGACGGACAGGCTCTCTCTCCCTCTCACGCGAACTCTTGTAACCCCTTACTGCAAGCGCATCCGCCCTGGGCGCAGGATAACACGAGCCGTGGTTTCCCCTCTCCTTCATCCCCCTCGTGTTCCATCTCGCGCCGACCCATCTGGGCTGGGACACGCAGCGACAATTTACTCGTCGGTCCAGGGACCCCCGGGGTCGAAACGCCGACAATACTTTTATTCATTATTCCAGATAAGTACCCCTAACTCCTAGCTAAAACTGTTTTTCTGTGCAAATATATATATATATATATATATATATATATATATATATATATATATATATATACGGCAGCACTAAAATGCACCTGGGTGCATTCTATATATTGAATGCACCCAGGCGTAATATATAAATACACCCCAATCACGCCTCGGCCGTCCTGTTCCCGCGCCTCCCTGCCCCCCGCCGTCGCCGCGCGCCACCCTATCCCCCGCAGCCGCCGAGCGACTCCCTGTCCCCACGCCGCCGCCGTCTCCTCCTTCCTCCGATCCTCTAACCCTAAATTCATGGCCCCACCGTCGCTGCCGCACATTGAATCGCCTCGATGCTCCTCCCCTAAATCCTTGGTGATTGTTGTGGCTGGAGGGGCTGATCCGATATTGCCGTCTCCGATTGCGACAGCGGGAGCGGGTGTACGCGGCGGATCAGGTGATCCCTTGCATCACAAGACGTTGCTGACGCCACCGCCTTCAATTCCACCTAGATCGCTGGTCACTCCTGATGCAGCCCAGCAGTTCCACCCGGTAAGAAAAAAACATGCAAAAATTGTTGCTCCACCGTCGTTTGTTCAATATTGGTTGCAATTAATGATTGCAACTGCGTGGTTTTTTGATTTTCTGTTGCAACGTTTGTTGCTTGTTGATTGCAACTAGGTGTATACTCTAATTGCAAACTTGAGTCTCTGTTTTTACTCATTGATTACCATTGCATGGTGTGTTTGTGCTCCAGTTGCAACGCTTGTTGCTTGTTGATTGCAACTAGGTGTATACTCTAATTGCAAACTTGAGTCTCTGTTTTTACTCATTGATTACCATTGCGTGGTGTGTTTGTGCTCCAGTTGCAACGTTTGTTGCTTGTTGATTGCAACTAGGTGTATACTCTAATTGCAAACTTGAGTCTCTGTTTTTACTCATTGATTACCATTGCATGGTGTGTTTGTGCTTCAGTTGCAACGTTTGTTGCTTGTTGATTGCAACTAGGTGTATACTCTAATTGCAAACTTGAGTCTCTGTTTTTACTCATTGATTACCATTGCATGGTGTGTTTGTGCTCCAGTTGCAACGTTTGTTGCTTGTTGATTGCAACTAGGTCTATACTCTAATTGCAAACTTGAGTCTCTGTTTTTACTCATTGATTACCATTGCATGGTGTGTTTGTGCTCCAGTTGCAACGTTTGTTGCTTCTTGATTGCAACTAGGTGTATACTCTAATTGCAAACTCATGATTGCGTGTTGTTCTGCAGGATGCAAACATACTTGATGTGTTTGTCCCTAGGGTGCAGCAAACATTTGATACAAAGGAAGAAGCCTACCTCTTTTACCTTGACTATGCAAAGTTGGCTGGTTTTGGTGTCAGGACAAAAAGGACTAGTAAAGAAACCAGACACTGGGTTTGCAACCGTGAGGGGTTTCTGAAGCCAGGTCAAGAGAATGAGGAGCCTATGACAAATAAGACATCGATGAGAATTGGTTGCCCTGCTTATGTGAAGGTGAAGGAGGACAAGAAGCACAATATTTGGTATTTTCATCATGTTCAGGAAGCACACAATCACAAGCTTGAACCCTCGCCAAGGATGGTGAGATATATGCATTCTCATAAGCAGAGGGAGGCAGCGTTGGATGACATGTTTGCAATCATGTCAAAGAGTGGTGTGCCAACACAGGCAGCAATGAATGTGATGTCAGAATTATTTGGAGGCCGTCAAAACTGGTCGTTCACAGAGAAAGATGTCCATAACAAGTAGGTCATAAAAAAACACTGACATCATATCTTTGTGCGATATATTGAGACCAGAAGATTTACTTGTTTTTTCTTTTATGGTACAGGAAAGCTGAGCAAGCAAGGGAAGAGAGGGATGGGGACATGGATAAACTGTTCCAATTTTTCAGGGAGTGCAAAGAATACAATGAATACTTTTACTGGGATGTGGATTTTGACCCAAAAACAAAGGTGCTTCGGAGCATTTTTTGGTGTCATGCAAGTCAGCGTGCAAAATACAAGGATTTTGGGGATGTAGTCACATTTGACACAACACACAAGACTAACAGCAAGCATATGTCGTTGGCCATGTTTGTGGGTTGCAGCAATAATTTGAAGAATGTGTCCTTTGGCCAAGCACTTCTTCGGGATGAAACAATAGACACATTCAGCTGGCTTTTTGAGACCTTTAAAAGTTGCATGGGTGGTCAGCAACCTTTTGTGATTCTTACAGGTATGCTTTGGCTGCAAAAAATGATTGTCACATAATTAATGCTGTGTTGTTGCAACTGTATCTTTGAAGATGATTGCAATATTTTAAACTGATTGGTTGCAAACCTATTGGGGTTTTTTTGCTGATTTTTATTTTTGACACACAGATGAAGATGCAGCGATGAAGGAAGCAATAAGGATTGTGTTTAACAAGACACAACACCGAAATTGCCGATGGCACATAACCAGAACATGGGATTACGAGCTCGAGGAGATGTACAAATTACACAATGATAATAATCTAAAGGAGGAGCTGCAGTCCCTGATAAACTATCCTCTGGGGCCCACATAGTTTGAGGTGGAGTGGAATAAGCTGGTGGATGAATGTGGCATAAGAGAACACCCTGCAATTGTTGCATTGTGGCAGAAAAGGAAGAGATGGATAGCAACATATTTCAAAGGCATGTATTGTGGGCGAATGACTTCCACCCAGAGATCTGAGAGCCAAAACAGGGTTTTGAAAGACGGTTATGTTAACAATGTGACAAGCCTGCATATATTTGCAAAGAGGGTGCTTGTCTCGATTCAGCACACAGACCACATGGATGCTGGGGAGTCACACTACTCACAGGTATTTGCCCACACCCCTAAATTTTTTGGCCTGATTGTAAAAAACCTGTTAAACAAAAATGATTCCAATTGCTGGTGTGGTGTGATTGCAACCCCGCATTAGGTGTGATTGCAACTGCTGTATAATTCTACCCAAATATCTGTTAAAAAATGTAAACAAAATGATTGCAACTGCTGGTGTGTTGTAATTGCAACTGCTGGTGTGGTGTGGATGCAAGCACTGAATAACTCTGGGAAATTTTGTTTAAAAAATATGATTGCAACTGCTGGGCTGGTGTATTTGCAACTGCTGGTCTGGTGTGATTGCAACTTCTATATAACTATGTCCAAAAATCTGTTAAACAAACAATGATTACAACTGTTGTCTAGTGTAATTGCAACTACTGTCTGGTGTGATTGCAACTGCTCGTCTTGATGCAGACTGAAGTTGTCAGGGCCTGCAAATCACGATTTGATGAGCAACTCAGCAGGGTGTACACCAGGGCTATGTACAATGAATACAAGAGGGAATATATTAACAGCACAGCTTTTGTGATAGAGCCTGATCCGGGAGTGGAATGCGGTTACTTGGTGAAACATGAGAAAGGCGATGGGACATTTTGCTGGGCACAACACGCATTCAAGGTGGTGGCTGACAAAGCAGCAGGCGTGTATAAATGCGAATGCATGCAGTGGGAGCATACAAGTGAGATGAATTGCAACCTCGTTACATAAAAAAATGAAACATTGATGTTCCTGCATATTTACGTCCAAATTGCAACAAAAAAATGCAGGTATGTTCTGCATGCACATAATAAAGGCATTCACCCACCTCTAAGTCCAAAATATACCTGAAAAGTACATTCTAAAGCGATATACACGTAATGCAAGATCTGTGGTTCCGTGGGACCGGCACGATTTGAGTGTTGGTGGTCAAAATGAGACAGAGCAGTCAAGGTTGTCGAAGCTGCTGCCAAAGTTAATGCGCCTGGGAAGAACGGGAAGCAAATCTGATAGAGCATACACTGAAACTATCAGGCACATCGACATGATAACTCCTGGGATTGAGCTTCTACGAACAGCGGATATTGGTCCGGACGAAGCAACAAATACTGAGTTGCAGCAAGATACAGAAGGACAGCGGAATATTGGTCCCATTGCACCAACACAACAAGGTTCTGACAACAATATGGAACCTGTTGTGATGCCCACTGGACCTACACCACCACCAGAATCGAGCCTCAATCTAGGTTCTGCAAACTGCCTCACTGATCTAAGATTGACTGAACCTCCAGTGTCGCGCACGAAGGGTAGGAAGTCTGCCAGTGGGGCTAAATGTGCTAAAAATAGTGTGGAACCTGCTAATCCATACAGCACATATAGTGGGGGTCAGGGCATAAGAGAGTGCCAAACCTGCCATGTTAGGGGCCACTATAGCACAACATGCCCTCAGAACCCAAACAGAAGCAGAGCGGCCGAGAACAAGGACAAAAAGAGAAGTGCGAAAACTGTAGGTTGGACTCCAAGAAAAAGAGGTCGCCCAATAATAAAAAAAGGACTAGATGGGAATCAAGACGAGGCGCAGAGTGAGGGGGATGAGACACAGCAATCTGGGTGCACTATGGGCGTGGAGGAGTCAGCAGCACACGCGGTGATTGCAAGAATTAGGAGGGCGACAACTTGCCATGTTAATTACCAGGACGAAAGTGATTAAGAATGACTATGAATTTGACTATATGACTGTTCTAAAAACACTGGACACACATGACCAACCAATTGCAACATCGTAGTTGCGATGGTTGCAACTGTATGTATACACTGGATAATACATGAATCTGTGTTATCTGTTTACGTCTCGACATATAATTAAAATATATCTTGTTTTATTATCATATAACAGTTGCTACTACTCATAAATAGGTTTGCAAAGTTTGCCATCATGATGGTTACAAACATAGAAATAAAAAGGAGTGGTGATGGCCAGTTGCAACTACGATTACAATTTCAGTTGCAACTGTAACATATACGCTGGTTGCAACTGCCTCACATGGAAGAGCTCCACCTCGCCGGTGGGTACAGAACACCAACATATACACTGTTTTGCAACTACGATTATAATCCAGTTGCAACTCTAAAACATACACTGGTTGCAACTGCAATAACTGGGATTTTTCAAACAATATTGGAAACTGCAGTTTAGAGTACGATAACAACTAGATGAATATACCAGTTGCAAATGGAACCAGTGCGCTGGTTGCAACCTAAACAACTTTACTGGAGAATTAACACAACTGATTGTTTCTGGCTACTGCATAACACAACTGATTGTTTTTGCATGAATTTAATTGTTCGACTGACTACTATCCCATTCAATTGGCAACGGACGACCACCAATTCTAAACTTATCAAGCGATCGAGGAATTTCAGCTTGGTTCAAAGGGTGGAAGATCTGGTAATGCAACAACTCACATCTGTATATCGGGCCCTTGAACTGCAATGGCATAAAAAAACATAATGGTCAGTGACTATATTATGATGCACACATAGAAAACACGCAAAAAAGCACCAAAACAGATAGAAAATCAGTTTGACAGCATGGCTAACCGGATTGATTTCCTTGGTCATTTTGTCCCCATCATAATATTCCATGTACTTCCATACAAAAAAAAAGACAATCGCTTTGACCTGCTTTCTTTGGCACATCAATAAAAGGCCGCCTCCACTTGCTAACTCTGGGTAACTTGAGGTTGGAAACTTTCTGGAAGGCTGCATCAATGATTGGGATTTTGGCAAAGACAGCCTTGTACCGTTCTTCCTGATTAGAACAATTTAGGAAGTAGTCATTCGAATCCAGCACATCAATACGCTTATGGATAAAATTGAAGCAATATAAAAAATAGTGAGCACCATCTTTGATAGGGACAAAAACCTGGTACAAGGAAGGAGTAGAAAACTAATTACTAAAAATGGAAAACATATATGAAAAAGAAGTTGCAAGAAAAAAGTATAGACAGTTGCAAAGTATGTGTCCTGGTGATTGCAACTGCAAATGATGGAAAGTTAAAAATTGTAGGTATGAAAAAGTGGGTTGGGGAAAAGGTCTGCTAACCAATTTTGCTCTTGACAAATCATAGTTTTTGCACTCAGATATCAGATTATTCCATACGTATATGAAGTCTTCTGTCTCAGATTTATCAGCGTTGAGTACTGCTTCACACGTTGATACATTGAACTGTATGTGTTTTCCAGTTTGGAGAATAAAGAAAAAAAAGAGAAATGATAAATGATTAAATTAGTTTAAACACATAGATGCAAGACAGTATACAAAAAATACATGGTTTTGGAGAAGAAACTTACATAAAAACCAGTGATCAGAAACACTCTGTATCCACAAGAATCAACCTTGTGCACAATATCATCATGTCGCATGCAGTTCACGAAAAAGTCTATGATTCCTGACTCACCAAGGGTGTCATTAGAAAAAGATGTTAAAAATTCCTCGCCAGTGAGTCCAACAAGAAGGCCAAACTCCAACAAAATTCTCCTGCAGCAAAAAAAAAGAAAAAAACAGATGGATTAGTGAGAAGAACAGGAGGATGTGCAACTGCTGGTGTGCTGTGATTGCAACTACTGGTCTAGTGTGATTGCAAGTACTAAATAACTCTGGGAAATTCTGTTACACAAATATGATTGCAAACTACTGGTGTGGTATAATTGCAACTAGTGTGTTGTGATTGCATGTACTATATAACTCTGGGAAATTCTGTTAAATAAAAATGATTGCAACTTCTGTTATGGTGTGATTGCAACCACGCATTAGGTGAGATTGCTACTGCTATATATAAGTAACTAACTGTTCAAGAAAAATGATTGCTACTTGGTTCGAATTGGAAAATAAAAAGTAAATAGCAGTTGCAACTTGGGAAAACAAAAAAACCTTTTTAGCTCAGGATCAGAGGCGATCTTCCGCCTAAGTGCAACAGCCTTGGCCAGGGGTATCTCAGGTCGATTACGAGGGATCTTGAACGGGGATATGTACTCCCTAGGCTTCTTCAGCACTCTATCACCTAGGCGCTTGAATATCATCCTTTGAAACTCACTGAAATCAGCCTGGCCTACTGAGACTTCGCCTTGAGAAAGTCGGATTGGTTGCGTCAAATTGTTGATATCATCATCAGACTCCGCCGGGAACTGGATATCATCAAATGATGAGCTGGGTCCTGCCTGGCCATCAATGCTCTTCTCCAAACTGTCAATCTCAGCTTTGGCCTCCTGAAGAAGCATGTTCAACCTATCCTCGTACTGTTGGCGCTGCTCAGCATATTCTTTTGACATTTGTAACTGGAACATCTTCTTTAACTTGGCAGCGGGCACCGGCTTTTTCAAAGCTTTGATGTTGTCCTTCAGTTGTTTCTGGATTGCAACCTGTATCCTTTTCTCCTCCGCTTCAACCTTCTTCTCGGCATCAGCCTTCTTCTTCACAGCTTCTTCAGCTGCAGCCTTTCTCTTAATCTCAGCTTCTTCGGCCTCAGCCTTTCTCTTAACCTCAGCTTCTTCGGCCTCAGCCTTTCTCTTAACCTCAGCTTCTTCTTCCTTCTTCTTCTCAGCTTCTTCAGCTGCAGCCTTTCTCTTGATCTCAGCTACTTCAGCCTCAGCCTTTCTCTTCTCAGCCTCCTCACCTTCAGCATTTTTCTTCTCCATCTCAGCATTCTTCATCTCAATCTCAGCCTTCTTCTTCTCAACCTCTGCCTTCTGTGTGTTGGCAACTTGAATGGCCCTATCGCTCCTCCTTGAGTAAATTATATGATCCTGGTGCAGTTGAGTAGAATAGCCAAATTAACATATTTGTATTATGAAAGTGAATCATTTATATTATAAAAAAAGACACGAATTGCATGAACATACCTGGGCAGTAGGATGCTGCATCCCAGTGTCCCTGCTCAGAGGCTCCTGTTCTGTCTCAGGTGCTCCCTGTTCAGAATATATGATTAATTGCAAGTTGGCAGAGGCTATGATTACTACAGTGGGTGGGGGCCGATTGCAACTAGGGTCTGCTTTCACTTGCATATCAGAAGATCTTACCACAGGCCGTTGATCATTGTCAGGGGGTTTTGAGGAAGCCTTCCTCTTGCGAACAGCACGTCGTGCACGTCGTGGTGCACGAGTCTGCTGGCTATTGGGAGGGGACTAGAATTGTAGAAAAAGGAAAAAGCATAATATTAATCAAAAAAAGGAGTTGATGGTAATAAAAAAACAATAAACTAATCTCGCCATCAATTCTGGCAGAGTGCTGTGGGGAATCAGTCAACACTTGGGAATCCATCATTTGCAAGATATCTTCAACACTTTGGAATGCCCCGCGTAAATCAGGAGGTGCTGCCAGGGGGAAGAATAAAAAATATAAATGAAAAAATGGGAATAATCAAGATGAGAGAAAACATTTTTTAAGCATGGAAGACATAGGTAGGCTTACTTCTATTCAAATTTCCCTCTTGCAGATCAATGTCATGACCACACGATGGGGTTCTAATAAAATCTAAGTTGTCATCAAGATCTCCACCACTGCAATCCAACTGGATTTCTTCACCATCACCTCCTCTAGATTGGTCTTCCCGTACATTTGAAGTAGTTCCTGATCCTCCATACAAATTTAAAAAAGTGATTGAAAGCACAGAGTGATGTGTATGGGCAAAATTGCAACTTGTATGGTGGGTGGTTGCAACAATAATATTATACTGTATGCAATAAAAAAATACCTGCTCCTGCTCTAGTGTCAATTGCAACGGGACTCCGTATAATTTCTTCACCATCACCTCCTCCAGATTGGTCTTCCGGTACATTTGAAGTAGTTCCTGATCCTCCATACAAATTTAAAAAAGTGATTGAAAGCACAGAGTGATGTGTATGGGCAAAATTGCAACTTGTATGGTGGGTGGTTGCAACAATAATATTATACTGTATGCAATAAAAAATACCTGCTCCTGCTCTAGTGTCAATTGCAACGGGACTTCGTATAATTTCTTCACCATCACCTCCTCCAGATTGGTCCTCCGGTACATTTGAAGTAGTTCCTGATCCTGCATACAAATTTAAAAAAAGTGATTGAAAGCACAGATTGATGTGTCTGGGCAAATTGCAACTTGTATGGTGAGTGCTTGCAAACAATAATATTATGCTATATGCAACAAAAAATATCTGCTCCTGCTCTAGTGTCATTCTTCACCTTCCTCTTGCGCTCTTTGGCAGCTCGCTTCTCAACGATAGCGTCAGCGATAAGCTTCTGAATGCCAGTGTAGCACTCGTGGTGAGCTTTTGCCATAAGGTCACGGGATATTGTTGAATACTTCACAGCCTTCTATGCGTACGACTGGGCTTCACTAGTGCTTTCATCAAAAGCCTTCAAGATGTTCAGCGCATCTGACTTCCTACTCCTTCCAACTAAATCGATAATGCTCTGACCAAAAGAAGATCTAAAGCTAGGGTACTGGTAAAAGACTGGGGGTTAGATATTGAAGGAAGCATGACAGGCGGGATCATGGGATGTGCCAGTAGCAGTGGGTGCTGCTGCTACTGGGGCAGATGCTGCTACTCCTGGGTTAGGTGCTGCTGTTGGGTTAGGGTCTGCTACTGGAGCAGGTGCTGGTACTAGAGCATGTAATATTGCTAGAGCACCAATGGGGACGTCGTAGCACGTGTCAGTGATACTTCTCAGCTGAAAGTAAAAAAACAATGATAAAATGATAAATGAATAACAAATTGCAACTATTGTGGAGTAGCATTTGCAATACTTAAACACAACATAGTTGCAACTTACCCTGAGGTGTCCAAACTCGGTGGTGCCAGGAGGAACATCTCCCCTGAGATCCTTATTTGCTATTGCATCAATCATCTTCGAGTCCAAGAAAGCACATCGAGGGATCGAAAAGGGACTTGTGTCAAATCCATGCTGCAGGTTGTCGACATAAAGCATCTGCATGTTTTTAACATTAGGTAAAAGACACATGGGTATTTTAGGTTGAATTCATATAATGAAAAAAGTAAACCAAATTGGCACAGGTGCAATAAGCCAGTTGCAATAGAAAATACTAAAATTATTGCTACTTTATGTACAACATAAAATTAAAAAATACATGTGAATGTATGAACTAAGCTATCATAAAAACATCAAAAAAATAAATCAAATTGCAACTTGTAACATATGACAGTTGTAACAGTAAACATAAAACAATTACTACTTGTGTAATTGGAAGAGTAAGTTGCAAGGGCAAAAATTGAATGTGTGTGTTGAACTTACAGCTACGAAGATCCCGCATCCACTGATGGGTGCGTTAATGCCTTTCTCCGCAAAATCCTTTCTATAAAGACGAGCAGCTATGCTGAGCCTGTCAACTACCGCTTTGCACCAGTTCTTGTTGCCCATGTTCTGTATGTCCTGAGTATACTTGACATCATCAATCCTGATGTGAGTGTCAGTGTTGGAGAATAACAGACACTGAAATGCTGCCATGAAAAAGGCTCTCAGGCCCAGCTCCCCAGTGAGAATCCTCTTCTTCAGTCTATCAGTGATAACAGATATATTGATACCAGATATGCGTCTATAAGAGTTCCCACTAATTTGCTCCCCCAGCTCATCCCGCAAGGCACGAGCATCTGCATCAGACATGGTGGGCGGATCACTGCCAACGTTTGGTAACTGCAAAACACACCAAACAGTGTGGTCAGTGATTGGAATCTCTTTTCCACCCCCAATCTCTAATTTCATCGTTTCCGGGTTAAGCTTCCGCATGAGCCAGCTGAGCAACTTTCTGGACAATAAGTGCGGCTTGAATCTCAGCAGACCGCCAAACCCCTTGGCAACTACTTCACTTTTCAATTCATCAGATAGAGCATTCACAAGCTTTATAAACTTCCCAGGTGAGCATCGTATAGCTCGTGTCTTAGTTATACCCTTATTCTCATCGCCAGCAACAATACCAACATTGTCGTCACCAGAACCATCGCCAGCAGGAACAAACTCTGGGTCTTGTTCATCATCACTTTCGGCATCTTGTATAGGAGGGACTTTCAACCTTAACCTCTTCCTCCTTTCCTTCAATTCATTTTTATCTAATTGCTTTCTCTTGATTTGTACACGAGGAGAGCGACGGACAGTATGAGCGCCTTGCTGGCCTGTGACATTCTGTTCTTGATCCATTATAAAAAACACTGAAAAAATGGGAATGAAAAAAAACATGAGGATAAAAACACATGGTACAGATCTCATAACCAAAAATTGCTAATCAACAAACTAAAACACACAGTACAAATAAGAACAAAAAATAGTTGCAATACACACTAATGCTGCACACACACATTAGTACTGGGACAGAATTGCCACATGCGCCATAAGCCAGTTGCAACAAGACTGCTAAAATAATTACTACTGGGACAGTTGCAACAGTGAATTTAAACAAATAACTAGTTGTATACGAGCACAGTTATAAAAGACAGAAATAATGTATGTGGGTTGAAAGTAAAAATTATACAGTTGCAACTTATGTGATGGACCAGTTGCAACAAAAGGTACACTGCAGTTACAAAAAAAGTGGAAACATCTGAGTTGATAATCTAGAACACAAACTGCTTATTCAAAATGAAATGTATCCACATAAAATACAACAATTAATAATTCCAATCAACGAATAATACTAGTTGCAACACTTGGGGGAAAAATGGGGTTTACCAGTCTATTACCGAAAATAACAAAACAAATCCAAAAAATGGGGACAGAGAAATGGGAGAGAGAGCGGATGCGCTTACACGGCGGGCGCGCGCGCAGACTACTCCGACGCGGGCTATGTCGCCGTTCGCGGTCTACGTCTCCGGCGAGCAAACGATTTTGACGGGAGCCGTTCGCGGAGGATCCGTTCGCGGAGAAGTGTGGAGGGGGCCGGAGCGGGAGCGTGCGGGATGGACAAAGACAGGAACGGGAGCGAGCGCACAATGGCTATGGCGAGGGCTACGTCACCGGCGAAGAGAAGAGATTGAGCCATTCGCGGAGGGCCAGGGAAGTGGAAAAGGCGCAGTCGGGGCAGGGAAGTGAAAAGGCGCAATAGTGGAGGGGGCAGTCGTCGGTTCGGCTGCGTCGGTTCGGCTCCGTGGAGCGATTGGCTCGGACCATGTGCACCTGGGCGCGTAGGTTGGGCTTGGGTGCATTCTCTATAATGAATGCACCCAGGTGTAATATATAAAAACAGTATATATATATATAGTATATGTATTTAGAGTCCTAGGCTCTATGTAGCTACAAGAAGCCCCAGCCAAATAGGAACACACGTGCACTCACAGCCGACCGGACTTTTCAGATTCCATATATTATATTATATTATATTGTATATTTCTACAAACTCTTAAGCACGATTAATCGCCTAAGCTCTCTAGGCGCTAAACAATGGCCTAACGCCTAGCGTTTATTGTAACCTTGGCTATTAGAATGTTTTTGGATTCTTATTTACTTCTGAAGTATTGTAGTTATTAGATAATGAGGGTCTAAAGTCTTCTTGGTAATCTAGAGACTCCCCTCAAAAGGATGAATAATATGATGTTAGTGGTAACGAAAGTTTCTTTAGAATTCCATTCCAAGACAAAAGTTGGGCCCGCGGAAATTCTAAAGTTTCTAGACATGATCCTTTTACTAATGCAAGTATTGCATACATAGTTCTATTGAGTATTTCTGTGATTGTTGCTTCAGTGTAGCAAAGGTTTTCTAAAATGAAACTATTAAAGTGTTATTTGCGTTCTATAATTAATGACACACCAAAGAACTTACTGATTTAGCCACAATATCACTTGAGAGTGGATTGTTAGACAACATTGAATATGATCATATCATTGAAGAATTATTTCAAGAAACATTTAAAAGATTGTGGTTGTTTAAGTAAAATATTTATATAATCAAGGGTTGAGTATGTATGTTTTTTATATAAATTTCATTTCTTTGTGATATGTTACAACATATATATTGTTATATTTTTATTTTTCTAGTGATTTGGTGTGAAAAGTCCACGCTCCTCGGAAAAAGAACCAGTATGCAGCAGTAACTAATGGCACAGTGAACAGGCTGATTGTTAGATGGGAGTGGGACGCTGAAGCGACTTGAGTAACCTGCAACGACGAGATAGGCTCAGCCGCTCAGGCTGGCACCTGTGTGTCGCCACTCGCAGCAAGTTTCGCCATCGTCACCCTGTCCCTGCTTCGCCGCATCGATGAAGCCGCTCCCTCCTCACATGAGCTAGATCTCGCCATCGCCACCAGCAGGCGCGGGCTCGTCCGGTGCGCGCGGCCGGCGACGCAGCCGTGGACCACCGGCGATCGCAAATTCAGAACCGTCCATTCCCCGGCCGTGGTGTCACCGTCGTCTCTGCACTGCTGCCCGTCGTCTTATGCGTGAGGGACGAGGACGACATGCCACTTGCCACATGCATGCATGTAACTGTATCGGACCCATCGTCATCTCGTGCACTTCAGCACTTGAACAAAAACACACATCATAGTCTCTACCAGACTACCACTCTACCTGCATGGTTCTCTGCACAGCAGTGCGACAAGTTTTACGGATCTACCACTGGTAACGCAGCGCAGCGCCAATTTCTTGGCACGTTTGCTGCGTGCGTACGTACGTGCATGCTCCGCGCGCCATACATGGGAACGAAGACCCCCCCCAAGGTTATAAAAAGAGCACGAGATGCGTAGTCGCGCTCGTAACGTGCATACCATGCATTTGAACGCCGAGCGATCGAGCACGTTAGAGGGTAGAACCGTAGGAGTAATGGCAACCCGCCGCAGACAAGCCACCGCGGCCGCCACTCTCGCGCTCCTCCTCCTCCTCTCGGTCTCGGCCGCGTCGCCGTCGTCCTCGCCGCCGGCTCTGCTGACGGCGGCGGCGACTTCGCGCAAGGTGCTGCACTGGAAGCAGCTGGGCTACCCCGCCACCAGCCTGTTCTGCCCCTGGGACGCGGTCAAGTTCGGGGCCTGCGTCGGCGTGCTGGGCGCCGCGGGGCTGCAGGGCGGCGCGCAGCTCGGGAGCAAGTGCTGCGACGTCGTGCAGGGGCTCGCGGCGGCCGAGGCGGGCGCCTGCTTCTGCACCACCGTCAAGGAGGCCGTGCTGGGCGTCCCCACGGAGTGGGACGTCGGCGTCGGCGTCCTCGCCAGCGCCTGCAAGACGGAGCTGCCCGACGGGTTCAAGTGTGTCTGATCTGATGATGGCCTGGCCGCCATGCATGCGCGAGTGCAGTGCATGCGTCAGGCTCCGGTCTGTGCCGGTGCACTTGCTGCCATTGCGGAACCCCGAATGTTTACTGTACGCGTTGCCGAATGAGTTGTAAATTTGTTTGAATTGTTCTGCATGAGGTAAAGTGTCTAGTTAACTTGTTGTAGAACGTATGTGCACCGAATCAATTTGGTTGGCAATCTGGTCATCAGAAAGCAGCCAAATTAAGGTGCCCCACCGCGCGCTCCACTGGCCCGGCATGACATGCAGCAGACGGGTTGGTCGTAGAGCTTGTCACTTGTCAGAATCAGGAACAGGACCCAGGACTCGGGAGGGGGGGCTACTTCCCCTGCTGGTTTTAGCATGTTATGATCAACGTATGATATGATAGGAGTATAATGCAGGCATCAGGGAACAGTTACCCGACAACAGATCTACCATCTATATATGTTGTGCATGGAAAGCTTCCGTGGTTGCTCTGGCCAGATCTGGTTCCGTTAGGCATCCGATCCCATGCAGCCACTAGGAAACGAGGACATGCGTGACAGGATGAGCTTGGCAACCGAGTTCAGTTAGACTGGTTAAGTGTGGACTATAAGAGTGTGTTGGGTTTGAAGAATGAAGTGATCATCTTCTTCTCACTCCTCACTTTTTTATTTGATTTATGAAATAGAACGGGTTGATCATCACTACCCCATTCCTCATAAGCTAATAATTAGTATATACATGAGGAGTGGGTTGATTTCACCAAAATTGATGGAATGAACTTATGATGTATTTATACCTTATGAAGCATAGAGTGACTCCACAAACCAAACACACCATAAGTCTGTAGGTAATAGGTATGCATGCATCCGGTGTTCCGGACATACTAGCTCCAATCTGGTCAAACATAATTTGACATGATTTGCCTTTTATTATCTCGGATCTTTATGTGCGATTCTGATCTCAGTATTTTTTAGGAAAAAATAGCAAACAGAAATTAATAATGCATCTATACAATTTTGCTATACCACTGTTCCCTTATAACAACAAGAAAGTATGTATGGTTTGATGCTTTAAAATTGAAACATTTGGAAGTTTTTGGCGGTCAAAGTTTGAATTCTTTTTTTAACTAACTCCTCGTGAAAAAACGTGAATTAACAAGAGGAGTAGGTGAAGATTAATTAAGAAGAAGAGTACTTGTAACTGCTAATAAAATGGTTGTAATCTGATCGAACCCTTTTATTTAACTCTAAGAAGGAGGAGGAGGAGAAGGAGGAGGAGGAGGAGGAGGAGGATCGAACAAACCTACCTGCTTGCATATGCATTACCCATCCAAATTCTGAAATTCAATCCCATGGTCATTGGCCGGCGAGATGGTAAATTCCGATGAAAGCATAGTTAAACAAATGGTGAGACTGCTGAGAAGAAATGAACGGAGTTTCACCGCCCTTTCCTACGTATTCTGAACCAAGCTTTCAAGAAACTCTTTGGATTGCCAACTTGCTCTTGGGGAAAGAATGAAACATGTAGCCATTGCATACATAGTGAGCAAACGATGAGCACCGATGTACAGAAAAATCGTGCACCGCCAGCACTATGAACAGAGGCACAGAGCAGCGCGACGAAAGGAAGGGACGATGCGTCAATCATGCTCTCGGACGCGACCAAGCGAGTGTCACAAGCTTGCTTTGGCGCCATGGCAGCGTGCCAAGGGCCAAGGTGTCCACTGTCCAGCACCAGCAATCCCACTGGCTCTCCACGTGAGCTCTTGCCGCGCTGCATGCCAATGCCACCGCACCAATGCCCGGCGCGCGCAATAATGCCCCGGCCCCATGCCGCCAGCGCCCGCCTATATAAAAACGGCGAGCCCCGACGACGCCTCCCGCCACACAGTACGTACAAGCCTCATCAGCTCGCTAGCATAGCAGCAACCAGCAATGGACTCCACCAAGTTATCCGCGCTGCTGGCGCTCGCCATGCTCGCGCTCTCCTCGTCGCCGCTCGCTCTCGCGTGGGAGAAGGCGGAGCCGGAGTGCCACTCGTGCGAGTCCGGCTCGCCGCCCTCGACCGGCGTCCCCCTGCCCCCAATCAGCATACCGTCAGTCCCACTGCCCCCTGTCAGTATACCGTCGGTCCCCATCCCACCGGTCACCCAGCTGCCCCCAGTCGTCGGACTGCCGCCGGTGACCCTTCCTCCCATTCCGATCATCGGAGGAAGCCCGCCGAAGAAGGGCCACCGGAAGGCGTGCCCGCCGCCTCCGTCTCCCCCGACGCCCACACCCACGCCCACGCCGTCCTCGGACAAGTGCCCCATCGACGCGCTGAAGCTCGGCGCGTGCGTGGACATTCTCGGGAACGAGGTGCACATCGGCGACGCCAACGTCAAGTGCTGCCCGCTCGTGAAGGGCATCGCCGGGCTCTCCGCGGCGGCGTGCCTGTGCACCGCCATCAAGGCCAAGGTGCTGGACATTTCCGTCTACGTGCCCATCGCGCTGGAGGTGCTGGTCAACTGCGGCTGCGAGGTCCCGCCAGGCTACAAATGCACTTAAACGACTCCATTCCATTTCATCCCATCTCACCATGCGTGCACAGCGAGGTCTCCTTTTGCCCTCCCGAATGCAAAGTTTGAAAGGCTCGTCGACGGATTTGGGTCTCCTTTTGCCCACCCGAATGCAAAGTTTCGAAGGCTCGTCGACGGATTGGGCTCTTCGGCTACTGCATTCTTCCTTATTTCATTTGATTTGCTATTCTTGTTGCATGTCTGTATATGCATCTAGTGTCTTCTCAAATGTCACTTTGTACTTTGTGTGAACCTGTATCAAACTTTTTTTTGTTGGATTCGATTATTGTTTGAGGTGTTAAATTAAGGCGCATTGTCATCATCATTTATTCAAATCTCGTGCGAAAAGGTCTCCAGTTACGTTGTTAGATGTATGCGGCCTAAGTAGCACTTCTTAGGTTTTAGTTGTTTTTATGGGTTGGGAATTAGGATGCGGCTGTGTATGAATGGAGCGAAACCGGGGGCTGTAGGTCGAGTTTTTTTATTCAAATCTCGAGAAAGTGGGAACATGTCAGAAGCAAACTCGCTTGATGATTCAATTCAGAACACCGCTACAAGCGACGTAGTTCTTAACTTCCGTATCCAGCAAACGTGTCAGAGCCCCCACGTAACTGTGTATGCAACGCAAGAGACTTCGGGGGTGTTTGGTTGCTCCTGCTAAAGTTTAGCCCGGGTCACATCAAGCGTTTGACTTTTAAATAGGAGTATGAAATATAGACCCAACCAACTGGACTAGATTCGTCTCGTCTTTTAATCTTCAGCTGACAAATTAGTTTTATAATCCGACTACATTTAATACCCGGAACGGAGGTTCAAACATTCGATAGGACAGGGGCTAAATTTTAGCGGGGTGTAACCAAACACCCCTTTCTTCGACACAACGTTAAGAAATTTCTAAGCATCATATATATAATCCATAAGGGTAGCATTATTTATGTACAAATCGACCGTACCACTCGAACTCCCTAATTGAAACCACCTGTATTTATCCTTCTAAAGTCGGAGATATCTATAGAGCACTGTAGATCTTTGCAATCTAAGAACTGCTAGGAGCAGCCTCCAGTAAGCTCAAGTACTCTGCGATAGCCTGTCCTTCGTTACTGACATCAATATCGTAGTCATCCAAGGCATCCCCCTTCAGTTCATTGGCAAGCTCACTTTCCATCGACGCATCCCTGGCTGGAACTGGATGAGAGTTTGCGTCTTCGTCTTCATCATCTGCAGCTACTTCACCAATCATAATTTCATCTTGGTTTGCAGTTTCTTCATTGTTCATTGGAGGAGCATCTCCATCTGCAGCATGTGGAGGAGCACCTCCAACGGCAGCATGTGGAGGAGCATTATCAAGAGTCTGAGAATTGTTGATTGCTGGAGCAGCCCTGGCAACAGCTGCCCTGGAACGTGAGGATCCTGCACCAAACCCTGGCAAGAAAGAAGATAACAGATAAGGGAGTGGGAATTCATTACTCCAATTGATTTGAGGCCACAAAGTTTTGGAGATCTGTGTTGACCCCCCATACATACCACAAGATGCCCGGCTTCTCCTTGCCTGAATTTTACTCTGCGATTAAACATAATGTGTTAGCAACTGTGGAGTACCTTGTTACGAGTAAAAGAACAACGGGGGTGCAGAGAAGGCATACTTGTAGGATACAGTTTTGTTCAGGATTTGTCAAAAGGTCTAATGCTTTGTCAGCATCATTTTCATTTATGCGCAGTGCTTCTGCAGCAAGATACTTCTCAAATCTTGAAGGTTGAAACAATCGGTCAGTAATAGACAGGAAATACAGGCAGTACAAATCATCGCCCATGTAAAGAAAATTAGTGTCACGCCATCACCATGCACAAACAACTAAAACGTATTCTATTCTACCTTTGTATCAGACATATTAGTCAATTTCTAGAAGGTCCATGCAGCCAGATAGGTGTCCTAACTATTTATATTTAAACACTTCTAGTCTTCTAAAGTTGGTCTACAACATCTTCCACTAGATCAAATGAAACAGGAACCACATGGAAAGCTAAGGTAATGTTGCAGTAAATAAACTAGAGTTGCAAAAGAAACCCTTTTGGCAAAAGAAGCAATAATAGCTATTCAAAGGTCCTTAGCCAACACTACCTATGTGCCAATAAAATAAAATATTACTGCCTTTCATCATTTGGTCAATAGCATTCCTCTGTAACAACTACAATTTGACTCATTGTTTGCAATCAGCCAAATGTTGAATAAAATTAAGCCCATATACAATATGATGGAAGAGCTGGCATTGTTTTAGGTGGATGTGTCAAGCATTGTGGTGGCCTTTTCAAGAACTTCTATTTTGTTATGTCAGATTTACTAGCTGAATCAGCGCTCATGTGCGGCCATTATACATCCTGTTTTTCCAGGTTTAGGCCCCAATTCATCTGGCAGTTTACTCGAACTACAGCACATGAAAATACAATTAAAAATAACTCTTGAGATTAATATGAAAAGACCCACATTCTTACCCGATAGCAGTCAAGCCTTTCAGCTTCTGCATGTCAACTGCCTTGTTCATGGGAGTTTTACCATATGCCATTTGTTTCCTACGGTAACACCAAGAAAGTTCACTACTAAGCAAAAATAGAAGAGAGGGAAGGGTAGACTTCATGATGAGAAGCTCACAAAATCTCTCTTTGTCTCACTCGATCCTCCTCTCTTCTACGAAGTTTCTTTTCACGCTCCTCACATAACAGTTCGACTGATGATTGAATATCATAGCCAGTCATCTTCAATGCCCTTTTTGCAGACCGTGCTTCATAGCCCATATCCATTAACATTGATATAGCTTCGTCTGGCACTTGGAGCTAAATTTCATATCCGTTTCACAAAAATTAAGATTTAAACCGATTTGCTAAACATGAAAAGATGCTAAAGCACTGAGGTTCAGAGGAATAATATGCTACAAGAAGAAAATAAAATGTATTTTTACAGAATGTACCTGCAGGTATTTAGCATGGGCAGAAGTGAGAGATTCACGCGCCTTTTCAACATGACCATTATGGTATGCCACCACTCCTTCCAAAAGCTCCAGCCTTACATAACTATCACACACCAAAGGAAAAAAAAAATGTATGCTAGGCATCAACACAAGTGAACTGTAGAATGCTTCAAAAGGAAAGTACCCATAAAGAACCAAGACTAGAACAAGCTTAATAAACTCCTAGTTGGTTTCTTAAAAAAACATATATCTATATTGCTATAGTTCCTTCCCTCTATTGGTCCTTTTTCCCTTTCGAAGAAGAAGATACCAGGACCTTCCGTTCATCCACACATGCACAGATAGAGAAACTTTTTTCCATAAATGTTCCCATACATTTGTGTCTAAGTAGCAATTCAGACTTCTGATTGAAAATGAGCACATTCGGTAAAAAAATATAATACAGCAAGAGGCAAATAATAGTAAGGGTCTCACATAGCAAGATCAGCTTGCCGGCCAGCCTGGAGTATTCTGAAGCGGGTGGAATCTTTCCCATGAGAACGCTCAAAACCTAACCGTGCTTTTTCTAGGCGGGCCCCTGCGACCTCTAAGCACGATACATCACGAAGCACAAAATAACACCATACTATATCTAATTGGAGCATTGGCACATTATCAACTTTCTGCAGAACATGTACACCAAGTGTAAGTAAAAATTTCAGCATGTTATTGGTACTAGTGGAAATATTCTTGAATATTCAAGTTACCTCAATAAGCTTTGGGTCACAAAGAGAGAAAGCTTCCTATTATGACAACAAAGAAAATGTCAATCCATGCATGTTTCTTGGTGTGGTAAGATTGTACTATAATCACGTAAGCTAGATAGAAAACATGGTAGGACACAAAATAGCAGTGTACCTCAGCCATTATTAACACATCTAGTGCTTCCTTATACATTCCCTTCTTCATCTGGGTTTTAGCTTTTTGGTGAAGCATTAGAGCCATCGTCAAAGCCCTAAAAGAAGATTGATGATAATGGTATTAAATAGTAAAGATCATATGAGATGTCATAAATAGAAGATTCAGTCCATTACTTTTTATCATCTACAGATCCAAACATCACTTTTTGGCCACTTTGATCCTCAAGATCTAAGTTGTAGTCTTCTTCCGCAAGGTAGGAGCCATCCGTGTGCCTTTGAGACAACGCTTTTGCAGCTTCCCTGTGAAATCACCGTATTCAGCGGTCATCCAATGAAACAACTTTGTGAGTTCCTAGTGAGTTCAATGCAACTTCGAGGCCAATCTTGGTCACATGTTGTTCCAAGATATATTTAAACAAACAAACTATCAATATTCTTTCAGGTTTAGGACAAGCCCTATCCTGCACCTCATGTGCCTCATCGATTGATTGATTAGAGTACTGGGCCAGGCAGGACCAGTGCCGGAGGCTCGGACACAAGTGGGATCAAGGGAAGAGGCAAGCCGTCTCCTGCAAATGCAAGAGGGGCTGCTTTAAACCCGCTATCCGATGACTCAGTGAGACAACTCTTACTACTACACTATCACTACTGCACCAGGCCCGCTATTCTATCCGTGTGATACTAGTACTATTACCTCCTCCTGTCCTCTGTACATATGCGGGCTGTTTGGTTTGGGGAGTGACCCCGTCTGGCATCAGTGTGTCCGGTATGTGTTCGACCGACTATTTCTCGAGGAATAAGTAGATGTCGTGAATATACTAGCGGAGGGTGCAAACGTATGACGGACAGGTTAGTTCCCTTCATCAAACCAAACAACTCATCGAGGTTCGGATGCAGGTTCGGATGCAGGATCGGATAACTCCTCACGGTGTCATTCCGTGAACCAAACACGTCGATGATGTCCATGATATCTTTTTCAGATTATATGATTATTTCCGATTTTTGTACATCACAGAACCATACAAACAAATCAATCAAGACTGAATTAATAATTTCTTATTACTGCATTGAATACCAACTAATACTGCATTGAATACTATCTAGGAACAACTTGCAATCTGTTCGTTTTTTTGGCAGTTATAAAAATACGTAATTAGAGCAATAAACAGATTAGAATAAAGTCCCTAAGAAATTTCAGCACCAGACAAAGGGTACGGAAACCTAACAATCTAAAAAACAATTTTTATCCATACCACAGTCTGACAAGCTTTGCAGCGTGCTCCTCTTCAGCCTTAGCTTTGGCGGCCTGAGCATCGATTTCTTTAGCGCGATCAGGGGAGGTGAGGGAGGATAGCACCTTGGCGTTGGCCTTAAGTCCAGCCTCCCGCAACGAGGCGGGTGGATCATCCTTGAGCACGCGGCCGCCGAAGATGAGGCCAACACACTCGGGCTCCACGCCGTCCCCAACCCGCCGCGCCACCTCCGCCCGCAGCATCGACACCGTCCAAGAGCCTAGGTCCACCTCCAAGGCGCCGGCCCACTTGCCGACCATCCTAATTCGCTCCGCCGCCGGCGTGGGAGCCCCTTCTGACGCCATCGGTATGATCGGAGTCGGAGTTGGGGCTTGGGTCGACTGTTGGGTGCGTGGATGGTTTTTCCGTGGCTTTGTTAATGAGAGTGTTGGGGGACTTGAGAAGTTTTGGCCGTCGAGGTTTTCTTATCAGAGTGTAACTTTTTTTTTCTTTCTTTTCTTAGATTGGGCAGATACTAACTTGGGGTTCAAGAAGGAGAGATTGTGATATTTGCCATTAGCAAGAAACAGGTTCGTAAAATTGCCATCAGGCCCACATTTTATAGACCCAGCTGGACCCACAATTCGTAGACACAGTGGTAATTATAACAAGAAGACAACATTGTGAGTGACAAAAATCCAATTATCTCGTTCAAGAAGATGAGGAAAGTGTATCGAAGGAGCAGGGTACCCCGGGCGAGTTCGGCTGGCCACCATTTCTGCCCCCTTCATCTTGCCTTCTTCAATGGGTGTTTAGATCCCCATAGATCTTCAGGGATGTTTAGATCCTATAATAATTAAAACTATGTCTAATTAAATTTCTCAAATAATCGTCACGTAATCGAACTATAAAAAACATAAAAGTTATCAAAAAATTAGATATATTTCATTGATTCCTATACCAATATGTCAAATTAAATTTTAATTCATTCGTGTGTGTATATAATGAGAAATTTTATTATGATCCTCTCTTTGATTCACACAGCAATATAGATGGAAGGTCATTTTAAAATATCTGCATACATAAGGTTGTTATGTGTTGTTATGGTTCGAGTTTGTGATGAGTGATTGTCAATATATTAATGTCTTAAGTTGAGTTTGAGTATGTGCAACATGTTTTATGGCTTGTGATACGCAGACGTGGAATCCGGAGGCGGTGATCGATGGTGAAGATGAATGTTACGAGAGTTCATGCCGATATACTAGGAGCGTTGAAGGACGAGCGTTATGTCACACCCGGATTTAAGTGCAAATCCAGGGCTATCTCAGATGTGTGCTAGAATCAAGTCTTACACATATAATGACTCATAGTACAGAAATTAATGTCGCATCTTTATTATATAATAGGGGTTGTGTACAAAATAACTAGATAAATCTCTACTACTTATTAAGGCAATAAGGGGTAGGGTGTCATTTCTCATTCCTCATTCCTATTCCCCCCTTTCTGCACCGTCTTTCTGATTCCCCCCTCCCGCAAAGCTCATTCTCATTCCCACGTGCATCCCACGCCTAGCTAAAATTAAATTAAAAAAACACAAATGTGGCCCCAATGGGATTCAAACCCGCGACCCCTCAAACAATATGCTCATAGCTACCACTACACCACATGTGTGTTTATGTCAATATTTGTTACAGTACAAATATCTACTATATCTCTCCCAAAGCCCACCTGCTACCCTTGCACAATGTGTATGTCGGTACCCCCAAACAGGGGTACCCCTACTACTGTATCAAGGCATAGTGCCCACGTGGCTATCTCTTAGTCGCGCAGCAATAATGCCGTGACCGGGGCCAGGCCATGACTCGGCCCAGTCGCGGACCGCTACTCAGGGCCCAGAGCAGCGCCCGACCACGCCACATGGGTGGGTCCAGAGCCGCCGTGTCCAGGAAAGAAGGAATGCTCTAGGACGTCAACAGTAAGTCCGGACCCCCATGGGAGAGCGCCGGACCTCTGGGTATGCAGCCGGGACCCCCAGGGGAGGTCCGGGACCACCACGTGTGCAGGCCGGGTCCTTGGGATGGAGTCCGGACCCCCCTGCATGGGGTCCAGACCGCCCACGGCAGGGTCCCGGAATTCCAAGGCAAGAAATACTTAAGCCCTGGTTAAGGACCAGGCTAGGGTCCGGTGCTGGCACGTGTCCGGATCTCATCCTGTACGCTTCTGCTCCCCGCCCAGGCGGAGACCCGATGCCGCCACGTCGCCCACGACCCGTGATGTAAGCCAGCGGGCGGAGCCTGACGTATGGCCTCTGTGCCGTGGGCCGCACCGCGGGCTACACCGCAAGCTACGCTACCTCAGCATTAAATGCGGATAGGACGCACCGCCTGTCCATCCCGCTGACGGGCGATGTGCCACCTCAGCATTTAATGCGCCCTGTCCACTCCGCTGGCAGGCGATATGCCACCTCAGCATTTAATGAGCCCTCTCTATTCCTCTGGCGGACGGCGACTGGGCCATCCTGCAGGCGGCAAACCTATCCAATCTATTGGCAAGTGGCGTGCCCATACTGTCGCGTGTTCTGCACTCATGATGGCTCGCGCGTTACCAAGGAAGCAGCCGCGAGAAGTCAATATTGTAAGCACTACAGACATTACTGCACTCGGAGATCGCCCGGACGTTGCAGGCGTTAGTTATTCCCTCCATTTTGCCCCTGGGCCCGTGTGTCGAGGCCCAGTGCCCTTGTACGTGCCCCCTTGGTCTAGAAAAGGGAGGGCACATAGCGTAACGGGGGGACACTCACTTAGATCCACACAGGCCAACTTAGATTCTCAGCTCTCAAGCTCTCGCAGCAATACAACACACAATGGAGTAGGGTATTACGCTCCGACGGCCCGAACCACTCTAAATCTTTGTGTTCTTATGTGTTCATCCCCCAATCTCGTAACAGGCAAAACGCTTAGGCCCCTCCTCATCTTAGGATTTAGGGCGGGTGCATTCCGCCACCCGACCGGAGATTTCCTCTCCGACATTTGGCGCACCAGGTAGGGGACTGGCTTTAGGTTTTTGCTTGTTTTCCTGCTCGACACCATGGTCCACATCATCGAGCACCAAGATTTCGTGCCCAAGTACTTCATGCTGGAGGAGGAGGCTGCCTCTTCCACTCTGCGGGCCACCAACCTCCCTGTGCCTGGTGCAGTGGCTGCTGTGCACTCTGCACGGCAGCACACTCCCACGCAAGCATCCAAGGCGTCTAGGGTTGCGCCTGGAGCGCTGTCAGCAGCCAGGGAATTGCTGCGCCACCCTCCTATCTCCACGGCCTCTCCAGGAGCCATGAAGCAGTGGCAGGACGACGTCGACCATCTACTCGGTATGGCGCACTCTGGCTCAACCAGACCCAGGCCTCGGTCATCCCGGTGTCAACATGAGGCGTCGGCATCTGTGCGCTCACCCTCGGTGAGGGCAGCACCGACTAAGGACCTGCAGGTGGAGCTCAACCGCCGGCACGCGGCGGAGGACGCTCCAGTCTCTCTGGAGAGGTCTAATGACCTGCGGGCAGAACTCAACCGTAGGCGTGCGGGCGAGGATGCCCGCGTCTCTCTGGAGAGGGTGCGGGAGCGTCGACAGAACGTCGAGGGTCACAACCTCGACTACGACTTCGCTGCGGTTGCACTGCAGACTCCAACAGGCGCCCGGATCCAGGCGGGTGTCCCATCGGCCGGCGTGGGCTGCGCCGCACTCGCGGACCATCTCTGCGCAGCAACCTGGCCATCCAAGTTCTGGCCACACCTGCCGGAGAAGTACGACGATACGTCCAACCCGTCGGAATTCTTGCAGGTTTACGTCACCGTCATCACGGCGGCAGGTGGAGACACCACCGTGATGGCAACATACTTCCATGTTGCCTTGTCTGGGCCGGGCCGGACTTGGCTCATGAACCTTGCCCCAGGATCAATCTACTCCTAGGAAGAGCTCTGCGCACGGTTCACTGCGAACTTCGCCAGCGCTTACCAACACCATGGCGTGGAGGCGCACCTCCATGCAGTGAGGCAGGAGCCCGAGGAAACCCTCCGGGCCTTCATCTCCCGCTTCACCAAGGTACGAGGCACCATACCTCGTATTTCCGATGCTTCTATCATCACTGCTTTCTGCCAGGGAGTACGTGACGAAAAGATGTTGGAGAAATTAGCCACGCACGACGTGGAGACTGTCACCACACTCTTCGCTCTGGCCGACAAGTGCGCCAGAGCCACCGAGAGCCGTGCGTGGCACTCAGCGCCATAGGCCGGGGCTGCCTAGACGGATGGCTCTGGTGCCGTCGCTCAGGACGGCAAAAAGAAGAAGAAAAAGAACCGCGACCACGAGAAGCCGTCGACTGCCGCTCTGGTCGTAGTAGCTACGGCTGGGGGCCGGAACGAGCGCAAGAAGCGCCCACGGCCGCAGAGGGGTAACAGCGGCTCATGCCCTGTACACCCCAACAGTCGCCACAGCGCCGCGGAGTGTCGCAAGATCATCGAGCTCGCGAAGCGCGTCGGCGAGCGGCGCGAGCAGACCTCCAGGGATGGCTCCCCTCCTCGCCGTCGGCCTAGCAAGGAAAGGGTCGACATCGGCGAGGTGGCCGCGGGAGAACCGGACCTTGGGTATCAGTCACCCGAGGGGGTCCTGAAGGATGTTTTCACCAGAGACTCTGACTCTGGTGACGACAGCTAGACGGGCCACCGGGGGGACCCCGTACTCCCTGGTCTATGGGGTCGAAGCCTGCCTTCCCCCGGAATCCCTTCTGGACTCCCCATGGGTCCAGTCTTCTAATAAGTCTGTGCAGGAGCGGCTGCAGCGCGGGGACATGGACTCTGAAAGGGAATTAGGCTTACACCTAGTCCCTAAATAATTTTGGTGGTTGAATTGCCCAACACAAATATTGGACTAACTAGTTTGCTCTAGTGTATAAGTTATACAGGTGCAAAAGGTTCACACTTAGCCAATAAAATGACCATGTGTTGGGTTCAACAAAAGGGCATAGGAGCAACCAAAGGCTCCTCAGGTCTGGCGCACCGGACTGTCCGGTGTGCCACCGGACAGTGTCCGGTGCACCAGAGGACTTCAGCTCAAACTCGTCGCCCTCGGGAAATTTCCGGAGCCAGCGCACTAAAATTCACCGGACTGTCCGGTGTACACCGGACAGTGTCCGGTGCTCATTTGAGACGCGGCTCAGGAACTCGCCAGTCTCGGGAATTCGCAAAGGCTGCTCCGCTATAATTCATCGGACACGTCCGGTGTACACCGGACTGTCCGGTGCAACCTCGGGGCAACGGCTACTTCGCGCCAACGGTCACCTGCAGGCGCATTTAATGCGCGCCAGAAGCGCGCAGTCGTCAGGCACGCGGGAGCAGGCGCACCGGACACTCTATAGTGCATGTCCGGTGCGCCACCGGACTTCAAGGCGGGCCCAGAGACAGAGCTCCAACGGTTGACCCAACGGCTATTTGGTGACGTGGCTGTCGCACCGGACATGTCCGGTGTGCACCGGACTGTCCGGTGCACCATACGACAGACAGCCTCCACCAACGGTCAAGTTTGGTGGTTGGGGCTATAAATACCCCAACCACCCCACCATTCATGGCATCCAAGTTTTCCAGCTTCCAACCACTATACAAGAGCTAGCATTCATTGCAAAGCACACCAAAAGAGATCAAATCCTCTCCCAACTCCACACAAAGCCCTAGTGACTAGAGAGAGTGATTTGTAGTGTTCATTTGAGCTCTTGCGCTTGGATCGCTTCTTTTTATTTGGCATTCTTTCTTGTGATCAAACACTCACTTGTAATTGAGGCAAGAGACACCAATTGTGTGGTGGTCCTTGCGGGAAGTTTGATTCCCAAGTGATTTGAGAAAGAGAAGCTCACTCGGTCCGAGGGACCGTTTGAGAGAGGGAAGGGTTGAAAGAGACCCGGCCTTTGTGGCCTCCTCAACGGGGAGTAGGTTTGAGAGAACCGAACCTCGGTAAAACACATCCGCGTGTCTCACTTCATCATTCGCTTGCGATTTGTTTTTGCGCCCTCTCTCGCGGACTCTATTATATTTCTAACGCTAACCCGGCTTGTAGTTGTGATTATTTTTGAGATTTTCAGTTTCGCCCTATTCACCCCCCCCCTCTAGGCGACTTTCAATTGGTATCAGAGCCCGGTGCTTCATTAGAGCCTAACCGCTCGAAGTGATGTCGGGAGATCACACCAAGAGGGAAATGGAGACCGGCGACAAGCCCACTACAAGCCAAGGGAGCACTTCATCGGAAGAGTCCCGCACCAAGAGGAGGGAGAAGAAGAAGGGCTCCTCCAAACGGAAGGAGAAAAGATCTTCCTCTTCTCACCACAAAGAGAAGAAGGAAAAATCTTCTTCTCACAAGTCGCATCGGAAAGGCGACAAGCACAAGAGGATGAGGAAGGTGGTCTACTACGAGACCGACACTTCATCAACATCCACCTCTGACTCCGATGCACCGTCCGTAACTTCTAAGCGCCAAGAGCGCAAGAAGTTTAGTAAGATCCCCTTACACTATCCCCGTACATCTAGACATACTCCATTACTTTCCGTTCCATTAGGCAAACCGCCAACTTTTGATGGCGAAGATTATGCTAGGTGGAGTGATTTAATGAAATTTCATCTAACCTCACTCCACAAAAGTATATGGAATGTTGTTGAGTTTGGAGCACAGGTACCTTCTGTAGGGGATGAGGATTATGATACGGACGAAGTGGCCCAAATCGAGCACTTCAACTCCCAAGCCACAACCATACTCCTCGCCTCTTTAAGCAAGGAGGAATACAACAAAGTGCAAGGGTTGAAGAATGCAAAGGAGATTTGGGACCTACTCAAGACCGCGCACGAGGGTGATGAACTCACCAAGATCACCAAGTGGGAAACGATCGAGGGGGAGCTCGGTCGCTTCCGTCTTCGCCAAGGGGAGGAGCCACAAGATATGTACAATCGGCTCAAGACCTTGGTGAACCAAGTGCGCAACCTCGGGAGCAAAAAGTGGGATGATCACGAGGTGGTTAAGGTTATTTTAAGAGCTCTTATTTTCCTTAACCCCACTCAAGTTCAATTAATTCGTGGTAATCCTAGATATCCACTAATGACCCCCGAGGAAGTTATCGGGAATTTTGTGAGCTTTGAATGCATGATTAAGGGCTCAAGGAAGATCAACGAGCTTGACGAACCTTCCACATCCGAGGCGCAACCGGTGGCCTTCAAGGCAACGGAGGAGAAGAAGAAGGAGTCTACACCAAGTAGACAACCAATTGACGCCTCCAAGCTCGACAATGAGGAGATGGCCTTAATCATCAAAAGCTTTCGGCAAATCCTCAAGCAACGGAAGGGGAAGGATTACAAATCCCGTTCCAAGAAGGTTTGCTACAAATGTGGTAAGCCCGGTCACTTTATTGCTAAATGTCCATTATCAAGTGACAGTGACAGGGACAACGACAAGAAGGGCAAAAGAAGAGAAAAGAAGAGGTATCACAAGAAGAAGGGCGGCGATGCCCACGTGTGCCGCGAGTGGAACTCCGACGAAAGCTCCACCGACTCCTCCTCGGACGACGAGGACGCCGCCAACATCGCCGTCACCAAGGGACTCCTCTTCCCCAACGTCGGCCACAAGTGCCTCATGGCAAAGGACGGCAAAAGGAAGAAGGTTAAATCTAAATCCTCCACTAAATATGAATCTTCTAGTGATGATAATGCTAGTGGTGAGGAAGACAATTTGCATAACCTTTTTGCCAACCTTAACATGGAACAAAAAGAAAAATTAAATGAGCTAATTAGTGCTATCCATGAAAAGGATGATCTCTTGGACTCCCAAGAGGATTTCCTAATCAAGGAAAACAAGAAACATGTTAAGGTTAAAAACGCTTATGCTCTAGAGGTAGAAAAATGTGAAAAATTGTCTAGTGAGCTAAGCACTTGCCATGAGACCATTAACAACCTTAGAAATGAAAATGCTAGATTAATTGCTAAGGTTGATTCTCATGTTTGTATTGATTCAATTCCCAATCTTAGAAATGATAATGATGATTTGCCTGCTAAGATTAAGGAATTGAATGAGTCTCTTGCTAGCCTTAGAATAGAAAATGAAAATTTGATTGCTAAGGCTAAAAATTTTGATGTTTGCAATACTATTATTTCCGACCTTAGAACTAAAAATGATATGTTACATGCTAAGGTTGTAGAACTAAAATCTTGCAAACCCTCTACATCTAATGTTGAGCATGTTTCTATTTGTACTAGATGTAGAGATATTGATATCAATGCTATTCATGATCACATGACTTTAATTAAACAACAAAATGATCATATAGCATTATTAGATGCAAAAATTGCCGAGCATAACTTAGAAAATGAAAAGTTTAAATTTGCTAGAAGTATGCTCTATAATGGGAGACGCCCTGGCATCAAGGATGGCATTGGCTACCAAAGGGGAGACAATGTCAAACTTAATGCCCCTCCTAAGAACTTGTCTAACTTTGTTAAGGGCAAGGCTCCCATGCCTCAAGATAACAAGGGTTACATTTTATACCCTGCCAGTTATCCTGAGAGCAAAATTAGGAAAATTCATTCTAGGAAGTCTCACTCTGGCCCTAATCATGCTTTTATGTATAAGGGTGAGACATCTAGTTCTAGGCAACCAACCCGTGCCAAGTTGCCTAGAAAGAAAACTCCTAATGCATCAAATGATCATGCTATTTCATTTAAAACTTTTGATGCTTCTTATGTGCTTACTAGCAAATCCGGCAAGGTAGTTGCCAAATTTGTTGGGGGCAAACACAAGGGATCAAAGACTTGTGTTTGGGTACCCAAAGTTCTTATTTCTAATGCTAAAGGACCCAAAACCGTTTGGGTACCTAAAGTCAAGAACTAAAATTGTTTTGTAGGTTTATGCATCCGAGGGTTCAAGTTGGATACTCGACAGCGGGTGCACAAACCACATGACAGGGGAGAAAAAGATGTTCTCCTCATATGAGAAAAACCAAGATTCCCAACGAGCTATCACATTCGGGGATGGAAATCAAGGTTTGGTCAAAGGATTGGGTAAAATTGCTATATCACCTGACCATACTATTTCCAATGTTTTTCTTGTAGATTCTTTAGATTACAATTTGCTTTCCGTATCCCAATTATGTCAAATGGGCTACAACTGTCTATTTACTGATGTAGGTGTTACTGTCTTTAGAAGAAGTGATGATTCAATAGCATTTAAGGGAGTGTTAGAGGGTCAGCTATACTTGGTAGATTTTGATAGAGCTGAACTCGACACTTGCTTAGTTGCTAAGACTAACTTGGGTTGGCTCTGGCACCGCCGACTAGCCCATGTTGGAATGAAGAATCTTCATAAGCTTCTAAAGGGGGAACACATTTTAGGACTAACCAATGTTCATTTTGAGAAAGACAGGATTTGTAGCGCATGCCAAGCCGGGAAGCAAGTTGGCACTCATCATCCACACAAGAACATCATGACTAGTGACAGGCCACTGGAGCTCCTACACATGGACCTATTCGGCCCGATCGCTTACATAAGCATCGGCGGGAGTAAGTACTGTCTAGTTATTGTGGATGATTATTCTCGCTTCACTTGGGTGTTCTTTTTGCAGGACAAATCTCATACCCAAGAGACCTTAAAGGGATTCTTGAGACGGGCTCAAAATGAGTTCGGCTTAAGGATCAAGAAAATTAGAAGCGACAATGGGACGGAGTTCAAGAACTCTCAAATTGAAGGCTTCCTTGAGGAGGAGGGCATCAAGCATGAGTTCTCTTCTCCCTACACTCCACAACAAAATGGTGTAGTGGAGAGGAAGAATCGAACTCTATTGGACATGGCAAGAACCATGCTTGATGAGTACAATACACCGGATCGGTTTTGGGCCGAAGCGGTCAACACCGCTTGCTACGCCATCAACCGGTTATATCTTCACCGAATCCTCAAGAAGACATCCTATGAACTCCTAACCGGTAAAAAGCCAAATATTTCATATTTTAGAGTTTTTGGTAGCAAATGTTTTATACTTGTTAAAAGAGGTAGAAAATCTAAATTTGCTCCTAAAACTGTAGAAGGCTTTTTACTAGGATATGACTCAAACACAAGGGCATATAGAGTCTTTAACAAGTCCTCAGGACTTGTTGAAGTTTCTTGTGACGTTGTGTTTGATGAGACTAACGGCTCTCAAGTAGAGCATGTTGATCTTGATGAGATAGGTGAAGAACAGGCTCCATGCATAGCGCTAAGGAACATGTCCATTGGGGATGTGTGTCCTAAGGAATCCGAAGAGCCTCCACATGCACAAGATCAACCATCCTCCTCCATGCAAGCATCTCCACCAACTCAAATTGAGGATGAGGCTCAAGATGTTGAACAAGAAGATCAAGAAGATGAGCCACCTCAAAATGACGGTAACGATCAAGAGGAAGATGCAAATGATGAAGACAAGGAGGATGAACAACCAAAGCCGCCACACCCAAGAGTCCACCAAGCAATACAACGAGATCACCCCATCGACACCATCCTCGGCGACATTCATAAGGGGGTAACTACTCGATCTCGTGTTGCACATTTTTGTGAACATTACTCTTTTGTTTCCTCTATTGAGCCACACAGGGTAGAGGAAGCACTTCAAGATTCGGATTGGGTGATGGCGATACAAGAGGAGCTCAACAATTTCACAAGGAATGAGGTATGGAATTTAGTTCCACGTCCTAATCAAAATGTTGTAGGAACCAAGTGGGTCTTCCGCAACAAGCAAGACGAGCATGGTGTGGTGACAAGGAACAAAGCTCGACTCGTGGCCAAGGGGTATTCACAAGTCGAAGGTTTGGATTTTGGTGAAACCTATGCACCCGTAGCTAGGCTTGAGTCAATTCGCATATTATTGGCCTATGCTACTTACCATGGCTTCAAGCTTTATCAAATGGACGTGAAGAGTGCCTTCCTCAATGGACCAATCAAGGAGGAGGTCTATGTTGAGCAACCTCCCGGCTTTGAAGACAGTGAGTACCCTAACCATGTTTATAGGCTCTCTAAGGCGCTTTATGGGCTCAAGCAAGCCCCAAGAGCATGGTATGAATGCCTTAGAGATTACCTTATTGCAAATGGCTTCAAAGTCGGCAAAGCCGATCCTACTTTATTCACCAAAACACTTGATAATGATTTGTTTGTATGCCAAATTTATGTTGATGATATTATATTTGGGTCTACTAACAAATCTACATGTGAAGAATTTAGTAGGATCATGACACAGAAATTCGAGATGTCTATGATGGGGGAGTTGAAGTATTTTCTAGGATTTAAAGTCAAACAACTCCAAGAGGGCACATTCATTTGCCAAACAAAGTATACTCAAGACATTCTAAGCAAGTTTGGAATGAAGGATGCCAAGCCCATCAAGACTCCCATGGGAACAAATGGGCATCTCGACCTCGACACGGGAGGTAAGTCCGTGGATCAAAAGGTATACCGGTCGATGATTGGTTCATTGCTTTATTTATGTGCATCTCGACCGGACATTATGCTTTCCGTATGCATGTGTGCAAGATTCCAAGCCGACCCTAAGGAATCACACCTTACGGCCGTAAAACGAATCTTGAGATATTTGGCTTATACTCCTAAGTTTGGGCTTTGGTACCCTCGGGGATCCACTTTTGATTTGATTGGTTATTCGGATGCCGATTGGGTGGGGTGTAAGATTAATAGGAAGAGCACATCGGGGACTTGCCAGTTCTTGGGAAGATCCTTGGTGTCATGGGCTTCAAAGAAGCAAAATTCGGTCGCTCTTTCTACCTCCGAAGCCGAGTATATTGCCGCAGGCCATTGTTGCGCGCAATTGCTTTGGATGAGGCAAACCCTGCGGGACTACGGTTACAAATTAACCAAAGTTCCTCTTCTATGTGATAATGAGAGTGCAATCCGCATGGCGGATAATCCCGTTGAGCATAGCCGCACTAAACACATAGCCATTCGGTATCATTTTCTTCGGGATCACCAACAAAAGGGGGATATCGAGATTTCATACATTAACACTAAAGATCAATTAGCAGATATCTTTACCAAACCACTTGATGAACAATCTTTTACCAGACTTAGGCATGAGCTTAATATTCTTGATTCTAGGAATTTCTTTTGCTAAACTTGCACACATAGCTCATAAGAATACCTTTGATCATGTCTCTTTTATATGCTATGACTAATGTGTTTTCAAGTGTATTCCAAACCAAGTCATAGGTATATTGAAAGGGAATTGGAGTCTTCGGCGAAGACAAAGGCTTCCACTCCGCTCTACTACTCATCCTTCGCCGTCGCTCCGCATCACTCTCCAACGTTGGTATAATCTTCACTCATTTATTTTATGACCAAAGGAGGAGAAAGTACTTCTAAGGGCTCTAATAATTCTGTTTTTGGCGATTCATGCCAAAGGGGGAGAAAATATGAGTCCAAAGCAAAAGGACCGCACCACCACCCTAATTTTAAAGTCAATCGGATGAAAAATTTCAAAATTGGTATCTCTTTATGCTCTAAAGGGGGAGCAAGGAGTATTTTCAAAATTGATGTCTTAAAACCCTCTTGAACACTAAGAGGAGACCTTTTTGAGGGGGAGTTTTGTTTAGTCAAAGGAAAAGCATTTGGAACAAAGGAAGAAAATTTCAAAACTTGAAAATGCTTTGCAAAATCTTATTCATTTACCTTTGACTATCTTGCAAAAGGACTTTGAAAAGAATTTACAAAAGAGTTTGCAAAAACAAAACTTGTGGTGCAAATATGGTCCAATATGTCAAAAACAAAGAAAACAATCCATGCGCATCATGTAAGTATTTATATTGGCTCAATTCCAAGCAACCTTTGCACTTACATTATGCAAACTAGTTCAATTATGCACTTCTATATTTGCTTTGGTTTGTGTTGGCATCAATCACCAAAAAGGGGGAGATTGAAAGGGAATTAGGCTTACACCTAGTCCCTAAATAATTTTGGTGGTTGAATTGCCCAACACAAATATTGGACTAACTAGTTTGCTCTAGTGTATAAGTTATACAGGTGCAAAAGGTTCACACTTAGCCAATAAAATGACCATGTGTTGGGTTCAACAAAAGGGCATAGGAGCAACCAAAGGCTCCTCAGGTCTGGCGCACCGGACTGTCCGGTGTGCCACCGGACAGTGTCCGGTGCACCAGAGGACTTCAGCTCAAACTCGTCGCCCTCGGGAAATTTCCGGAGCCAGCGCACTAAAATTCACCGGACTGTCCGGTGTACACCGGACAGTGTCCGGTGCTCATTTGAGACGCGGCTCAGGAACTCGCCAGTCTCGGGAATTCGCAAAGGCTGCTCCGCTATAATTCACCGGACACGTCCGGTGTACACCAGACTGTCCGGTGCAACCTCGAGGCAACGGCTACTTCGCGCCAACGGTCACCTGCAGGCGCATTTAATGCGTGCCAGAAGCGCGCAGTCGTCAGGCACGCGGGAGCAGGCGCACCGGACACTCTACAGTGCATGTCCGGTGCGCCACCGGACTTCAAGGCGGGCCCAGAGACAGAGCTCCAACGGTTGACCCAACGGCTATTTGGTGACGTGGCTGTCGCACCGGACATGTCCGGTGTGCACCGGACTGTCCGGTGCACCATACGACAGACAGCCTCCACCAACGGTCAAGTTTGGTGGTTGGGGCTATAAATACCCCAACCACCCCACCATTCATGGCATCCAAGTTTTCCAACTTCCAACCACTATACAAGAGCTAGCATTCATTGCAAAGCACACCAAAAGAGATCAAATCCTCTCCCAACTCCACACAAAGCCCTAGTGACTAGAGAGAGTGATTTGTAGTGTTCATTTGAGCTCTTGCGCTTGGATCGCTTCTTTTTATTTGGCATTCTTTCTTGTGATCAAACACTCACTTGTAATTGAGGCAAGAGACATCAATTGTGTGGTGGTCCTTGCGGGAAGTTTGATTCCCAAGTGATTTGAGAAAGAGAAGCTCACTCGGTCCGAGGGACCGTTTGAGAGAGGGAAGGGTTGAAAGAGACCCGGCCTTTGTGGCCTCCTCAATGGGGAGTAGGTTTGAGAGAACCGAACCTCGGTAAAACACATCCGCGTGTCTCACTTCATCATTCGCTTGCGATTTGTTTTTGCGCCCTCTCTCGCGGACTCTATTATATTTCTAACGCTAACCCGGCTTGTAGTTGTGATTATTTTTGAGATTTTCAGTTTCGCCCTATTCACCCCCCTCTAGGCGACTTTCAGACTCCATTCACGAACACAGATAGCGGGCGGTGATTCGAAGTGCATGTTGCAACCAGGCGCCCAGGCGCTACCGCCAACGGTTCGTACATAAGTAGGGAGCCCCGGGTCAGGACCTAGTCCCACGGCGAGTACCGAACCAAGAAGGGGTCTACAAACTCTCCCCTAGCCGGGAAGGACCCTTCAAGGTGGGGGAAGTATGCCGACCCAGGTGTATCCATCTTGCCGCAACAGAAAGAGAACCTCTTCCCAGCCCCTGAAACATGGAGCATCTCCGTAAGTTCTGCCCAATAGGAGCAAGTCTGAGGGGTTAAGTTTTTCTTCTTTTGTAATTAGGTTGTGCATATGTGTACGCTAGCCCAGTGAGGTCCGCCCTCATAAACCCGGCCTGTTGGTCTGCACCCATGCATGTAAGGTTATAAGGAAAAGAATTACCCCCTCAGATGTGCTTTTATGATAGTCTTATCCTCCTGCTCCATGGTTTTATCCTGTAGCTTCCGGATATTATTTCTTACCTAACCCACTCATACAGTTCCTATCCCTGCTGACATGATGACATCTGAATTGAGTAGCCAGGCTTGCAGTTTAGGACCCCTCTACGAAAGCGGGAGGGCCCGGCAGCCTGGGGGCGGTTCTAGAGAACGGGAGCTCGTTCCATGGGGTGGTCCGAAGCTATGTAGCCACTTAGCCTGGTTCCGTACCCAAAGCCTACACACTCCACCACTCTGTGATGGGTACCCTAGTATTTGGAGCTATAGTCCTGTGGGTCCGGTAACCTAGGGTCCAGTTCTAGAGAATGGACACTTGTCTCCTAGGGTGGTCCGAAGCTGTGTAGCCGCTTAGCCTGGTCCCATACCGTAAGCCTGCACGCTCTACCACTCTACGACGGATGTCCTAGCATTTAGAACCGCGGTCTGGGGGGTCCGAACACACAACTTGGCTTCCCAGACTAAATCCTGCAAGTCCCGTGCATGTATCAAAGGATGGCTAGTATCAGACGATGGGCCCTATGGGTGTGCTACTAACGCTCCCTAGCCAAAGCTGTGTACAGGTCCAGGTCCCAGTCGAGGCTGCCTCCTGGGGCCCGTTGCCAACTCTTTTAGGTATGCTGGTATCCAGCCTCGACACGTCGAGCCTACATCCTAGGGGGGCTAGGTACCAGGGAGGAGTCAGCAACGCCACACACAACAAAGACAAATAGTATGCAGATAAGTGCTAATACTGCTCGATAAGTAGTACTCAAAAGTACCTTACAAAAATAAAGTTATTACATCCGCCTTCAAGCGGGGCCCTAGCCTCATTTCTACAGGTATGAGCTACTCGACATCAGTAGGGTTGCGCTGGAAGCGTGTGACCACCGTCTCCACGACATCTTGTACGGCCTCCCGACCGGCGTCTTCAATAGTCGGGCCAGCGGTCACCTTTGGAGGTGGCACCAAAGCCATCAAAGCCAAAGAGATGGAGCCGCAGCTCAGCTCGCTTCCCACCCATGGCGGTGTACCATGAGGCGCTGGTGAGGCTCACGCGAAAGATGGAGCCATAGCTCAACTCGCTTTCCACCTCCGCAAGGCTGATGAACATCCTTGAAACCGAATGCTGGAGGAAGAAGCATCGCCCCCACAGACATCTTGTAGAGGTAGGCGATGATGGCCGCCTGAAGGATGAAGCGGGGCGTGAAATGCTAAGGCTGGAGGCCGAGCTCCTCCAGCAGTAGCACGAAGAAAGACGAGATCGGCAGCGCCAACCCGCTGGGGAGGTTGGAAATGATGAGCACGAACTCTCCGGCGGCGAGATCGCTGTAAGGAGAGGCGCCGACACGGATCCACCTGGCGAGCGCCGACGCATCCCATCCGAGCAGGTTGCACACCAAGTCGAATGCCACCTCGGACTGGAAGCACTCGGGAGAGTCTAACAAGGCCATGGCGGCTACGGCGACAGAAGAGCGCGGGGAACTCGAGGGCGAAAGGGCACTGCGAGTGATGAGAATGGCTACCACGCTCGGAGGAATCCCTTTTTAAAGAAAGATTCCCCCACTGACGCCCCGAGACACCGCAGAAGATCTCGCCCGACGCACGCCAGGGTGATTCAGCCTCTGGCACGGGGGCCCGGACCCACGAGTCATCCTCCTTGGGCGTTGGTCTCCGTGTGCGAAGAAGGCGAACCGCCACGCGAGGAGCGAACCGCCGCGCCTCTTCATCTCCACCGAAAGCATCGGGCCAGCCTCTGGCACGGGGCCTGGGCCCACGAGTCATCCTCCTTGGGCGTCGGTCTCCGTGTGCGAAGAAGGCGAACCACCACGCGAGGAGCGAACCGCCGCGCCTCTTCATCTCCACCGAAAGTGGCGGACTAGTCTCTAACGCGAGGGCCCGGGCCCACGGGTCAGCCTCCTTAGGCGTTGGTTCCTGGGTGCAGAGAAGTCGAAACGCCGCACGCGCCAATACTGCGCCCCCTCAGGGCTGCCGCAAAGGACAAAAAAGGTGAACTTTCAAAACCAATGCAGCGGTATCGAGGCACCCCGTGCATGGCCCAGCAAAACCATCAAGTGCGGAGACCACGGGTCAGTCAGCCGTGGGGACATGTGTGGCAGTTGGCGTGACCAAAGGCGGACTGGCAGTGAAGAAAGTCGCCTAGAGGGGGGGTGAATAGGGCGAAACTGAAATTTATAAAGTTAATCACAACTACAAGCCGGGTTAGCGTTAGAAATAAAATCGAGTCCGAGAGAGAGGGTGAAAACAAATCGTAAGCAAATAAGGAATGAGACACAAGGATTTGTTTTACCGAGGTTCGGTTCTTGCAAACCTACTCCCCGTTGAGGTGGTCACAAAGACCGAGTCTCTTTCAACCCTTTCCCTCTCTCAAACGGTCACTTAGACCGAGTGAGCTTCTTTTCTCAATCACACGGGACACAAAGTCCCCGCAAGGACCACCACACAATTGGTGTCTCTTGCTTCGGTTACAAGTGAGTAATTCACAAGAAAGAATGAGAAATAAAAGAAGCAATCCAAGCGCAAGAGCTCAAATGAACACAACAAATCTCTCTCTCTAATCACTAAAGCTTTGTGTGGAGTTAGGAGAGAATTTGATCTCTTTGGTGTGTCTTGTATTGAATGTTATAGCTCTTGTAAGGTGTAGAAGTGTAGAAACTTGGATGCCATTGAATGTGGGGTGGTTGGGGTATTTATAGCCCCAACCACCAAAATGTGGCCGTTGGAAGTCTGCTGTCGCATGGCGCACCGGACAGTCCGGTGCGCCACCGGACACTGTCCGGTGCGCCAGCCACGTCAGCCAGCCGTTGGGGTTCGACCATTGGAGCTCTGACTTGTGGGGCCTCTGGGCTGTCCGGTGGTGCATCGGACAGGTCCTGTAGACTGTCCGGTGTGCCAACTGCGCGTGCTCTGACCTCTGCGCGCGTAGGCGCGCATTAAATGCGTTGCAGTCGACCGTTGCGCTTGAAGTAGCCGTTGCTCCGCTGGCACACCGGACAGTCCGGTACGCCACCGGACACTGTCCGGTGCCTCACCGGACGGTCCGGTGAATTATAGCTGAGCGCCCTCTGATTTTCCCGAAGGTGGGGAGTTCAGCGTCGAGTTCCCTGGTGCACCGGACACTGTCCGGTGGTGCACCGGACACTGCCCGGTGGCACACCGGACAGTCCGGTGCGCCAGACCAGGGTGCCTTTGGGAATTCTTAAGCTCTCTTTGTTTGAACCCTTTCTTGGTCTTTTTATTGGTCTATTGTAAACCTTTGGCACCTGTAAAACTTATAATCTAGAGCAAACTAGTTAGTCTAAATATTTGTGTTGGGCAATTCAACCACCAAAATCTATTTAGGAAAAGGTGTAAGCCTATTTCCCTTTCAAGTGATTACGTCAGCAAGCGCACGGAGGCAGCCCCCCAATCGCCGATCATGCTTTGGCCCCACCTGCAGGCTCGCATCCTCCCCTGAGGTGGGCCCGGGGGCTACTGTCGGTACCCCGAACAGGGGTACCCCTACTACTGTATCAAGGCGTAGTGCCCACGTGGCTATCTCTTAGCCGCGCAGCAATAATGCCGCGATCGGGGCCAGGCCACGACTCGCCCCAGTCGCGGACCGCTACTCAGGGCCCACAGCAGCGCCCGACCGCGCCACATGGGTGGGTCCGGAGCTGCCACGTGTCCAGGAAATAAGGAATGCTCCAGGACGTCAACAGTAAGTCTGGACCCCCATGGGAGAGCGCAGAACCTCTGGGTATGCAGCTGGGACCCCCAGGGGAGGTCCGGGACCACCACGTGTGCAGGCCGGGTTCTTGGGATGGATTCTGGACCCCCTTGTGTGGTGTCCGGACCGCCCACGGCAGGGTCCCGGAATTCCAAGGCAAAAAATACTTAAGCCCTTGTTAAGGACCAGGCTAGGGTCCGGTGCTGGCACGTGTCCGGATCCCATCCTGTACGCTTCTGCTCCTCGCCCAGGCGGAGACCCGATGCCGCCACGTGGCCTACGGCCCGTGACGTAAGCCAGCGGGTGGAGCCTGACGTATGGCCTTTGCGCCGCGGGCCACATCGTGGGCTACGCCGCAAGCTATGCTACCTCAGCATTAAATGCGGATAGGATGCACCGCCTGTCCATCCCGCTGACAGGCGATGTGCCGCCTCAGCATTTAATGTGCCCTGTCCACTCCACTGGTAGGCGATGTGCCGCCTCGGCATTTAATGAGCCCTCTCTATTCCTCTGGCGGACAGCGACCGGGCCATCCTGCAGGCGGCGAACCTGTCCAATCTATTGGCAAGTGCTGTGCCCATACTGCCGCGTGTTCTACACTCATGATGGCTCGCGCGTTACCGAGGAAGCAGCCACGAGAAGTCAATATTGTAAGCACGGACATTACTGCACTCGGAGATCGCCCGGACGTTGCAGGCGTTAGTTATTTCCCTCCATTTTGCCCCTGGACCCGCATGTCGGGGCCCAGTGCCCTTGTACGTGCCCCCTTGGTCTATAAAAGGGAGGGCACACAGCGTAACGGGGGGACACTCACTTAGATCCACATAGGCCAACTTAGATTCTTAGCTCTCAAACTCTCACAGCAATACAACACACAGTGGAGTAGGGTATTACGCTCCAACGACCCGAACCACTCTAAATCTTTGTGTTCTTGTGTGTTCATCCCCCAATCTCGTAACAGGCAAAACGCTTAGGCCCCTCCTCATCTTAGGATTTAGGGCGTGTGCATTCCGCCACCCGGCCGGAGATTTCCTCTCCGACAGTGTAGTAGTAGATAATTATCAACGAGATTCCTGAATTATATTTTTGGATGGAGGGAGTAGTATTTAAAGAAGAGCCTTGCATGCAATTTCTTTTGTTTGAATAATGTTTTCAAATTAAATTCCTTTTTTATATGTGTGACATTTATTCTTCATAATATTTTTTTCATGGATCTGACTTGTAGTCATTTTCATAAACCAACGCCAAAGATGAATCCATGTTTCTTACTTGGAAACCCCGAACAAACATCACTGGCAGGAGGCGCTCGCGTTGGCGTCGCTCATCGACGACGAGAAGAAGCTTAGCGACTGCCAGTTCGACCTCTGAAAGCAGTCCTACATGGCCGCATGTGGCGCTGTGTTCAGCAAGCTCCGGCGCAGCCGCCGCTTGGACACGGTCTAGAGCGGCTGCACCGCACTGTCTATCTTCAAACAGGGGGACCTCATGGTCGTCGCTAACGCCGGCAACTCTCGGGTTGTTCTGGGCATTGTATCCGACGACGGCGCCGTTACGCCGTCTAGCTCAGCATCCACCTGAAGCTCAACCTGCCACGTAAATCGCTATTGACCAGCCATGAATTCTTGTGCGCTGGGACGACGACCGTTGCTAACGTTGCGTGAGTATCCTCGAACAAGATGTATGTAGAGGAGTAGCACATCCGGTGGTGCAACAGCTAGATGTACTACCTCGCTGATGAGCCCGGGGTGCACTTCGTTTGGCAGCCCAGCCAAGAGTCATCGGTACTCGCCATGTCGTGCGCGTTCGACGACTACTATATCAAGGACTGTGGCGTCATCTTGGCGCTAGAAGTGACGCAGAGGAGGACCGACAATAATGATAACTCGCCATCGTCGGCGTAGCTTTTGTGCCGGCCTGCCTTTAATTCTTTTCGCAAACACATACACTTGCCTTTTTTGTTTAAGCAAGCGTGTATGATGGTGCGTACCTGATGACTGACAATGTACGAGGGAACTTGTACCGGCAGGTGTGGCACGTGCTCTTCAATGATGAGACCATACAAATCGTGGCATATATCAAAGTCTGCATGATACTAATGGTTGCAATGTAGTAGTGAAACAACTAAATTAAAATAACAAAATTTATGTATGACCAGGATTACAAATGGATTATGAAACATTTTCTTATAACAATATAAGACATATTATATATATAAGTTATCGTGTTATTATATGTTCCCGTTGCAACGCACGGGCACTCACCTAGTATATCATATGATGACAACGATCCTCTGCAACCATTGTTAACTGGGAGATGACGACCTAGACCTATCCAAATTCATCATAACATCTTTCATTCTCCTCATCTTGTGGTACCTATTCTTGATCTGATGTGATTATAGCAAGGATGAGCTCACATACGTTCATCGCTTAGAAAGTGTGGGAAAGTGTGACTAGCTATAGTGTATGACACGAATAGACGCAAGGACATAGCAATGCGGATCACGTTGCCATCACAATTGAGGACTGACATGATAGATCTCCAAGACGTTAGTGATACGTATGGAATATGCTACCTGTGGTGTTTTGATGATTGAGCCTCAAACCCACCTTGCAATAGTTTAACGGTTTGGCCTAAAAAATGGAGGTGTGGTTCCATCACGGAGGTTACCTCAAGACAAAGCATATCCTTGAAGGAAGTGTCGTCGTCAGATCATCAAATAGGGAGTTGGACTATTATGCCCCTGGTTAAGTAGTTTAGCTCTAAAACATCAAATATGCTTTGCTAGGTTGCTCATTTCTAGTGATAGAATCTAAACTTATGTTCTCCCATGATCGACATAATTGGAGAAGTTGGAGTGTGGATTGCCTTTCTCTTCAGAGTGTTTGAATGCACTAAAGTTAATAGTTAACTGCTAAAATTAACTAAAGAAATTCAAAAATCTAGCTAATAGTTCAGCTATTAGTTGCTTTTAGCAAATTAGTTAATAGTTACCTAACTATTTGTTAGCTAGTTAATTTCACTAGCATTTTTAGTGAAAAATACTTATTAGCTCTAGTGCATTCGAACACCGTCTCCTTATAGCACTATAAGACCATGCCCAGTAGTTCATCTTTATGATCACCAAAAACATTGTTTTGTACTGTAGACTACAATGTTTGCAAATTGGAGTTTAAACATGGATATGAGGATGAGTAAATTGATGGAGATAGCCTAAGTTAACTAATCTGGGTAGCAGTAGCAATATTATCAATGTCAAAATTGATGGACATCATCTATGTCCGATTACCTTCGTGCCACATATTCCAAATTGTGTAAGAAAAAAACAACACATATGAATCACATATACTACATAGTACCTACATTTATAAATATATGAAATCGTTGATTTTTTTGTAAATGTTGATCACTCGTCTTATTCAAAATATTTATTAAAAAATATAAAATTTTAAATCAAACACAAACTAGCTTAAGCGATAAAATAAATAAAAAATAATAACCCATTATTATTTTCTGAATAAGATGAGTGGTCAAAGTTTTTCTAAAAAGATCAATGGTGTTATATATTATGAACGGAGGAAGTACCAAATTAACAACACATATACATATCAAGTTTCCAGCTACGCAAGATATAACTTATTTAATGTGTCATACATCTACTGTGAAACGTATTTCAGATGACGTATAGTGCAAACACACTCAAGTGTGAAACATCTACTTCAGCAAAAAGAAAGAATCAGAAAGGCCTTCTTTTGTCTCAAAAATAGGATGACGGTTCAAATAGAGGCCCATCTGAAGATGTTATCAACTGTTTTAGGGGATGGCGACTCAAATAGAGGCCCAGGTCAAGAAAGCCCATGTCTTGCTCTATACAATGTCTGGGAGGCAGTAGCATCAGGCTCTAAAGGCGGCAGCGACAGTGAATCGATTTTTACGAAAACCCGAAGTAAGAAACCAACACCGAATTGGGTGGTTTTCAATTTCGAGTACACCAACCAGTTTATGATATCTCCAAAACCGAAGTATTTTACACTGAAATACCGAACCGAATTTACCAAAAAAAAAATATCATGTCCTAGGGGTAATTGGTTTCCTGACTACAAATTTAATCTGTGTTACATCAAATATTTGAATATCAAGTATGAGTATTAGATATAGACTTAAATATGTTTAATAAATTTGTCTAGTCTTTTAGTTTTTATCTGTATAATTTGTTTTATAATTGTACTATATTTAATGCTCACAATTATCATTTAAACATTCAATGTGAAAAAGACTAAACTTTAGTTGAGTGGAACTAAACACCCCTTAGGGCAATCACAATCCAGAAACCACTAAGTAATATTCATAGTTATCACATCATAAAAAATTACTTATAGAAACTATAAGTTCCAACGCTAATTTATTTATTGTGGTGACGTAATAAATGTGGACGCGACGATGCAGCTAGTGAGGCACGACCTGGAAAGAGTGTGGCATGTGGGCTCTACAGACAGAGACTAGGAGCTCGTCCTCAAAGTCAAAATGGTGGTTTCTTGTGTCTTACGTTGCACGTGTAGATCTGACTTCTCATACAAAAAAATAATTTCTCACTATTTGTCATTAAATTTTTTGTCATGTCATCAAATTGTTTATGTGGCGCTAAATTAATGCTATAGAAACTAGATGACGTGGATAGTTGGGACTGCCTTTAGACTGTCTCAAGTAGATACTATATCTTCTCACATATTTTAAACTTTACTCCACAAACAGTACAATCTACGGGATTAGAAATCTCTTATTTTATACTGTCCTGCGGAGAGCCTTAGAGCATAGAGATCACTCATGCTGAGAATTCCACGTGCCTTTGCGACACCTTTCCAAAAATTTCAGAGCGGATTTGGCGCCCAGTGCCCTCCATATCTAGACAGTTGCGATATGATCGCCATCTATCGTTTAAATGGAAGTTGGGTTCACGGCGCTATGTGGAAATTTATTTACAGCACAACTGTTACAGTTTTGCACCGATGTGGTTCATGATGGAATGGGAAGGAGCTTGCGTCTTGTTTACACAGAAACTTCCTTCCTTATTATAGCATATTCTTCAAACATTCCCAAATTAATCCATCATTCCAATTTAGTAGGAGAATGAACTTTAACTAGCAAAGAAAATGGAATACGTACTTTGTGCGCAACTGTAAAATCATGCTAGGAGCATATTACAAGGGGAAGGATCTGCAACTCAACTGTTCCTGCGATGTAGCTATGCTCGGAGATGTTGGCAGCTCATTGGGATGATCCCCACGACGGTTGCATGCAAAGACATGTTCCAAAGAGAAATGGGCCTCATTTGTTACAGAATGAGGGGCCCGCTGGTAGACCAAATCAAATTCTGGCTCCAACAATTGTAAAACATGAATACACCATAAGTCATCGAACTACGAAGTATATATAAAGGTTCTACTTCACCGTTGGAACTTGGGTTTTTTTTGAAGGATCAGGAGGGGAAAGCCCCTACTGTGAATTTTATTAGAAAGCGAAAAATAGGAATTAGAACCTGGTACTTTTACAAATAATAGAAAGTAAAGAGGGAGAAAATAAAAGGAAAGCTATTCCTATAGTTGCCACAAGCTTAGCCAGTTCGGTATTGAGATGTCAAATTTTCCCCGTGCTCTGTGAATGATTAGCCGCAACTCTCTACTAAAATCCTGAGTACATCGGAGCACGGAGGGATCTTTGTTTGAAAATAACCACTCATTTCGGCTTTTCCAGATGCTCCAAGTCATAAGAATAATGATCTCCATAGAGAAAGGGACGTTGAGCTGATGTATGAGGTTCGCTGATGCCTCTTCAGGATTAGAATTTCTGGGCGGGATAATGCCAATTGAGTCCCAGCATGCTTTTGCAAAGTTGCATCTAAGGAAAAGGTGATAAAGGGTTTCCTCCCTTTGCCAAATGCAGTTCTCGCAGGCGTAGGAATCAAGCTCCATGTTTCTCCTTCTCAACATATTCCTGGTGTTAAGCCTGTTTTTGAGCCACAGCCAGTAGAAGACTCTATGCTTAGGCTGACAATGGCATTTCCAAACAAGCCTGTAAATGGGGTGAGTCTGCATCTGGCCCATAAAAGATCTGTAAGCTTTTTGGGGCAAGAACTTGTCCGACCCCCAAATGTACTTCCATCGGTCGTGAGTACTATTGAGAACAATTTGCTCCCAGGCCCCTTTGAGCACCAGAAATTGATCAAACGCTTGAACAGAGACAGGCAAATGAAAAAGCTCATGGAACTGCTCATAGTTCTTGGCCTCATTGATAGTCATTTTTGGGTTTTTGGCAAAGGAGAAAAGTTCCGGGAAAATATGTCTCGGAATGCCCTAACTCCACTGATCATCCCAGAACGAAATTGAGCTGCCATTGCCAATAATGGGGACAGCCAGCCCTTTGAAGTTTGGTAGAAGCTTCACAATGCTCCTCCACCAGAAAGACCCAACTCTTCTATTGCCAGGGAGACCACTTGAAAGATAGTAATTGTTCCAAATCAGATGGACCCAGGGTAAGTCGCAGTGGTTGAAAAATTTGTGCAAAAATTTTATTAGAAGAGCCTCGTTTTGAGCTTCTAAGCGAAGGACTCCCAGCCCACCATTCACTTTCCTCTGAGTGACCGACTTCCAAGCAATCAAGGGTGGCTTCCTGGAGTTGATGTCATTCCCTCTCCACAGACAGTGCCTTCTGAAATTGTCAATTTCCTTAATGATGCTTTTAGGAATCCTGAGAGTGCACATGAAGAACATTGGAAGGGCTGAGAAGACTGAGTTTACCAATTCCAAGCGCCCAGCCTGGGAAAAAAGTTTGAAGAACAAGACAGCCTCCTCTGAACCCTTTGAATAAGAGGTAGGTAGTGCTCCTTCCTAGGCCTCGCCAGCCCCAAAGGCAAGCCAAGATAGGTGAATGGCATCTCACCAATCTGACAGTTGAAAGTACGGGCTAAGATCACCATTTTATCCGGAGGCACGTTAATAGGGAACATATTTGATTTGTTGTAGTTAACCTTCAGGCCAGTAGAAGAGGCAAAAGAGTTAAGGATTGCCTTGAGGAAAAAAAGTTGCTTAGGGCATGCCTCCAAAATCATGAGGGTGTCATCTGCATATTGAATGATCGGAAAGTCCTGCTCACCAATATCTGGCAAAGGAAGCTTGAGAAGATTCTGCATCCTTGCTTTATTAATGATGCTCTGAAGAAGATCAGCTGCCAGGACAAACAACAGGGGTGAAAGAGGATCGCCCTGCCTTACCCCTCTCCTGCACTGAAAGGGCTTACCAGGAACTCCATTAAGTAACACCGAGGAAGTGCCGGATTGAAGAATGCTCCGAATCCAGTTGACCCACTTATGGCTGAAACCTTTGTGTATCAGAACCTGGATAATCAATTCATGCTCAATCATGTCAAAGGCTTTCTCGAAATCGAGTTTTAGCACAATGAACTCTTTTTTTGAGGAGTGGCACAGGTGAATATATTCCAAGGCCCAAGCCAGGCAATCTTGAATGGACCTTCCTTTGATGAAACCATACTGATTCCTGTGAATTAAATGGGGCATGAGAGGTTGCAGTCGGTTTGCCAGCAGCTTCGTTAAGATTTTCATACTATTGTTTAGAAGAGAAATAGGCCTGTAATCCCCCACCTTCATAGGACTCTCTATCTTTGGAATCAAAACAATGAATGACCCGTTGATACTTCTGAGGCAAACCTGTTCATGGAAGAATTTATCACACAGATCATAGAAGTCCGGGGCAATGACGTGCCAGCACTTTCTGATGAAGTTTGTATTGAAACCATCCGGCCCTGGTGACTTGTCTGAAGGTAAGAGGTTAATGATGCTATCAATTTCCAGCTTAGAAAACGGTTGATCAAGCCCCTGCAGTTGCCCATTGTAAGTTAAGAGCTCAGAGAGGTCAAATCCAATATCCGAAAAATCAGATGACCCAAGTCTGCATTTGAAGGTATCCCAGAGAAGAGCAGACTTATGTTCATGCTCAATGAACATGTTCCCATTATCATCATACAAAGTAAGGATTGAATTTTTCCTGTGCTTAATAGTGGCATGGGCGTGAAAGAAGCGAGAGCAAATATCTCCATCAGTAACCCACCGAATAGCCGCACGCTGCTTCCAATAAATTTTTTGAATATTAAGCAACTCAGCCACCTTTTGTTGCAGAATTTCCCTGAAATTCCACTCTTCAACAGAGAGATCCCTGTGCTCTTCCATGATGTCAATAAGCTCAATAAGCAACTTGATGTTCGTCACTGTTAAATCGATTTTCGGCAGCGATCTCTGCCAATCTTTCAGGACCTTCCTAACAAAAGGGTTGCCGTTGGAACTTGGGTTGCCGTTGGGCTCCGTTTTTGTGACAAGGAGGCTGCCAACTGGCAAAGAATTTCCTTTTTCCATTTTTACTCTCCAACTTTAGGATGTGGAGGTTGTCTACAATCACGTACAGTCAAGTAGGACAGCTATTCTGAAAACGCATTGCTAGCACTCCCCTAATTACCGTACCGTACGAACAGCTGGGTAACAATTTCAAGAGTAGCTTTTGCGATCTGTGTCAAGAAAAATTTGCGAACCAGTTTTCAGACGCGGGATCATCAGGGCCAGTAAATGAAGAAAAAACGCAGAGAAGGGGGCTGTTGTGCACACAACAACAAGAGACTGAAGCATGCATGTGCCGCCGTAATAGCGCGCGTCTACGTACGAACTTCCGAAGCACGTGCCGCTGTCTCAACCAAGGCACTCCTGTCCTGAGTTGACTGGGTACATCGGTAATTTTTTCGTCGTGTTTCAGTTGCATATAGGGAAGTGGTCAGTTCCACGTATTAGTGTCAGTTACTTCCTGTTACATTAGACTCTGTATCCGTAAACTGCTGTATCAGTGTCAGCTTGCAGTCTGCCTGGGAAATGGAAACAATCAACACTAGTAAACTGAACTGCGTTCGATGATTTCTTTGTTGGAGGTTCTTCAAGAACCCATGTGGGTCTGTTCCACTTTCCACGGTTCGTTGTTCAAAGCTGCACAGACAGACCAGTAGTTCATCGAGGAGGCGCTGAGACTTTTAACCATGTTTACATCTATCTGTTTGCTAGCTAGTAGGTGGTGCTGGTGCCACAGCTGTCCATATCGCGTCTGAAAGACAATCACTGCGACGGTGGTGGCGGTACGGTTGTTTGTTGGGTGCAGTAGTTTCTGGCAGTACAGCACTGTACTATCAAGTACTGGTGCTTGCTGGCCTGCAGGGTAACGTTCTGTGGAAGTTACTATATACATACCGTGGACAGCGAAGGCTGTCGTTCGTGATGTGCAGATCCCATCACTGAAAACCTTTGCAATGTCGTCGTGCGACCGAACCGGAGCGGGTGTATATGGTAGCACTATGTTTCTGCCATAAACTGGTAGGTAGTACGCGCGTGCATGGTTTGCTCAAACTGCACCGATCACGATCAGGCAAGCAAGGTAGCACGTCGTACTGGCTCGCTGTCGTTGGCGCACGGTACCAGATGCCCGCACCAAACCCGGCCAACTACGTTACCTACGTAACATGGGAAGCTAGTGACCAACGCCCCAAATTCAGAGATGGAATCATCGTCATGTAGTGAGCTCCTGCCAGACGAACAGCAGGGTATAAACTCGTTCAAAAACGAAGAACATACATAGTTACACATCCACCACAACTTGATGAATGAAGCCGCCTCTGCTGATCAGACGGCAGCAAAACCAGACGTCGTCCTGGCCGATCGCCAGTTCAAGCCATAGACTCACTCACTAACGTAGACTGCATGTACATGCAAACAACATCGACAGGAAACAAAAGTAAAGCAACGACGACACTCACCACTCATATATGAAACATAAGCACAACCCGTTACTAAACATATATAGCACTCCGATCGCTGATGGTTCCTCCGTCGTCCCAGCGTCATGCACTCGATGGCGGCGTGTCAGTTGGGCTTGAGGTCCTGGAACAGGCGGTCCCACCTGACCATCTCGCTGCCGCTCCCGCCCTCCACGTCGTCGCCAACCGCGTGCACGGCCGCGGCGGCCCTCCCACCGACGATGGAGGAGGCCCTGGGCGGGGTGCCCTTGGGCTCCGACCTGGCCCGCCGCAGCGCCTTGCCGCCGCGGCGCTGCTGGCTGTGCTTCGAGACACAGACGCCGCCGACGCATGGTGGGCTGCGGCCGTCACCGGAGTGCTGCTGCGGCGGCGGCTGGGTCGTCGGGGGGACCAGCACGAGCGCCGTGGACGAGCAGTCGCCCTCGCGGCGCACCAGCGAGCGCACGTACCTGGCGACGCGGCCGAGGAGGATGCGGGCCAGCGCCGCCGCGGGGCGGGCTCCCGCGCGGCCGCGGCTCCGGCGGTCGCGCCAGGCGAGCTTCAGGATCTCCAGGCGGTGCTTGGCGACCGAGATGCCCATGCTGTGCAGGAACTCGTGGTCCAAGAAGGCCACGTCGTCGGCCTCCAGCTCGTTGCGCGCGAACACCAGCGCGTACTCGTACACCAGCGCCGGCTCCAGCCGCGCTCCCGACAGCCACGCGTGCCAGTCCATGCCCGCCCGCCGTTCGCTTCGCTTGCCTCTGCCTCTGCCTCTGCCTCTGCCTCTGCCGCGCGCGCTCGATCTGACGATCTGCAAGGCGCTGGCCGTCGTGCTACTAGGAGCTGGAGTTTATACCCAAAAGTCTTGGTTTCGGGGTGATGTGGTGTAATAATTAAATTGTACGTTTGCATGTCGCGTCTGATATATTGATGGACATCATGGGGGCAATCCGGACCGTCCGTTTCTCCAACCCGAGGAGGAGTGGCACCGCACGGGCACAGTTGGTGCCTGTGACTTTTGTCACGTACTCCACTTTGCGTTACCTCCACGGCCACGAGCTAGTGCTGCATCCTACTCCTGTCACGTTATGCATATTGCCAGCTGTTGGAACCAAAAAAGAGTGGGCGGACGGTCCGGCCCTGAGGCCGGACGGTCCGCGGTCCGGACAGTCCGCGCCTGTGGGCCGGACGGTCCGCGCGTGCGCAAAACAGATTAGGGTTCCGAGTTTTGTGCTACGGTTGTTAGCTAGATTCGCGGAATTAGCTCGGAATCAGTTGTGTAAAGGGTCCAGCCCCCCTCCTCTATAAATAGAGAGGTCTACGGCCGATTTGTAATCATCAACAATCGAATCAATACAACTTCTATTTCGCATTTTATCCTAGGAGTAGTTCTAGTCTAGTTTAGGTTTAGTCTTCCAATCCCCAAATTCTTCGTCTCTCTTCGGCTCTACATCGATTAGAGGAGTCTAGGTCGGCCAGCCCGAGCCTAGACACAACCTAGGATCTCTACTCCCCGACGGGGTCCCTCCCGGGAGCGAGATCCAGGCGCCGTCGGCGATCTTCCGCCGTCCCTGCGTACGCGCGGACCGTCCGGCCCCAGGGCGCGGACCGTCCGGCCGTCAGGCAGGAACCCTAGCCGCGCATCAGGCCGCGGACCGTCCGGCCCCAGGCCGCGGACCGTCCGGCCCCAGGCCGCGGACAGTCCGCCCTTGCGCAGAGAGCACTACCGCGCCTCGCATCAGGCCGCGGACCGTCCGGCCCCTGCGCGCGGACCGTCCGCCCCTGTGCAGAGGGCACCGCCACGGTTCTTGTTGAGTGTTTGGCGCTCCAAAAAGGCGTCAACATACTTTTTGGCGACTCCGCTGGGGACAACACATCTAAGCTCATCAGATCGGCCCTCAATGGCCGGTTCAAAGGATAGCTCTGATATTTCTCTAAACAACATCATAGAGCCGACTTGGGAAACCTTGCCGGCTGACGAGCAGCTCCAGTTCGAGGAGCACAAGGAGCGGATGATCCAGGAGGCGAAAGCAAAGTTCTTGGCCAACTTCAAAGTGGACAGGAACAACAAGGTCGTCCGACATCGGGCGACGGATCCGGCTTCGCTCCAACCCACGCCAGATATCCCCAATGTAAGTAATACCAACGATCTGCAATCTCTTAGAAATTATGTAGAAGATCAGCGTGAACAAATGCAGAACATCATAGGGGGTATGCAAAGCGATCTTAAGAGACTAGTACATGCATTCGATAAGTCTAGTACCGCAAATTTTCCTTCGCACGAGGTTGAGTTAGGAGATAACGCGCATAATACATCGGCTACAGGTTGTCACGACCAGTCACAACCCCTTTATGGGATGCCGATGGACACATACCCTAAGCAACCGCAAATCGGCAGCAAACCAGCCGATCTGCACATGCCCGGACCGTCCGCACGTGAGCGCGGACCGTCCGGGCCAACAGCAGTCGGGCCTATTTTTAATGAGTTACCTAGATATGCGCCCGAGCCACCACATATGACACAGAACCTAAACTACCCAGCCGGACGGTCCGCATACAATGACGGACGGTCCGCATATGACCACGGACGGTCCGGGTACGTATCCGGACAGTCCGCGCATAAGTCTTTTGAGGAGGATTATTACATGAATCCTCGCCCGTCCCAGCAACACTTCCCATCACACTATGCAATGCACCAGCCCACTAATTCAGGATCCAAAGCCCAGGAAAGCTTTTCGGCCCCACCTGGAAGGCCGGAAAGAAACGATCAAACGTATGAGCCATATAGAGCAAATGGAAATGCACCACGTAACTCAAACCAATGGGGGGAAAGACAACATGCTAATATCCAGCCAACCCCACCTATGTTTGACCAGAGAGCCGGTGGTCTCGCACCGGCAGCCATTGATATAGTAAGGGAAGAAATAGCCGGGGCGTTCCGAGATAAGCTCGGAGTAAGCATGGTCCCTGGGGGGCAATCATATCGGAAACCTTATGACAGCCGATTTGATCACCACCCATACCCACAGGGGACCAGGATACCCGAATTCACAAAATTTTCGGGTGATCAAGGAAAGAACACACGTGAACACATAGGCCAATTTTTAGCACAATTAGGAGAGTTGGCCGACACAGAGGCATTTCGTGTACGTTTGTTTTCGTTATCTTTAACAGGAACTGCGTTTGCATGGTACGCCACTTTACCTCCTAATTCCATTTCATCATGGGGGGATTTAGAACAAAAATTTCATGATCATTTTTTCTCCGGTGACTATGAATTGGATTTGGTAGATTTAGCGTCGTTGCGACAGACAAAAGATGAATCGGTTAATGATTACATCCGGAGATTCCGAGATACAAGAAACCGATGCTTTCAAATTCATTTGGCAGAGAAACAGCTAGTAGGATTAGCCTTTAACGGTCTACGATATTATTTAAAAGAGAGGTTAGAAGGCATCCAATTCTTTACACTAGCACAATTACACCAGAGAGCTTCGGCTTGTGAAAGCCGAAGCAAAGAAACTACTAAAGCAATTCGTCACAACATACGTGTAGTAGAATGCGACCAAAGTAGCTCAGAAGACGAATCAGCAGAAGTGTATGCTGCTGAAATGGTTTGGCCAAAGCAGGCCAAATCTTCGGCTTGTGCCTCCTTACAGCCGGTTCAAAAGAAACGGCAGGAGGAGGTTAAGTTTACATTTAATGTTGGTAAATGTGATAAAATATTTGACGAACTACTCAAAAATGGCAATATTAAAATAAATCACACTATTCCATCCGCCGACGAGCTAAAGCGTCGTGCATACTGCAAGTGGCATAACTCATTTTCTCATGCCACTAATGATTGTAATGTATTCCGACGACAGATTCAATCGGCCATTAATGAGGGACGATTGAAATTTCAGGAAATGCAGGTGGATACAGAGCCATTTCCAATGAACGTGATCGACTTCGAGGGCAAAAAAGTCCTGGTTCGGCCAAACACGGCCGATAAAGGCAAAGGCAAAGAGGCGATCATCGGCAATTCTAAAAAGGCCGATGAGGATCATAAAGTTTCTTGCAGGAAAGTGGTAGCCGAGAAGACTCCCGATGGAGGGGAGACCTTAAAGGTGACCATTACAACCTCCAGTACTGGGGGGCAAGCGCAGACAGGGAGACAGATACAGGAACCCGTGCTGCGTATCCCGGACGGTCCGGCACGTAGGCGCGGACGGTCCGGGACCCCACCGGACAGTCCGGAGAGCTCAGGCGGACGGTCCGGCCATGCTCAGGACTCGCAGCGACCACGTACCTTCAAACCACGACGACCAGAGATAGGTACGTGGAAAACAAATACATTTAAAGCAGCTGGTCGGCTGATCAAGCCTGGCCCGACTTTCGATCAATTGTTGTCTAAATATGTGAAAAAGAAGGCTGGCCCCAGTGACCGGCCACCGAAGCGACCCCGCTCACCCATTCATGAGCAACGTCAGGTCAGGCCGATTGGACCACATCACCAATCGGAAGAAATGAAAGGTCCTATTGTACAATTGAGACCTAACATGCCGACATGGACCCCTCCACCTCCTTATCCATCTACGCCATATCCATACACATACTTACCTCCACCATATGTCCCAAATCAAATGTGGGGCATGCCACCATATCCATTTGGGATGCCACAGTACCCCGCCTGGGGGGCACCCCAAACATCCGTTTTTGATAGGTTGGCACCACCAGTACAAGACCGATTGAGCACTGCTGAATCCGGTCACCAGGCACAGGCCCAACAAGGTTGCCGGACTACTCGGCCTCCTAGGCCGACCAATCCGGCAGGGGGGCATATGCCTGTAGCAACTCAAAGAACAAAAAAGGACATCATCAAAATAGGCACTGCGGATGTTGTCATACAGGGAGATAATAAAGGGCCGATGATTTTCGGCGAATCGGCCAACACAACCGAAAAGGATACGGCTACCATCAAAACAGCCGATCCAAAATACTCCATGCCTCGATGGTGCCCAGCGGGATTGACACGATCCCAAAAGAGAAAATTACAGCGCCTAAGAGCAAAGGAGAGCCAGGAGAAGGAGGCGGAAAAGACATTTAATGACACACATCCACTATACCCGCCACCACAAAAGAAATGGAGACCGAAGGCCGTTGAGAAAAAACAAACGGCCATAGAAATAGAAAGTCAACCTGCACCAGGCGCGGACCGTCCGGCCCCCGCGTGCGGACCGTCCGCCGTTCGCCAGGAAGGCTCTGGACAACCTGCACCAGGCGCGGACCGTCCGGCCCCCGCATGCGGACCGTCCGCCGTTCACCAGGAAGCCTCCAACAACACGACAACATCCATGGAAGAGGACGACCTGCTAGGAGAAGACCTGGTCGACTACGAGGCTTCTCCAGAACGCCCAGGTATGGATGTAAATATTATTACATTTTCTTCCGATTGCACTATCATTGGCAACGATGAACTTGTTGCTGCCCAGTTTGATTTTGGTCCTAAAGAAGCCGCCTTTTCTAAACCAAAGGAATCGGTAAATCATTTAAAGCCGCTCTTCGTGCGCGGTCACATTGATGGAATACCGATTGCTAAGATGTTGGTGGATGGAGGGGCGGCTGTAAATCTAATGCCTTATTCATTATACAGAAAATTAGGTAAACAAGATGACGAACTTGTCAAAACCAACATGACCCTCAGTGGTGTTGGGAATAGTTCGATTAAAGCCAGGGGAGTCACGTCCGTTGAATTAACCATCGGGACTAAGACCCTTGCTGCTGCATTCTTCGTCGCTGATGTAGAAGGGAATTACAGTTTAATTCTAGGCAGAGATTGGATTCATGCCAATCAATGTATACCTTCTACATTACATCAAATGCTAATACAATGGGTAGGCGATGAGGTAGAACAAGTACATGCTGATGTATCGGCCTGCATCGCTGTGGCCGATGCCCCTGTACTCTGGACTTATGAGACTGCTACATGTCTCACAGGAGTAGATTTTTCTGATTATCAGTTCATAAGTATAGATAAGAAAGGTTTCATTCCTGTAATGCTAGAGCCGATGGAGAATCGGCTAAATCCTAAATAAAGTTTAAATGATGAATGCACATGAAGTTCATGAGTCGTTGATCATGGACAATTCGGCTCTCGAAGCCGGATGGTCTGGTCTTTCACAAAACAGTTCGGGCTTCAAGACCGAACATCTACCACAGCGAAAAGACAGTATTACGGATGATCCGGTCCCTGAGACCGGAAAGCCCGCCATCACACAAAGATCATCTAATTCCTCTGTGGGGGACATGATAGAGGAATTCAGAGATCTTGATAAACTAGGACAGGGATTTACATCGGCCGATCCATTGGAGGAGATTGACATAGGAGATGGTAAAACTCCAAGGCCAACTTTTGTAAACAAGACCCTGGAGGCCGATCCTAGAGATGAGATGATCGGCCTATTGAAGGAGTATTCAGACTGTTTTGCTTGGAATTACACTGAAATGCCTGGACTAAGCCGAGAGATTGTCGAACATCGGCTGCCCATTAAGTCTGGTTTCAGACCTTTCAAGCAGAAAGCCAGAACGTTTCGTCCAGATCTTCTCCCACGAATCAAGGACGAAATCCACCGGCTGCTAGAAGCTAATTTTATTAGACCTTGCAGATACGCAGAGTGGGTCTCCAATATTGTGCCGGTGGAGAAGAAGGAGTCAGGTAAACTTAGAGTATGCATTGATTTTCGTAATTTAAATAAAGCAACTCCTAAAGACGAATATCCCATGCCCATAGCCGACACATTAATCAATAATGCATCAGGGAATAGAATTATTAGCTTTCTTGATGGTAATGCCGGATATAATCAGATTTTCATGGCCGAAGAAGATGCGTCTAAAACGGCCTTTATATGTCCAGGCTTCATTGGTTTATTTGAATGGGTTGTCATGACATTCGGTCTTAAAAATGCTGGTGCTACTTATCAGAGGGCTATGAATCTGATCTTCCATGAGTTGTTAGGAAACACTGTGGAAGTCTACATTGATGATATTGTAGTCAAATCGGCTAAGTTTAGTTCTCATATAGCTGATTTGCGCAAAGCCTTTGATAAAATGCGTCGGTATGGTTTAAAAATGAACCCACGTAAATGTGCTTTTGGGGTGTCGGCTGGTAAGTTTTTAGGATTTGTCATCCATGAACATGGTATAGAAATAGACCCTGACCGAATCAAGTCTATTCGGAATGTGGGGCCTCCGACTTGTAAGGTCGAAGTGCAGAGGTTTCTCGGCAAGGTGAATTATTTACGAAGGTTTATTTCTAACCTAGCCGGGAAGATTGATGCCTTCACCCCTATCCTTCGGCTTAAGAATGATGCTGAATTCACTTGGGGGGCAGAGCAGCAGAAAGCATTTGATCTCATTAAAAAATACTTGTCTTCGGCTCCCGTGTTAAAAGCACCACAAGTAGGAGCACCATTCAGATTATACATTGCAGCTGAAGACAAGGTTATTGGGGCTGTTCTAACACAAGAAACTGAGGGGAAGGAGCATGTGGTGACATATCTAAGCCGAAGGTTGGTGGATGCTGAAACAAGGTACACTTTTATTGAAAAGTTATGCTTATGCTTGTTTTATGCATGCACCAAATGTAGATGTTATTTACTATCTAGTCATTGCACTGTTTCTGGTCAAGCCGATGTAATCAAATACATGTTGCATAACCCAATTATGAGTGGTAGAATTGGTAAGTGGGCTTATGCACTCATAGAATATGACTTGGCCTATGAACCATTGAAATCTATGAAAGGCCAAGTCGTAGCGGATTTTATTGTAGAACATCGGGTTAATGATATTCATGAACTAGACATGTCATACCTCACTATTACTCCTTGGACTTTATATTTTGATGGATCAGTTTGCAATGAAGGGCAAGGAATTGGCATTGTACTTGTTTCACCAAGTAATGTCTCCTTTGACTTCTCTAGCCGATTGAAAACTTATTGCACTAATAATCAAGCTGAATATGAGGCCCTCTTATTCGGTTTAGAACTTTTAAATAGTATGGGAGTAAAACATGTGAAGGTATTTGGTGATTCTCAGCTGGTTGTCCAACAAGTGTTAGAGGAATATCAATGTTTTGATGGTACTCTAAATAGTTATCTTGAGAAATGTTGGAGCATAATCCATTCTTTTGACGAATTCAGTATTCGGCATGTCTCTAGAGTTGAGAATCATAGAGCTAACGATTTGGCACAAGATGCATCAGGTTATCGGATAAAGAGAGGGAAATTTCACAAAACTGAAAATCTGATAACTAGTGCAGAGCCAAATTCCCAGGTCGCGGACCGTCCGTGTGACGACGCCGGACCGTCCGGGGTTACCAGAAACGTCCTCTTAATTGATTCGGCTGACAATGAAGCCGATGCAAGTGATTGGAGGACACCTATACTTAATTATTTACGAAATCCCAATAACAGGACAGATAAAAACATTCGGCGAACAGCTTTCAAGTATGTTTTGATGAGTGATGAACTCTACCGCCGAACAGTCAATGATGTCTTGCTTAAGTGCTTGGGCCCGGATGATGCTATATTGGCCATGGCCGAAGTACATGAAGGAATTTGTGGTACCCACCAATCGGCTCCAAAGATGAAATGGCTGTTGCGAAGGTCTGGTTTTTATTGGCCTAACATGATAGCTGATTGTTTCAAGTACTACAAGGGTTGCCAGGTATGTCAAAAATTCGGCGACCTACAGTTGGTCCCTGCAGCCGAATTGCATCCTATCATCAAACCTTGGCCTTTCAGAGGATGGGGATTAGACTTTATTGGAGAAATTCATCCTTCATCATCAAAAGGGCATCGATTCGTGTTAGTTGCCACTGACTACTTTACCAAATGGACTGAAGCCGTTGCTCTGAAGAACATGACACACAAGGAGGTAATTGAGTTCATAACTGAGCATATTATTCATAGATTCGGCATTCCCCAGACCTTGACTACAGATCAAGGGACTTCTTTTATGTCTAAGGAGGTACGTGAATTTGCTGAATTATATAGAATTAAGTTGCTTAATTCATCTCCATACTATGCTTAGGCCAATGGGCAGGCCGAGTCTAGTAATAGGACATTGATCAACTTGATAAAAAAGAAGATATCCGATAATCCTAAGTATTGGCATAAGATTTTGTCTGAAGCTTTATGGGCTCATAGAATATCTAAACATAGTGCTACTAAAGTGTCTCCTTTTGAGCTGGTCTATGGGCAGGAAGCAGTGTTGCCTGTGGAGATAAGTTTGAATGCTGTTAGGTTCGCCAGACAAAATGATCTAACCGTCATGGATTATTATAATTCAATGATGGATAATATTGATGAGGTGACCGACAAGAGGGTGATAGCTTTGGGAGCAATAGAAAAAGACAAGATCAAAGTGGCCAGGGCCTACAACAAGAAGGTCAAAGCAAAGTCATTTCAAGTAGGGGATCTGGTGTGGAAGACCATCTTGCCTTTAAGGAATAAAGACCGTAAGTTTGGAAAATGGTCGCCAAGTTGGGAGGGTCCTTATAAAGTAAAACAGGTAATGTCTGGTAACGCCTATTTGCTACAAACATTACAAGGCAAGGATTTACCAAAGGCTTTGAATGGGCGTTTCCTCAAACAGTACCATCCTAGTATGTGGCAAGATGCATAAGAGAACCGATGTAATTACATCGAGTTAGTTGCTTTTGGTTCGCCCAGCTCCACCAAAAGGCAGGGGGGCATATGTTGGAACCAAAAAAGAGTGGGCGGACGGTCCGGCCCTGAGGCCGGACGGTCCGCGGTCCGGACAGTCCGCGCCTGTGGGCCGGACGGTCCGCGCGTGCGCAGAACAGATTAGGGTTCCGAGTTTTGTGCTACGGTTGTTAGCTAGATTCGCGGAATTAGCTCGGAATCAGTTGTGTAAAGGGTTCAGCCCCCCTCCTCTATAAATAGAGAGGTCTACGGCCGATTTGTAATCATCAACAATCGAATCAATACAACTTCTATTTCGCATTTTATCCTAGGAGTAGTTCTAGTCTAGTTTAGGTTTAGTCTTCCAATCCCCAAATTCTTCGTCTCTCTTCGGCTCTACGTCGATTAGAGGAGTCTAGGTCGGCCAGCCCGAGCCTAGACACAACCTAGGATCTCTACTCCCCGACGGGGTCCCTCCCGGGAGCGAGATCCAGGCGCCGTCGGCGATCTTCCGCCGTCCCTGCGTACGCGCGGACCGTCCGGCCCCAGGGCGCGGACCGTCCGACCGTCAGGCAGGAACCCTAGCCGCGCATCAGGCCGCGGACCGTCCGGCCCCAGGCCGCGGACAGTCCGCCCTTGCGCAGAGAGCACTACCGCGCCTCGCATCAGGCCGCGGACCGTCCGGCCCCTGCGCGCGGACCGTCCGCCCCTGTGCAGAGGGCACCGCCACGGTTCTTGTTGAGTGTTTGGCGCTCCAAAAAGGCGTCAACACCAGCGCTCCGATCCACAGCTAGTGCCTGTGAGGCTGTGAGCAGAGCCTGCACACACTCTGAAGATGCAGAGCACACCATCTATCTCTACTCTATCCTACCGCGTTACCGCTTATATCTAACTCTTTACTTTAAATTTCACTCTACAAATAATATAGTACATAATATAAAATAATATTTTACACATATATATATATATTCTTTCGCTAGATAGAGAGTCATATAATAGCCCTGAAACCATAAACTCATAAACCACGTAAAGAAACATCTCCAGCCGACCTTGCGAAGGTGCCGTCTCTATAGTGACTCCATTCTTAAAAACTGGAATGGAGCCACTCTATTCTAGTTGACTCTCCAAACAAACGCACCATAAGGTGTGTTTGGTTAAGGAGTAGAGAAGAATGAAGCGGCTCCATTCTTATTTTTAGATATTTGATTTCTAACAAAAAAAGCAGGGCAGCTCCTGTAGTCATATAAAAATTATCATAAATAGTTGGAATGATTCCACTCCACCAAAACAACCAGATACGAGCGCTCTCCTCCTCTATACACTCATATGCCTCTCTAACTAAACAAAGAGCGGAGCGGTTCTGTCGGGGACCATAATTAGGGGTACCCTCAAGACGCCTAATTCTCAGCTGGTAACCCCCATCAGCATAAAGCTGCAGAGGCCTGATGGGTTTGATTAAGTCAGGGATCAGTCCATACGAGCGACTCGATCACGCCACGCCCGAGCCTAGCCTCGGGCAAGGGCAGCCGACCCTAAGGTGTTTCCGTCTCGCCCGAGGCCCCCTTTTTTTACGGCAGACGCATCTCCGGCTCGCCCGAGGCCTTGCCTTCGTTAAGAAGCAACCCTGACTAAATCACCGCGCCGACCGACCAAGTCACTGGGGCATTTAACGCAAAGAGTGAGACTGACGGGCGGCCAGGCTTGGCTAAAAGCGCCATAGGAAGCTCCGCCCGACCCAGGGCTCGGACTCGGGCTAAGGCCCCGGAAGACGGCGAACTCCGCTCCGCCCGACCCAGGGCTCGGACTCGGGCTAAGGCCCCGGAAGACGGCGAACTCCGCTCCGCCCGACCCAGGGCTCGGACTCGGGCTAAGGCCCCGGAAGACGGCGAACTCCGCTCCGCCCGACCCAGGGCTCGGACTCGGACTAAGACCCCGGAAGACGACGAACTCCGCTTCGCCCGATCCAGGGCTCGGACTCCACCCTGGCCTCTGCCGAACGACCTCCGCCTCGCCCGACCCAGGAGCTCGGGCTCGGCCTCGGCCATGCAGGACAGACTCGACCTCGGCTTCGGAGGAGCCTCCACGTCGCCCGACCTAGGGCACAAGTCCGACACGTCGACAGGAAGCGCCATCATCACCCTACCCCGAGCCGACTCGGGCCGCAGAAAACAGGACCGACGTCCCATCTGGCTAGCTCCGCCAGATAGGCAATGATGGCGCCCCGCTGGACCCATGACGACGGCGGTTCTCAGCTCCCTTACGGAAGCAGGGGGACGTCAGCAAGGGCCCAACCACTCCGACAGCTGTCCCCCCGCCAGGCTCCGTTGCTTCTCCGCCGGCCACGACGCCACACCAGCTGGGTGCCAAGATCTCTCCGGCTGCCACCTTGGCATGTACTTAGGGCACTAGCTCTCCCCCGCTAGACACGTAGCACCTTGCTACACCCCCATTTGTACACCTGGATCCTCTCCTTACGCCTATAAAAGGAAGGACCAGGGCCTTCTTAGAGAAGGTTGGCCTCGCGGGAACGAGGGCAGGGGCAGGCGCTCTCTTGGGGCCGCTCGCTCCCCTCACCCGCGCGGACGCTTGTAACCCCCTACTGCAAGCGCACCCGACCTGGGCGCGGGACGAACACGAAGGCCGCGGGATCTCCGCCTCCCTCACGACCCGGCTCCGGCCACCTCGCTCTTCCCCCCTTCGCGCTCGCCCACGCGCTCGACCCATCTGGGCTGGGGCACGCAGCACACTCACTCGTCGGCCTAGGGACCCCCCCGGTCTCGAAACGCCGACAGTTGGCGCGCCAGGTAGGGGCCTGCTGCGTGTTGACGAGCAGTTTCCCGTCAAGCTCCAGATGGGCAGTCTCCAACGACCTCTTCAACCCGGGACGGTGCTCCGTTTCGGGAGCCTCGAGTTCATGTCTTTCGACGGCAGCTACGACATGATACTCCTTCCACCGCCGCGCGACATCGACAATGGTGGCGGACAGCCCGCCCGCCGGCGGCGGAATCGACGACGTCTTTCCCGCATGGGGGAAGGACAACTTTCGAGCTCGCCCCATCCTCTCCCTCGCCATCGGAGGAGGAGGCGGGGCAACCAGGGCCGAGCGGGAGGCTGCGCTCAGTCGGCTGTCGAGCAAATCGACATCCCCAGCGCCCCAACGGAGGACGCGTCGGGCATCACCCTCGCGTTTGAGGCGAAGGCGAGCGCCGTCCCCCCGCGACACGCCAACCCCGAGCAAGTGGACGACGCCAGCGCGCTCACGGAGGGCCTGCAGGACGTCGCCCTCGCACCCAGGACGACGGCGCGATCAGCCCCCGATGTGACTTCATCGCTCCTCGTCGACCAAAAGGTACCGGCTGATTCCCATCCTTTGTCATTTCAACTCGACCTCAACCCGCCTAGTGACCTCGCTCTGGCGGGCGCTCACGTTGAGGCGAGTGCAACCCCTTTTGGGTTTCGTGTGCGGTCGCCTTGGGACCGATTGACGGGCGTCTCGACCTACGGACTCTCTGGGTCCGAGGAAGATGACGACCCCAGCATCTGCTGGGATTTCTCTGGATCTGGCAACCCCAGTGCCATGCGGGACTTCATGACCGCATGCAACTACTGCCTCTCCGACTGTTCCGACGGCAGCCGCAGCCTTGACGACAAGGACTGCGGCCCGAGCCGCGAATGTTTCCACGTCGAGCTAGGGGATCCCTCCGGAGGCAGCTGTCTCGGCATGCCGGAGGATGGTGATCTCCCTAGGCCAGCGCCTCGCGCCGACATCCCGCGGGAGCTAGCTGTGGTCCCCGTTTCGGCGGGGGGTCACGACCCACAGCTCGAGCAAGTCCGCGGGGCGCAGGCCGGGCTCGATGAGGGAGCAGGAGCGCTCGAGGCAATCCGCCGGGACGTCGGGCAGATATGGGCGGGCCAGCCCCCGGCCAGAGAAATACGTCACCTGCCCCAGGGTCTCCAGCACCGCATCGCCAACGATGCCAGGGACAGACCGCCACCCGCATCCGGCGGAACCGGTCAGGACCTGACAGCCGCAGCGATGCTCCTCCGCGCAATGCCGGAGTCATCAACCACTGAGGGTCGGCGAATCCAGGGAGAGCTCAAGCATCTCCTGGAAGGCGCTGCGGCCCGGCGGGCCGAGAGCTCTGCCTCCCGAAGGCAGGGGTACCCCTCGGAACCTCGTGCCGCGACTTCCCGACTCATGCGGGAAGCCTCGGTCTACACCGGGCGCACGCGCAACAACGCGCCTGCGGCCCCGGGCCACCTCGGCGACGAGCACCCTCATCGCGACCGTCGGGCCCGCCTCGACGAAAGGGTGCGCCGAGGTTATCACCCCAGGCGTGGGGGACGCTACGACAGCGGGGAGGATCGGAGTCCCTCGCCCGAACCACCCGGTCCGCAGGTCTTCAGCCGGGCCATTCGGCGGGCGCCATTTCCGACCCGATTCCGACCCCCGACTACTATCACAAAGTACTCGGGGGAAACGAGACCGGAATTGTGGCTCGCGGACTACCGCCTGGCCTGTCAACTGGGTGGAACGGACGATGACAACCTCATCATCCGCAACCTCCCCCTGTTCCTCTCCGACACTGCTCGCGCTTGGTTGGAGCACCTGCCTCCGGGGCAGATTTCCAACTGGGAGGATCTGGTCCAAGCTGTCGCCGGCAACTTCCAGGGCACGTACGTGCGCCCCGGGAATTCCTGGGACCTCCGAAGCTGCCGGCAACAGCCGGGAGAGTCCCTTCGGGACTACATCCGGCGATTCTCGAAGCAGCGCACCGAGCTGCCCAACATCACCGACTCCGATGTCATCGGCGCGTTCCTTGCCGGCACCACCTGCCGTGACCTGGTGAGCAAGTTGGGTCGCATGACCCCCACCAGGGCGAGCGAGCTGATGGACATCGCCACCAAGTTCGCCTCTGGTCAGGAGGCGGTCGAGGCCATCTTCTGAAAGGACAAGCAGCCCCAGGGCCGCCCGTCGGAAGATGCTCCCGAGGCGTCTACTCCGCTCGGCGCCAAGAAGAAAGGCAGGAGGAAGTCGCAAGCGAAACGCGACGCCGCCGGCACGGACCTTGTCGCCGCCGCCGAATACAAGAACCCTCGGAAGCCCCCCGGAGGTGCCAACCTCTTCGACAAGGCACTCAAGGAGACGTGCCCCCACCATCAGGGGCCCGTCAAGCACACCCTCGAGGAGTGCGTCATGCTTCGGCGCCACTTCCACCGGGCCGGGCCACCCGCAGAGGGTGGCAGGGCCCGCGACGACGACAAAAAGGAAGATCACCAAGCAGGAGAGTTCCCCGAGGTCCGCGACTGCTTCATGATCTACGGAGGGCGTGCGGCGAATGCCTCGGCTCGACATCGTAAGCAAGAGCGTCGGGAGGTCTGCTCGGTGAAGGTGGCGGCGCCAGTCTACCTAGACTGGTCCGACAAGCCCATCACCTTCGACCAGGATGACCACCCCGACCACGTGCCGAGCCCGGGGAAGTACCCGCTCGTCGTCGATCCCGTCATCGGCGACGTCAGGCTCACCAAGGTCCTGATGGATGGGGGCAGCTGCCTCAATATCATCTACGCCGAGACCCTCAGGCTCCTGCGCGTCGATCTGTCATCCGTCCGAGCAGGCGCTGCGCCCTTCCACGGGATCATTCCTGGGAAGCGCGTCCAGCCCCTCGGACAGCTCGACCTTCCTGTCTGCTTCGGAACACCCTCCAACTTCCGAAGGGAGACTTTGACGTTCGAGGTGGTCGGGTTCCGAGGAACCTACCACGCAGTGTTGGGAAGGCCATGCTACGCGAAGTTCATGGCCATCCCCAACTACACCTACCTGAAGCTCAAGATGCCGGGCCCCAACGGGGTCATCACCGTCAGCCCCACGTACAAACACGCATTCGAATGCGATGTGGAGTGCGTGGAGTACGCCGAGGCCCTCGCCGAGTCCGAGGCCCTCATCGCCGACCTGGAAAGCCTCTCCCGAGAGGTGCCGGACGTGAAGCGACACGCCGGCAACTTCGAGCCAGCGGAGACGGTTAAGGCCGTCCCTCTCGATCCCAGTGGCGACACCTCCAAGCAGATCCGGATCGGTTCCGGGCTTGACCCCAAATAGGAAGCAGTGCTCGTCGACTTTCTCCGCGCAAACGCCGACGTCTTTGCGTGGAGTCCCTCGGACATGCCCGGCATACCGAGGGATGTCGCCGAGCACTCGCTGGATATTCGGGCCGGAGCCCGACCGGTCAGACAGCCTCTGCGCCGATTCGACGAGGAAAGGCGCAGGGTGATAGGCAAGGAGATCCACAAGCTGATGGCAGCAGGGTTCATCAAAGAGGTATTCCATCCCGAATGGCTTGCCAACCCTGTACTTGTGAGGAAGAAAGGGGGGAAATGGCGGATGTGTGTAGACTACACTGGTCTCAACAAAGCGTGTCCGAAAGTCCCCTACCCTCTACCTCGCATCGATCAAATCGTGGACTCCACTGCAGGGTGCGAAACCCTGTCTTTCCTCGATGCCTACTCAGGGTATCATCAAATCAAGATGAAAGAGTCCGACCAGCTCGCGACTTCTTTCATCACGCCCTTCGGCATGTACTGTTATGTCACCATGCCGTTCGGTTTGAGGAACGCGGGTGCAACGTACCAGCGGTGCATGAACCATGTGTTCGGCGAACACATCGGTCGCACGGTCGAGGCCTACGTCGATGACATCGTATCAAGACAAGGAAAGCCTCCGACCTTCTCTCTGACCTTGAAGTGACATTCCGATGTCTCAAGGCGAAGGGCGTCAAGCTCAATCCCGAGAAGTGCGTCTTCGGGGTGCCCCGAGGCATGCTCTTGGGATTCATCGTCTCCGAGCGGGGCATCGAAGCCAACCCGGAGAAGATCGCAGCCATCACAAACATGGGGCCCATCAAGGACTTAAAAGGCGTACAGAGGGTCATGGGATGTCTCGCGGCCTTGAGCCGTTTCATCTCGCGCCTCGGCGAAAGAGGCCTGCCCCTGTACCGTCTCTTAAGGAAGGCCGAGTGCTTCACTTGGACTCCCGAGGCCGAGGAAGCTCTCGGAAACCTGAAGGCGCTCCTCACCCAAGCGCCCGTCTTGGTACCCCCAGCTGATGGAGAAGCCCTCTTGGTCTACGTCGCCGCTACCACCCAGGTGGTCAGCGCCGCGATCGTGGTCGAAAGGCAGGAAGAGGGGCATGCTTTGCCCATTCAGAGGCCAGTTTACTTCGTCAGCGAGGTGCTGTCCGAGACCAAGATCCGCTACCCACAAGTCCAGAAGCTGCTGTATGCAGTGATCCTGACGAGGCGAAAGCTGCGACATTACTTCGAGTCTCATCCGGTGACTGTGGTGTCATCATTCCCCCTGGGGGAGATCATCCAGTGCCGAGAAGCCTCGGGACGGATCGCAAAGTGGGCGGTGGAAATCATGGGCGAGACAATCTCGTTCGCCCCTTGGAAGGCCATCAAGTCCCAGGTACTGGCGGACTTCGTAGCCGAATGGGTAGACACCCAGTTGCCGACGGCTCCGATCCAACCGGAGCTCTGGACCATGTTTTTCGACGGGTCGCTGATGAAGACGGGAGCCGGCGCGGGCCTGCTCTTCGTCTCGCCCCTCGGGAAACACCTGCGCTACGTGCTCCGCCTCCATTTCCCGGCGTCCAACAATGTGGCTGAGTACGAGGCTCTGATCAACGGATTGCGAATCGCCATCGAGCTAGGGGTCCGACGCCTCGATGCTCGCGGCGACTCGCAGCTCGTCATCGACCAAGTCATGAAGAACTCCCACTGCCGCGACCCGAAGATGGAGGCCTACTGTGATGAGGTTCGACGCCTGGAAGACAAGTTCTACGGGCTCGAGCTTAACCACATCGCCCGGCGCTACAACGAGACTGCGGACGAGCTGGCAAAGATAGCCTCGGGGCGAACGACGGTTCCCCCGGACGTCTTCTCCCGGGATCTACACCAACCCTCCGTCAAGATCGGCGACACGCCCGAGCCCGAGGCGCCCTCGGCCCCGTCCGAGGTGACCTCGGCCCAGCCCGAGCCATCCTCGGTTCAGCCCGAGGAACCCTCGACCCCTGAGGGCGACGCACTGCGCATCGAGGAGGAGCGGAGCGGGGTCACGCCAGATCAAGATTGGCAGACCCCGTACCTGCAATATCTCCGCCAAGGAGAACTGCCCCTCGACCGAGTCGAGGCTCGGCGGGTAGCGCGACGCGCCAAGTCGTTCGTCTTGCTGGGCGATGAGAAGGAGCTCTACCACCGTAGCCCCTCGGGCATCCTCCAGCGATGCATCTCCATCGCCGAAGGTCAGGAACTCCTGCAGGAAATACACTCGGGGGCTTGTGGCCATCATGCAGCACCTCGAACCCTCGTCGGGAACGCTTTCCGCCAAGGCTTCTACTGGCCGACGGCGGTGGCTGACGCCACTAGAATTGTCCGCGCCTGCGAAGGGTGCCAATTCTATGCGAAGCAGACCCACCTGCCCGCTCAGGCTCTGCAGACGATACCCATCACCTGGCCCTTCGCTGTGTGGGGTCTGGACCTCGTCGGCCCTCTGCAGAAGGCGCCCGGGGGCTACACGCACCTGCTGGTCGCCGTCGACAAATTCTCCAAGTGGATCGAGGTCCGACCCCTGAACAGCATCAGATCCGAGCAGGCGGTGGCGTTCTTCACCAACATCATCCATCGCTTCGGGGTCCCGAACTCCATCATCACCGACAACGGCACCCAGTTCACCGGCAAAAAATTCTTGGATTTTTGCGAGGATCACAACATCCGGGTAGACTGGGCCGCCGTAGCTCATCCCATGTCGAATGGGCAAGTAGAACGTGCCAACGGCATGATTCTACAAGGGCTCAAGCCTCGGATTTACAATGATCTCAACAAGTTTGGCAAGCGATGGATGAAGGAACTCCCCTCGGTAGTCTGGAGCCTGAGGACGACGCCGAGCCGAGCCACGGGTTTCACGCCGTTCTTCCTGGTCTACGGGGCCGAGGCCGTCTTGCCCACTGACCTGGAATACGGCTCCCCGAGGACGAGGGCCTACGACGATGAAAGCAACCAAGCTAGCCGAGAAGACTCGCTGGACCAGCTGGACGAGGCTCGGGACAGGGCCTTACTACACTCGGCGCGGTATCAGCAGTCCCTGCGACGCTACCACGCCCGAGGGATCCGACCCCGAGACCTCCAGGTGGGCGACCTGGTGCTTCGGCTGCGGCAAGACGCCCGAGGGAGGCACAAGCTCACGCCCCCCTGGGAGGGGCCATTCGTCATCGCCAAAGTTCTGAAGCCCGGAACATACAAGCTGGCCAACAGTCAAGGCGAGGTCTACGGCAATGCTTGGAACATCCAACAGCTACGTCGCTTCTACCCTTAAGATGTTTCCAAGTTGTTCATATACCTCGCACCCACGCAAAGTTTAGTCAACAAGGAAGGGTCGGCCTCGCCTCGGCAAAGCCCGACCCTCCCTCGGGGGCTAAAAGGGGGGAAACCCCCTCTGCGTCAAAATTTTCCTCAAACAGAAAATCTCTTTTACCAGAATATCTTTCGTGCTTTTTGACTACTTCGAAAAGTGGGTCCTGGAAATGACGGGGTACACGTAAGCAGTCAAGGCTGACCGAGCCGAGGGACTCCTACGCCTCCGGGATACGGATACCTCACTCATCACCTTCTGCGATAAGTAACTCGCGTTCGGATAAGGTGACTCCGCGGATCGAACAAGTCTCTACGTCCGGAAGCCCTTCTGTCGAAGCGATTCTTCGAGTTTTCTCGACCAAATCGGTGATAGGGCCTCATGGACGAGTAAAAGTGCGTGTAAGCGGCAAGGCCGACCGAGCCGAGGGACTCCCACGCCTCCGGGATACGGATACCTCACTCCTCACCTTCCATGAGAAGCAACTTTCGCTCGCACAAACATCCCTGTTACCGACAAAAAGTCCAGACACTCGAAATAAGAGGAAGAGAGACGCAGCTTAACACGCGACAAGGGTGTGTGTTCTGGCCTCGACGGCCGCATAAAGCACACACTACAAGACAAGCTGATCCTGCAGGCTCGGGTCTTGACGCTGGAAGGGGGCAGCGACACCCTCGGCATCGACGGCACCTTCGGCGAGGCCCGACCTAGCCGCGGACGGCGACGCGGTCCGAGGGCCTCCGCTCCGAAGGACGACGTCATCACCACGCCCGGGCAATCGCTGTCAGGGACTTCTCCGAGATCCGGCCCGAGCGCGCGGCTCGGCCGGCCACCTCCGGGGCCTCGGCCAACCACCTTCCGAGGGCACCAGCCCGGTCCGAAGCCTCGGCTGACCAACTCCGGCGTCGATCCTGCCAACGGACAACTCGGCTAGGCTCCGGCCAACCAGGTTTCACTTTCGAGCCAACTCCGCCTCTGCTCATGCTGATATCGCTACCCCTGGCCTCGGCTCGTCGAAGAGCGGCCGAGGGGTCTCTTTAACTAAGCTAGAGGAGCCTCGGACAACAGGGCCGACCGAGCCGAGGGACTCCTACGCCTCCGGGATACGGATACCACACTCGTCACCTTGACACGGGGCGACTCATGCTTGGTGAAGCGGTTCAGACAATCAGCAGGCGAGTCTTAGTGCTCGGAAATGAGGAAAAAAACACGGCTCCGCGCCGACATACATGTTCAGGCCCCGAAAGCCGAAATGAACAAAAAACCCGGCACTCGAAGTGCCATTACAAACGGAACTCTGGTTCCCCCTCCGCAGGTACGAACAACCCCACTCGATAGGGGTGGGCCTGCGGGGCAACAGAAGACCGACGAACGGCATGTCGCCGCCCGCCCCGACAGCGGCGACGATGAAGACTTCTGCCCCGGGGGGCCGAACAGCAGCAATGATGGCCTCAGGGCGGATGCTGCTGCTAGGAGGCCCCCGCCCTTGCCCAAACTCGAGAGGCAAGGACGGGCAGAAGGCCGTAGAGTTGGAGGTCGGCTCATGGCCAACCTTGGCTGTCGCGCCGGCGGAAGAACCTCTTCCAGCTGCCGTGGCGGGAGGCGGCACCGGGAGCGGTTCCGAAACTGCTCGGCTCTGAGAGCGGGGCACGGTGCAGCTGTTGGCGCCACGGACGACTCCCGCCCTTCCCCCCGATCACTAAGGGAAGGAGCGGGCCACCGCCCGCGCAGGGGCCGACCCCAACTCGGCACACTCCCCTCCTCAGCCCTGGTGATGAAAATCCTTGAGGCTGAGGGAGGGGCAGAGGCCGCAGCCCGGCTCGCTTTCCCCCACCATCAAGCCGGAGGTCACCCTCTTGGGTGACCGCCGGTGGAGGGGTGCAGCCGGGCTGCATGATGAAAATCCTTGAAGCCGAACGATGGCTGAAAGGTACCCACTCCCACGGAGTGGTGTCCTCCGACGATGAGGCACGGAGACGGCGGTTTCCCCCATCCGGGGGCTTGAAAGGTGGAAAGACACGATGCATAAGGGAGGAAGAAGACATGGTCGCCTTACGAAAGGGGTCGCCCTCCTCTTAAAGGCAACTCTCCCTGCTTGCGCCCCCAACCGTCACGGGCTGAGTCTTCTCCAACACGCCTCCAAAGCCCTCCCCTGCGGCGCGGGGGCTGGGACCCACATGTCATGCAGACCGGCTCCGAGCAGAAGAAGCCGAACCGCCGCGCACGGCGCGCGCAACCACCCAGCGGTCACAAGTGACCCTCCACTTTCGCCCAGACCAACGGGCGAAAGGGGCGGGCAGCCATGCAGGCGGCATGCAAACGCGCCAAGTGGACGCGCTTCTCCGACTCCTGACCTGCCAGCACGGAGGCTCAAGCCCACGCGTCGCGCAACCGGCGCGCCGGATGCTGCATGCAAGCCACTGTACCACTTGCGCCACCACCGCACCTCCTCGGTTGCGGAACCAATGCCGCGACCCGAGGCAACCTAGCGCGCGACCCAGCAGCGCCAGCCGGACGCAGCGGTCAAACGCGGTCAAAAGTGGGCCGGCAGTAATGACGGTGGCAGGCGCACGGGAGCAGCGGTCACGCCGTCAGCCAAGCTCACATCCCATCCGGAGGCAGCGAGAGAACCCCCTCTCACGGTGTGAAGACGACGCGCCCGTGACCCGTTCCTCGAACGGCTCGCGCACGCAACGGCAGCCTCGCCGACCGCTCGCCCCGGCGCATTAACTCCGCGGCTGGACGGGCAGCGCTTCTGGCAGGAGCAGCTGGCGACGTTTCGCCTTCACGACCACACCAAAAAAGGTACGCCACGTCGTTCAATTTCGTGTCCTTTTTCCCTTTTTTCTCTTTCTCTATCTCTTGCAACAGGGACCGGGAAAGGGAATACCCCCAAAGGGATCCTTCCCCGTGAAGGAACTAGGCTCCGAGCCTCCTTACTGATCAGGGGTTCGAAGGCTGGCCCCCCGAAGGGTTCAACAGCCGCCTCAGATCGCGTGGGCCCGACACCCACTACTGGTCAGAGGTTCGAAGGTCGGCCCCCCGAAAGGTTCCACGACCGCCTCAGGCTACTCGGGCTCCGCGCCCATTACTGATCAGGGGTTCGAAGGCTGGCCCCCCGAAGGGTTCACAGTCGCCTCAGACACCGAGCGAGGGATGACCATGGGTACGTTCGATACATAACCAAGGCTCGGGCTGCGCTCCTGAGGTACCCTAGGACATTTCCGAGACCAGCGGGAACGATCCTGTAACGGAATCCCATCGGAGGGAGGCATCGAGCCCTCGGACCCCGTCGCCAGGGGACCGGGTCCGGCAGATCACCCGCAGGTACTTTTGGGCGTGCCTCCGGGCCCCTAGCCGACCCCCAACGAACGGGGCACGGACGTCCACTCGGATTACCCGATCGCAGCTCACCGGAGACACCATGTTCGGTGCCCATCGAGGGTAACATGGCGCTCTCCCCCCTCCTCCTTGCGGAAAGGCGACGTAGGGGCGTATGTAAAAAAGCCGAGTCTGTCCCTGATCGTCCTCTCGCCCTGTGCGGAGGCTCGGGGGCTGCTCTCGCAAACCCGGCTCCGGCCGAACCGTTGACAGCGTCAACATACCAGCCCGAGAACTTGGGCCCCGACAGTGCACCCGGGCTACGGCCTGTTCGCATGAGGGAACCGCCAGACCAGCCAAAGCATTACGCAAGGCATTAAGACCTCGAAGGAGTGAAACCACTCCTCCGAGGCCTCGGGGGCTACACCCGGCGGGTGCGCTCGCGCGCACCCACCGGAACAAAGTGCAACCGAGAAAGGCTGGTCCCCTTGCAAAAAAGTGCGACGAAAGCCTCCAAGCGAGTGCTAACACTCCCTTCGAGGCTCGGGGGCTACTGTCGGGGACCATAATTAGGGGTACCCTCAAGACGCCTAATTCTCAGCTGGTAACCCCCATCAGCATAAAGCTGCAGAGGCCTGATGGGTTTGATTAAGTCAGGGATCAGTCCATACGAGCGACTCGATCACGCCACGCCCTGAGCCTAGCCTCGGGCAAGGGCAGCCGACCCTAAGGTGTTTCCGTCTCGCCCGAGGCCCCCTTTTTTTACGGCAGACGCATCTCCGGCTCGCCCGAGGCCTTGCCTTCGTTAAGAAGCAACCCTGACTAAATCACCGCGCCGACCGACCAAGTCACTGGGGCATTTAACGCAAAGAGTGAGACTGACGGGCGGCCAGGCTTGGCTAAAAGCGCCATAGGAAGCTCCGCCCGACCCAGGGCTCGGACTCGGGCTAAGGCCCCGGAAGACGGCGAACTCCGCTCCGCCCGACCCAGGGCTCGGACTCGGGCTAAGGCCCCGGAAGACGGCGAACTCCGCTCCGCCCGACCCAGGGCTCGGACTCGGGCTAAGGCCCCGGAAGACGGCGAACTCCGCTCCGCCCGACCCAGGGCTCGGACTCGGGCTAAGGCCCCGGAAGACGGCGAACTCCGCTCCGCCCGACCCAGGGCTCGGACTCGGGCTAAGGCCCCGGAAGACGGCGAACTCCGCTCCGCCCGACCCAGGGCTCGGACTCGGGCTAAGACCCCGGAAGACGACGAACTCCGCTTCGCCCGATCCAGGGCTCGGACTCCGCCCTGGCCTCTACCGAACGACCTCCGCCTCGCCCGACCCAGGAGCTCGGGCTCGGCCTCGGCCATGCAGGACAGACTCGACCTCGGCTTCGGAGGAGCCTCCACGTCGCCCGACCTAGGGCACAAGTCCGACACGTCGACAGGAAGCGCCATCATCACCCTACCCCGAGCCGACTCGGGCCGCAGAAAACAGGACCGACGTCCCATCTGGCTAGCTCCGCCAGATAGGCAATGATGGCGCCCCGCTGGACCCATGACGACGGCGGTTCTCAGCTCCCTTACGGAAGCAGGGGGACGTCAGCAAGGGCCCAACCACTCCGACAGCTGTCCCCCCGCCAGGCTCCGTTGCTTCTCCACCGGCCACGACGCCACACCAGCTGGGTGCCAAGATCTCTCCGGCTGCCACCTTGGCATGTACTTAGGGCACTAGCTCTCCCCCGCTAGACACGTAGCACCTTGCTACACCCCCATTTGTACACCTGGATCCTCTCCTTACGCCTATAAAAGGAAGGACCAGGGCCTTCTTAGAGAAGGTTGGCCTCGCGGGAACGAGGGCAGGGGCAGGCGCTCTCTTGGGGCCGCTCGCTCCCCTCACCCGCGCGGACGCTTGTAACCCCCTACTGCAAGCGCACCCTGACCTGGGCGCGGGACGAACACGAAGGCCGCGGGATCTCCGCCTCCCTCACGACCCGGCTCCGGCCACCTCGCTCTTCCCCCCTTCGCGCTCGCCCACGCGCTCGACCCATCTGGGCTGGGGCACGCGGCACACTCACTCGTCGGCCTAGGGACCCCCCCGGTCTCGAAACGCCGACAGGTTCCGCTGTATTATGCTTACCAAACACATAATAGAACTACTCTATTTTGGAATAAAGCCGCTCTATTCTATTTGTTTGTTATGAATCAACATGACACAAAGTAGATCAAACACAAAGAACACACAGATTTCCAGGTGAAAACCCCTCCAAGACGAAGGGAAAAAATCACGAACGCTCGCCAACAACAAGCTCACTATTTCCAGGTGGTTACAGATAGCAGGAGACTTACAATGAGATAATTATCTTCTGTGGCTTACAAGTATATTTATAGAGATGAAACCCTAAACTAAGTAGGAAACGATCCGTACCACGGGAGGCTCCGCCCCCCGCACCCCAAGGCGTCCCCAAGTCTTCCTGCGACAGGCCTCTATTTCGCTCGGCAACTTGATCGTTTTTTTCCAAAATTTAGATCACAAACTCAACAGACTCTCTAATCAAACACACTCTTAAAAAAACAGAGACAAACATGCGCTTGGAGTCTGATATGTGCTTGATCAAGAGGAATTCAGGCAGTCTGGTCACGGTCACCCTAGTCACACTGTCGGACAGCATGTGAAGGCTACTTGCTACTTGCTACTTGCTACGGTCTCAATTATTAGGCGTTTGTGACAAAATGAGCCGCGCACAAAATTCTTGCAGGATGCACGTGCAACAGGTACCTAAGGTTTGTATAGGTCAATTTCATGTTTTTATATTGTAGTACACTGAATACTCCCAAAAGGCCAACTTAGGGAACTTGACAAAATGATCTAACTAATAGAGAGAATAAAAGAACTCTAAAGGGTTGTTTGAATCCGTTCATTGTAAAGAAATCGGAATCTACTTAATAGATAAAGCTATTTGACTTAGAATTTGACATTCCACCATTTTTTCAAACTTCAGATATAAGTATATCCTCAAATTTATAAGGTGAAAGATGGAAGTTGATTTTACGTATTACTAGACTATGTTTATAATTTGCAGCTTATAGCACGCTTTTTGGCTCGTTGTCATTAATATCTCCTTCATATAACGAACTTTAATATACAAATATATTTCACATAAAACTACACTAGATTAGTTGATTTGTGTCTAAATTGTAATTATTAAAATGAAATTCAATTCAAAGGGTCTAAACGGGTTTCCCAGTATTCGAGCTCACTCTACTCGAATTTGGCTGGACGATTTATTCTTAGCTAACAAAGAAAAAATTAGCTTAGATTGATCTTGTCGTTTACTCTCCCATTTTCAAATTAAAGTTCATTATACGTATATGGTAAGTCAAACTTCTCTTAATTTGATCTAAGTTATTAGAAACAAATATACCATCAATTATCTTACCAAATTAGTTATGGTTTACATGAATTATGTCTTGACGGTGCATTTATTTGAAAAATATAAATGTGATATATTATTTATTAAAACAGAATTAAAACTTAAAAAGTACTTAGGACATAATTAAAGTGCATTAGAGCCTCTCCAACGATGTGCCTTAAAATAGTTGAAAGTGCATTCATCCCTTTTGTGAGTTTTGGTGATTTAGATAACAACACATTTAAAGGTCTAACAAGTTTGCTAAGTGTTGAACAGGAAATTCAGTATAATGAACATACTCAAATAACGTATAATGATCAGTGAACAAAGGTTCAACACCAAGTTAAATAACCAGTGAGACAATGCAAATGGATATAATATGGTCTTTTATATTGGTTTGAATATATGGACAAGACCTGAGAAATCACTATGCATAAATATGATCAGAATAGAGGTTGAAGTAATTAAGAGGATTGGTTAAGCCAAAGTGAATAAGATATGAGGAATCGTGAATCGGCTTGACCATATTACTATCAGTTCATATATGCTTCTATGAGAATCAAACTAGAGCTTGATTGATCTTAACAATTATATCTAGAAGACATTCAAGCAAGGTTCACAATATTGAAGAAATGATTCTCTCAATGGATGCTCAATAGGATGTGACTCAAGAATGGTTTAATAGGGTGAAGATAGCAAGGAACGGGCTTCAAGGAACTAAGCGAAGGTGAAGGCCAAGCGACGGCTTGTAGACCGAGGTACCATGGCTAAGGTGAAGAAGAGAGTACTTGCACTAAGTCGATGAACTAATCAGTTATGAAGAGTTATAACATGTGGATGCATCAGTAAGGTGACTTGAGGCCATGATTTAAACTCATATATGGTGATATGGTACAAGTCACAGTGTTTGATTTGTGTTTGCTTCAAAAGGTGAGACAAAGATGTTCGTGAGCCTTATGAAGCAACGCTATGGAGAAATCACTCATGAGACACCAATTACTCAAGGAGTTTACTTAATTATATTTTATTTAACTTGAGTATAGGAATCGTCGTACTATCAAGGGGGGTCCAAAAAGAAGATTGGTGTTTGCCAAAGCTCAAGCCTCTATATTCAAAAGCTATTTTTGAAAACAAAAAATCTCTTTAACGTTCTATGGTTGACCGTGGTTAGGTTTGAGAAACCTAGAGAGTTCTTATTGAAATGCAGCTGAACTTCTTAAACTGCAGCTGAGCTTTTCAGCTGAACTAAACTTCAGCTGAGTTGGGCTTCTTCAGCTACAGCTGAGCTTTTTAGCTGAGCTGAACTTCAGCTGAGTTGAGCTTTTTCAACTACAGTTGAGCTTTCTCAACTCCAGCTGAACTTCAACTTTAACTGTGAACCTCTTTGATCATACACCAGCTGAATTTGCCTCCGGGCAGTTGAGCTAGGGTTTTCTCTCCTAAACTCTCTGGTCAAGACCAGCTGAACTGGTCCTGAGGGGCAGTTCAACTGGTCTCTGACCCCTCTGACCTCTGATCAACAGTCTGCTAGTCAGACTGGCAAACAGGTCGCCTGAGGTGTCAGGGGCGGTTCAACCGTCCTAGGGGTGGTTCAACCGGTCTGGTCAACCTGGTCAGCCTGCAGGTCAGTCTGCCAGCCAGTCTGACAGTCAGACTGGCAGACAGTCTGCCTGACATGCTAGGGGCGGTTCAACCACCCTAAGGGGCGGTTCAACCGGTCTCAGGCAGAAAAAATCTACCCAACGACTAGTTTTGAGCCCCACCTATATATACTCACTCCTACCTCTCTCACCATACAAGAGCACGACCCAAACTCCATTTCTAACTTGAAGAATACATCCCACTCTCTCTCACACATCTCTTGCCTCTCCCATTTCAAATCTTTGGAGAGAAATCTTTGAGTGAGTTTGAGAGCTGCGGTTTTTGTACTTCATCTCTAAATCTCTCTTGCTCTTCTTCATTCGAGCTTTGGTACTACATAGAGTTCTTTGTTGATTCATTAATCTGGGAGCTTCTAGCTCCTAGATGACTAGGTGTCTCTTGTGAGTCTCCAAATCTTGTGGAAGACCACAAGAAAGTTTGTATTACCCGCTCGTTTGAGCAAAGATTAGTGTGTGAGCTTGACCTTTGTGGTCAGCAAAGGGAGGATTAGGGTTGAAAGAGACCCAGCTCTTTGTGGGCGCCTCAACGAGAAAGTAGGGCACCTTGGTGGTGTGACCGAACCTTAGGATAAATCTTGTGTCTCTTGTGTTCTTGTTCATTGTGCTTATTCGTGTTCTTTGTTCTCTCACCATTCCATGGAAGATTTGCTTATATCTTTTTGGTGTGTGGATTTTGAGAAGTTCCCTTCTCAGATCTACTACTTTGAACCCTGTGGATCATTTAGAACATCTCATTTCCAAAGTTAGCTGGGTGAATTTGGAGATCAATTCAGTTTTATATCTCATTGTTTAGTTGAGCTCGCGCAAACCAGTTGAACCGGTTTTGACACCAGTTGAACTGGTTTTACCCAGTTTGTTTATAGTTTTTGTTGAAAAAGTTTTAACTTGCTGAAAGTCGCCTAGAGGGGGGGGGGGGGGGTGAATAGGCGGGCCTTCGGCTTTGGAAGGTCCTAAAAAACATGATTTAACAATGTTTTCCAAGAGAAATATGCAAACAGGTACCTTTGAAGTTAGATTGCGGGTATACAAAAGCACAGTTAAAGACGAAGCTTGACTGGGACGAAAGGTGATCACGACAAAGGATAAGACGATCACGAAGCTATATGCAGAAAAGCTTCGGCATAACGGCAGAAAAGGGGAACCGACTTAAAGATGAAAGGCCAAATTAGACCTCGAAGAATTACTATAGGGTTATTGTTAAATGTAATGGGTATTAATGTAATTTTGCATGGGCTGCGACCCGTGCCTATAAATAGGTGAACAGTATTCCTGTACTGTTCACGCTGATTTGGCATTGACCTTGGCGTCACACTTGTACTTTTACCTTCTCACAAGCTGAAGGTACATTTGTAATTTGATATCATTTCTATTCTTCCATCATAATAAAATAGAAATGATTTGTCAATGATATATAATCGTTCATGTTAACTTATATGCTTCATATGATTCCTTCTTCATTATTATATTTTATGCTGATGAAGGTATGTCCTTCATAACCTTCGTCCAAAAATCATTATACCCTTAGGGAAATAATGCTTCGAAGGGCAAAGGATATTAACATTTAACATTTTGTGTTGCCTTGTTCTTAATTCCTAGCATTTGAGAACAAGTCGCCAACATTGGCGCCCACCTCCGGTGAACTCACTTCCATTTCTTGAGTTTTGAACAACTTCGGCAAGCATCACCTTCATCATGCCGCCGAAAAAAGCTTCAGCGACAGGGGCTGGTACTTTACAGCCGCTGGATCCCAATCAGGATGTCCTTTCTCTCAGAGAGGCCCGAAGCCAGAAGAGGAAGGCTGTTAGTCCAACACCTCCGGAGGATGACCTGGATCAGGAGATCCAAAACCTGGAGATCCTTCAGCAACAGGTGCAACGCAAGAAGGAGAAGATGGCTCGTCTAGCTGATCTTCAGAGATAGATAGACGAAGCTTCTGAGGAGGTTCGTCATCTTGTTCAAGATGATCAAAGCTGAAGGCCTCCACGCAGAGAGCTTCATCAGGAAGGCTTCCACAATGAGGATGACTGGTATGAAGATTTCCATCATGGAAACTTTGCTTTTGATGATGCTTCTCCTCTCTCAACAGAATTGCAGGCTACACCATGGCCACAGTCTTACAAGCCACCCCAGCTCCCCATGTATGACGGTCACACAGACCCGAAGCAATTCCTAATGAGCTATGAAGCAACCATATCTTCGTATGGTGGCAATACGGCATTCATGGCAAAATCTTTCGTCATGGCCGTCAGGAGCGTCGCCCAGACTTGGTACTCTTCTCTTCGGCCAGGGACAATCACTTCTTGGCAGAAGTTGAAGGATATGCTGATAACTAGTTTCCAAGGGTTTCAGACGAAGCCAGTCACCGCTCAGGCTCTCTTCCAGTGTACCCAGGACCATGAAGAGTACCTTCAGGCGTATGTCCGGAGGTTTCTGCGCCTGAGGGCACAAGCGCCAACAGTGCCCAATGAAATTGTCATTGAGGCCATGATTAAGGGGCTTCGGTCGGGACCATCAGCGCAGTACTTCGCCAGGAAGCCACCACAAACGTTGGAGAAGCTGCTCTAGAAGATGGACGAATACATTCGAGCTGACAATGACTTCCGCCAAAGAAGGGAGGAAGCATTCAGGTTCTCTGAAATGACCAGGGGCTTCGGAGGAAGATTTCACCCGAGGCATGTTAGGTCAATCCATAACTCTGCTCAAACTGATGACCGAGGGAGCCAGCAGCAAAGGCCACAACACTCTTCACAAGCTTCGGCCCAACAGCAGAGTTCTTTTCGGCCGCCAGCGCAAAGGGGCAGAGGCGCTAGGGGCTTCGGGGGAAGGTTTGGAGACCAGCCAAGAAAAATATATTGCCTATTCTGTGGTGAAGACAAGGGCCATACTACCAGGATGTGCCATGTTACCATCCAGAAGCAGAAGGAAATAGCGGAAGCAGCAGCGCAACAGAGTCAGCCGAAGCAGGTCATGCATACTGCTTCGTATCATTCACCTTATATTCCAGAATATGTAGGCAACCACCCTGCAGCTTCTGTTGCTTCGGCGAGCCAACCCCAAGCATCTTGGCAGCAACCTCCACCGCCACCGCCGACCCAGCGAGGACAACAGCCAGAAGGGAGTCAGCACAATCATCTTCAGAGGGATTTCAGAGAGGGGTCCTGAAGCTCGCACAGTCAACAGCACGGTGCCAGAGTCGAAGCACATTTATTGACAAATATCCTACCTCAACAGCAGTTCTTTTGCATCTTCTACATTCACTATTACCCTTTTGTCAATAAGAAACAATTATGAAGAGTTTAAATGTCTTTTATTGAATTTCAATTCCCTGTAATACTTTCGTTTTCTACTATAATAAAAATATGTTTTTTCCATAGGCTTGAGTTGCCGAAGCATACGAACTTATACTGATCTGGAGGACCCTTGAATTACCAAAAACTTGATCTAACGCACACAGTACAAATTGTTCGAAACAGTAAAAAGTCGTTCCTAAGGGAGCGCAGTGTAAGTTTTCTAAACCTACAGCGAAAAATAAGCGCTGATTCCGCCGAAAGTAAAAGGCGAAGAAGCTCCTAAGGGAGGCTTACAGCGAAAAATAAACGCTGATTCCGCTGAAAGTAAAAGGCGAAGAAGCTCCTAAGGGAGGCTTACAGCGAAAAATAAACGCTGATTCCGCTGAAAGTAAAAGGCGAAGAAGCTCCTAAGGGAGGCTTACAGCGAAAAGTCAGCGCTGATATAAAAAGTGTGTGTGCTTTATTACAGGGATATATATCTGTGGCACAAATATCATTTTGCATGGCATAACATCATCACATCATTTTTGCATAACATAAGCATCATACAACATAATGCATCTGGAACAAGAAGGGGATACAGTGTTGACTTGCGGAACATATTTTGGAAAAGAGAAAATCGTGCTAAGGCACAAGACAAATCGAGATGAAGTGTAGCCACATCGGAAATGCAACACAAATCTTTTTTATAGCTTCGGAAAATATTTCACGAAGCTTGGACATTCCTGAGATATAGAAAGGATTTTCTTCACGAAGCATGAAAAGAAGGGAAGGTGTTTTTTCGCCGAAGGCTCAAAAAGCGGTATGTATGCAAAGTTTCATGCATCGTAAAGAATTAAAATATAAATAGATTATATATTACATTTAAAGTTACAATATATTACACATCTTTACGCTTCAAATGTTTCTACAATAGCATTTAATCCTCTTTAAGTACTATCTCTGCAGCTTCGTTCAATAGTTGGTTGACAACCTTGTCCATAATGGCTTCAGCCATTTTTCTAATTTCATCGTCCCCCTTCGGGTGGGGGCCCGGAAATGTCTCAGCAGGTTCTGGGGGAAGAAAAGATACGGCTATATTACTATTACAAACCGAGAGCAGAGTCTGGAATTAAAAATTACAGCATAATAAAAACCACTAATTAATACCTATTTGCCCTTCGGGCTCTGTACTTTTTTCGGTAGCTTCCGCTATTTTTCTAGCATCGTGGATGCCTTTTTAACTCCTTTGAATAATTTCTTGCGCCGATTCTCGGCCGCCGTTATCCCAGATATCGGTGAAGAATTTCCCACCAACCATGCTTGCTTCCGGTGAGGGGTCTTTAATGTCTTCAGAAGACAAGGTAGCTTCGGACTGCGCTAGGGATTTTACATGCCCGCAGCCTTTCCTCTCCAAAACAGCAGCAATCCCCCTAGCACCCGAAAAAGCGTAAATGTCACCGCGACTATTCAAAATTTCCTCGAAAGCCTCTGCTTCATGACTGATCCACTCCATTGGACCTTTAGGATTGCCTCTTGAAAAATTCTCTTCACTAGAGAATGCGCCAACGCTGGCGAAGCTAGATTTTATCTTTTTGACGCACTCTATGGATTTAACATAACATTTCCTCTGGGATGCACGAAGCTCTTTAATACTCATCTCTAAATGATTCGCTAGTTGATCACTAAGCTCGCGTTTTGTTTCTTCAAGTATACGCTCTTCTTTAGCTCTAGCTAGCTGTTTCTGAAGATCTTTAATTTCACGTCTTTGGGCTTCGGCCTGGGCCTTTGAGGTAGCTTCGTCCTTCTTTACCTTGTCCACCAATGTGAGCAGAATTTTATCTTTTTCTAGAGCTTCATTTCTCAGTTTAATAACTTCTGATCGTAGGTTGTTGAACTGCAATTTCATAGCTCTCATCTTCGGCACTCTTTTGTGCTCTCAATGCGTTGCTTAGAATTAAACCCTATATATAAAAAGGTTGGTATAAGAACAAAAGAATGAGCTACGAATTATAAAATTTGTAAACATCCAATTCTCATACCTTCAGGCTATTGTACGCAAGACTATCCGCAAGATCCTCCTTCGTCATAGCGCATAATCCAGCCTCAAGCTTCGGAAACCCCATACTTCTAGACATCTCCCGACAGACGGATAATTCTTTATTGTCTGGGAGGCAGTATAGGAAATCCTCTTCGTCAGTCCCATTGAACACTAGTGCCCCCTTAGGATATTTCAATTCTTTGGCATAGTGATTAGCTTCAAAAACTTCTTCTTCCGATAACTTTTTCCCCGAAGCATGACGCACAATATAATCGTATATTTTGGAAGTTGCTTCGGGGACAGCAGTATCAATTTCTTCGACCAAAGTAGGCTCTGACATTTTCATTTCTTCAGTTGCTCTTGCAATTTTTGTTTCTTCTGCTTCCAAAGGTATTACCTAGGTTGGTTCTGAAAGCCCGGTTCCAACTTCAGTTTGTTGCTTCGGAGCCTCAGTAACGGATACTTCAGCAAGCCCCTCAGAAGTTTCAGCAGTCTTCTTCGGGGTTGTGCTTGGAAGTTTAATTGTTTCCAAAACATCTAACACATTAACCATTCTTTTTCTTTTTGGGGTCGTTGTTGGCCCCTTTTTAATTTTTGTTGCTTTAATTTCTTCTGAGGGACTCAAAATTTCTGATATTTTCGTTCCCTCAGTTGATGCTTTTGCTTCTTCCATCTTTTCTGTCAATGGAGCTTCGACCACCTCTTTGATTTCTGGTAACAGAGTCTTTGGTTCTTCCAATTCTTTTGTAATTGGCACTTTGGCCAGCTCTCTGGCTCCGGGCAACGAAGTTGATTCCTTAGCTTCGGGGGCTGAAGATGCTCCGCTGCCGAATTCAGGCACTGTGGCTAGTTCAATGTAACGTGACCGGTGTGTGAGAACTTTCACCCTTTTTCTCTTCGGCGCTGGCTCGATAGGAGCAGCTGGAGCAGTTTCTTTTGCAGAAATTGTACCTTTCCTTTTCTGCCCCCGCACTGGATAATGGTAGTCGGGGTACACGAACCCGATTGCATCAAAAACTCGGTTCAGTCTTTTCTTTCTTCGGCCTCCGAAGGCTGCTGACATTGCAGTATCTTCGGCCTTCGAGTATGCCCCAAGCAATTCATCACTTACAGTTTCAATGCTCTTTAACCAATCATCATCTGGTTCAACGAATTTGTCTCCATACTTGAATGTATACTTCAGCCTGACTAGCCCACCTTCGTCAGTTTCTTTAACAGTCTCTTTCGGCATTTCCCAATTATTTGCAAGAGGCCATACTCTGAAGGCAATGTGTTCTTGTATCAAATCCCTTGTCCCGATAAAGGAGCAGACTACGCCGAAGGCCCGTTGGCATTCTTCGGCTACTTTATCCATTTCTACCTTCGATTTCCGGAATCCGAATCGCTGCCAGATGGGGCGCATGATGATATCCTTAATATCTTCTCGAACCTTCAAATCATTTTTTACATAGAACCATTCTTTCATCCATTCTCCGGGCCATCTCTTCCGAAAGGTGGGCATGGGACAGCTTGATCCAGAGCGAGCACCAAAGTTGTAGCAACCAAAGTTGTTATGATACTGCTCTTTACCCCAGGGTTTCGTTTCATATAACAATTCATGTATATTGCAAAAGCTTTTCGCACTTGGCTCTAGACCTTGACTCTTCACAGCCCAGACGAAGATTCCCATTCTTATTATTGCTTCAGGGGTAAGTTGATGAAGGTAAACCTGATATATTTTCAGAACTTCTACCACGAATCTGCTTAGAGGGAATCGTAGCCCAGCTTTTAAAAAGCTTCGGAAGATAACGACTTCATCATCTTCAGGGCTCGGCACAGTTCTTTCTCCGGCATCTGCTCTCACAATGGACATATCTCGAAAGTATCTCCCCTTCATGTTTTCAAGGTGACTTTGCCCAATAGTTGATTTTCTAAAGACTGAATGGCTTGGTCGCCATGGCCGATCTTCGGAATCTTCACCCCCGCTATCTGCATCGTAACTGTCACTCTCACCAGTATCTTCAGATAAACCTTCTAAAATCTCCCTTGTAATCTTCTCCGTATTCGTCTTCGCCATTGACTCAAGAAAACCCAGATGCATCTCTTCAGAAAGGTTCAACTTCATTTCGGCAGCAACCTTCTTCTCCTCAGACATTCCTTCGGAATTCTTGCCTCTCGCTTCCGAAGCTTAAAACTAGGGAGGCAACCAAATATTTGTAGGCAGAAAACTATTTGAGCAGGAAAAACAGATGGCAAGAGAGCGTGCCCAATAAATTGTGGCGAGCCCGTATTTATAAACCTATTATGTCGGAGACTGGAGGGCCCCATTTGCCAATGACTGTTGCTATTCTAGCAAAAGGAAGGTGTTTTTTCGGACCTTCGGCTTATAGCCTTTGTCCATTTCGCAATCTGAATTTATCATTCTAACAAATTAATATTGCGAGGGGCTACTGTTGGGGGCCTTCGGCTTTGGAAGGTCCTCAAAAACATGATTTAACAATGTTTTCCAAGAGAAATATGCAAACAGGTACCTTCGAAGTTAGATTGCGGGTATACAAAAGCACGGTTAAAGACGAAGCTTGACTGGGACGAAAGGTGATCACGACGAAGGATAAGACGATCACGAAGCTATATGCAGAAAAGCTTCGGCATAACGGCAGAAAAGGGGAACCGACTTAAAGATGAAAAGCCAAATTAGACCTCGAAGAATTACTATAGGGTTATTGTTAAATGTAATGGGTATTAATGTAATTTTGCATGGGCTGCGACCCGTGCCTATAAATAGGTGAACAGTATTCCTGTACTGTTCACGCTGATTTGGCATTGACCTTGGCGTCGCACTTGTACTTTTACCTTCTCACAAGCTGAAGGTACATTTGTAATTTGATATCATTTCTATTCTTCCATCATAATAAAATAGAAATGATTTGTCAATGATACATAATTGTTCATGTTAACTTATATGCTTCATATGATTCCTTCTTCATTATTATATTTTATGCTGATGAAGGTATGTCCTTCATAACCTTCGTCCAAAAATCATTATACCCTTAGGGAAATAATGCTTCGAAGGGCGAAGGATATTAACATTTAACATTTTGTGTTGCCTTGTTCTTAATTCCTAGCATTTGAGAACAAGTCGCCAACACAAACTTAAAGCACAACTACAAGCCAGGGTTAGTGTTAGAATTAAAAATGAGTCCGAAAGAGAGGACTAAAACAAATCAAGGGCAAATGAAGCGAATGACACAGTGATTTATTTTACCGAGGTTCGGTTCTTGCAAACCTACTCCCCGTTGAGGTGGTCACAAAGACCGGGTCTCTTTCAACCCTTTCCCTCTCTCAAACGGTCACCTAGACCGAGTGAGCTTTTCTCCTCAATCAAACGGGTCACTTAGACCCTTACAAGGATCACCACAACTTGGTGTCTCTTGCTTTGATTACAAGTGTCTTGGAAAAAAGAATAGAGGAAGAAGAAAAGCGATCCAAGCGACAAGAACTCAAATGAACACAAATGTCTCTCTCTCACAAGCCACTAAGTCTTTGGAATGAGTTTGGGACTTGGAGAGGATTTGATCTTTTGTTTTGTGTCTTGGAGTGAAGTCTAGAGCTCTTGTATTGAATGCAAGTTGCTAGATACTTGGATGCCATGAATGGTGGTGGTTGTGGGGTATTTATAGCCCCAACCACCAAAACAGCCGTTGGGGAGGGCTGCTGTCGATGGGCGCACCGGACAGTTCGGTACGCCACCAGACACTGTCCGGTGTGCCAGCCACGTCACCCAACTGTTAGGGTTCTGACGGTTTCGACCATTGGAGCTCTGACATCTTGGGGCACCGGACAGTCCGGTGCCGCACCGGACAAGCACTGTTCACTATCCGGTGCGCCTTCTGGCTCTACTCTGACTCTGCGCGAACTGTCTGTGCACTGTTCACGCCACTGTTCATTTTTGTAGATGACCGTTGGCGTAGTAGCCGTTGCTCCGCTTGGCACACCGGACAGTCCGGTGTTACACCGGACAGTCCAGTGAATTTTAGCGGAGTGCGCTAGAGAAAACCCGAAGATGAGGAGTTCAGAGTTGATCTCCCTGGTGCACCGGACACTGTCCGGTGGCACACCGGACAGTCCAGTGCGCCAGACCAGGGCAGCCTTCGGTTTCTTTTGCTCCTTTCTTTTGAACCCTAACTTGTTCTTTTTATTGGTTTGTGTTGAACCTTTGGCACCTGTAGGAACATATAATCTAGAGCAAACTAGTTAGTCCAATTATTTGTGTTGGGCAATTCAACCACCAAAATCATTTAGGAAAAGGTTTGACCCTATTTCCCTTTCTATCTCCCCTTTTTGGTGATTGATGCCAACATAAACCAAAGCAAATATATGAGTGCAGAATTGAACTAGTTTGCATAAGGCAAGTGCAAAGGTTGCTTGGAATTAAACCAATTTGTACTTTCACTAGATATGCATGGATTGCTTTCTTCTTATTTAACATTTTGGACCACACTTGCACCACTAGTTTTGTTTTTGCAAATTCTTTGTAAAATTCTTTTGCAAATAGTTAAAGGTATATGAATAAGATTGAAAGAAGCATTTTCAAGATTTGAAATTTTCTCCCCCTGTTTCAAATGCTTTTCCTTTGAATTAAACAACCCCCCCCCTAAAGAAATTCTCCTCTTAGCTTTCAAGAGGGTTTTATCAATATGAAAAAGATTTAGATACCAATTGAAAAATCTTTGAAACCATATATCAATTATAGATACCAATTGAGATATACCAATTAAGAAACTATCTTCGAAAAATTTTGAAATTGGTGGTGGTGCGGTCCTTTTGCTTTGGGCTAATATTCTCTCACCCTTTGGCATTAATTGCCAAAAATGGAGTCTGTTGTGAGCCCTTTGAAATTCTCTCCCCCGTTGGTAAACAATATATGAGTGAAAGATTATACCAATATGGAGAGTTGGTGGAATACCGGCAAAGAGTAAATAATATCGATGGAGTTGAGTGGAAGCGTCGTCTTTGCCGAATACTCCATTTCCCTTTCAATTCTATGACTAAGCATAAGAATACACTTGAAAACACATTAGTCATAGTCATAAAAGAGATATGATCAAATGTATATAAATGAGCTATGTGTGCAAAATATCAATCAAAATTCCGAGAATCAAGAATGTTTAGCTCATTCCTAAGTTTGGTAAAGGTTTTCTCGTCTAATGGTTTGGTAAAGATATCGGCTAGTTGTTCTTTGGTGCTAACATAAGCAATCTCGATATCCCCCTTTGTTGGTGATCTCTCAAAAAGTGATACCGAATGGCTATGTGCTTAGTGCGGCTGTGTTCAATGGGATTATCTGCCATGCGGATTGCACTCTCATTATCACATAGGAGAGGCACTTTGCTAAATTTGTAGCCATAGTCCCTGAAGGTTTTGTCTCATCCAAAGTAATTGCACGCAACAGTGGCGTGCGGCAATATACTCAGCTTCGGCGATTGATAGGGCTACTGAATTTTGTTTCTTTGAAGTCCAAGACACCAGGGATCTCCCCAGAAACTGACAAGTCCCTGATGTGCTCTTCCTATCAATTTTACACCCTACCCAATCAGCATCTAAATATCCTAATAAATCAAAAGAGGATCCCTTGCGGTACCAAAGACCAAACTTAGGAGTATAAACTAAATATCTCATGATTCGCTTCACGGCCCTAAGGTGAACTTCCTTAGGATCGGCTTGGAATCTTGCACACATGCATACAGAAAGCATAATATCCGGTCGAGATGCATATAAATAGAGTAGAGATCCTATCATCGACCGGTATACCTTTTGATCTACGGATTTACCTCCCGTGTCGAGGTCAAGATGCCCATTTGATCCCATGGGTGTCTTGATGGGTTTGGCATCCTTCATTCCAAACTTGGTAAGTATGTCTTGAATGTACTTCATTTGGCTGATGAAGGTGCCCTCTTGGAGTTGATTAACTTGAAATCCTAGAAAATACTTCAACTCCCCCATCATAGACATCTCGAATTTTTGAATCATGATCCTACTAAACTCTTCACAAGTAGATTTGTTAGTAGACCCAAATATGATATCATCAACATAAATTTGGCATACGAACAAATCATTTGCAATAGTTTTAGTAAAGAGAGTAGGATCGACTTTTCCGACTTTGAAGCCATTAGTGATTAAAAAGTCTCTTAGGCATTCATATCATGCTCTTGGTGCTTGCTTAAGCCCATAGAGCGCCTTTGAGAGCTTATAAACATGGTTAGGGTACTCACTATCTTCAAAGCCTGGAGGTTGCTCAACATAGACCTCTTCCTTGATTGGTCCATTGTGGAAGGCACTTTTCACATCCATTTGATAAAGCTTAAAGCCATGGTAAGTAGCATAGACAAGTAATATACGAATTGATTCAAGCCTAGCTATGGGTGCATAGGTTTCACCGAAATCCAAACCTTCGACTTGCAAATATCCCTTGGCCACAAGTCGGGCTTTGTTCCTTGTCACCACACCATGCTCATCTTGCTTGTTGTGGAATACCCACTTGGTTCCTACAACATTTTGATTAGGATGTGGAACTAGATGCCATACCTCATTCCTTGTGAAGTTGTTGAGCTCCTCTTGCATTGCCAGCACCCAATCCGAATCTCTTAGTGCATCCTCTACCCTGTATGGCTCAATAGAGGAGACAAAAAAGTAATGCTCACAAAAATGTGCGACTCGAGATCGAGTGGTTACCCCTTTATGAATATCACCGAGGATGGTGTTCACGGGGTGATCTTTTTGAATCGCTTGGTGGACTCTTGGGTGTAGCGGTCTTTGACCGTGTCCTTCTTGGTCATCTTCCTTGTCTTGATTTTCTTCATCTCCCCCTTGATCATTGCCTTCTCCTTGAGGTGGCTCATCCTCTTGATCTTCTTCTTCATCATCTTGAGCCTGTTCCTCATCTTGAGTTGGTGGAGATGCTTGTATGGAAGATGATGGTTGATCTTGTGCTTGTGGAGGCTCTTCGAATTCCTTAGGACACACATCCCTAATGGACTTGTTCCTTAGCGCGACGCATGGAGCTTCTTCATCATCTAGCTCATCAAGATCAACTTGCTCCACTTGGGAGTCGTTAGTCTCATCAAACACAATGTCACAAGAAACTTCAACTAGTCCAGTGGACTTGTTAAAGACTCTATATGCCCTTGTGTTTGAATCATATCCTAGTAAAAAGCCTTCTACAGCCTTAGGAGCAAATTTAGATTTTCTACCTCTTTTAACAAGAATAAAACATTTTCTACCAAAGACTCTAAAATATGAAACATTGGGCTTTTTACCGGTGAGGAGTTCATATGATGTCTTCTTGAGGATTCGGTGAAGGTAGAGCCAGTTGATGGAGTAGCAGGCGGTGTTAATCGCCTCGGCCCAAAATCAGTTCGGAGTCTTGTACTTATCAAGCATGGTCCTCGCCATGTCAAGTAGAGTTCTATTCTTCCTCTCCACTACACCATTTTGCTGAGGTGTGTAGGGAGAAGAGAACTCATGCTTGATGCCCTCCTCCTCAAGGAAGCCTTCAATTTGTGAGTTCTTGAACTCTGTCCCATTGTCGCTTCTAATCTTTTTGATCCTTAAGCCGAACTCATTTTGAGCTCGTCTCAAGAATCTCTTTAAAGTCTCTTGGGTTTGAGATTTATCCTGCAAAAAGAATACCCAAGTGAAGCGAGAATAATCATCCACAATTACAAGACAATACTTACTCCCACCGATGCTTATGTAAGCTATCGGACCGAATAAATCCATGTGGAGTAGCTCAAGCGGCCTGTCGGTCATCATGATGTTCTTGTGTGGATGATGGACACCAACTTGCTTTCCTGCTTGACATGCGCTACACACTGTGTTTTTCTCAAAATGAACATTGGTTAGTCCCAAAATGTGTTCTCCCTTTAGAAGCTTGTGAAGATTCTTCATCCCAACATGGGCTAGTCGGCGATGCTAGAGCCAACCCATATTAGTCTTAGCAATTAAGCAAGTATCGAGTCCAGCTCTATTAAAATCAACTAAGTATAGCTGACCCTCTAATACTCCCTTAAATGCTACTGAATTATCACTTCTTCTAAAGACAGTAACACCTATATCACTAAAAAGACAGTTGTAACCCATTTTGCACAATTGAGATACATAAAGCAAATTATAATCTAAAGAATCTACAAGAAAAACATTGGAAATAGAATGGTCAGGTGATATAGCAATTTTACCAAGTCCTTTGACCAAACCTTGATTTCCATCCTCGAATGTGATAGCTCTTTGGGGATCTCAGTTTTTCTCATAGGAGGAGAACATCCTTTTCTCCCTTGTCATATGGTTAGTGCATCCGCTATCAATGATCCAACTTGAGCCCCCGGATGCATAAACCTGCAAAATAATTTAGGCCTTGTTCTTTGGTACCCAAACGGTCTTAGGTCCTTTCACATTAGAAACAAGCACCTTGGGTACCTAAACACAAGTCTTTGAGCCTTTGTGTTTGGCCCCAACATATTTGGCAACTACCTTGCATAATTTGTTAGTTAAAATATAAGAAGCATCAAAAGTCTTAAATGAAATAATAGGCTCATTTGATGTAGTAGGAGATTTCTTTTTAGGCAATTTAACATGGGTTGATTGGCTAGAGCTAGATGTCTCATTCTTATACATAAAAGCATGATGAGGACCAGAATGAGACTTCCTAGAATGAATTCTCCTAATCTTATGCTCAGGATAACCAGAAGGATATAAAATGTATCCCTCGTTATCCTGAGGCATGGGAGCCTTGCCCTTAACAAAATTAGACAATCTTTTAGGGGCATTAACTTTGACATTGCTTTCCTGTCGGAAACCAATGCCATCCTTAATGCCAGGGCATCTCCCATTATATAGCATGCTTCTAGCAAATTTAAATTTTTCATTTTCTATCTCATGCTCATTAATTTTAGCAGTAAGTTGAGCTATGTGATCATTTTGTTGTTTAATTAAAGCTAGGTGATGATGGATAGCATCAACATTAATATCTCTACATCTAGTACAAATAGTGACATGATCAACAGAAGATGTAGAGGGTTTGTAAGCATTTAATTCATCAATCTTAGCATGTAACATAGCATTTTCATCTCTAAGATTGGAAATAGTATTATTGCAAACATTTAAATCTTTAGCCTTAGAAATTAAAATAGCATTCTCAGAAGTAAGGCTAGCAATTGATTCATTCAACTTATTAATCTTAGCAATTAAACTAGCATTATCATTTCTAAGATTGGAAATTGAATCATCACAAACATTTAACTTCTCAACCTTAGCAAATAAATTGGCATTCTCAGTTTTAAGGTTGGAAATTAAATCATGGCAATTCCTAAGCTCATTAGATAGATTTTCACATTTTTCTACTTCCTAAGCATAGGCATTCTTAACCTTAACATGCCTTTTGTTTTCCTTAATAAGGAATTCCTCTTGGCTATCCAAGAGTTCATCCTTCTCATGAATAGCACCTATCAATTCATTCAATTTTTCCTTTTGTTGCATGTTAAGGTTGGCAAAAAGACTAAGCAAGTTTTCCCCATCATCACTAGAGCTAGCCTCATCACTAGATGTTGTATATTTTGTGGAGGCTCTAGATTTTACCTTTTTCTTCTTGCTGTCCTTTGCCATGAAACATTTGTGGCCGACGTTAGGGAAGAGGAGGCCTTTGTTGACGGCGATGTTGGTGGCGTCCTCTTCAGAGGAGGAGTCGGTGGAGCTCTCTTTGGAGTCCCATTCCTGACATACGTGGGCATCGCTGCCCTTCTTCTTGTAATACTTCTCCTTCTCCTTCTTCCTCCCATTCTTGTCGTTGTCCCTATCACTATCACTAGACATAGGGCATTTAGCGATAAAATGATCGGGCTTACCACATTTGTAGCACACCCTCTTAGAGCGGGGTTTGTAGTCCTCCCCCCTCCTTTGCTTGAGGATTTGATGGAAGCTCTTGATGATGAGCGCCATCTCCTTGTTGTCGAGCTTGGAGGCGTCGATGGGGAGCCTACTTGATGTAGACTCTTCTTTCTTTTCTTCCTTCGCTTTGAATGCGACGGGTTGCACCTCGGGTGTGGAGGTGCCGCCTTGCTCGACGATTTGTTTGGAGCCTTTGATCATCAACTCAAAGCTCACAAACTTTCCTATCACTTCCTCGGGAGACATTAGCTTGTATCTAGGATCACCACGTATTAATTAAACTTGAGTAGGATTACAAAATACGAGTGATCTTAGAATAACCTTGACCATTTCATGGTCATCCCATTTGGTGCTCCCGAGGTTGCGCACTTGGTTGACCAAGGTCTTGAGCCGGTTGTACATAGCTTGTGGCTCCTCTCCTTGGTTGAGGACGAACCGACCGAGCTCCCCCTCGATCGTCTCCCGCTTGGTGATCTTTATCATCTCATCTCCTTCGTGCGCGGTCTTGAGCACGTCCCAAATCTCCTTGGCACTTTTCAACCCTTGCACCTTATTATACTCCTCTCGACATAGAGAGGCGAGGAGTATAGTAGTTGCTTGGGAATTAAAGTGCTTGATTTGAGCGAACTCGTCCGAATCATAGCCTTCATCCCCCACGGATGGTACCTGCGCTCCAAACTCAACAATGTCCCAAATGCTAGCATGGAGTGAGGTTAGGTGATGCCTTATTTTATCACTCCACATACAATAATCTTCACCGTAAAAAACCGGTGGTTTGCCTAGTGGGACGGAAAGTAAAGGAGTGCATTTAGAAATGCGAGGATAGCGTAGGGGGATCTTACTAAACTTCTTGCGCTTATGGCACTTAGAAGTGACGGACGACGCGTCAGAGCCGGAAGTAGAAGGCAATGAAGAATCGGTCTCGTAGTAGACCACCTTTGTCGGCGTTCCGAGACCGGGGGGTCCCCGAGCCGACGAGTGAGAGTGCCACGTGCCCCAGCCCAGATGGGTCGAGCGCGTGGGCGAGCGCGAAGGGGGGAACAGAGAGAGAGGTCGGTGGCCGGAGCCGGGTCGTGAGGGAGTCGGAGAATTCCCGCGGCCTTCGTGTTCGTCCCGCGCCCAGGTCGGGTGCGCTTGCAGTAGGGGGTTACAAGCGTCCGCGCGAGGTGAGGGGAAGCGAGCGGCCCCGAGAGAGCGCCTGCCCCTGCCCTTCGTCCCCGCGAGGCCAACCTTCTCTAAGAAGGCCCTGGTCCTCCCTTTTATAGTCGTAAGGAGAGGATCCAGGTGTACAAGATGGGGGTGTAGCAAGGTGCTACGTGTCTAGCGAGGGAGAGCTAGCGCCCTATGTACATGCCAAGGTGGCAGCCGGAGAGATCTTGGCACCCTGTTGGTGTGGCGTCGTGGCTGTTGGAGGAGTAACGGAGCCGGACGGGGGGACAGCTGTCGGAGTGGCTGGGCCCTTGCTGACGTCCTCCTGCTTTCGTAAGGGAGCTGAGAGTCGCCGTCGTCATGGTCTAGCGGGGCGCCATCATTTGCCTATCTGGCGTGGCTGGCTAGATGGGACGCCGGTCTTGTTCTCTGCGACCCAAGTCGGCTCAGGGCAGGGTGATGATGACGCTCCCTGTTGACGTGGCGGTCTCGTGTCTTAGGTCGGGCGTCGTGGAAGCTCCTCCGAAGCCGAGGTCGAGTCCGTCCTGCAAGACAGAGGCAGAGTCCGAGCCCTGGGTCGGGCGAGGCGGAGATCGTTCGGCAGAGGCCGAGGCGGAGTCCGAGCCCTGGGTCGGGCGAGGCGGAGTTCGTCGTCTTCCGGGGCCTTAGCCCGAGTCCGAGCCCTGGGGTCGGGCGGAGCGGAGTTCGCCGTCTTCCGGGGCCTTAGCCCGAGTCCGAGCCCTGGGGTCGGGCGGAGCGGAGTTCGCCGTCTTCCGGGGCCTTAGCCCGAGTCCGAGCCCTGGGGTCGGGCGGAGCGGAGTTCGCCGTCTTCCGGGGCCTTAGCCCGAGTCCGAGCCCTTGGGCGGAGCGGAGTTCGCCGTCTTCCGGGGCCTTAGCCCGAGTCCGAGCCCTGGGGTCGGGCGGAGCGGAGTTCGCCGTCTTCCGGGGCCTTAGCCCGAGTCCGAGCCCTGGGTCGGGCGGAGCCTCCTATGGCGCCTCTGGCGAAGTCTGGTCGCCCGTTGGTCTTACCTTTTGCGTTAAACGCCCCGGTGACTCGGTCGGTTGGCGCGGTGATTTAGTCAGGGTTTCTTCTTATCGAAGGCGGGGCCTAGGGCGAGCCGGAGATGCGTCTGCCGTGAAAGAGGAGGCCTCAGGCGAGACGGAGTCATCTTAGGGTCGGCTGCCCTCGCCCGAGGCTAGGCTCGGGCGTGGCGTGGTCAAGTCACTCGTATGGACTGATCCCTGACTTAATCAAACCCATCAGGCCTCTGCAGCTTTATGCTGATGGGGGTTACCAGCTGAGAATTAGGCGTCTTGAGGGTACCCCTAATTATGGTCCCCGACAGTAGCCCCCGAGCCTCGAAGAGAGTGTTAACACTCGCTTGGAGGCTTGCGTCGCACTTTTTTGCAAGGGGACCAGCCTTTCTCGGTGGTACTTTGTTCCGGTGGGTGCGCGCGAGCGCACCCGCCGGGTGTAGCCCCCGAGGCCTCGGAGGAGTGGTTTCACTCCTTCGAGGTCTTAATGCCTTGCGTAATGCCTCGGCCGGTCTGGCGGTTCCCTCATGCGAGCAGGGCGTAACCCAGGTGCACTGTCGGGGCCCAAGTTCTCGGGCTGGTATGTTGACGCTGTCAACGGTTCGGCCGGAGCCGGGTTTGCGAGAGCAGCCCCCGAGCCTTCGCACGGAGCGAGAGGACGATCAGGGACAGACTCGACTTTTTATATACGCCCCTACGTCGCCTTTCCGCAAGGAGGAGGGGGGGAGTGCGCCATGTTACCCTCGATGGGCACCGAACATGGTGTCTCCGGTGAGCTACAATCGGGTAATCCGAGTGGACGTCCGTGCCCCGTTCGTTGGGGGTCGGCTAGGGGCCCGGAGGCACGCCCAAAAGTACCTGCGGGTGATCTGCCGGACCCGGTCCCCTAGCGACGGGGTCCGAGGGCTCGTTGCCTCCCTCCGATGGGATTCCGTTACAGAGTCGTTCCCGCTGGTCTCGGAAATGTCCTAGGGTACCTCGGGAGTGCAGCCCGAGCCTTGGTTATGTATCGAACGTACCCCTGGTCATCCCTCGCTCGGCGTCTGAGGCGACTGTGAACCCTTCGACAGGCCAGCCTTCGAACCCCTGATCAGTAGGGGGCATGGAGCCCGAATAGCCTGAGGCGGTCGTGAGTCCTTTCGGGGGCCGACCTTCGAACCCCTGACCAGTAGTGGGTGTCGGGCCCACGCGATCTGAGGCGGCTGTTGAACCCCTCGGGGGGCCAGCCTTCGAACCCCTGATCAGTAGGGAGGCTCGGAGCCTAGTTCCTTCACGGGGAAGGATCCCTTTGGGGTTATCCCCCTTCTCGGTCCCTGTTGCAAGAGATAGAGAAAGAAGGAAAAGGGAAAAAGGATTCGAAATTGAACGTCGTGGCGTACCTTTTTCGGCGTGGTCATTTTGGTGGAGGCGAAGCGTCGTCAGCTGCCCCTGCCAGAAACGTCACCCGCTCTGCCGCGGGGTTAATGCGCCGGGGTAAGCGGTCGGCGAGGCTGCCGTTGCGTGCGCGAGCCGTTCGAGGAACGGCTGTTTCGCTTCGCGTTTTTTGAACCCCGCGTCCGGTTCGGGCGGTACGTTGGAACCATCTCGACCTTGGCCTTTATGTGCCCCGGAGAGGGTCCAGTGACGGTTCTCGACTTCACTTCTCGCCTTCTTCTCAGGTTTTTCGCAGCCTGGGAGATCTAGCCAGGAAAAGGAAACCGCCCTCCCCTGTCCTTCACGCCGCCACCCCTTCTACCTTGGCGATGGCTGACCGGGTGACCATCCTCTCGCCGCGCGACCCGTGGCCCTTTTCCACGGTGACGGCGGGTGACCTGGAGGACCTCGTCGGCGAGGGTTTGCTCCACCCCCTCTCCGATAAGGAGCGGCCGGAATGGATCCCTCCCGTGGGCGGAGTCGCTCCATCCCCTCCGCCGGGGTATGTCGTGAGCTTCATCTCCTTCCATGAGCGGGGATTTGGAGTGCCGTCGAGCCGCTTCATGCGGGCCATCCTGTTCCACTACGGGGTGGAACTGCACAACCTCACCCCCAACTCCATCGCGCAAGCCGCTATCTTTGTAGCGGTGTGCGAGGGGTATCTGGGGATCGCCCCCCATTGGGATTTGTGGACTCACCTCTTCTTTGCCGAGCTTTTTGCTTCGTCGACGGGGGAGAGGAGGGTCCGTGCGGCGGTGCGGGCCGGCGGCTGCACCCTATTGCTGAGGCAGTCGCGGTCGTTGCAGTATATTCCTGCCGTCCTTTCACCCTCAAACAAGGGTTGGCAGCGCCGGTGGTTCTACCTCCGGAATGACGGAGGGTCGCTCCCGCCGTTCTCTCAGCGGGTTGTCACCGCCGCCCCCGACGCCTGGCGTCACGGGACTCCACACGAGAGGCAGAAGAAACTCGAACCTCTTCTCCAGGCCCTGAAGGCGTTGCGGGAGGAAGGGCTCACCGCCGCGGGAGTGGTTGCCGCCATCCATCGCCGGAGGGTGCTCCCCCTGGCGGAGCGGCGGTTGTCGCTTTGGGAGATGTCCCAGGAGGCCGACTGGGAGGGGTCACGGATGTCCCCTGATCCTCTTCCCCACGACGCCCTCTACCGGCGGGTGTCGGTAGCGATGGGGAAGCCGGACCCCCACGCCCTCTCCCAGCCTCGAATGCGCCCCGACCAGGGGTGCGTCGCTCTGGTGAGTGTTCGTCCCTCCCTTCTTCTCATACCGGGTTGCTCCTGATTCTCACTATCGGGTTTCTTTCTCCCCCCTTTTCAAGAGGTGGGGCGGCACAAACCCTCCCTGCCACCGGTCCCGGAGGACGCGGTGGGTCGGGCGGCGCGGCGGGTCGCCGCGGAGGAGGAGAAGAAGAAAAAGGACGCGGAGAAGGCCCGGGCCCGCAGGCGGAGGCGGGCTCGGGACGCCCTGGAGAAACGCCGTCGTCAGCAGGAGAGGGAAGGACTTCCCAGGGAGCTGTCGCCGGAGACGTCCGATGATGACGACGACGATGACGACGAAGAGGAGGAGGACGACATGGCCGCCCGTCTCGGCCTCAGCCCCGGCTTGGGACGTGGCCGGGGGTCGTCGAGCCAGCCCCCGAGCGGGCCTACGTCGTCGGTCCCTGGAGCCGAGGTGCCGGATCCCCGACCTGAGGAGCGGGGGCAACCCGAGAGGGTTCTTGACCCCTCGGCTGGAGGAGCTGACGCCACTCCAGGGAGCCGGGCCGAGGGGTCCGTTCCTCGGGAACCGTCGCCCGCGCCGGTAGCACGGGGGAGCGGTCCTCAGGTAGCCATGGCGGCGCCTGGGCAGTCCACCTCCCGGGCCTCAGGGGCGTCCGAGGCGAGGGCGGCGCCGGGGCTGTTGGTGAAGCGGACCTCGGCGGTGGTTCCAGGAAGCGGGAGCCAAGAGACCTCCCCCCAGACACCGTGGATCATGATCCGGAGCGGGTAGGTACCTTGGAATCTCTCCGTCCCGTCGCTTCATTCATATGTCTGGGCCGTGATTTTCCCTTTCTTGTTTTCTTCAGCAAACGGAGCCATGGCCTTACCGACCTGGCGCCTCGGAAGGCCCTCAAGACGGCGTTGGTCCAGGCAGCCGGCGCCACCTCGGGCCCTGCCGCTCAGCCGACCCTTTCGCAGGGTGCCCCGCCGCACGGGGCTCAGGCATCGCATGTTCTGGGGGAGCAGGTCCCCGAGGCGGGCTCCTCTGCCGAGGTGGCCATCGTGATCGGGGAGGCGGCCGGCGCCGATGCGGTCCCGAGCTCGCCAGCCATGTTGGCCATGCCGGCGTCTGCCGCTACCGCAGCTGGCACCGTCCCGGTCGGAGAGCATACGGTCGCCGCCGACGTCGGGACGGCCGCGGCGTCGGCGCCCGGAGCCTCGGAAGAGGTGGGCGCGGACGCGCAGTGCTCCCAGGCGGGCGGCAGCCTTGTCGCTGTGGGGCGGAGCCCCGAGGCCCGGGGCCAGTTGCTCCGATTCCGGACCCGTGAGGCTTCGGGCCCTATCTTCGTTCTTGACGACGAAGAGGAGGACCAGTCCTGGGACGAGCTCCGCAAGCGTGCGGAGGCGACAGTGGGGTTGCTCCGATCGTCGCTGGAGGTTCTCTGCGGGGACGTCCCCACAATCCTTCAGGTAATGGTTTCAGGCATACCTTCTTGCTTCTGCGAGTGAGGCGTTCGTCGTGATATCTTGTTTTCCTTTCTAGGACCTGACGGACCGGAGCGCTGCCAAGTCGTCGTTCATTCGCCGCGAGGCCGTCGTCTGGGGCTCGCTGCGGTCCCTGAGGACTTCGCTCGCCGGGGCTACCGCGCGCCTCTCTCAGCAAGACGCTAAGATAGCAGACCTCCAGCTGCTCTGCGCTGACCTGAAGGCCGAGGCGGCGGCAGCGCGCACGGAGGTGCTACAACGGCGGTCAGAGCTCGCCCAGGTTGCCGAGGAGCGGGACCAAACTCGGGGCCAGGCTGCCGAGGCCGAGAGCCGGGCCAAGATCCTTGCGGCCGATCTGGCCGCAGCCCAAGTCGCAGCCTCGGAGCAGCGCGTCCGAGCCAGAGGTATGGCTCGACCGTCCTCGGTTCTCAATCTTGTCCGTTTCTTCCGCTTGGGTTTGAGGTCTTTCTTCTGGTTGTTCGCAGAGCTCGAGTCTGCCCTCGACGAGTCTGCCAAGGCGCTTGCCGAGGCGCTCGACGGGGCTGCTGAGCAAAGGGAGGCCGATCTCGCGGCTATGTCCGAGGCCGTCTCGGAGGTCTATCGGAAACTCGGTCCCGGCGACGTCCCTTCAGGGAGCTCTCCCCAAAGCCGTCTTCAAGCCCTGGGTGATTACGCGCGTGGTAAAGTCCGCGGGGCGCTGCACCACGGCGTCAGGCGGGCCTTCGCCGTGCTCGCTTCCCACTACGTCGTGGACTTGGAGCGGGTCAGCGAGGGGTACTGCCTGCCTGACGAAGACGAGGCGGCCCTGGCGGAGGTTCAGCGGCTCGACGCGGTCGCTGCGGGTCCGAGCGCGGCGCTGGCGACCGTCTTCGAGGCGGAGATTCTCCCTCCTGCGCCGCCGCTGGAAGCGGAGGTGGACCTTACCGACGGCGGGGGCGGAGTTGAGGGCGCGGCTCCTGCCCGAGGCGACGCCTGATTTTAGTTGGGACAATTTCTGTTGGATGTGTGATTTGCCGCGGCCACCGAGGCCTGAACATTTTACTTCTTCTTCCGTGAAGTCATGCTCCTTTTTGTTTTGATTTTCGCGCCTGGCCCGTAGTGTTGACAACAGGGTGATTTCCCGAGCTGGGTCCTTTTTCGTGGCAGGCGACGAGTGAGGTGTCCCTAGCCCGGAAGCATAGGTGTTTCCCAGCTCAGTCGGTCTCGCCATTTACTCGTACCCAAGTTCGCTCCTCAGGACCCTGCTTCTGACGCCTCCGGGAGAACGCAAAAAACCCTTCTTGACCGAAAAAAGAGTTTTTCTGATGCGGAACGGTACGTCCAAACTCGACGAGAGTGACGTGGAACGGTACGTCCAAACTCGACGAGAGGGGTTCCCCCTTTTTAGCCCCCGAGGGAGGGTCGGGCTCTGCCGAGGCGAGGCCGACCCTTCCTTGATAATTGATTCTTATGTGTGAGTGGGGAAAGGGCGCAGCCCCCGGGCGTCGTTCGCGCAGAGGCTGTTTGGCGAGTCAGGCTCCTGCCCAGATATACGGCGAGTGCTCGGTGACAACCCTCGGCATGGCGGGCATGCCCGAGGGACCCCGCGCAAAAATGTCGACATTTGCGCGAGGGAAGTCGACGAGCACTGCTTCCTATTTGGGGCCGAGCCCAGAACTGATCCGGACATGCTTGGAGGCGTCGCCACTGGGGTCGAGAGGGACGGCCTTAACCGTCTCCGCTGGCTCGAAGTTGCTGGCATGCCGCTTCACATCCGGCACTTCTCGGGAGAGGCTTTCCAGGTCGGCTATGAGGGCCTCGGACTCGGCGAGGGCCTCGGCGTACTCCACGCACTCCACATCGCATTCGAATGCGTGTTTGTACGTGGGGCCGACGGTGACGACCCCGTTGGGGCCCGGCATCTTGAGCTTTAGGTAAGTGTAGTTGGGGATGGCCATGAACTTCGCGTAGCATGGCCTTCCCAACACTGCGTGGTAGGTTCCTCGGAACCCGACCACCTCGAACGTCAAAGTCTCCCTTCGGAAGTTGGAGGGTGTTTCCGAAGCAGATAGGGAGGTCGAGCTGTCCGAGGGGCTGGACGCGCTTCCCGGGAATGATCCCGTGGAAGGGCGCAGCGCCTGCTCGGACGGATGACAGGTCGACGCGCAGGAGCCTGAGGGTCTCGGCGTAGATGATGTTGAGGCAGCTGCCTCCATCCATCAGGACCTTGGTGAGCCTGACGTCGCCGATGACGGGGTCGACGACGAGCGGGTACTTCCCCGGGCTCGGCACGTGGTCGGGGTGGTCGTCCCGGTCGAAGGTGATGGGCTTGTCGGACCAGTCTAGGTAGACTGGCGCCGCCACCTTCACCGAGCAGACCTCCCGACGCTCTTGCTTACGATGCCGAGCCGAGGCGTTTGTCGCATGCCCTCCGTAGATCATGAAGCAATCGCGGACCTCCGGGAACTCTCCTGCTTGGCGATCCTCCCTTTTGTCGTCGTCGTGAGCCCTGCCACCCTCTGCGGGTGGCCCGGCCCTGTGGAAGTGGCGCCGAAGCATGACGCACTCTTCGAGGGTATGCTTGACGGGCCCCTGATGGTAGGGGCACGTCTCCTTGAGTGCCTTGTCGAAGAGGTTAGCACCTCCGGGGGGCTTCCGAGGGTTCTTGTGCTCGGCGGCGGCGACAAGGTCTGCATCGGGAACGTCGCGTTTCGCTTGCGACTTCCTCCTGCCTTTCTTCTTGGCGCCGCGCGGAGTAGACACCTCGGGAGCATCTTCCGACGGGCGGCCCTGGGGCTGCTTGTCCTTTCGGAAGATGGCCTCTACCGCCTCCTGGCCGGAGGCGAACTTGGTGGCGATGTCCATCAGCTCGCTCGCCCTGGTGGGGGTCTTGCGACCCAGCTTGCTCACCAGGTCGCGGCAGGTGGTGCCAGCGAGGAACGCGCCGATGACATCGGAGTCGGTGATGTTGGGCAGCTCGGTGCGCTGCTTCGAGAACCGCTGGATGTAGTCTCGGAGAGACTCTCCCGGCAGTTGCCGACAGCTTCGGAGGTCCCAGGAATTCCCGGGGCGCACGTACGTGCCTTGGAAGTTCCCGGCGAAAGCCTGGACCAAATCTTCCCAGTTGGAAATCTGCCCCGGAGGCAGGTGCTCCAACCAGGCACGAGCGGTGTCGGAGAGAAACAGGGGGAGGCTTCGGATGATAAGGTTGTCATCGTCCGTCCCACCCAGTTGACAGGCCAGGCGGTAGTCCGCAAGCCACAATTCCGGTCTCGTCTCCCCCGAGTACTTCGTGATAGTAGTCGGGGGTCGGAATCGGGGCGGAAACGGCGCCCGCCGAATGGCTCGGCTAAAGACCTGCGGACCGGGTGGTTCGGGCGAGGGACTCCGATCCTCCCCGCTGTCGTAGCGTCCCCCACGCCTGGGGTGGTAGCCTCGGCGCACCCTTTCGTCGAGGCGTGCCCGACGGTCACGATGAGGGTGCTCGTCGCCGAGGTGGCCCGGGGCCGCAGGCGCGGTGTTGCGCGTGCGCCCGGTGAAGACCGAGGCTTCCCGCGTGAGTCGGGAAGTCGCGGCACGAGGTTCCGAGGGGTATCCCTGCCTTCGGGAGGCAGAGCTCTCGGCCCGCCGGGCCGCAGCGCCTTCCAGGAGATGCTTAAGTTCTCCCTGGATTCGCCGACTCTCGGTGGTTGATGACTCCGGCATCGCGCGGGGGAGCATCGCTGCAGCGGCCAGGTCCTGACCGGTTCCGCCGGATGCGGGTGGCGGTCTGTCCCTGGCATCGTTGGCGATGCGGTGCTGGAGGCCTTGGGGCAGGTGACGTATTCCTCCGGCCGGGGGCTGGCTCGCCCACACCTGCCCGATGTTCTGGCGGATTGCCCCGAGCGCTTCCGCTCCCTCATCGAGCCCGGCCTGCGCCCCGCGGACTTGCTCGAGCTGTGGGTCGCGACCCCCCGCCGGGACGGGGACCACAGCTAGCTCCCGCGGGATGTCGGCGCGAGGCGCTGGCCTAGGGGGATCACCATCCTCCGGCGTGCCGAGACAGCCGCCTCCGGAGGGATCCCCTAACTCGATGTGGAAACATTCGCGACTCGGGCCGCAGTCCTTGTCGCCAAGGCTGCGGCTGCCGTCGGAACAGTCGGAGAGGCAGTAGTCACATGCGGTCATGAAGTCCCGCATGGCACTAGGATTGCCAGATCCGGAGAAATCCCAGCAGATGCTGGGGTCGTCATCTTCCTCGGACCCAGAGGGTCCGTAGGTCGAGACACCCGTCAATCGGTCCCAAGGCGACCGCACACGAAACCCCAGAGAGGTTGCACTCGCCTCAATGTGAGCGCCCGCCAAAGCGAGATCGCCAGGCGGGCTGAGGCCGAGTCGAAATGACGAAAGACGGGTAGCAGTCGGTACCTTTTTGTCGACGAGGGGCGATGAAGTCAAGTCGGGGGCTGACCGCGCCGTCGTCTTGGGTACGAGGGCGACGTCCTGCAGGCCCTCCGTGAGCGTGCTGGCGTCGTCCACTTGCTCGGAGTCGACGTGTTGCGGGGGGATGGCGCTCGCGTTTGCCTTGAACGCGAGGGCGACGCTTGGCGTGTCCTCCGTTGAGGCGCCGGGGATGTCGATTTGCTCGACAGCCGTCGGAGCGCGATCTCCCGCTCGGCCCCGGTTGCCCCGCCTCCTCCTCCTCCGATGGCGAGGGAGAGGATGGGGCGAGCTCGAAAGTTGTCCTTCCCCCACGCGGGAAAGACGTCGTTGATTCCGCCGCCGGCGGGCGGGCTGTCCGCCACCATTGTCGCTGCCGCGCGGCGGTGGAAGGAGTACCATGTCGTAGTTGCCGTCGAGAGACATGAACTCGAGGTTCCCGAAACGGAGCACCGTCCCGGGTTGAAGAGGTCGTTGGAGACTGCCCATCTGGAGCTTGACGGGAAATCGAACGTCAACACGCAGCAGGCCCCTACCTGGCGCGCCAACTGTCGGCGTTCCGAGACCGGGGGGTCCCCGAGCCGACGAGTGAGAGTGCCGCGTGCCCCAGCCCAGATGGGTCGAGCGCGTGGGCGAGCGCGAAGGGGGGAACAGAGAGAGAGGTCGGTGGCCGGAGCCGGGTCGTGAGGGAGTCGGAGAATTCCCGCGGCCTTCGTGTTCGTCCCGCGCCCAGGTCGGGTGCGCTTGCAGTAGGGGGTTACAAGCGTCCGCGCGAGGTGAGGGGAAGCGAGCGGCCCCGAGAGAGCGCCTGCCCCTGCCCTTCGTCCCCGCGAGGCCAACCTTCTCTAAGAAGGCCCTGGTCCTCCCTTTTATAGTCGTAAGGAGAGGATCCAGGTGTACAAGATGGGGGTGTAGCAAGGTGCTACGTGTCTAGCGAGGGAGAGCTAGCGCCCTATGTACATGCCAAGGTGGCAGCCGGAGAGATCTTGGCACCCTGTTGGTGTGGCGTCGTGGCTGTTGGAGGAGTAACGGAGCCGGACGGGGGGACAGCTGTCGGAGTGGCTGGGCCCTTGCTGACGTCCTCCTGCTTTCGTAAGGGAGCTGAGAGTCGCCGTCGTCATGGTCTAGCGGGGCGCCATCATTTGCCTATCTGGCGTGGCTGGCTAGATGGGACGCCGGTCTTGTTCTCTGCGACCCAAGTCGGCTCAGGGCAGGGTGATGATGACGCTCCCTGTTGACGTGGCGGTCTCGTGTCTTAGGTCGGGCATCGTGGAAGCTCCTCCGAAGCCGAGGTCGAGTCCGTCCTGCAAGACAGAGGCAGAGTCCGAGCCCTGGGTCGGGCGAGGCGGAGATCGTTCGGCAGAGGCCGAGGCGGAGTCCGAGCCCTGGGTCGGGCGAGGCGGAGTTCGTCGTCTTCCGGGGCCTTAGCCCGAGTCCGAGCCCTGGGGTCGGGCGGAGCGGAGTTCGCCGTCTTCCGGGGCCTTAGCCCGAGTCCGAGCCCTGGGGTCGGGCGGAGCGGAGTTCGCCGTCTTCCGGGGCCTTAGCCCGAGTCCGAGCCCTGGGGTCGGGCGGAGCGGAGTTCGCCGTCTTCCGGGGCCTTAGCCCGAGTCCGAGCCCTTGGGCGGAGCGGAGTTCGCCGTCTTCCGGGGCCTTAGCCCGAGTCCGAGCCCTGGGGTCGGGCGGAGCGGAGTTCGCCGTCTTCCGGGGCCTTAGCCCGAGTCCGAGCCCTGGGTCGGGCGGAGCCTCCTATGGCGCCTCTGGCAAAGTCTGGTCGCCCGTTGGTCTTACCTTTTGCGTTAAACGCCCCGGTGACTCGGTCGGTTGGCGCGGTGATTTAGTCAGGGTTTCTTCTTATCGAAGGCGGGGCCTAGGGCGAGCCGGAGATGCGTCTGCCGTGAAAGAGGAGGCCTCAGGCGAGACGGAGTCATCTTAGGGTCGGCTGCCCTCGCCCGAGGCTAGGCTCGGGCGTGGCGTGGTCAAGTCACTCGTATGGACTGATCCCTGACTTAATCAAACCCATCAGGCCTCTGCAGCTTTATGCTGATGGGGGTTACCAGCTGAGAATTAGGCGTCTTGAGGGTACCCCTAATTATGGTCCCCGACAACCTTCTTCATTTTCTTTTTCTTGTCGCCGCTCCGATGCGACTTGACGTGTGAAGGGGATCCCTTTATCTTGTTGCTGGACTCTCCCGATGGAGCCTTCATGTGGCTTGTGGACTTATCACCGCCGGTCATGATCTCCTTGGCGTGATCTCCTGACATCACTTCAAGCGGTTAAGCTCTAATGAAGTATCGGGCTTTGATACCAATTGAAAGTCACCTAGAGAGGGGTGAATAGGCGGAATCTGAAATTTACAAACTTAAAGCACAACTACAAGTCGGGGTTAGTGTTAGAATTAAAAACGTGTCCGAAAGAGAGGACTAAAACAAATCAAAGGCAAATGAAGCGGATGACACGGTGATTTGTTTTACCGAGGTTCGGTTCTTGCAAACCTACTCCCCGTTGAGGTGGTCACAAAGACCGGGTCTCTTTCAACCCTTTCCTTGTCTCAAACGGTCACCTAGACCGAGTGAGCTTTCATCCTTAATCAAACGGGTCACTTAGACCCCTACAAGGACCACCACAACTTGGTGTCTCTTGCTTTGATTACAAGTGTCTTGGGAAAACGAATAGAGGAAGAAGAAAAGCGATCCAAGCGACAAGAACTCAAATGAACACAAATGTCTCTCTCTCACAAGCCACTAAGTCTTTGGAATGAGTTTGGGACTTGGAGAGGATTTGATCTTTTGTTTTGTATCTTGGAGTGAAGTCTAGAGCTCTTGTATTGAATGCAAATTGCTGGAAACTTGGATGCCTTGAATGGTGGTGGTTGGGAGGTATTTATAGCCCCAACCACCAAAACAGTCGTTGGGGAGGGCTACTGTCGATGGGCGCATCGGACAGTCCGGTGCGCCACCGGACACTGTCCGGTGCGCCACCGGACACTGTCCGGTGCGCCAGCCACGTCACCCAACCGTTAGGGTTCTGACGTTTTCGACCGTTGGAGCTCTGACATCTTAGGGCACCGGACAGTCCGGTGTCGCACTGGACAAGCACTGTTCACTGTCCGGTGCGCCTTCTGGCTCTGCTCTGACTCTACGCGAACTGTCCGCACACTGTTCACGCCACTGTTCATTTTTGCAGACGACCGTTGGCGCAATAGCCGTTGCTCCGCTTAGCACACCGGACAGTCCGGTGTTACACTGGATAGTCCGGTGAATTTTAGTGGAGTGCGCTGGAGAAAACCCGAAGCTGAGGAGTTCAGAATTGATCTCCCTGGTGCACCGGACACTGTCCGGTGGTGCATCGAACACTGTCCGGTGGCACACCGGATAGTCCGGTGCGCCAGACCAGGGTAGCCTTCGATTGCTTTTGCTCCTTTCTTTTGAACCCTAACTTGTTCTTTTTATTGGTTTGTGTTGAACCTTTGGCACCTGTAGAACATATAATCTAGAGCAAACTAGTTAGTCCAATTATTTGTGTTGGGCAATTCAACCACCAAAATCATTTACGAAAATGTTTGACCTTATTTCCTTTTCACTTGCCTATTCACCCCCTTTAGGCAACTTTCAATTGGTATCAGAGCCTAATCCTCATTCTAACGCTTAACCGCGTGAGGAAAAGATCATGTCGAGGGGACTAAGAAACGAAAGTGCTTCTAAGCTTGAAAAAGTTGATGTTGTCTTGACTTCATCTTTTGGTGCAGATGTTGATCCTAGGGCAATAGATCTTGCCATGAGAATCGCCGAAATGATGTTCCTCAAAATGAAGGAAGATGAGGCAAAGAACAAGATTGAAGAAGAAGAAAATGATCGATGAAGACCAAACGACGAATCCACCTCTTCACAAGGTTCGTCTTTCAAATCCACTTCTCGTATGTGCTTTGTCGCTAATGGGAGTGATAGTGAAAGCGAAAGTGAGGATGAGGAGCATGAAAGTGATAGTGAAGATGAGGATGATCTTCAACAATTCTTCGCTCAACTAAGCAAGAAAAATCGGATGAGCTTGTCAAACTCATGAAAAGAGCGAAAGAACAAAAATCAATGCTTTATAAGCAAGAAGACTTCCTCATCAGAAAAATCGAAGACTTAGAGAAGTTGACCAAAGAGCATGAGAAGCTAAAGTGCTCTCATGATCATTTGGTCCAAAGGTACAAAAAGGTTTCAATTGAGCAAACTAGTACTTCAAATGCTTTATCATGTGTTGCTCAATAAGAAAAAGAAAATACTATGCTCAAGAACACGATAGAAAACCTAAATATTGAAAATCTAGCTTTGCAAGAAAAACATGATATGCTTGTGTGCTCTCATAATAAATTTATAGATTCACATATCATGCTAGAAATGGCTCGTGAGGTTGTGTTAACTAATTTGAAATCATACCAACCTCACATATGCACATGTACTCAAATAGAAACTATATTATCATGTGCTAACAAATGTTGCTCTCAAGAAAGCCAATCTTCCATTGAGCTAGAAATTCCAGGAATTAGTGATATTTCTATCACACAAGAAAATAAAGTGCTCAAGGAAGAAGTTGGAAGGCTAAGAAGGAGCTTAACTCTTTTGAAGGGAAAGTGTCATGCTCAACCTTCTCAGGATAACCATGATAACATGGTGAAGAAGCTTGAGAAGGGGATAGCCACAGCATGCACAAACCCCTTCAAAAGAATGCTAAGTTCCCTAAGAAAGGCTTGAGCAAACATCAAGAGAAGAAAGCCAAAGCTCATGACAAGTGTCTCAACCACGCCTCCACATGCTCCACACAAGGTAACAAACAAGCCACTCTTCCAAATAAAAGAAGATGCACTAGAAAGTGTTATCAATGTCATGAGAAGGGACATGAGATTAAGTCATGTCCCTACATAAAAGATACTGGCTTAACTTTAGAAAGAAAGAGGTTCACTAACTGAAAGTTCCCTTTGACCCGGGAACAGGATCTGGATGTCGCCTAGAGGGGGGGTGAATAGGCGAATAAAACTTATCACTTTAAAACTTAAAATCTTACTCTACTCGAAGACTTAGTACGCAGTGGAGTGAGAAGACTCTTCGAGTAGGTTGCAGCGGAATAGAAGATCCGGTCTCAAATGTCCTGCACTTCAAATCAAGCTTATACCACAGATAAGTATTGAAGTGCAGATATAAAGGCGAGTAAGACAGAGAGTCAGGATACAATACGGAACAGAGCACACAGACGCAAGGATTTATCCCGAGGTTCGGCCAAGCCTGAAATGCTTGCCTAGTCCTCGTTGGAGTTAGCCACACCTGGGCTTGGAGTCTATTTCAACTCCTTCCTCCGTTTGCTCAGATCTGTCAGTATGACAGATAGAGCCTTTCACTATTGAGATGAGTTACAACAACACCGTGGCTGCTTACAAACTTCTCGGCAGCACCTCGGTAGAGTAACGATACGCTCAAGACCTTGCTCTAGCTCTTAGCAGCACTTTTCCTCTCTCTAAAGGCTTATAGTTGTGCCTTCTACACAAACTATAGAGTTACACACAAGAGAGAGAGTGAGAATTGATTCCAGTGGAGTCTACACTTGTTGGCTGCGCTTGTCTCTTTGCTTGAGGCGCCTAGGGGTCCCTTATATAGGCACAAGGAGCCTAGGAGCCGTTGGACTTCATTTGGAAGGCAATATCAGCTTTCTGTCGGGTGGTGCACCGGACAGTCCGGTGCACCACCGGACACTGTCCGGTGCCTGATCTCCTTCCATAAATGGAGCAGTCGACCGTTGCAGTCCTGGAGCCATTGGCGCACCGGACACTGTCCGGTGCACACCGGACAGTCCGGTGCCCCCATCTGACCGTTGGCTTGTCCACGCGTCCCGCGCAGATTGCGCGGCCGACCGTTGGCCCAGCCGACCGTTGGCTCACTGGACAGTTCGGTGCACCACCGGACAGTCCGGTGAATTATAGCCGAACGTCGCCAGACTCCTCCCAAGAGCGGCTTGTTCACCGGGGTTCAACCTGGCGCACCGGACACTGTCCGGTGCACCACCGGACAGTCCGGTGTGCCATACTGAGCTGAGTCTTGGCTGAACATAGCCAAGCCATTTGCACCTCTTTCCTTTTCTTCTTCCTCCTGTTTCCAACACTTAGACAAGTATATTAGTACACAAAAACCAATGTACTAAGTTCAGAAACATACCTTCTCTTATTTTTTTACATCTATAGCACTTCACATGCTTGAGCTTTGATGTTGGACTCATAAATCATCAAGTCGGCTTGACTTGATCTAGATTGATATTTCTTAGCTCCAACATCCTGCAAAGGTCACATAGAACATCTCCAAACATAGGAACAACCCAAACTAAAGATTAAGGTGAACTTAGCTCTTTTGGGCTGCTTCCAGTTCTGGTTTTGACACTTGTTCTCCTTCTAGTGACCTTGATCTCCTTCTTAGAGCTTGATCTTGAGCCTTATGACTTACACCACATAACTGTAGCTGTTTCCTCATTGGCTGTAAGTTACGTCCTTATGTAGTGATCCTTGGTGTGTTATAGCTCTTCTCAACTCGATCACCCTTGACTTTGCAAGCCTTCTTCACCCTTGGCTTTGGGTTCCTCAGCCTCCTTGACCTTCTCCCGTGCACTTGGTACCTCGAAGCTTTTCTTGCCTCCGTCCTTGGCTTGATCAGTTATTTCCGAGCTACGCACCCGAGTCTCACTTTATGCAATGTTCATCTTACTTGTGATGCCCATTATCTATCATCATTTAGTCCTTGGACCATCACACTTGATCACTTGTGTTGAACCCTGTAGGCTTTACCTTAAGCACCTGTTCAACACTTAGTACACTTGTTAGTCCTTTAATTGAGTTGTCATCCAAACACCAAAACTCACAAGAGAGCTTTCAATCTCCCCCTTTTTGGTGATTGATGGCAACACAATTAAAGCTTACATAAGAATAAGATTTGAAACACAAATTTTGAATTCTAAGTTTATAGAATGCTCCCCCTAAATATGTGCTTACTTCAAAAACATAATTCTGGCCTCAGACGCCAATTTGCACATACTTAGGCAATTCGAAACATTTCTATATCTTAGCACTTATTAGGATGCAGTGTCAAGAATCAAACCATGATGCTATAACACACAAATGCACATAATCAGAGTTAAACACCATTCAATTTAGTGGATCAACCTACCACTAGTCATCATTAAGATACCAATTCAAACTAATACCAATTTAAACTAAGTTAAAGCAATCTTAAAGCGCCATTAACATCTTAAAGCACCATTAACCACATGACTATCTATTACACTATAGAAGCCAAATAATTCATCGCAGCGGAAACACTAGTCCATATGATGCAACACATATAATACTGCAAGAAGCATACACACTTGGCAAAGCTCAAACTAACACATCACCCCTTAGGATAAGCTTTCCTCTCATGTTGAGATAAGCTTTAATACACAAATTCTCCCCCTTTGACATAAAACACCAAAAACCATACTCAAGCAAGAACATTGGATGATGACAAGGGACAGCAGGGTGTCAAGGAGGTAAAACGACTATCAAAACTCCCCCTTACTTATTGAACATATGCACTATCAACATTTAGGTAAGATACATATATGCAAAAAGATTAATACTTCCTTTTGTACCTTTACCATGTTGTAGTGTACTTCCCACCTTGAAAGTATTTAATCTCTCGAGAGCTTCTCCATACTTGTGCCTGATTCTTTCTCCTAACTTTTTCTTGTTGCTAAGACACCAAACTTAGAACAAGTTATAGTATTGGGCACAAGAAGAAACTTCTATTCTAATGATTATCAAAAGATGTCAATTGAAGCAAACTATCATGGCTACCAATTGAGAGATACCAATTGCAAAGTTCATTTATTATCATAGCTTTATGATATTTAAGAACAAGCATCTATTATCACTAGATATTATAGAGCATGAGTAATCTAAAAATATGTACTTACTCATGACTTGAGATACCAATTTCTTGACTTACAGAGGTACCCAAGTCCTGATTGCTCCATTTCTTGCTTATCTTCTTTTTTTTCTCCTAGAGACTATACAAGATTCCTCAAGAAACAGTTAGTCTCAAAAGACACAAGTTATGTGTGCTCCCCCTCAAGTTGTGCATCAAGTATTTGAATGACTTGCACTTTGCACATTCTAGCTTCCTTAGAACTAGAGGGGATCACAACATACCTTGGTCAAGGCATACTCTATCACTTTCATCACACAAAGATGCCAATTTGAATATCAAATGAAAAACCACTTAACACCAATTGAAGGCTAAATGAAAAGTTGATTAAGTACAACAATGCATGCCTCAGTGGCACCTAAGCCAATTGAATACTCACAGGAAGTATAACATTTACACGCAACTTAGACATGCTTCATACTTAACTATCATTGCATCACATATACTAATTGAAAAACAACATGATCATGTCTAAGCACATCATAGTTAAGAAGATTCTTTAGGTACACTAAAAGAAACAACATTTTAATGCATAAGTCTTCTAAGCCACGATACTACCAATGAAATGCAAGATCACAACTCTGATCACTATCAATGGAACTTCAAGATATTCAATAAAATTGCACAGTTCCATTTTCCATACCTTTGCCTTTATGAGAGCACTTGTTATCACCAATTCAGGGCTCCTTTTGCTCATGCACTTCATAGCTCAAAAAGGGCACAACATGGATTTGAAATTCACACAATACCAAACTAGGGTAATTATGTGAACATGGACTAAACAAAATGTCATATTTGCACACAGCATGACTTACAAAAAGTTACAGATTTATCCATATTCACCAAGAGAGTTAATCGTTGTGGATATAACAAATGAAAGAGCTACCCATGAATGATTCAAAAGATATATCCTATATAGCACCAGTCATGATTAAGCAAACATCATTATGATTCGTTTAACACAGGCAATCATAAAGCATAACTACTCCAAAGACAGGTAGCACAACAAGCCAACTTAAGAGCAATACTAAATTGCAATTATGTACTTAAAATACACGGGGTACCGTCCTTAGGAGAGTAAGTTGTAGATTCTCATCAAAGTCCTTTACTTGATTCACCAATAATGATTAAGGACCTATACACCTTATTTCACTTGAGATGAACATGGGATTAGTGTCTCACAATAATTCAACCTTGGGTCAATAAACACCAAAACAATTAACAGCTTAAGCATAGATTGTTAGATAACCGTCTTAAGCTCTCCTATGGTCTCCAGTCCATCTCAAGGCACCTGCATGGTTTAGTTAGCACAGTTTGGTACCCATCTCGGGATGGGTCCATGACGTTCACTTAAAAGTGCCTTTGGTACCCAAATTGCCTTTGTGCTAGTTCTAGGTGATCTCGTTATAGATCTAGCACAAGTGTATGATTTGGGTCTCCTACGCGAATAAACTTGAGACAAATTCACTTGCTTAGGAATCTTACCTTTATCACATACCTTTGATATATGACCCTGCTCACCACACTTGTAGCAGAAGTGTCGCTCAACCTGACATGACGCTTGCTGTTTGTCATTTTCCTTGGTGAGGGTCATCTTGGAGAATGCACATCCTTGATTCTTCATGACCGGACATGAAGTAATCATGTGGTCCTTATTGTTGCATCCAAAGCAACTTCTTGTCCCTTCATCCTTGTCTTTGTACGGACAAGACGCGATGAGGTGGCCTATCTCCTTGCATTTGAAGCACCTCCTTTTTCCTCTTCCCTTTTTGTGCTTGAATGACATGGAGAAAAAGTCAGTGCAAACAACATGATTAATTGAATCTTTACCTTTTTCCAAGCTCATGTTGATTTCTTCATCTTTAGGAACATTTTTCTCACTGAGCTTGACACTTGCTACAGTTTTTCCTTTCTCAAGCTTCTTCACCACGCGCCCGTGGATATCTTGAGAGAGTTGAGCAATGTGTCTTCTCCTCAGTTGTCTTTGCTTCTTGTTCCCACAGAATTTCTTTTGTGACCCTGCAACTTGTTTCTCAAACAAAGATTGGCCTTTCTTGGGGCGGTGGAGGTCAGCACATGATAATATTTTGACCAATTGATTACTAGTGCAAGAATGAGGTTCATATGAGTTTAAACTAGTAATTACTACCTTATGAGCAATATCGAGCATGATATGATCATCAACTAGTTTACTATGAGAGTATGACAACGTATCATACTTTTCACTAAGAGCAAGCTTTTCTAAATTCATTGTTTCTACTTGACTTCTAAGCATAGAATTTTCAGTTTTAAGTTGAGCAACATTAGATAGAGCGTCATCATTATTACTTTGCTCAATTAACATTGAATCATACCGTTGGACCAAGACATCATGAGAGCACCTTAGCTCCTCATGTTCTTTGGTCATCTTCTCCAGGCTGTTGTTTGTTTTGATGAGAGTCTCCTCTAGCCTGAGAAGCGTCTCGCCTTGTTCCTTGTTCCTTCTCAACAACTTAACCAAGAGAGCTTTGTCCGCTTTGTTGAGATGGTTGTAGAAACGGCGAATCTCCTCTTCTTCCACATCATCGGTCTCATTTTCCCTGTCATTAATGTCAGTGGAAGTAATATAGGAAAATGTACCTTGTGATGATGAAGATTCATCCTCGCTATCATCCTCATATTCCTCCTCATCATGGCTTTTGTCTCCACCGTCATTGTTAGCAATAAAACATTTATTACTGGTGGAGAACAAACCTGTTGACGAGGTGGATTCATCGTTTGGTGCCCATCTTTCTTGTTCTTCTCCCTTGGACAAGTTAGTATCACACGTAATATAGGGAGTGGGAGCAACACAATTTGCCACAAAATATTTTACTTTAATTCTACTCCATAAATCATGAGCATCAACAAATAAATCACTATCACTACTCATGATGGAAAAATAAGCATTCTAGAAAGAGAGTCAACTAAGATGTTGCAAGCATGGTGATTTAGAGATAAACATCTTAGTTCTTCATTAGAAGGATTTTTACTAAAATCAGAGGGAAAAATACTTCTACTAAAGATCTGTCTCAAATCAGGATCAATATTCATGAAAGCTTTGTAAATAGAGACAGACCAAGATTTGTAATTAGAACCATCGCCTAAAAGAAGTTCTACAGTTACCTCTTGTGATGACATCGTTATCTCCGGACGGCTAAGCCCACACTGGAGAGGCCTAGCTCTGATACCAATTGAAAGTTCCCTTTGACCCAGGAACAGGATCTGGATGTCGCCTAGAGGGGGGGGGGTGAATAGGCGAATAAAACTTATCACTTTAAAACTTAAAATCTTACTCTACTCGAAGACTTAGTACGCAGTGGAGTGAGAAGACTCTTCGAGTAGGTTGCAGCGGAATAGAAGATCCGGTCTCAAATGTCCTGCACTTCAAATCAAGCTTATACCATAGATAAGTATTGAAGTGCAGATATAAAGGCGAGTAAGACAGAGAGTCAGGATACAATACGGAACAGAGCACACAGACGCAAGGATTTATCCCGAGGTTCGGCCAAGCCTGAAATGCTTGCCTAGTCCTCGTTGGAGTTAGCCACACCTGGGCTTGGAGTCTATTTCAACTCCTTCCTCCGTTTGCTCAGATCTGTCAGTATGACAGATAGAGCCTTTCACTATTGAGATGAGTTACAACAACACCGTGGCTGCTTACAAACTTCTCGGCAGCACCTCGGTAGAGTAACGATACGCTCAAGACCTTGCTCTAGCTCTTAGCAGCACTTTTCCTCTCTCTAAAGCCTTATAGTTGTGCCTTCTACACAAACTATAGAGTTACACACAAGAGAGAGAGTGAGAATTGATTCCAGTGGAGTCTACACTTGTTGGCTGCGCTTGTCTCTTTGCTTGAGGCGCCTAGGGGTCCCTTATATAGGCACAAGGAGCCTAGGAGCTGTTGGACTTCATTTGGAAGGCAATATCAGCTTTCTGTTGGGTGGTGCACCGGACAATCCGGTGCACCACCGGACACTGTCCGGTGCCTGATCTCCTTCCATAAATGGAGCAGTCGACCGTTGCAGTCCTGGAGCCGTTGGCGCACCGGACACTGTCCGGTGCACACCGGACAGTCCGGTGCCCCCATCTGACCGTTGGCTTGTCCACGCGTCCCGCGCAGATTGCGCGGCCGACCGTTGGCCCAGCCGACCGTTGGCTCACCGGACAGTCCGGTGAATTATAGCCGAACGTCGCCAGACTCCTCCCGAGAGCGGCTTGTTCACCGGGGTTCAACCTGGCGCATCGGACACTGTCCGGTGCACCACCGGACAGTCCGGTGTGCCATACTGAGCTGAGTCTTGGCTGAACATAGCCAAGCCATTTGCACCTCTTTCCTTTTCTTCTTCCTCCTGTTTCCAACACTTAGACAAGTATATTAGTACACAAAAACCAATGTACTAAGTTCAGAAACATACCTTCTCTTAATTTTTACATCTATAGCACTTCACATGCTTGAGCTTTGATGTTGGACTCATAAATCATCAAGTCGGCTTGACTTGATCTAGATTGATATTTCTTAGCTCCAACATCCTGCAAAGGTCACATAGAACATCTCCAAACATAGGAACAACCCAAACTAAAGATTAAGGTGAACTTAGCTCTTTTGGGCTGCTTCCAGTTCTGGTTTTGACACTTGTTCTCCTTCTAGTGACCTTGATCTCCTTCTTAGAGCTTGATCTTGAGCCTTATGACTTACACCACATAACTGTAGTTGTTTCCTCATTGGCTGTAAGTTACGTCCTTATGTAGTGATCCTTGGTGTGTTATAGCTCTTCTCAACTCGATCACCCTTGACTTTGCAAGCCTTCTTCTTCACCTTTGGCTTTGGGTTCCTCAGCCTCCTTGACCTTCTCCCGTGCACTTGGTACCTCGAAGCTTTTCTTGCCTCCGTCCTTGGCTTGATCAGTTATTTCCGAGCTACGCACCCGAGTCTCACTTTATGCAATGTTCATCTTACTTGTGATGCCCATTATCTATCATCATTTAGTCCTTGGACCATCACACTTGATCACTTGTGTTGAACCCTGTAGGCTTTACCTTAAGCACCTGTTCAACACTTAGTACACTTGTTAGTCCTTTAATTGAGTTGTCATCCAAACACCAAAACTCACAAGAGAGCTTTCACTAACCATGTAGCAAACAAGAAGCAAGGTAAGAAGGAGCCTTGCAAAATTAAAAATCAGATTTGCTACACTTGCCGAAGAAAGGGACACCTATGCAAAGATTGTCCCATGAGTAAGTTTCCTAAGCTTATCATGTCAATTCATTCATATTCTCTTAGGAGACCCAAAAATGAGACTTGTGCTAGAAAGGTGATGAGTTCACCACATTCTAGGACTAAGGCTATTTGGGTGCCTAAGTCCTTATTGGCTAACCTTGATGGACCCATCATGAGATGGGTACCAAAATGTACTTAATAAGTTTTGCAGGTACCCAGAGATGATATGAAGCTTTGGGGTGCTTGAGCAGTTTAACTCAATTTTTATCTCAAGCTATCAATCTTACATTGTCTGTCCTTTAAGATTGACCCAAAGATGAATTGAGTTATTATATCACTAACTTCATATTCATCTCTAGCAAGAACTTGTGTTGTAGGGAATAAGGATTAATTTTTTTGGGAATCAAGCAAAAGGCCTACAACTATGGGATATCCAAAGGATGTGTTTGTGTAGTCTCACAACATGACAATGTGTTTCTCACATGGAATGTGCCATTCAACGTTCAAAGAAGATCAATCCAATAATATGTGATGTATTCCTTCTTATTTAAATTGGTTTTGAGTCTTCTAAATTAATCACTCAGCATGCTATGAATTAAACTTGCCATGTAAACTTAATTAAATAATCATGCTATTTTCACCATGTTTAAATCAGTGTTATGCATGATGTCTGTAAGGGTAATTTAGTTCATATCATGAGGTTTCCGAATTTTAGTAACCTTTTTATCATTTATATACTAGAGGTTGCTAAATAGGAAGCTATTACTTGTGTTTCAAATGCAATCTCTTTTAAGATATTTCATGGAAATTCATAGTAGAGATTGTGCTCTTTCAATTGGTAAAATCACAAGCATTAAAGGTTAATATTCACCTAAAAGAAAGATTAGGAATGCTCAAGGCAAAGGTATGGAACTAGTTGTTTCATTTGATATGTGACCAATAATAGTTCCTTTCAAGTGGCATTCTTTCAATTGGTAATAATCTATTCTATGAAAAGAAATGTCAATATGAAGGTTAAATTCCTTTTGGCTTAAATTTGTAAATTGGTGCATATTGGTAATTCACTTCTCCATGTGCATTAACTTAAAAGAAATTTAAATTATGCCTTTATGCCTCATAAATGATGATTTACTTGACATTCATACATAAATATCATCATTCATTAAATACTTCCTTGTACTTCTAATACCTCTTTTCAAAGTGCTTTTCGACTAGTTTTAAAAAAGGAAAAGAGATAACAAGCTAAAGAAGGAAGTCTCCACAAATGATGAAAAGAAGAATACTACGATGACACCACCACAGATAGTAAGATCTTTCAAATTGGTATAACAAATGGTACGAACTATCTGGTGGTAAGTATTCTTAAGGATAAGTTAATTCATTGCAAATTTGTCATTCCTTGACCATGATATGTAATGTACTTCTCATGAGACTCTTAACTGAATTGAAAGTGCATGTGGCAAGTCATTCAAATACTTGATGCACATATCTAGTGGGAGAACATTATATATCTTGTGTCGTAGAGAATAAGTTTCCCTTGAGTAAGCTATACTAAGACAATCCAAAATGGAAAATTTGTATCTCATTCATATGGATTGTAATCTTTGTTTTCTAAATAGCTACTCTTGATACAGTTTAAAATTCCCTTATCGTTAAATCTAAAACTGCATAAGAATCATTTTTGTTGATATTCATCACATACATATGTACTAACATGGATATGATTTTTAAACTGTAAAAGGTACAATTAGCGATCCATACTCTCTAAATTTTGGAAACCCATATTTTGATATCTTAGAAATCTACTTCAATCGGTATCCATATGCTTCACATTGAATTGGATCACTAAGCTGTAAATTCCATGCATAACTTGTCTTTATGATATGAATGCTTGTGCGACTAACCTTGATAAGCTAGGTGCACCCAAGGTCAAGCTAGGTTCATCATCAAGAAGGCAACACAATGATGTATCAAGAAAAGAAGAAAATGCTCCTATTCTTAACTCTAGCTTTTATCTGTGTGATTAAATATTGACTTGAAACCATGTAAGATGGTTGTCAAGTATATGTGGATGCCTACACAAAGAGAAAGGCCACAATAAAGATTGTGTGGGTACTCAAGGCTCTTACTACTAATCTCAAAGGACCCAATTCAAATTGGGTACCAAGATACGAAGCTTAAACTTGTTTTGCAGGATCACTACTTCAATGGATCAAGTTGAGTGCTCGATAATGAATATATAAATCATATTTGGAGATAGTAGCAAGGGTGGTAACAACTGAATCTCAAGTGCATATTATTTTCGAATCTTATCTCTTTTGTGACTTGTGTAGCCACTAAGGAAACAGAAGCACTTGAGGATATACATCAGTTGTTGATTATGAAATAAAGGTCCAATTGGAAGATGAATGAATACTATCATATGGTCAATAATCCAAAATTATGTGACGTATTCTCTATCTAGTTAATTTGGATTTGATTCTTCTATATTAGACACTCACCATAATATGGATTAAGTGAGCCCTTTAGACTACATTGAATAACCATGCATATTATCCATGTCATTCAAATATATTGTGCATGAGGGCTTATGGAAAATTTAGTCCATATTATGAGGTTTCTCTATTTTAGCAACTAGCTTGCCTTCCACATATAAAGGGTTGCTAAATAAGAAAGTAGTGCTTGTGCTACTAATACATCTCTTGTGTTTAGTTTATCCATAGAAAATCTATATTAATAGATGGTGCTTATTATTAAATTGGATAAATCACAAGCTTAAAGGATACTATTCAACTAAAATAAGATGAAGTTGATAAGAGGCCAAGGTATGAAAATTTCTTCTCCTTCAGTTGTTTTAGTATTCTACCCTTAGTAGGATGTACCATAATATATGTTAAATTACTTGCAATATAAAATGTTCAATAGTGAATATAACTTTGACATCATCTATATGTGTGCACTAATTTAAAGGAATTTAGTTTATCCTTTTGGGTTTCAATAATGATGATTCATTTTCCATCCACATATAAGGATCATCATTTGTGAAACCCTCTCTTGTGTTTTTAATGCTCTCTTTTCTAAGTGTTTCAACAAGGTTCTTCCAAGTGCTTTCAAGATGTATTCAAAATCTACATATATAAGAGTCTTGGTTCTTTCAATCATTGAGTTTCAATGGATCTCATATCAAGCATGATCGAACCAAGCAAAGATTAATGAAGTTCAAGATCGCTTGGTTGGATGGAATCATAAAGAGATAAGAAATCACAGTAGATCAAGAACGAAGTTGAACTATCATGAAAACCAAATAATGAAGTAGTGACATAATCATATAATATCCTTCATTATGAGGTTTGATGTTCATATTAGCATGCTTTACCCTTTAGGATTACAATTGATATACTTTCAGTTCTTAAACTTTCAATTGGTTTAATTTTTATCATCTTTGTAAAGCATGTTATGTTCAACCAAGATATAGTGCAAACATCTTCTTTAACCTTTTATTGTTGATATGCATAAGTGTACTTTGTGTACTCTTGTATGCACAAATTGAGGGAGAGTTTAGCCTATATCTTGTGAGATTAATGATTTCTTTCAAATTCATGTTGTGTAGTCTCACACCTTGGAGAACATCAAATGAGGATGAGTGGTTCCAAGGAAATGATCAAATTTTTACCACATGTCACCCCATGGATTTGTTCTATTGGGGAACGATATGTGTTCTCTAGCATAAGTTCAATTGTTTCAAATATATTATGCCTTGACCAAGATATACGATGAACTCCTCTAAGAATCTTAATTGAATCAAGTGCATGTTAAAAGTAATTTGAGTACTTGATGCATACATTTAGGGGCAGCCCATTCTATATCTTGTGTCCTTAAAGACTAACATTTTATTTTAGTGAATTTGTGTAGTTCTTTGAAGAGAATGAGTTTCTGTTGATTTTTAAGAGGATAAGTTTCTCTTTGGCATGCTAAATTGACTCAATCCAAATCATGATGAAGGCTGATGGGCATCAATGAAAATTATCTTGCTTTGTGTAATGAAGTGCCAAGCCTATCAAAGACTAAGTTGAAAAATAATCATCTGGGTGGAAACCATGTGGCGTAGAACAAAGTTTTAAATTTTAAAAAATTAGGCAAAGAAAATTGCTTCCACTGCAAATTTTGATGGGTATCAAAGATTCTTTCTTTAATAAATGTATCTTTTATACATTTCATAAGAGAATGAGTTTCGCTTTTATATGCTTCTCCAACATCATCTAAAACTGGTAAACATGTATCATATTCTTTTGGTTTGCAAATGTCTAAAGTAGCATAGCTTATAAATTCTCATGTCTAGAACTTAATTGATTAAATAGTGCACATGTTCCGTATGTTGCATGATTATGTTCAATTGATACTCCTTTTATGCCAATGGTACTTTAAATTGCAAATCAATACTCTCAATAGGTATCAATTAAATACATATATATGTGTGCAATAAAACTTGAGGAGAACTTAGTGTAATATGCAATTATCGATCTGTTTATCTATCAAATTGTATCAATTGGTGTTTTTCAATTGATATTTTCATACATGATCACTAGTTATATAATCCATACTTGTGCAATTTTCATGTTACCTCTTGTTATGATAAGAAAATGCTAGGTGACATCTAGACTCTAGGTATCAAGAATTATCTTTCAATTAGTATGACAATATTCATTTGATATTTTGGACCTATGTCACAACTATGCCAACAAGAGCTTGCAAATGAATTCTAAATCCAACATAAGTCTGGAACTCCCCTTGAAAAGGTAAAATACAAAGGTACACCACTTCATGTCACTTCTCCATTACCTTTGTGTCATCTAAGGACCCTTTTCATGATAGTATGTTCCCATCTTGCTTAATCATAATTTCTACCCTTTATATTCTTTGTATTCTTTTTGGAGATTTATGACAAAGGGGGAGAAATTTTGCATTAAAGCTTACCTTTAGTCTTATGTAACTAAGTGTTAGAAGACTTTTAAAAAGGGGAGAAATAATTAACAAAAAGGATAAGTCATAAGAAAAACATAAGATGTTGAAAGTGAAAGGGAAATGTGCCCTTGGGCCATTTCTACAAGTGTTTTGGTGATTAGATACCCAACACATATTGATTTAGTTCTTATATGCTAAATGAGTGAGAAGTGCAAATCAAAGAAAAATGTATGTATTCGGCCTTAGTAAATTGTTTTTGAGTACTAACATATGCATCGAGGTGCCAGGAAACATTGCCGAGAAGAAATGATTTGAGTTAGACAAGAGTTGGCTAAGTCAGCCAAACCAGCGCAGTCTGTGGTGCACTGGACTGTCCGGTGGTACACCGGACAGTGTCCGGTGGTACAGGCTGGCCCGGCAGTAAAGTGGCTACTCTCGAAAATCGGTGGGGCGACGTGGCTATAAATCACTGGACTGCCCGGTGAGTCATCAGCGCCCGCGCCCAAGTCTTCGGCGATGAACTCGTCGCTCTCGGGAAAAGAAAAAGGCGTTGTGGCTAAAAATCATCGGACTGTCCGGTGAGCCAACGGCGCTCGCGGCCAACGGTCGGCTGCGCAATCAGCGGGTGACGCGTGGCCCATGCCAATGGTCGCTTGGGCACACCGGACTGTCCGGTGCGCCAACCGGACCCGAGGCCCAACGGTTGACTGCACCCGATTAGGAAGGAGGTCGTGCACCGAACGTTTACTGTTCATGTTCGGTGGTGCAACGGACTGTCCGGTGCACCACTCGACAGGAGGCAAGATTTGCCTTCCAAGTTGATCTCCAACAGCTCCTATCTGCCTTGAGGCTATAAAAGGGAACCCTAGGCGCATGGAGCAGACACCAAGCTTGCAAGAAACATTTTAAGACGCCTAGACTCTGCAATCACACAATCGGATCATCGTTCTTGAGATTTGAGCATTGTTTGAGTTGTAAACTCCCTGCGCCGTGTTTGTGTGCTCACTTCTTCACTTGTGTGTGTGTGTTTGCTGCGATTCGAGTCTTGTGTGCGTTGCTTTCCCTCTCTTACTCTTGTGCTTCTTTGTGATCTATATTGTAAGGGCGAGAGGCTCCAACTTGTGGAGATTCCTCGCAAACGGGAGAAGAACACTAAACAAAAAGACTATGGTATTCAAGTTGATCATCGGATCACTTGAAAGGGGTTGAGGGCAACCTTCGTCCATTGGGACGCCACAATGTGGAAGTAGGCAAGTGTTATACTTGGCCGAACCATGGGATAAAACACCATGTCTCTTGTGCTGCTTTTCTCTGTGATTGTTTTGTTCGCAAGACCTCGCTTCATAGCAACTTGATTAACTCGTACTAACACTTTTATAATCAAGTTTGTGGCTATTTATTGTTGAATTTCACAGGATCACCTATTCACCCCCTTCTAGGTGCTCTCAATTGGTATCGGAGCCGTTCTCTTCATCTAAGGGACTAACCGCCCAAAGAGATGGATCCTAAGGGTAAGGGGATGGTGGTCAACGACAAGGAGGAGTCCCTCTTCAACGAGCCAAGAGACGACAAGCCCATTGACTCAGGCTCGAGTCACAAGAAGAGGGATTGGAAGAAGAAGAGGCGCATCAAGAAGATTATCTACTATGACAGCGACGCCTCCTCTTCTTCACCAAGGGATGACGACGATGACTCCTCATCGAAAAAGAAAACGATCAATCAGAATTACTCTTTTGACTATTCTTGCATTCCTTACAATTCAAATGCGCATTTACTATCAGAATTACTACTCTTTTTGGAGCCATAAAATGCGTAGTCATTTATTCTCCCTCCATCCCTAGGTACACCAAGATGACGCCCGAGGAAATCCATGGAAAATTTGTGTGCGGGCGTATGATGGTGAAGGAGGCACGATACGTGGACGATGCACTAAACGGTCCACTACCCATCTATGACCCACAACCCGTTGCTCCCAAAGCAACCAGCAGCAGGGAGGCACTACCCAGCAAGGTAGCACAAGTGGAGGCTGTCGGGCTCAACAAGGACAAAATGGCGCTCATCATCAAGCGCTTCAAAATTGTCTTGAAAGGACGCAAGGAATACCCCAACAAGAATAAAATAAGGGGAAAGCGCTACTGCTTCAAATGCGGTAAGACTGGTCATTTTATTGCTCAATGTCTCGATAATGAAAATGACCAGGCACAAGAAAAGCATGGGAAGAAGGAGAAGAAGAAGAACTACAAGAAGGTGAAGGGCGAGGCACACCTTGGAAAGGAATGAGATTCTGACTACTCTTTATCCGACTCCGACAATGAAGGACTGGCTGCCCTGGCCTTCAACAAATCCTCACTCTTCCCCAACGAACGACACACATGCCTTATGGCTAAGGAGAAGGTACGTATTTGAGATACCCCTAAGTACTCTTCTTCTAGCGATGAGGAATCTTCCGATGATGAAGTAGATTACACTGATTTGTTTAAAGGACTAGATAGAGCTAAAGTAGACAAAATAAATGAATTAATTGATGCTCTTAATGAAAAGGATAGACTGCTAGAAAAGCAAGAGGATATTTTATATGAGGAACATGAAAAGTTTGTTAGTGTTCAAAAATCTCTTGCTTTAGAAATTAAGAAAAATGAAATATTGTCATCTGAGTTATCTTCCTGTCATGAATCTATTACTAGCTTAAAGGATTTAAATAATGATTTGAATGCTAATTTAGAAAAAGAAAATGCAACTAGTTCATGTTGATGCTTGTAATGAACATGCCTTTATTATTGCCAAATTAAACAATGAGGTTTGCAAGTCTTAATGCTCAACTTAAGACTTGCATGGATAATTATGAGAAACTCAAGTTTGCTAGGGATGCCTACACTATTGGTAGACACCCCTCAATTAAGGATGGACATGGTTTTTGAAAGGAAACCAAGAACTTAACAGGCCAAAGGACTTCCGGTCTCAACAAAGAGAAAGGGAAGGCTCCTATGGCTAGTAGTTCTTCACATGATCAAAAGAATCATGCCTATCTTTATGCTCATGTTAAGAAAGTTTCTCGTCATGATAAATACAATAATCATGCTGCATATCATAATTATCATGCTATGGTTGCATCTAGTTCTACATATGCTTTTGGTAGAAATAGGCCTAGGCTTAATCATGTTGTGTCTCATGCGCCTAGGAGAGCATGCAATGGTCCTACTACTATTTATCATGCTTGCAATGCTTCATTTGTACTTTATGTAAAAATGCAAAAGTAGTAGCTAGAAAATTGGGATCCAAATGCAAGGGAGACAAGACTTCCATTTGGGTTCCAAAAGTTGTTGTGACTAACCTTGTAGGACCCAACAAGAGTTGGGTACCTAAAACCCAAGCTTAAATTGCCTTGCAAGTTTATGCATCCGGGGGGTCAAGCTGGATTATCGACAGCGGATGCACAAACCACATGACGGGGGAGAAGAAAATGTTCACCTCATACGTCAAAAAAAAGGATTCCCAGGATATGATCATCTTTGGAGATGGGAACCAAGGCAAGGTCAAAGGGTTGGGAAAGATAGCCATCACATCCGAGCATTCTATCTCTAATGTGTTTTTAGTTGAATCTCTCGGGTATAATTTATTGTCTGTGAGTCAATTATGTAACATGGGTTATAATTGTTTATTCACAAATATTGATGTATCTGTCTTTAGAAGAAGTGATGGTTCATTAGCTTTTAAGGGTGTATTAGATGACTAGCTCTATTTAGTTGATTTTTTGAAAAAGAATGTCGATCTAGATGCATGCTTAATAGCTAAGACTAATATGGGTTGGCTTTGGCATCGCCGTCTAGCACATGTTGGGATGAAGAACCTTCATAAGCTTTTAAAGGGAGATCATGTGTTAGGACTAACCAATGTCTGTTTTGAGGAAGACAGACTGTAGGAAACGGGTGACGCCTAAGAGGGGGGGTGAATTAGGACTTCTAAAACTTTTACTAAACTAGGCCACAATTAAATCCCTAGAGCAAAACCTATGCAAGTAATCAAACTAGAATGTGCAAACTAGGATTTGTCTAAGTGTTGCTATCTCTACCGCAAAGGCTAAGTTTCAATCTACACTAAATAAGTATGAATATAAGATTGAAACTTAAATGCTTGATATAAATGCAAAAACTTAAAGAGCTAAGTATAGAAGCAAACTCTCGTGGATGACGCCGGTATTTTTACCGAGGTATCCGGAACCATGCAAGGTCCCGACTAATCCTCGTTGGTGCCCCTACGCAAAGGGAAGCCCACGCGAGGGCCAAGCACCACGGTCGAGTAACTCCGTAGAGAGCCACGGGCCTTCTCCACACGCAAGTGGTGCTCCGCTTTCGGCTCCTCTCGAACGCTCCTCGCCGTCTCCACTATCGAGCTTCCGGCCGAAACGTCGCGGGCCTCGTTCCATCCAGTACACGGTGGCGGCCGTGACACAAACGCGGTTGTCACGGTCTCGCAAGACTCTCGGCCCACTCGGTACAATTACAACGACTCATGCAAGAGCCGAGGGGTTGTGTGGTTTGTCTAAACTCACTCAACTAACTAGGGTTAACCTAGAGCAAGCGTTAAAGCGGTCTAACTAACCTAAGCACTTCGCAAAGCACCTACGTGAAGCGTCCTGATCCTTTGGGACTCAAATGTGATACAATTACTAGTCCCAGGAGGCTAGTAACCACATTCATTACTTCAAATAGTTACAGAGTCTGAATAATGTTATTACAATACCGAGGATACAAGCTCGAAAGTGAGCCAAAAAACATAAATCGCAATGGAAGATAAAATAGCCCAGGCCACAGGCAGAACTGGGTGAAGACACAGCCCCATCAATCAAGCATAGCAGAAAAGAAGTCTTCAGCTGCTGAAAAACATAAATAAATCTGGGTGAATACACTAGGTATTCCGCAAGCCCACCCGGCTCCCGTAAAGAGAAAGTGACCTACATTGTACATGCTTTATATGGTGGAGTTGAAGTCACTCATACTTTTTCAGAGAAGGCAGTACTCAATGTTTAGGGTTTTCCCAAGACAATAGAAGTAACACTTGCTTGACCACCACTGAGCTTCCCGCTCCCGTGGTACTACTTTCTTTCCAGAACATACACACACATTTCCCTATTCCCGGTTGTAGTAAAACACTAATTGTCATACCATACCAGACTCGTCCATACCAGTGGACACGGACTATTCGAATAGGTTTAGACTCTGCGCAGAGGGGTACACTTTACCCACTAGTCCGGCTCTGCGATCTCATGGCCGATGAGATCCGAATCCAAAACTCATTCCTTCCTTGTACGTCCAAACCTTAACGGTTATACCGGAAGGAGTCAGGCCACCGCCATGTCCAAACCGGACAAAACATTCCCCCTCCTTATCCTCCCGGTGCTACCCCAGCCTTCATAACCCTGGGGTTAGACCGTACGAGTTTAGATTGAGTGGCTGCCCACACAGCCTCGAGTGGTTGTACTTTTTGAGAGTACAGGTAATGAAAGATGACAAACCGGTCCTTATATGAGAGGACGATCCATCTGCTCATGCCTAAACCAGCTGAGCCAACACCTTAGGCCCTCCCCTAAACTAGGGAGTCCCTGATCATCCTACTCCATCAGGTGATGAGGGTGAAGACCCTTCATCGCACTCTTTTGGAAAACAATCCACTTATACCCTTTTCACTTGCCCCATATCTTTTAATCACAGTAATAGTTAATGCAGGCTCACTCATACTCACCATGCAATTCGATTCCCATCCCATAATCCTGGCTTAGGCGGTGGTAGAGAGAAATAGGTAAATAATGCATCAAGGGAAAGACGGACTTGCCTTCGTCGAAGCTTTCCTGGCACAAGAGGTTAATCTCGGAGGGGTCGGGTTCTTGCCCTTCTTCCGAAGCTAAGAGTTCCGGAGGATCGGATCCCTCTTCCGCTAATTAAATACAGATAATAACAATACATCAAACATAGTGACCTTTGTGGGGTGTGCAAATTTTGTACTTCATTATTTTTGTGCCCTAATAATTTATTTAGACGATTTTTGGTGCATAAAGTATTAGCATCTAAATATATATGTGAAAATGAGAAAAGAAAATAGGAAGAGAAAAAGAAAAGGAATTCTCCATCTAACTGGGCCAGGGGGGGAATTTCGACCCACTCGGCGCGCGGGCGCGGGCGCGGGCGCGGGCGTGCTTGCGGCCCAGCCGGCCCAGCTGCGAGGGAGCGGCGGCGGGGACGGCGCCGTAGCGCGGGCCCACCAGCCAGCGAGAGAGGGGGCTGACGGCGTCACTTGGGAACGGAGGGGGGGGGAAAGAGGATCGACCGGGGCCGGTCGGCGGCGAACTCCGCGGCGGTTCTCCGCTGTCGGTCCGGTTCTTTGGCGGGGAAGTGGTGGCGAAGCACGGGCGGGTGAAGTGGGTCATGGGGGTGGGGCGAATTTGGCCTGCGGGGGCCTATGGCGGCCGGTCCACGGCGAAGTGGCGGGTGCCCGCGGCGGCGAAGCCGCCGGTGAGGTTTCCGGCCACGACAGGGGAGGCAAAGTGGTGCCTAGTGATCGCAAGCGTGTGGCGGAGCTTCGGCCATAGCTTAATTGAACAGAGAAAGGCTAGAGAGGGGGGAAGGGAGCTCACCGGAGCAAGGCAGGGAGCACGACGGCGCTTGCTTGAACGGCTCGGGGAGGTGGGCAGTGGGGATGGCTGGAGTTGTGTGACGAAGACGGGGCTCGGGCGGGGTCCTTTTATAGGCGCTCGGAGGAGGGAGGGGATGGGGAGATGGCGAGCACCGGCGAGCTTGCCGTGAGGGCGGGGATGGCGCTAACGCCAATTGGACGGCTCGGGCAGGCAGAGGGGGTGAGAGGTCGGCTCAAGCACAGCGACGGGGTTATCGCGTAGGCTGGCGAGCATTAATGGCGAGGCGACGAGGCGAGGGGGCGCTCGGCGGCGATCGCGCCGGTGAGGGATGGGCGAGGGAGAAGGAGCTGACGAGTGGGGCCCGGCGGTCAGTGAGCGGGGTCTGCGCGAGAGAGAGAGCGGTGAGGCGCTGAAGGGCGGGGCCCGGAGGTCAGTGGGCGGGAGCGGCGCGCGGGTTAGGCCGCCTGGGCCGGAAGAGAGGGGGGTTGCGGGCGCGCGTGAGCTGGGCTGGAATTCGGCCCAGCCGAGGGAGGGGAGAGGTTTTTTCCTTTTCCTTTTCCTTTTCTTATTCTAATTCTTTTCTTTTTCTTTTCTACTTTTGTCTCTTTTTGATTCTTTTCCCTTGCAACAAAATTTTCTAAATGAACTTGGGTGATAAGTATGGTCTATGTGAGGTGCTTCAAATCATTTTAAGTGCATGCAAAAGATTGGGTGACCTAGGGGTAGAATTAAGGGAGAAGAATAAAATGAAGGGGGGGATTTGGGGGTTAGGGTTTCAAACCTAGGTTGGGATTTTGGGATGTTACAAACCTACCCCACTTAAAAGGAATCTCGCCCTCGAGATTCAGACTGGATTTGGGAAAAGATAAGGGTATTCCCTCCTCAAGAAGTCCTCACTCTCCTAGGTAGCTTCCTCTTCTCCTTCTCTGCTCCACTGAACTTTACAAAGCTTTACTTCTGAGGTGCGGGTCTTTCTGATTGCTGAATCAAGAATCTTCACTGGTTTTTCACGATACTGAAGGTCTTTCTGAATCTGCACTGTCCTCTTCTTCGAGGTGACTTTCTGGTGCTTGCAGGCATTTGCGGAGCTGGGATACGTGGAACACATTGTGGATGTCGGACATGGATTCTGGTAGTTCCAGGCGGTATGCTGCGGGTCCTACCCTGCCAGTGATGGGATAGGGACCTACAAAACGTGGGGCTAGCTTCCCTTTGACTTGGAACCTCCTGACACCACGCATTGGAGAAACCTTGAGGTAGACGAAGTCTCCTTCCTCAAATCGGAGTTTCCCTCCGTCTGTTGTCTGCGTAACTCTTCTGCCGACTTTGAGCCTCAAGTAACCTTCTGTGGATCAGTGCAACTTTCTCTTCCGCCTCTTTGACGAAGGCGGGTCCTTCTAGTGCTTTTTCCCCCACGTTGGACCACATGAGAGGGGTCTGGCATTTTCGTCCATACAATACTTCGAATGGTGACATCTTGATGCTGGCCTGATAGCTATTGTTGTAGGAGAACTTCTGCGTAGGGTAGACTAGATTCCCAACTTCTATCAAAAGCTAACACACATGCTCTTAACAGATCTTCAAGGACTTTGTTGACTCTCTCTATCTGCCCATCTGTCTGAGGGTGATAAGCGGTACTGAAATCTAGCTTGGTGCCCATAGCTTTCTGAAGGCTTGTCCAGAATTTGGATGTGAACTGGGTTCCTCTGTCTGATACTATCTTTCTTGGGATGCCATGGAGTCTGACTATCTCCTTGAGGTAAATCCGGGCAAGGGTGGCTCCTCCAAAGGTGGTTTTCACTGGAATGAAATGGGCTACTTTGGTGAGGCGGTCTATTATTACCCAGATGGAATCATTCCCTTTTTGCGTCTGTGGCAGTCCGGTTACGAAGTCCATGCCTATTTCTTCCCACTTCCATTCAGGTATCGGGAGGGGTTGTAATAGGCCTGCAGGTTTTTGGTGTTCGGCCTTCGTTCATTGGCAGATGTCACATCGAGCCACATACTGAGCTATTTCTTTTTTCATTCCTTTCCACCAGTATCTGGTTTTGAGGTCCAGGTACATCTTGGTAGTTCCGGGGTGGATGGAGTAGGCCGAGTCGTGGGCTTCCTTGAGTAGGACTTCTTGGGCTTCCCCTTTTGGTACACACAGACGGTGTTTGAAACCAAAGGACTCCTTGGTCATCTGTCCTGAGATCCGGGAGTTGTTCCTTGCGGGCTTTCTCCACAAGCCTTGCTGTCTCTAAGTCTAGTCGTTGAGCTTTGCAGATGAGGTCCTCTAGCATTGGTTTGACTTCGAGACTGTCATTGTTCCCCAGACATGCATTTAGCTGTGCTGACTCTTTCTTCCAATCTTCTAGAAAATTTGTTCCTTTTATTCCAAATGGTTTTCGACTGAGGGCGTCGGCTACCACGTTGGCTTTCCCAGGGTGATAGTGAATTTCTAGGTCATAATCCTTGATCAGTTCTAACCATCTTCGCTGACGAAGGTTGAGATCTGGTTGAGTGAATATATACCTCAGACTCTTGTGATCGGTGAAAATGTGGCATTTGTTTCCGATCAGGTAATGCCTCCATATCTTCAAGGCATGCACTATGGCTGCTAATTCCAAATCATGGGTGGGGTAATTCTGTTCGTGCGGCTTGAGTAGGCGTGATGCGTAAGCAATGACTTTCTCGTTTTGTATTAGCACACACCCTAAGCCTTGCCTCGAGGCATCACAGAAGACGACAAAATCTTGATGAATATCTGGCAGTGATAGAACGGGTTGCCGTTGTAAGTTTCTCCTTTATGATTTGGAAACTTCCTTCACATTTTGGGGTCCACACAAATTTATGGTCTTTCTGAGGAGTTCTGTCATTGGTCTTGCTATGCTGGAGAATCCTTTGATGAAGCGGCGGTAATACCCTGCCATTCCTAGGAAGCTTCGAACTTCACTGACGTTGGATGGTTGCCTCCATTTGATACTGCTTCCACTTTGGAAAGGGTCCACTTCTATCCCTTCTGCGGTTAAGATATGCCCAAGGAAGGCTATCTTTTCCAACCAGAATTCACATTTACTGAGTTTAGCATAAAGTTGGTGTGCTCTGAGCTTTCCGAGGACGATCCGGAGGTGATGCATATGGTCTTCGCGGTTCTTGGAGTAAATAAGGATGTCGTCGATGAAGACTACAACAAACTTTATCTAGCTCTTCCATAAAACACTTTATTCATGAGGTTCATGAAAAAGGCGGGTGCGTTTGTCAGTCCGAACCGACATTACTGTGAATTCGTATTGCCTGTACCGGGTGACAAATGCAGTCTTTTGGATGTCTGCTTCCTTGATCCTCAATTGGTGGTAACCAGATCTTAGGTCTATCTTGGAGAAGTACTTGGCTCCTTGAAGCTGATCGAAGAGGTCGTCAATCCGAGGAAGTGGATACTTGTTCTTGATGGTAACTTCGTTTAACGATCGGTAATCAATACACATTCTCATGCTTCTATCCTTCTTAGAGACGAACAGGACTGGTGCTCCCCAAGGTGATGAGCTGGGACGAATGTACCCTTTTTGCTGAAGATCTGCGATTTAAAAAGCTTCAGTTCTGCTAACTCGGTTGGAGCCATGCGGTATGGTCTCTTTGCGATGGGTGCTGTTCCAGGAATCAGATCTATGTAGAACTCCACTTCTCTTTCTGGTGGCATTCCTGGCAATTCTTCTGGAAACACGTCCATGAATTCTTCTACTACCGATATACTTTCCGTTGTTAGATTGAACATCATTGGGTCACTGGCGGGTGGCTATGCCTGGCAAGAGACTGACTTTCCCTGCTGGTCGGTGAGGAGGACTGTCTTTTCTGTGCAACTGATAATGCCTTTGTGTTTAGTTAGCCAATCCATCCCTAGGATTACATCAATTCCCTTGGATGGCAAGACGGTTAAGTCTGCCAGGAATACTACCCCACTTAAAAGGATTCTGACTTGGGAGCATTTTAGCTGGCATAGAAGGTCAGACCCTGGGGTTCGGGTGACCAAGGGAATCTCTAGAGGAGTAGAGGGAATGCCATATTTTTCCACAAAGCTAGTGGCTATGAAAGAGTGGGATGCTCCAGAATCGAAAAGTACGATAGCGGGAGCAAATTCAACAAGGAACTCACCGAGCACTACTCCTGGAGCCTGCTGAGCTTCCTGGGCATCGACGTGATTTACTCGTGCCCTTCCTTGGTACGGAGCCTTGATCTGCTGGCTGACGGCGGAGGGCGCCTTGGGGGCAGATGCTGAGGTATTCTTGGGGCCATTCACCGAGTTGGAGTAGGCGGGTCCCGGTGGCTTCAGCTGTGGACAGTTGTTCTTGAAGTGACTTGGATCACCGCAGTGCCAACATGCATTTGCCGGGGGTTGGTTGCTTGCCACTGAGGGGGAATGGAAAGAGCTCTGACTCTGCTGGTTGAAATCGCGACGGAGTGGGTCCAGCTGGTCTACTGAAGTTGGGCCCTTTGGGTGGAAACCCAAATGGTCGAGTCTTCTGGTGCCGGTCCTGCTGCTGTGCCCGGAGAACCTGGAACTTTTCTTTTGAGATGTCCTTTTTCTTCCTCCTTAGCCCTTTAAACTTGCATGGCCTTGTTGGAAAGGTGCGAGAAGTTGAGGAAGTCTTGGCTAGCCAGGGTTGTCTTGAGTTCTGGCCTGAGTCCCTTCAGGAAATGGGCCATCTTCCTTGTTCTCGGTACTGACATCATCTGGCGCGTAGCGTGCTAACTCCGTGAAACTTGTGCACATATTCACTGACAGATCTTCCGTCTTGAGTCAATTCTCGGAACTCGTCCTCCTTAAGCTGTACCAGTCCTTGGGCACATGGTGTTCCCGGAAGGCTGCTTCAAATTCCGCCCAGGTAGCATCCCTGATGGTGACGTTGAAGGTGTCCCACCAGGCTAAGGCCATCCCGGAAAGTTGATGGGCAGCCAGTAGAACCCACTGATTTTCTGGGCAACCGATGGCCTCCAACTTCTTTTGATCGAGCACGGTCCAATCGCGGCATCGAGGGGATTGCTTGATCGGCGAACGTGGGAGGCTTGAGTCTCAGGAAATCCCCCATTCTGTCTTGCGGTCTTCCACCGTTTGGCCGTTGATTCTCCAGATTTCGAGTGAGGACCTCGATGAGTCGGGGTTTGACTGGCTAGAACTTGGGCTAGGTCTAATGGTAGTGGTGGGGGTGCGGGGAGGTGGGTTTCACTTTCCTCTCTAACGGCTTCCCCTTCAGCTCTCAGGGGAAACCCTGCTCCAATCCCGGAGGCGGTAGGCGTGGTTTTTATCCGAAGCCATCTGCCAGGGAAGAGAGTCACTAACATGCATATGCAAATTATTTTCAACCAAGTTATTTTATTCATTACACCAGCACAATACAAGCACGAGACTACTACAGGTGGAGCTACATGAGAGCGTTCCCCGAGGTACTACCGAATTCCTTCTCTAAGGTGTCCCCAAACTCCTTGAGAAGATCATCAAGGCTTGCTAGGGATAGATCCTCGGCGTTGGACCAATCATCTACCCTAGGGGGGAGGTGGGGCTGGAGGGGTCTTCTTTTTCTTCTTCTCCATTTGGCATCCTCGGTTGGTGGTCTTCTTCTGGATTTTTCTTTTTGGGGGCGAGCTTCTTTAGTTTCTTGTCATAGTCCATCTTTAAGGTCCGATAAGCCTCACGGGTGTTGGCCTCCTCGCCTTCTGCTATGTCGAGACACTCTTCGAGGGATGCTTTCTCTTGCTTAAGTTCTCTGACCTGCCGCTCTAGGCTTTCCACCCGGGAGTTTAGGTGGGTGCAGTGGGAGGAGAGGTCATCGTAGTGGTTATCGAGGGTGTGGAGGTATCCGGCCATGTAGACAATGGTGGGGTCATCCTCGGTTGGATCTATCCCTGACAGAGCCTGGAGTCTTTTCCTCCAGGTGGGGGTATTTTTGTTGTTGGGTGGGAAATAACGAAGGGGGGTTTCAGAGATCTCTTGGATGTAGTTTTGGCATAGCTGTTTAAGGGCTTTTCGGGCTACACTTTGGCAAGTGTCTGGGAAGCGGTGTCCGGTGAAGTTGACTTGGAAGGGAGGGTGGTTTGGGTAGTTTCGGCTTTCTCCCAGGTAGACTGCCATAGAGCACTTTTCTATACCATTCTCGTGGTATTCCTTTCAGACATATTCGGGCTTCTTACGGATCCCATGCGTAGCGCGCAACTCCGTAAGAGGTGAGGGAATCCTCTTCCCCTAAGCAATAGGATGTCCTAATAACCCAGGAGTCTTCCATCTGGTAGAAGAAAAGAAGGGTTTGTTAATATCGGGGAAAGGAGAGAGTGTTTTTTTTTGGGGGGGGGTAAGAGGTGTTTTCTTATTGAGGCAACTTTTTAAGGTCAGGGCTGCGGTCTACGGCCAGTTTCTACAGGCTCTGATACCACCTGAAGCGTCCGATCCTTTGGGACTCAATGTGATACAATTACTAGTCCTAGGAGGCTAGTAACCACATTCATTACTTCAATAGTTATAGAGTCTGAATAATGTTATTATAATACCGAGGATACAAGCTCGAAAGTGAGCCGAAAAACATAAATCGCAATGGAAGAAAAATAGCCCAGGCCACAGGCCAGAAACTGGGTGAAGACACAACCCCATCAATCAAGCATAGCAGAAAAGAAGTCTTCAGCTGCTGAAAACATAAATAAATCTAGGTGAATACACTAGGTATTCCGCAAGCCCACCCGGCTCCCGTAAAGAGAAAGTGACCTACATTGTACATGCTTTATATGGTGGAGTTGAAGTCACTCATACTTTTTTAGAGAAGGCAGTACTCAATGTTTAGGGTTTTTCCCAAGACAATAGAAGTAACACTTGCTTGACCACCACTGAGCTTCCCGCCTCCCCGTGGTACCTACTTTCTTTCCAGAACATACACACACATTTCCCTGTTCCCCGGTTGTAGTAAAACACTAATTGTCATACCATACCAGACTCGTCCATAACCAGTGGACACGGACTATTCGAATAGGTTAGACTCTGCGCAGAGGGGTACACTTTACCCACTAGTCCGGCTCTGCGATCTCATGGCCGATGAGATCCGAATCCGAAAACTCATTCCTTCCTTGTACGTCCAAACCTTAACAGTTATACCGGAAGGAGTCAGGCCACCGCCATGTCCAAACCGGACAAAACATTCCCCCTCCTTATCCTCCCGGTGCTACCCCTAGCCTTCATAACCCTGGGGTTGGAGCCGTAACGAGTTTAGATTGAGTGGCTGCCCACACAGCCTCGAGTGGTTGTACTTTTTGAGAGTACAGGTAATGAAAGATGACAAAAACCGGTCCTTATATGAGAGGACGATCCTTCTTGCTCACGCCTAAAACCAGCTGAGCCAACACCTTAGGCCCTCCCCTAAACCAGGGAGTCCCTGATCATCCTACTCCATCAGGTGGATGAGGGGATAGAAGACCCTTCATCGCACTCTTTTGGAAAACAAATCCACTTATACCCTTTTCACTTGCCCCATATCTTTTAATCACAGTAATAGTTAATGCAGGCTCACTCATACTCACCATGCAATTCGATTCCCATCCCATAATCCTGGCTTAGGCAGTGGTAGAGAGAAATAGGTAAATAATGCATCAAGGGAAAGATGGACTTGCCTTCGTCGAAGCTTTCCTGGCACAAGAGGTTAATCTCGGAGGGGTCGGGTTCTTGCCCTTCTTCCGGAGCTAAGAGTTCCGGAGGATCGGATCCCTCTTCCGCTAATTAAATACAGATAATAACAATACATCAAACATAGTGACCTTTGTGGGGTGTGCAAATTTTTGTACTTCATTATTTTTGTGCCCTAATAATTTATTTAGACGATTTTTGGTGCATAAAGTATTAGCATCTAAATATATATGTGAAAATGAGAAAAGAAAATAGGAAGAGAAAAAGAAAAGGAATTCTCCATCTAACTGGGCCAGGGGGGAATTTCGGCCCACTCAGCGCGCGGGCGCGGGCGCGCTTGCGGCCTAGCCGGTCCAGCTGCGAGGGAGCGGCGGCGTGGACGGCGCCGTAGCGCGGGCCCACCAGCCAGTGAGAGAGGGGCTGACGGCGTCACTTGGGAACGGAGGGGGGGGGGGAAAGAGGATCGACCGGGCCGGTCGGCGGCAAACTCCGCGGCGGTTCTCCGCCGTCGGTCCGGTTCTTTGGCGGGGAAGTGGTGGCGAAGCACGGGCGGGTGAAGTGGGTCACGGGGGTGGGGCGAATTTGGCCTACGGGGGCCTATGGCGGCCAGTCCATGGCGCAGTGGCGGTGCCCGCGGCGGCGAAGCCACCGGTGAGGTTTCCGGCCACGACAGGGGAGGCAAAGTGGTGCCTAGTGATCGCGAGCGTGTGGCGGAGCTTCGGCCATAGCTTAATTGAACAGGAAAGGCTAGAGAGGGGGAAGGGAGCTCACCGAAGCAAGGCAGGGAGCACGGCGGCGCTTGCTTGAATGGCTTGGGGAGGAGGGCAGTGGGATGGCTGGAGTTGTGTGACGAAGACGGCTCGGGCGGGTCCTTTTATAGGCGCTCGGAGGAGGGAGGGGGATGGAGAGACGGCGAGCACCGGCGAGCTTGCCGTGAGGGCGGGGATGGCGCTAACGCCGATTGGGACGGCTCGGGCAGGCAGAGGGGGTGAGAGGTCGGCTCAAGCACAGCGACGGGGTTGTCGCGTAGGCTGGCGAGCATTAATGGCGAGGCGACGAGGCGAGGGGGCGCTCGGCGGCGATCGCGCCGGTGAGGGATGGGCGAGGGAGAAGGAGCTGACGAGTGGGGCCCGACGGTCAGTGGGTGGGGTCTGCGCGAGAGAGAGAGCGGTGAGGCGCTGACGGGCAGGGCCCGGAGGTCAGTGGGCGGGAGCGGCGCGCGGGTTGGGCCGCCTGGGCCGGAAGAGAGGGGGGGTTGCGGGCGCGCGAGAGCTGGGCTGGAATTCAGCCCAGCCGAGGGAGGGGAGAGGGTTTTTCCTTTTCCTTTTCTTATTCTAATTCTTTTCTTTTTCTTTTCTACTTTTGTCTCTTTTTGATTCTTTTCCCTTGCAACAAAATTTTCTAAATGAACTTGGGTGATAAGTATGGTCTATGTGAGGTGCTTCAAATCATTTTAAGTGCTTGCAAAAGATTGGGTGCCTAGGGGTAGAATTAAGGAGAAGAATAAAATGAAGGGGGGTTAGGGGGTTAGGGTTCAAACCTGGGTTGGGATTTTGGGATGTTACACTACGCTAATCACCGAGTGATTCTATTAAGCACTTGGGTGTTTGAGCTCTTGGAAATGTGCACTATATGCCTTGGTATGTTGCTTGGGCTCCCACACCTTCAAATGGCCGGTTGGGTGAAGTATATATAGGCCCCAACTCCAAATAGCCGTTGGAGAAAAGCTGCAGTTCTCTGCGGCACACCGGACAGTACGGTGGTGCACTAGACAGTCCGGTGTTGCACCGAACAGCGCACTGTAGCCTGTCCGGTGCGCCTAGCCGTTGCCCTATCAGAGCAGGTGACCATTGGCGCCACAGGCTTTTCGACACCGGACAGTCTGGTGCTCACACCGGAAAGTCCGATGGTCTTCTCTCTGGTGCCACCTAGAGCTACCATTGGGCTGGAGTTCCTTGGTGCACCGGACAGTCCAGTGCGCCTCGCATAGACAGTCCACAACAGCACACTTGGACTTTTCTTGGATCTTCTTAATGTCTTCTTTTGAGGTGTTGCTTTCCTCAATTCCTTAGTCCAAGTAAATCTTGCATCCTGTGAACTAAAAACACAAACACTAGAAAACTTATTAGTTCACGGATTGTGTCGTTCATCAAACACCAAAACTCAATTAGCCAAATGGCATGGGGTCCATTTCCTTACACAGACCTTGTGCAGCGTACCAAGCAGGGAAACAGGTGAGAAGCACTCATCATAGCAAAAATGTGATGACGATGTCAAGACCACTGGAACTTCTTCATATGGATCTCTTCGGTCCCGTTGCCTATCTCAGCATCGGGGGAAGTAAGTATGGTCTTGTAATAGTTGATGATTTTTCCCGCTTCACTTGGGTATTCTTTTTGCAGGACAAATGAGAAACCCAAGGGACCCTAAAGCGCTTAAGAAGAGCTCAAAATGAGTTTGAGCTAAAGGTGAAGAAGATAAGAAGCGATAATGGGTCCGAGTTCAAGAATCTTGAAGTTGAGGAGTTTCTTGAGGAGGAAGGCATCAAGCACGAGTTCTCCGCTCCCTACACACCACAACAAAATGGTGTGGTAGAGAGGAAGAATAGGACGCTAATTGACATGGCGAGAACGATGCTTGGAGAGTACCAGACGCTTGAGCGGTTTTGGTCAGAAGCTGTGAACACAGCTTGCCATGCTATAAAACGGCTCTACCTGCACCGTCTCCTCAAGAAGACCTCCTACAAACTCCTAACTGGTAACAAACCAAATGTTTCTTATTTTCGTGTATTTGGGAGCAAATGCTACATTCTGGTGAAGAAAGGTAGACATTCAAAATTTACTCCCAAGGCAGTAGAAGGTCTCTTACTAGGATATGACTCAAATACAAAGGCGTATAAGGTCTTCAATAAATCAGCGGGATTAGTTGAAGTCTCTAGCGACATTGTATCTGATGAGACTAATGGCTATCCAAGAGAGCAAGTTGATCTTGATGATATAGATGAGGATGAGGTTCCGACGGCCGCAATGCGAACTATGGCGATAGGAGATGTGTGACCACAGGAAATGCAAGAACAAGATCAACCTTTTTCCTCGACAATGGTGCATCCTCCAACCCAAGATGATGAACAGGTACCTCAAGAAGAGGGGCAAGATCAAGGGGAGCACAGGAAGAATAGGTTATGGAGGAAGAAGCACCATGGGCCCCTCCAACTCAAGTCCGAGCGTCGATCCAAAGACATCACCCCGTCGATCAGATTCTGGGTGACATCAGCAAGGGAGTAACTACTCGCTCATGATTAGCTATTTTTTTAGCATTACTCATTTGTCTCTTCTATTGAGCCTTTCAGGGTAGAAAGGCCTTGCAGGATCTGGACTGGGTGTTGGCCATGTAGGAAGAGCTCAACAATTTCAAAAGGAATGAAGTCTGGAGCCTAGTGCCACGTCCAAAACAAGATGTTGTGGGAACCAAGTGGGTGTTCCGCAACAAGCAAGACGAGCACAGAGTGGTGACAAGAAACAAAGCTCGACTTGTGGCAAAAGGTTATGCCCAAGTCACAGGTTTGGATTTTGAGAAGACTTTTGCTCCTGTGGCTAGGTTAGAGTTAATTCGGATTCTATTAGCCTATGATGCTCACCATTCTTTTAGGCTGTTCCAAATAGACATAAAGAGCGCTTTCCTCAATGGGCCAATCAAGGAGGAGGTATACATGGAACAACCCCCTGGCTTTGAGGATGACAGGTATCCCGGCCATGTATATGAGCTCTCTAAGGCGCTCTATGGACTTAAGCAGGCCCAAGAGCATGGTATGGATGCCTCAGAGATTTTCTTATTTCTAATGCTTTTAAGGTTGGGAAAGCCGATCCCACTCCTTTTTTACAAAGACTTGTGATAGTGATCTTTTTTTGCCAAATTTATGTTGATGACATAATATTTGGTTCTACTAACCAAAAGTCTTGTGAGGAGTTTAGCAGGGTAATGATGCACAAGTTCGAGATGTCGATGATGGGCGAGTTGACCTACTTCCTTAGATTCCAAGTGAAGCAACTCAAGGACGACACCTTCATCTCTCAAACAAAGTACACTCAAGACCTTCTAAAGAGGTTTGGGATGAAGGACGCTAAGCCCGTGAAGACACCAATGGGAACTGACGGACATCTCGACCTCAACAAAGAAGGTAAGTCCGTTGATCAAAAGGCATACCGGTCAATGATAGGTTCATTACTTTATCTTTGTGCTAGTAGACCGGACATTATGCTTAGTGTATGCATGTGTGCTCGATTTAAATCCGACCCCAAGGAGTGTCACCTTGTGGCCGTTAAGTGAATTCTTAGGTATTTAGTTTCTACGCCTTGCTTTGGGATCTGGTATCCAAAGGGGTCTACCTTTGACTTAATTGGATACTCAGACTCCGACTATGCCAGGTGCAAGGTTGATAGGAAGAGCACATCAAGGACGTGCCAATTTCTAGGAAGGTCCCTAGTGTCCTAGAGTTCTAAGAAACAAACATTGCCCTATCCACCGCTGAGGCTGAGTACGTTGCCGCAGGACAGTGTTGCGCGCAACTGCTTTGGATGAGGCAACCCTCTAAGACTTTGGCTACAATCTGAGCAAAGTCCCACTCCTATGTGATAATGAGAGTGCAATCCGCTTGGCGGATAATCCTGTTGAACATAGTCACACTAAGCACATAGACATCCAGCATCACTTCCTAAGAGACTACCAGCAAAAGAGAGATATCGATGTTTACCACATTAGCACCGAGAACTAGCTAGCCGATATCTTCACCAAGCCTTTAGATGAGAAAAGGTTTTGTAGGTTGCGTAGTGAGCTAAATGTCTTAGATTCTCATAACTTGGATTGATCTATAGCATACATGTGTTTCATGCCTTTGATCAGGTTACTTTGTGTATTTACATCATTTATTGTTGCTCAAGTTGTACAAGTCATCCCCGAACCTCACAAGTCCGTATGCAAATGGTGCACATGTTTAGGGGGAGATGCACTACAACTTGACTCCTTTGAGACTAACTTGTTTGTTTGAGTACACTTGAAGTAGTCTCGAAGGACCATTGGGAGGGAAAATGAACTTGAACGATGAAAAGACTTCCACTGCACTCCAGTTTAAGTGTATTTACTTCCAAGTTCATATTAATGCTCTCATTGCCTTTTTACTCTTATTTGACATTTTGGTGAAGCAATGAGGTTAAAGGGCCAAAGTTGTCCCGTTTTGGTGCTTAATGCCAAGGAGGAGAAATTAAGGCCAAAGCAAATGGATCAGCCAACCACTTGAATTTCAAAAAGAGTAGAGTTAGGATTTGTATTTTGCACCAAAATCCTCTTACTGCAAATTTTGGTCTCTTATGGGGGAATTGTGATTATTGGAAAAGGGGGAGTTTTTGGCACTTGATCAATTTTAACCTTGGAATATCTCCCTATTTTCCCAAACAAGTGTGTTTGACTTAGAGATAGGGAAAAAATTTGATTTGCAAAAACAACCAAGTGGTGGTAAAGAGTGATCCAAATATGCCAAATCCTAAGTAGAAAGAATTTGGTCTTCAATTTGCATTGATGTTGCACTTCTTTTGTTGCTTTTTAATGTGTTAGCATAAATCACCAAAAAGGGGGAGATTGAAAAGGAAATGTGCCCTTGGGCCATTTTCTATAAGTGTTTTGGTGATTAGATGCCCAACACATATTGATTTAGTTCTTATGTGCTAAATGAGTGAGAAGTGCAAATCGAAGAAAAAGGTATGTATCCGGCCTTAGTAAACTGTTTTTGAGTACTAACATATGCATCGAGGTGCCAGGAAACATTGTCGAGAAGAAATGATTTGAGTTAGAGAAGAGTTGGCTAAGTCAGCCAAACGAGCGCGGACTGTGGTGCACCGGACTGTCCGGTGCCCCAGGCTGGCTCGGCGGCAAGTGGCTGCTCTCGAGAATCAGCGGGGCGATGTGGCTATAAATCACCGGACCGTCCGGTAGTGCACCAGACTGTCCGGTGAGTCATCAGCGCTCGCGCCCAAGTCTTCGGCGACAAACTCGTCGCTCTCGAGAAAAGAAAAAGGCGCTGCAGCTAAAAATCATCGGACTGTCCGGTGGTGCACCGGACTGTCCGGTGAGCCAACGACGCTCGCGGCCAACAGTCGACTGCGCAATCAGCGGGCGACGCGTGGCCCACGCCAACGGTCGCTTGGGCACACCGGATTGTCCGTGTGCACCGGACAGTGTCCGGTGCTCCAACCGGACCCGAGGCCCAACGGTCGACTATGCCTGATTAGAAAGGAGATCGTGCACAAGACGTTTACTGTTCATGTCCAGTGGAGGCAAGATTTGCCTTCCAAGTTGATCTCCAACGGCTCCTAGTTGCCTTGGGGCTATAAAAGGGACCCCTAGGTGCATGGAGCAGAAAACCAAGCTTGCAAGAAACATTCTAAGACGCCTAGACTCTGCAATCATGCAATCAGATCATCGTTCTTGAGATTTGAGCACTGTTTGAGTTGTAAACTCCCTACGCCGTGTTTGTGTGCTCACTTCTTCACTTGTGTGCGTGTGTTTGCTACGATTCGAGTCTTGTGTGCGTTGCTTTACCTCCCTTACTCTTGTTCTTCTTTGTGATCTACATTGTAAGGGAGAGGCTCCAACTTGTGGAGATTCCTCGCAAACGGAGAAGAACACTAAACAAAAAGACTGTGGTATTCAAGTTGATCACTGGATCACATGAAAGGGGTTGAGTGCAACCTTCGTCCATTGGGACGCCACAACATGGAAGTAGGCAAGTGTAATACTTGGCCGAACCACGGGATAAAACACCGTGTCTCTTGTGCTGCTTTTCTATGTGATTGTTTTGTTCGCAAGACCTCGCTTCATAGCAACTTGATTAACTCATACTAACACTTTTATAATAAAGTTTTTGGCTATTTAGTGTTGAATTTCATAGGATCACCTATTCACCCCCCTCGAGGTGCTCTCAAAAAGTTGATAAGTGCATTTTATGTCATGAGCATCACATTTATTTTATGACACACTGCACTCCGTGAATAATATGATATAAGTTGTCTATACTTTGACCCAAATATGTGCTTTTGGCATTTGAGTACAAAATTGGTATTTTCTGAAATGCACATATTTAGGGGGAGGAAACTATATCATAAGATTCAAAATCTTATTTATCAAATCTTATGTAAACTTTAAATGTGTTGTCATCAATCACCAAAAGGGGGAGATTGAAAGTGCATTCATCATTTTGTGAGTTTTGGTGATTTGGATAACAACACATTTAAAGGTCTAACAAGTTTGCTAAGTGTTGAACAGGAAATTCAGTATGATGAACATACTCGAATAGCGTATAATGATCAGTGAACAAAGGTTCAACACAAAGTTAAATAACCAGTGAGACAATGCAAATGGATATAATATGGTCTTTATATTGGTTTGAATATATGGACAAGACCTGAGAAATCACTATGCATAAATATGATCATAATAGAGGTTGAAGTGATTAAGAGGATTGGTCAAGCCAAAGTGAATAAGATATAAGGAATCGTGAATCGGCTTGACCATATTACTATAAGTTCATATATGCTTCTATAAGAATCAAACTAGAGCTTGATTGATCTTAACAATTATATCTAGAAGACATTCAAGCAAGGTTCACAATATTGAAGAAATGATTCTCTCAATGGATGCTCAATAGGATGTGACTCAAGAATGGCTTGATAGGGTGAAGATAGCAAGGAACGGGCTTCGAGGAACTAAGTGAAGGTGAAGGCCAAGCGATGACTTGTAGACCGAGGTACCATGGCTAAGGTGTAGAAGAGAGTACTTGCACTAAGTTGATGAACTAATCAGTTATGAAGAGTTATAACATGTTGATGCATCAATAAGGTGACTTGAAGCCATGATTTGAACTCATATATGGTGATATGGTACAAGTCACAGGGTTTGATTTGTGTTTGCTTCAAAAGGTGAGACAAAAATGTTTGTGAGCCTTATGAAGCAACGCCATGGAGAAATCACTCATGAGACACCAATTACTCAAGGAGTTTACTTAATTATATTTTATTTAACTTGAGTATAGGAATCGCCGTACTATCAAGGGGATCCAAAATGAAGGTTGGTGTTTGCCAAAGCTCAAGCCTCTATATTCAAAAGCTATTTTTGAAAACAAAAAAATCTCTTTAACGTTTTATGGTTGACAGTGGTTAGGTTTAAGAAACCTAGAGTGTTCTTGTTGAAATGCAGCTGAACTTCTTCAACTGCAGCTGAGCTTTTTAGCTGAACTAAACTTCAGCTGAGTTGAGCTTCTTCAGCTGTAGCTGAGCTGAACTTCAGCTGAGTTGAGCTTTTTCAACTACGTTGAGCTTTCTCAACTCCAGCTGAACTTCAACTTCAACTGTGAACCTCTTTGATCATACACCAGCTGAACTTGCCTCCGGCAGTTGAGCTAGGGTTTTCTCTCCTAAACTCTCTGGTCAAGATCAGCTGAACTGGTCCTGAGGGGCAGTTCAACTGGTCTCTGACCCCTCTGACCTCTGACCAACAGTCTGCCAGTCAGACTGGCAAACAGGTCGTCTGAGGTGTAAGGGGCGGTTCAACCGGTCTAGTCAACCAGGTCAGCCTGCAGGTCAGTCTGATAGTTAGACTGGCTGACATTCTGCCTGACATGCCAGAGGCGGTTCAACCACCCTAGGGGGTTCAACCGGTCTCAGGTAGAAAAATCTACCCAACGGCTAGTTTTGAGCCCCACCTATATATACTCTCACTCCTACCTCTCTGCCCATACAAGAGCACGACCCAAACTCCATTTCTAACTTGAAGAACACCTCCCACTCTCTCTCTCACACATCTCTTGCCTCCCCCATTTCAAATCTTTGGAGAGAAATCTTTGAGTGAGTTTGAGAGCTGCAGTTTTTGTGCTTCATCTCCAAATCTCTCTTGCTCTTCTTCATTCGAGCTTTGGTACTACATCGAGTTCTTTGTGGATTCATTACTCTTTGAGCTTCTAGCTCCTAGACGACTAGGTGTCTCTTGTGAGTCTCCAAATCTTGTGGAAGACCACAAGAAAGTTTGTATTACCCGCTCGTTTGAGCAAAGATTAGTGTGAGCTTGACCTTTGTGGTCAGCAAAGGGAGGATTAGGGTTGAAAGAGACCCGACTCTTTGTGGGAGCCTCAACGAGGAAGTAGGGCACCTTGGTGGTGTGACCGAACCTCGGGATAAATCTTGTGTCTCTTGTGTTCTTGTTCATTGTGCTTATTCGTGTTCTTTGTTCTCTCACCATTCCATGGAAGATTTGCTTATATCTTTTTGGTGTGTGGATTTTGAGAAGTGCCCTTCTCAGATCTACTTCTATGAACCCTGTGGATTATTTAGAACATCTCATTTCCAAAGTTAGCTGGGTGAATTTGGAGATCAATTCAGTTTTATATCTCATTGTTTAGTTGAGCTCGTGCAAACCAGTTGAACTGGTTTTGACACCAGTTGAACTGGTTTTACCCAGTTTATTTCTAGTTTTGTTGAAAAAGTTTTAACTTGCCTATTCACCCCCTCTAGGCAACTTTCAATAGTGTCTCAAAAGATTTAAATATCATATCATTTAAAGTGTTTAGGACACTAAAAATTTATTGGGCTTGGTTAAAAACTAAATCATGTATTTTAGGAAACTAAACTATATTATTAGGAAAAGAAAAGGTTGAGTATGACGTAGAAAAAGGTATAGCATTAATATGAAGTGTAGTATATTTGAGTCACTTCATGACTTGCTTTATATTTTTTTATAAAAAGTTACAAAATAGATTATTATTGGAGCTATTTTTATGAGTTGAGCTCTATATTTTTAAAATAGAGCATTTAAGACATTGTTAGATATACCCTTGTAGTATGGAATGGAGGGAGTCCATCTAACACCTGTCACACCCGGTTTTAGAAGGCAAACCGAATGCGAACCATGTACGTGCCATGATCAGCAATTCACGTACACAGCAGTTACATAACATGGACATCATCACACAGTGCTCAAATAGTATTAAAAAGGGAAATAGTAGTCGATTACATCATATGTCTGAGACATCCACATAGTCTTTACAATAATCAAAGTGCAGAAAAGAAACATAGATAAACGCGGCCTTCACAAGCAGCCGACTGGGGTTTGCCGCTAACCCACGCCTAGAACTCGTCGTAGTCTTGGAACTCCTGGAAATCTCCTTCCACGGCTTCATCTTCTCCTGAGCAGTGGTTGCAATGCTGACAACCTGGGGATGGGGGGTTTGGTGTGTAGGGCAAGGGTGGGTACACTTCAACATACTCAGCAAGTATCCTGTTTGGCTGTAGTGGACTAGCTTTATGTGGGGGTAAGTCAAGCGGTTGCTTTTAGTTGGTCAGATTGTTATTACTAGTAGAGAAAGCCAATTTTAGAATTAACCCATGTTATCAACCCAAACGTACTCTTTCCAAACAGAAAGAATACCACTTACCATTACCAGAGCCAATGCCAAAACTATCAATCTCATTGCCACCTGTAATCCGAACATCCCTGATCAAGTACCACTAATCACTGGAGCTCCCTTGGCCGCTCATAACCGCGAGCACGGCTGATATATCAGTTTTATAACACTCTGCAGAGGTTGTGCACTTTACCCACAAGCCGTGATTCTCTCTCTAGCCCGGGCTTGCAAGACCCTTATTCACTCCCGAGGTGAATGGCCAGGGATTCACTACGAAGCCTTTACAAAGATTCCCCGGGGCTGTAGCCGCCCGTTAGGTTTCCTAAATGTACCGCACTCCTCCCCAAGGTACAAATCACCTTGGCAGAGCGAGCCGCATACACCGAGCCCCATTGACGGCACGACGACTAAGCGAACTACACCCCGGTTCCTCTAATTACTCAGCTAAGGGCGTCCCACTCCACCCTCATGGTTGCACTGTTTTCCCGGGCGGTCATCCAACGAACAGGTCCTTACGGAGAGGCACTCGAGAAACCGCTCGAGCCCCCTTGAAGGTCACAAGTATAACATCATAATAAAAGAGGGGGAAAACAGCGTATCATTGATAATCCTCATCATGTTCATTGATTAAAGTTGAGCAATAGCATAAGGCTAAGCAATAATAATCCAACACAAATAGGTAAACAAGGACATGGATAACAAAAGCTAGTAAATCCTTAGGTATAGCTGTGACAATGTGGGAGGTGAATTAAAGAATGAATAGGACAGAGATAGGTCAAGGGACACTTGCCTCCACCAACCAACTGCTGCTCAGGGGCTTCTCCTACGAGTTCTTCGGGTTCTCCGACCGGATCGTTCTCTATGCGAGCTCAAACATACATACATCCACATATTTAATACAAAAGAACAGTACACTATACAATAGAATGCAGTAAGTAAACAGACGTTCCACGCGGGCTCGCAATTACGGTTAAGAGAGAAAGAGGAAAAGACAATCGAGAAACGATCACGTTACATTATTATGAATTAAACCACTCGCTCAATAGAAGGGAATTAATTTGGACACTACGTTTGGCATAAAGTAAGTCAAGTTCCACATTTAATCATTATAAACAATTGAAGATGAATGAAAGGGGGTGGTCGCACGTCGAGACGTACGACACGATATTTAGATTGCATTAAGAAGTAAACGACTCGCTGCGCGATAGAGCGCACAATGAGACACTTGCACTAATAATAAAGAGACGTTAAGCATCGCGCGACGAAGCGCACGACGACATACGTCAACTGAGCTGAGTTTAAAGTGGAACGTCGCATGTCTGGACGCGCGATATCGCACCTTAAACAACCTGAAATTAAAATAGATCATCGCGCGACGAAGCGCGCGGCATAACACTTTAATAAATATAACTAAAAGAATCGTCGCGCGACGAAGCGTGTGATGCAGCACGTCGACTACACAATTTAGCATCGATTAAAATGGGGTTAAGCGCAGTGCGACTACGGTCGCACGCGCGAGGGCGTGCTACGCGTGCCGAGGGCGCGCGAACTGCGCAGGCGCGCGGGACGCGAGTCGCCGGGACCCGGGCACGGGCAGGGCACGACCGAGGGCGCGGGGCACGGGGCGCGTGACGCAGCCGGGCGGACGCGGCCGGGGGAGGGGCTCGCCGGGCGCGGGGAGCGCGGGGAAGGGGGCAGGGGCGGGTTCGCCGGGGCGCGGCCGGGCGCGGCCGGGCGCGGGTTCGCCGGGCTCGCTGGCGTGCGGGACGGGGAGGGTGCGGCCAGGCACGGGACGGGGAAGCCGCGGCCGGGGGGAGGGGAGGGGCTCGCCGGGGCCGAGCGCGCGCGGGGGGGCGCGGCTTGCCGGGGCGGGGCCAAGGCCGGGTGCGGGGACGCCGGGGCGGCGCAGGCCGAGGGCGTCGCGGCGCGGCCGCGGGAGGGCGCGGGGGCGCGGGCCGAGGGCGGCTCGCCGGGGCGGGCACGGGGCGGCGCGCCGGGGGCAGGCGCGGCCAGGACGGGGCTCGCGCGACGGGGGCAGGGGAGGGCGCGCAGGGAAGAAGAAGGGGAGGGGAAGGAGAGAGAGAGGGAGAGGAAGGGGAGGGGAAAACTCACCTCCGAGGATCCAAATTCCGGCGATCTCGACTCCAAACCCTAGGGCACCACGGGGAGAGGGAGGTGGGAGAGGGAGAGGGAGGTTGCTGCGCAGGAAATCCAAATGAGAGAGAGAAGAGAGGCGGGGGCGCATGGGGGGTGTGGGGCACGGGGGGCGCGCGGGTCGGGCTGGGCCGGGCCGGGCTACTTCACGGATCAAAGCCCACGACACGCACGACTCTCAAACAGACTCCAATCGCGAACCGAAAACCAAGATGGAACGAGACGAACACGCAACATCAGACAAGGAAATGTGCTTCGGCATGATGCAACACCCATGACGCTTAGGTTTTGTTCATACACGACACGGACACCTGTCACTATTCTAGTTTGAAATTGGAAGGAAGGAGCGAAACGGGGAAGAGAAAGAGAGTAACGCCCGAATTTGGTGAGAGAAAAGAAGAAAAAATTCTACTCCCAAATTCAGGGCGTTACAAACCTATCCCCCTTAAAAGAATCTCGCCCTCGAGATTCAGGGTTGGCTAGCAAAGAGCTCAGGGTATTTAGCCATCAGATCATCTTCATGCTCCCAGGTTGCTTCTTCCTCAGGGTGATGACTCCATCTGACTTTGCACATTCTGATGGTCTTTCTTCGGGTGACTCTGTCTGCCGTCTCAAGGATCTGCGCTGGTTTCTCTGTGTAGGTCAAGTCCTCTTGGACCTCCAGACCTTCCACTGGCAACTGCTCCTCTGGCACACGTAAGCACTTCTTCAACTGAGACACATGAAAGACATCATGCACTGCGGACAAGCCTTCTGACAAACTGAGCTGATAGGCCACTTCTCCATGCTTTGTGAGAATCTGGTACGGACCGATGTAGCGGGGTGCTAGCTTGCCTTTGACCCCGAACCTTCTAACTCCTCTGATTGGTGACACTTTCAGATAGACGAAGTCTCCAACTTCGAAACTCAGCTCTCTTGTTCTTGTGTCTGCATAGCTTCGCTGTCTTGATTGCGCTATCTTCAGATTCTCTCGGACCATCTTGATGTTCTCTTCGGCTTCAAGCAGAATGTCTGGCCCGAACACTTGCTTTTCCCCAGGCTGATCCCATTGCAATGGAGTTCTACAACTCCTCCCATAAAGCGCCTGAAATGGTGACATCTTCAAGCTGGCCTGGTAACTGTTGTTATAGGAGAATTCTGCATAAGGCAATCGCTTGTCCCATCCAGACTGATCTTGCAACGTGCAGGCTCTCAACATGTCTTCAAGGATTTGATTGGTTCTTTCGGTCTAACCATCTGTCTGCGGGTGATAAGCTGAGCTGAAATTCAGATGTGTGCCCAAGGCTTCATGCAACTGCTGCCAAAAATGAGAGGTGAACTGCGTTCCTCTATTTGACACTATCTTCTTTGGCACATCATGAAGACAAACGATCCGAGACATGTACAATTCTGCCAATATTGCACTGCTGTAGTTGGTCTTGACAGGTATGAAGTGGGCTGACTTGGTTAAGCGGTCCACCACTACCCAAATGGAATCCTAGCTGGCTCGAGTGCGAGGCAATCCGACTATGAAGTCCATACCGATTTCATCCCATTTCCACTGAGGAATTTGCAACGGTTGCAACAATCCAGCTGGTCTCTGGTGCTTTGCCTTGATCCGCCGACAACTATCACACATAGCCACATGCTCTGCGATTTCCCTCTTCATTCCGTACCACCAGAATTTCTTCTTCAGATCTTGATACATCTTCTCACTTCCAGGGTGAATCGAATAAGCTGTCTCATGAGCTTCCTTGAGGATCAACTCCCGAATAGACTGGACATTGGGAACACACAAGCGGTCTTTGAACCATATCACACCTTCTGCATCTTCCCGAAAATCTTTGCCTTTGCCTTCCAGAATCAGTCGCTGGATCTCACTGATCTTCTCATCATTCTTCTGTGCTTCTTTGATTTCCCGCTCCAGGGTAGGTTCCAACTCAATTGCGACTCCTCGTGAATTATTCAGAAATCTAAGACTTAACCTATCAAACTCTTTGGCCAACTCATAAGGCATCGGACGAGCGACCATCAGATTGGCTTGACTCTTCCTGCTTAAGGCGTCTGCCACTACGTTCACTTTGCCTGGATGGTAGTGAATCTCCAACTCATAGTC